>JARHVA010001339.1:2400000-3000000 GCA_037957365.1 Torreya grandis
ACTTAGGGAAGGGAAAACACACAACTGAAACGGATGTGCACTAAGCACTTAGAGAAAACCATGAAAAGCTATACAAAATGTACAATAACATACAATGGTTGCAAACTCTTCTAATAACATGGCTTTAGATGAATCCCATTGATTGGGATGGGTAATATCTCCCCATCTAGTTGGGTGAGCTAAAAAGTGTTATGCTGTTTGCATTTGTGGATCAAATAAGGGCCACTCCACAAGCTATCAAACTTGGTATGTGTTGACCATTTTTTGCCCAACAGGCCAAAAAATCGGTCCTCTTTTGTCCCTGCTGTTCTAGGCCATTTCATTTTTCGATTTTGCATGAATTTGTTCATTTCTACAGACTCTGCAGGTTAGTCCTTTGGCGCATGGAGAATTAGTTCCAAAGAGAGTGCTGGGTTTTACAAAGCTTCTTCGGGCTCTGGTCTGAAGAAAATCACAAGAAAAGTTGGCGTCTTTGAACCATTTTTCTACGAATTCCAGAATTGTTCAATTTTTCCTTAAAAGGGACATTACACTTTTGCTTGTGTAGGACTTGATGTTAAACTGCATGATCAAGAATTGTTGGATGCATCATTTAGAATTGTTGTGAGTGCTTGTCTGGTGGCATGGCACAACTTTTCTCTTTGCTTCCTCTTGCCTTTGTCTGGCATTGATGGTGTTGGGTCCTATTGTGCCGGAGTCTGCTTCAATTGTTCTCCTTAGTGCAAAGGCTTATGCTTCGGTGTTGGAGTGAATGTGGCACTAGGCACAAGATTGTTCTTGTGCACGGTGCTAGTTGAAGTGGAAAACTTCTGCTTCATCTTGGCTTTGGTTTCGATCTTGGTGGCGTTGTGGTAGGTTTGCTCCAATGTATTAGAGGTCAAGAATTCCATCTTGGTGCAAATATATGGAGAGAGCCCACTAACGTACTTCAACATCTGATGTTGCTCTATGGTGTTTTCTCGTAGATGCACATGTAGTCATGGAACTTGTTCATATGGTCTTGTATTGATTGGTCCTTTGTTTGGCACAACTGCTGGAACTTCATGTACTCATCCTCATATTGCTTGAGGGAGTAATATTCGCCATGTACGATGCTAACAAACTTGGCCCATGTGCCAACATTTATATCATATTGCTTGTGTTGGGTGTTGTAAGGTTCCCACCAATCTCAAACTGATGTGGGCATTTTCAATGCAACATAGGGGATTTGCTTGGCATCAGTGAAACACTCGATGGAAATGTAGGCCTCTAATTGTCAAATCCAGTCTTTATGTTGTTGCATTGGTCTTGCCTTGAAACACAAGAGTTGCCCATATTGACTTGGACCTTGAAAGGGCAACGATGCTGAAACAACACGTTGGCATGCAAGGTAGAAGAAGTAGGTGTGGTTGGGGGACCCAACTGTATCATGTGTTTGCAGCATTGGCCAAAGAGTGCTAAGTGTTGCTCCTTGAGAGCATCTTGAATGAGTTTTTGGACGTCTAAGGAGTCACCATAAGGTTTCTTCTTGGTCCAGGGGGATCCCCACACTATCCTATTAGATGGCTTGCAATCTTCCTAAAACTGCCCACACATCGAAGAGCTCATCGAGAGCTTTCTGATGCTTTTTGAATGGAGTTATTTCGACACCGTATGTAAAAGTTATGGCCCGCTGAAGTTTTGGATCAAAAAGTAAACAAATAATATGCAAGTACAGTGGTGACATCAGCATGGTGACTAGGCATATACGTGGACCAATCCTAGCATGACACGTGGACCAATCATGCGGTGAAACGTGACGGAGAGAAGCAAAAAAGTTTTGTTGTTTTTCGCCTCTTGTCTTTGACAAGCGAGTACCTATTGGTGGGGCCCACGCTATTTGCTGGCGAGGGGCCCTTAAGTCGGTGGAGTCCTTTGTTTTTATGGAGGGGGACCCCACTACCAACTTCACATATCAATGGAGAGATTTTTGTATATAAACCTTCATATTGCCTCCCTCACAAGCAATGTGGGATTAAATCCCAAGAGTTTTCAAAGTTTGGCACTTAAAACCACATGGAGGGACCCCAAGCCTCCACGTGGACCTTCAAACCTGCAACATGGAGATCTAACAACTCAAAGCATACAACATGACCAAGTTCCAATGTGGCATTCCACTTCAACCACCAAGAACAACTCAAAGGCTCGCCTAAGATGGTCTCTTATGACTGCTTCTAAAGGGGAGAAGATTATCTTTTATACACTATTTGTTTGCTTTCTAAGCAATGTGGGACTCGATATATCAAATACACCAAAAAAGGTGTTTAAGCATTATCAAAAACGTTTGTGGATCAACCTCATAACATCCAACAGACTATTATAAGGTCCTTACCACATGTTCTATGCCACATTTTGGGAGTCAAACGCAAGATATAGTATATAACCTTGATTTCTAGGTGTGAATCTCATCAAAAGAGAAAAACGTGGGAGTGGGGCTCGACCCCTTGACCTCCCATGTCCTATTTTAGCCCCTAACTGCCATGCCAAAGCTTATTTTAGCAAACGGATTTGAAGATATTAGTTTTATCATGTAATTTTTAGGCTTATTTGCTAAGAAAAGAAGGATATGGGGGAGTTTTGAGGGGGATTTGAACACTGGAAGTTTTGGCAGAAGGCTAAGGACTTAGCCATTTGACCAAGTAGCGCAAAAACAATATAAAAAGGGCAAATGTGTACTTGAAATGTAAATTTTAAAGCTTTTGTAAAGAGAGAAGAGCAAGTATACGTTGTCGTAGTGCAAGAAGACACTTGGAGAGGAACAATCCGAGATTGCCCAAGACTTCTTAGAGGCAGAAGAAGACATTATTGCAGACCAAAGAGGAGTTTTGATGTAAAGTACTATTGTACAAGTGATTTTGCAACATTTATATATTAGTTCATGAGCTTTTTCAGACCTGGAGACGTAGCCCTCAAAGGGTGAACTCCATTAACAAACGTGGTTTGCAATTTTCTGGCTTTTGTCAATTACTTGCTATTTTTCAATCGGTTTTTTAAATCTGGTTTTTATTATTAAGTCAGATTTATAATGACATTTACAGAAAATTGAGAAATAGTGTTTTAAACTTTTAAGTATCTGAAATTGATAAAATTGCAAGTATAGGCTTAATATTGCATTTTGGATCACTTCTAGAAATCAAGCATCTTACTGTTGCATTGAAATTTGATGGAAAAGCAGGCTTCTAATTGTTAAACCTTATCATCCAATGTTGTGGTGTCGATCTTGCCTTGAAACATAAAAATTTCCCATATGGACTTGGACCTTGAAAGGGCAATGATGCCGAAAGGATGTGTTGGCATGCAAAGTGGAAGAAGTCAGTGTGGTTGGGGGACCGAATTGCATCACAAGTTTGCGGAACAGGCCAAAGAGTGCAGAATGTTGCTCCTTGAGAGCATATTCAATGAGTTGCTGGACATCTAGGGAGTCACTGTCAGGTTTCTTCTAGAAATCAACCATCTTACTGTTGCATTGACATTCATCCTGATATGCAGATACAAAACCAGGTTGTGCTCCTTTCTTTTGCTGTTGTGCTCGAGTGTTTATAGGCATATGAATAAGGTGAGGCTAGAATTTACTTTGACACTAATGATCCGCACCGCGGGGCCTAGGATGGTGATGTGGAGGACAACCCAATGAACTAACTAATAATATAATAAGTTATATTATGAACATGTAACTGCAAACAAATATAATAAACCATTGCACATTCAAAAGACTAAGATATAGCAGAATAAAAATCTTCTATTCAAATGGAAATGATCAGGGATGGTACAAGTGTACAAAGACCTAGAAGGCTCGGAATGAGAATTTGTGATCAGGGGCGGAACGCTTACCAGCTGATTTTTGAAACTGGAATGTAAAATGCACGAGAATAGAATACTTGCCCCCGACCTTGGGGTCAAACGGGAGATTTTATACAATTAACAAAAAGCAATTGCAAGAGCACAATTGCAAAATGGTTCGACTTCAATATGGATGACGGCTTCCCTTATTGTTGATGTCTTTGTTTGACTTCTAGGTGTGTGCAATGTTGGTGAGTTTGCTGATGTGGTGTGTGAACCTTGTGAGCAGTGTTTGACAAGGTGTGGTGTGGTGTGAAGGCTCCATGTGGCATGTAGGTTCGAAGTTGACCCTAGCCGGTGCATCATGTTTCCTAGGCGCATGCCAACTTGAGATGCACCAGTGCAGCAGGGCATCATCAAGAGATAAACACCAATGTGCTGGGTGATGGCTTGGAAGTTTGGTGCTTTGTATTTTAGTGCTGAGGCGTATGTGACATGGCACCAAGGAACTTGGTGCACAAAGCTACATGGGATGACCAATGGTGCCAAAGTGAGAGTGCAGATTGATGCGGCTATGCTCAGATCAACCTTAATTCTCAACTTCTTTTCTCAAGTTGCCAAAATGCACTATGAGATTAGAAGAATAAGGCTTTCATCAGCCAAGGGAGGAAAGAAATTCAAAATTTAGCCTTTTTCCCTACCACCCTTTTCAAGCACGATGTACAAAAGATGTTATGTACCCATGACCTTGCTGGCAGGATACAATTATATGCAATGTTTTTCACTCTTTCTAGAACCTTTTATCGCCCATATTGTCTAGGCCCAAGTTTCTCCACCCCTTTATCTTTGAGAGATGTCTGCTTATAAGTTTGTAATATCAAGAATGCACAATTTCCCACTTGAGTATTTGTTGGCTTTCTTCCAGGAAATCTGTAATTGCTACAGCTCGAGTGTCTTCAGTGGATTCTATTGGCAAAGAATGGTAATAACTATAAAGGGCCATAAAGGATGTGTGGTATTCTGTATTGTATTAATTTGTGGCCAAGCACAACTAAATTGGCTTTGAAACTTACTTCTCTATGACACAATTCCTAAAGTACCCCTCCAGACATCTATCAACAATCACTGTTTGCCCACTAGTCTATGGGCAGTAACTAGCGCTTGGGGTTAAGGAGGAGCCAACCATTTTAAACAACTCATTTCAAAAGTTGGCAGGTTGTAGGAAATGTCTGCCCCACGTTTTTTGCTATTGAAATGTTGCTGGTATGGAGCGCAGGGGAAATGTTTTTGAAACGCTAAGAGTGTCGGAATGTTCCCAGAAACAGCTCAGAAATGATATGTTTCTGGGAACATCCTGGTGTTTTTGAAGTGTTTTCCAGGGACTTGTGTTCCATTAAAGAAAAAATAAAAAATAAACAAACTCACTCGAACCTAACCTAACCTCACCCCTAGAAGTTATCTCAGCTACATGATTAAATGATACTAATTATCAGTTCCAATTTTCATATAATAATCAGTCAGTAACCTTTAAATTTGTGTGGGTGTTGATATTTATATTCCATCCCATCAATGCCTTCGTAAATGTTTATCCTTGACTAGAAGCACCACTGCTATGTTCTTGTGCTCCTAATATAGAACAACATAATAATATGTAAAGAACATGATATAGGCATACAACAATACCACAATCCCTGGTAGAATAGTCAGAGACAAACAAGATAATTCAATAAATGGATTATAGCACACTAAATAGCACGGCATTTATTATTCAATCTTATTAATATAAATAAAATATAAAGATATAAAATCCGTTTATGGATATTATATATAAATTATGTTTACATTTACATATTTTTTTGAATAGATGGTTACATGCTGTTTTATCTTCAGGTCGTCTTAGAAAATCAATGTGTCCCATATCATTACCCATACGCTTTTGGGCTCTGGACAGTTGCAATTTTTTCGGGCTCTCCGCAATTGTCATTCGACGCTTAAATGCAGCATGGCTGAAACACATGGAGACCCGTGTCCTTTCAGCAGGGCACATAAAGAGAAAGAAGCCACGTCAACCTTGAAGGCAAAGATTAAATGCATCATGTCAAGAACAGACATTCCAGCTGTTCACAACATGGCTTCTCAGATGCGCCAAAGAAGAACTTAAAGACGGGAGGGGCTCGAGAGGATTGTTTAGTGATCCTAAGCGATGCATTTAGGGACAACAAGGGAGGATGACATCAGAGTCCCAGCCATCAACAACTTCTTTCTTCCCCTTCTCTCTCCCCCCTTTTCTATATAAATAGAGGCCTTGGAGCCAAGCAAATCATCCCCGGATTGACAATAGAATTACTCTGCAAAATTCGCTTTGTAAAAGACTCTTTTGAAGCAATACAAGGAAGACTTTTTTTGTTTCTGGTTAAAACAAGTGTGCACATTTGGTTTCATTTGCAGAATGTATGATTGTCATTCATCACCTTGCTTTTGATCCTTTCAGTTTTGTGTAGGATTGCGTGAAGTGTTTGTGTGTTGAGCTCTTTGTGAAGTGTTACTAGTTCATACTGTCTCCCATAGACCTATTTTTGTTATCCTTCAAAGCGCAAAGCTTCCCTTCAACCTCCACGCAAAAGCTCCATGCCTATGGCCTTGAGATAGAACCAGAATAGCCTGTGTCTTGTTTGGGTTCATCAGTAGTTGGCTCTTTTCCTAGAGCAAGTGGATCACTTCTTTTTGGTGCATCACCTCCCTTAGCTTAGATTTTTTTTCAGTCATCCTCCTACCCCTTTTTCTTAGCTAACATTAGATTTTAGTGTGAGATCAAGAGCTGAAGTGAAGCCCCTGAGGAACTAGCCTCATAAAAAAGCCTAGAGGTTCAACCTCACCATAGGATACCCACATCCTGAGGTTGTCCCCATGCTTGTAGCTAGAAGTGAGGGAGCCTGAAGAACTCTCTCACAAGGGTGCAATTCCAAGCTATAACAGAACCTTCTAAAAGAAGTTACTCTATAAGCTTGCATTGCTCTTAAAAAAATAAATGTGATCAGCAGTAGTTGATGAGTCGTTTTCAACTAAGCATTTTCCTTGAATTTAGAATTGGATACAAGATATATGCGGTTGTCGAAAATCAGATCATGTGAGAATATGCACCTGGTCTTCGTCTCACACCTTTCCTTTTTCCTATCGCGTAACGACAGCCTTCTTATCCATTCTTTCTCCCTAATGTTCCACTATAGATATTTTTTGTATCCTTGATTGTTGAGATAATGACTTTGCATTGTGCAACTATATTATTTATCTCCTTGTACTGAATTTCAAAATAAACCTTGTAACTTGTTTACCCACTTTTGTTGCTACCAATTCAAGATTTATTTGGGTTAAAAAATCTTCAAGTTCTTATGGTCTGGTTTGATAATGAAGTGTCACCGCAACAAATATTGCTTAAATTTTCTATTGCACACTTTAACATAATGCATAGAAACTTCACTTTATCATGCACTTACCACATTCAAAGGCAATTGGCCACTGATTTTGGATGGGGACTTCCCTTACGCCATTGCCTGATGCATTATATCATACTATTAATGGTTTTGAGAATTATGGGGATGCGTGTACATGGTTGTAGGCCATATATGTTCTTTATATGATGAAACAATCTTTGTTGTAAGTCCACATGAAAACACCGAACCCAGGGGCTTGGTAATGCACTTAAATGTTTTTGATTTATTGTAGCCTCTCAAGCAAAGGTTTTATTGTAGACCATGAAGACTGTCACGAGGCCTCCGAAATTTGTAATAAATTTTTGGTATTATTTGCATAACCCAAGAAACCCTCTCATCTGTGTCACATTCGTTGGAGTTGGCAACTAATATTTGTTTATATCTTGGTTGGGTCACCTCTAATTCCATCCTTTTCTAATTGCGTGGTCCAAGTGCACTATTCAGATTGAAAATTCAATCCAGGGGACAACATGCCAACTGCTAGGATTAGTGTGTTATAATAAAGCCAAACTTTTCTATACTGAATTGACATAGATTTGTAAGAGTAATAAACAAAGCTTTATTGCAAGATAATAAGAGAGATTCTAAAAAGAAAACAATCTTTGTGGAAGAGATATCAATTTACCACTCTAAATTACAATAGGGTAAACCCTTGTCTTATAGCTTAAAAAAACCAATAACAGTAAAACTGTTTTAAAGCTAAACAAAGTTAATAACATTCACTCAACATGCATAGGCATGTAAATAGAAGTTTTATGTAAAGATAAACACAACTAATAACATCCTTTCAACATGCATAGGCATGCAAATGGAATAACTCCTAAGAATAAGATATTTAGTAGAAGAATTACTAATATAGCCAAATGAGTTGGGACACCTTACTGGGGTCAACATTTTTGGGTATTCTCTGAAATATAATACCTTTTTGAAAATCTTGGCTCGCTAGAAAGACATTCAACCAGCTAAAGCTTGGTGGTGAGGTTCTATGAGCTCTGAAAAAATTCTCCGAAACTGTCGATTATGTTGTGCTGATTTTTTTTTTGGAAAATCGTAACTTTTCAAAAAAAGAAACCATTACTCTTATCTAGTTGTCTTGAGTAGTTGTTAGGATCAATGCACAAGTTCAGTTTTTGCAAACTTGCACTTGAAATCTTTCTCGACTGAGGAGATAATATGTACAAGTTCAAATGGTCGTCTTTGATGCTGTAAATGCTCTTCCATATTCTTACTATAGATGAGAACATCATTAAATAAAGCTAGGAGACATTTACTCAAATAGAGCTTGAAGATTGGGTTCATTGCACCTTGAAAAGTGGCAAAGGTATTGGTTGACCTAAAAGGCATGACAAGAAACTCATAGTGGCCATGGTTCGTGTTGTAGGTTAGAATTGCACTCTTGTGGGAGAGTTTTTAGGCTCTCTCACTCCCAGCTATAGTATTGGAACAACTTCAGGCTGTGGGTATCCTATAATGAGGCTGAACCTCTAGGTTTTTTAATGAAGCTAGCTTCTCAGATGCTTCACTTCAGCTCGTTTACCACACTAAATTCTACTGCTGACTAAGGAAAAGGGAGAGAAAGATAACATGAAAGGGAAATCCAAGGTAAGGATGGTGATGCACCAAAATATGAAATGATCCACTTTTTCGTCTTTGTAGAATAGACAATCAGTAGTCCATTCAAGGTCTTCCCTGTATTCAGCTTGAGGATTGTCCCCTTCAGGATCTGGTTTATTAGTGTCAAAGCCATGCCAAGAAGGCTAGTCCAAACCTGATTTTTCCTTTGAATGAAGTGGGCTGCCTATCAAGATTTCTTCCTCATACACACTTACCTCATCTTCTCGAGACTCACTTGAGACTACAAACTCTTCCTCTATCTTTTGTAAAATAGGCTCCTTCTCCAAGAGGGAGATGGTGGGAGGGTGAAAAAGTTCACCTTGCTTGCAGCTTGAGAGTCTTTCCAACTAGGTACTTTGAGTGGTCTCTTTGGTGGCTCTTGAGGGAGGGAGAAAGAGTCTCATAACCTTGTAGGGTAAACTCATTGAGCTGAGCTAACACATTTTTTTTATTCTGTTCAACTATTAATTCCTCCTCTTGAATTGGTTCTTGGACCACCACAACTGACACCTCTTTCTTCTTCTCTATGCCTTTCTGAACCGATTTCCATGATGGAAATGTGTAGGGAACAGCCACCTTTTCTTCTTTTTGAACGAATATAGGAGAGGGTGGTTTCACAAGAGAGGACATGACATAATCGAAGTCAAAGGTGTAGGAGAAGATCCATGGTGGGATGGTTTCAAAATCTTGAGTGGGAATGGGCATAGGGGTAGGAGAGGACAAACTGATTGGTTTGGTTTTGACATACTCATCCTCCCAATGAGTCAACATATCCTCTATTGAGAGTATCCATTTCTTCATCTCTTGCTTCTCAACGTGTGGATAGTCACCTTCTTCAATGGATGCCCACACACTCCAAAACTTATGCAAGAAGCTCCTTATCCCCTCCATGGCATGAATGGGGAATTCTTGTCCAAGTTCACCATCCTTAGCTTAGATTTCCCGTTCATGTTATCTTTCTCTCCCTTTTCCTTAGTCAACAGTAGATTTTAGTGTGAGAAACGAGCTGAAGTGAAGTATTTGAGGAGCTAGCCTCATTAAAAAGCCTAGAGGTTCAACCTCATTACAGGATACCCACAACTTGAGGTTGTTTCAATATTGTAGCTGGGAGTGAGAGCTTGAAAAACTCTCCCACAAGGGTGCAATTCTAGCCTACAACAGTTTGTGTAGAAGACTGTCTTGAATTGGTCATTTTTTTTAATCCTTATTTGGTGATACCTAGATCTCAAGTCAATCTTTATAAAATTTTCTACCCCATGTAACTCATCAAGGAGTTAATTGATGCACGGAATGGGATAGTTTCTTCTAGAAGGTCTCTTGTTTTGTTCTAGGTAATCAATACACATACAAAAGGAACTATCCCTTCTTGTCAGCAACACTGGATGCAAAAGGAATCTTACTTGGTACTTTATTAGTCATTTCCAAAAGCTCTTTAAGTACCCTTTTTTCACCTTAAATAGCTTAGAATACTTGTAAGGAGGAATGGTAGTCGGTTTGTGAGTTGTCCTATCTAATGGTAACCCATAGGGCAAATTTGGGGATTACATTTGCAAACACTTTAGTTAGCTCCTACTCTTCCTTATGTCGTACTTGTCTTTGGTCTTTTACATTGACATGCTCCAAACAGTGAAACATAAACCTCCTTTAAGAGACACTTTGGCTGTTTGGTTTGCTTATATCAGTTTTGTTTGTGCCCAGTGGCAACCTCTTAACTGTGATTAGTTGCTACCCTTTCTAGAATTTTATGTAGAACTCATTAAGATTGGTGCAAAATTCACTTAGAGTTTTTAACAATTGTTCCTGCATGACAACATCAGCCCTTGCCAAGGTTACGGCATAAAAGTCAGAGCATACTTCATGACTATTTCATTGAAATTTCAGCCCTTTGCAATAAGTCTATTATAGTGGTCATTGGCCGTTGCTTCTTAGAAGTTTGGAAGCGTGGCATCGATGAAGTTAGGAGTGTTCGAATCAATAAATGTCACCACAGTTCTGCCCTTTGCCTTGCTTCTTACCCCTAGGGTCTAATATTGAGTGATTCCTTGCATGTCAACAAATTCCCCTTGATCAATTCAAGTCTCTACCTAATTCTCTTCCATAATTGTGATTGTGTGAGTCCTATTATCAGTTTGGATTGCACCCTTTGAGGCAAGGGGTTTCAGACCTGCCTCATCCAACTAATACAATGGGATCACCTCTAGGTGTGGGTAGCCTAGTTGATGAGGTGAACCTCTAGTTTTGGGGCTAGCTCCCCTAGTGCATCAATTGTAGCTCAATTCCTAAAACTACTAACTTGGTGATGGAAAGAGATAGAAGATGATGCATGAAATGAAACCTATGCCACTAGGGGTGATGCACCAATATGATGTGTCCACTCTATTTGACCTTTCAACAACACTAATGGACAAGACAAGGACTAATAACTGAACCACTCTCTCCAAAGGCTTCTAAGCATCAGTGTTTCACATAGAGGTTGTGCTAGTTAATCAGAACTTGAGGGTTATGGATAGAAGGTCTGATTCGAGACACTTACCAATCAAATTCCGCTCTAAGCTCAACCATTAACACCTTCATACACTATTTGACCTGCATAGAACAATGTACTGGTATCTAGGTGAGGCAAGGACCTGCAAAGGGAGAGAAATCCACCACTTATGCAAATCAAACAAGCATGAAACACACTACATTAGTATAAAGAAGCTTAAACAGTCCATTAATCCAAGAGGTTACAAAGTACAAATTTGGGTAGAATTTCTTCATACCCAGTAGAGGGATGCATACAATGGCATTCTAGCCTCAATTTATAGAACAAGAGAAGAGTAAGAGAGGGGAATCTAGCATAGAAGTGGGGAGGAGAGGCCATGATGATCCTCATTCACTCCATTAGTGACAAGCATTAATAACAACTCCATGCTCTTCCATGCGTTGCCTTAGCTAGTTGGTGGTCTTCAATGACGATATGGTGTAGGAAATGGTCTAATGGAGGCTCCTTTAGTTTTGGTTGACCATATTCAAAATGTTGAACACACCTATCTACTGAGAGGGGGGGGGGGTGAATCAGTAGATGAGCTAGAACTAGTTGATTAAAACTTTTAGAGGAGATATCAATTCATATGCCTATTAAAGAACAATTGCAAAAATCACACACACACACACAAAAGCACATTACACCAGATTTATACGTGAAAAACCCAAAGGGAAAAACCACTGTGAGAATAGTTGCTAGAATCTACTGTTCTAATCCAGCCTCACAGTTAAATCACTTCACTGGTAAAACCACACTGGTTACATTCAAGGACACCTATCCTTAGGAGACACTAATCCCCTAACTGAGCACCAACTCACTTTTTCTGAAGGCACCAACCAATCAGAACTATGGAGCTACAACTCCAGTATACAAGATAGATTCACAAATGAATCCAGTTTAGTTTCTTTGTTACAAGTCTAGTTTGTAACTACTCACTCACTGCTCAGTCTCTGTGTGCTCTTTCTTTTTGTCTGTTCAATCTCTTTGTGTCTGGATATATTTCAGTTGAACACACTTTATTTCCTTTCCTTTCTACCTTTTACTTTGTCTGCATACATTTGGTCATAGTCTGCTCAAACACGCTTCAATCCCCATTCTCTCTTTTGCCTTACTGGTTCTATGTCATTATATCTTTTGTTTGACATAGTCCAGTTACACCTGCTGCTTCGACCTCTCTTCCTTTGTGTTTTTAATATATTCTTTGTTTGACATATCCATGTCCTTTGCTTGGTCTTTATGCCTCTCTGTGCTATCATGGTCTGTGTCTGTATATTCTATTAGATACACTTCGTATTGCTGACTTGTTTTGGTTCAATGATAGTCTGAGCAATCACACAGAATAACAACCTTTTGATCTATCTGCCTATATCTCTCATCGACAGCCTTTGACTCTCTTCTAATTGCAACGGAAGCAACAACGAAACAATGCTTTTTAAGACGTGTATATACAATGAACTTTTTAGGGTTCCAAGTCTCCAATTGCATTCATTCAACTACGCTTAACCGGTTCTCATTCAATGCAACTTTGACTAGCACACTTCTCGTGTCTCGGTTCATGCATCACATTGCAATGGTCAAGTCCCTTTACTATGTTTGGCAACTATCGGATTTAGGTCATTACTGTGCCATTTTCTTAATCGATGATTGATCAGTTGGATCGATCAATCTCGGGCTTCGTGTAGACTTTTCGAGCTCACCGTTTGTCTGGTCATGTCTTTAATCGAGGATTATTCATCTTGTCTTTGACGCCAATCACTGTCTATCTTGAACTGTTAGATGTATGCCCTATTTCTTTAGAACCGTCAATCTCTCTTGTCTTAATCGTCGAGCTTTTTCTCGCATCTCGATATCTTCTATATGATTGGTTCGCTTTCGCTCCTTTCGATTATATTCGATATGCTCGATCTTTATTTTTGCCAATATGCTTTTTGGAAACCTTTGCAAGTGTCCTCTATTCATTCGAATTTTATCCTTCGGACAACTTTGTTGCGGCCTTTTGTCAAAGTCCCCTTCAGAATCAATTTCCGTGGGTTTTTTGTCTGAGTCCCTTTCGGGACAATTTTCGCGGACTTTTTGTCTGAGTCCCTTTCAGGACAATTTTTGCGGATTTTTTGTCCGATTCCCCTTCGGGACAATTTTTGCGGGCTTTTTGTTCGATTACCCTTTGGAATTCTTGGAAACATCCACATACCCTTTGGCCTTTCTGCAAACTACTCTTCGACACATTTGAACGGTCCACTTGCCCTTCGGACTTTCTGCAAACTACCCTTCGGCACATTTGAATGGTCCACTTGCCCTTCGGAATTTTTGCAAACTACCCTTTGGCACATTTGAACGGTCCACTTGCCCTTCAAACTTTTTGCAAACTACCCTTCGGCATTTATGCAAGTGTCCACATACCCTTCGACCTTTTGCAAAATACCCTTTGGCACATTTGAACGGTCCACTTGCCCTTTGAAAACTTTGTTGCGGACAATTTGTCCGAGAAAGACTTACCAAAATTGCTGAAAGAATTGACTTAACCATTTGACCTATTTTCTTCGGACTTTTTGTCTGATAAGAACGTAACTGATTTTTCCGAAAAAATTGCCTTCACCAATATTGCCGAAAGAAATGACTCATCACATCTTTCCGAAAGAAATGACTCCACATTTTTCTGAAAGAAATGACTCAACACATTTTTTCCGAAAGAAATGACGCAACACATTTTTCCGAAAGAAATGACTAAGACACTTTTTCCAAAAGAATAAATCAAGCTCGTAAAATCGACTAAGTGTTGAAACATTTGCACACACAACCTTATGCATTAGAACTTAGACCAATATTTCCGAAAGAATTGACCAGGCTTGTGAAATCGAGTAAGTGTTCAGATACCATTAAACTGCTTGGTGTGATTGATTCCTCCGAATCCTGCTATATATGCAAGTTGTAGTCACCAACAACCTATGTACCCAGCCATATTCAACAAGCGAGCAAAGACATTCATATGACTGCTCTTGGAAGTCAAGATGCACATTCAACCTCCATGAGGACTCTACAACTGATCTGTTCAGCTCAACACAACTCAACACCTTTGTCATTAATGCTTGATGGAACATTGATCATTTGACATCAATTATCACAGACAACAATCTCCTTGTACACCATGACACTCAAACTGCCAACACAAAATGTGAGCACGCCAACCTGGTCAACTCTCTCTCCTTTTGACAGTTACAAAGCTGACATCATGGTCTAGTTGGCCTTCATGGATCATTAAGCAACCTACCTTCCCCTTGTGCATGTTGACTACGCTTAAAACCACCTAATACTCCATAATGGCCATGAAGTCTGTCTGCTCGCCTACATGAAGCAGTCATAAGGATGTTATGATCCTGCAATTACTCCCTTGGCAGCCCTCTATGCCAGTAGGCATCTCCTCTTGTTGACCAAATAGGCCTACTAGGCAACTAGGCCTAGTCACTTAGTGCTAGCTGCTTGGATGATCATGAGAACTGAATAGAACCTTCAGAACAAGTGAGTATGATTTAGGTCCAAGAAGCATATTACACTATGACTTGTGTCTTCTAAATAGTGCACACCTGCAACCTTTGCTCATTTGGGTGACTAGGTCACCTCTCACTAGCACTTCTAGACTAGCTCTTTAGCCCAGGCTTGTAGAAGCATTTCCAGGAGGATCTGAGAGTGATTTTGATTTGAGAGGGTGGACTATACCTCACACCACTTTCTTGAATGATCTGCAATTCTTCATATAGATCAGTACCTTGAAATTATCACTAAAACTTGCAAAAATAGTGTTTCTGGTGGATCCGTACAACTGTCTGTACAAACCACTATCATGAGTGGGACCTCCTCAGAGTGCATAATGTGTTTCAACTATCTCTGAGTCAAGTCAGGGCATTTGAGTGCATTTGTCTCAAGTTTTCCTCCATCGGGTCGTTAGGGCTGGTTTAGGCAGGTCTTGAGTAGCATGATCTCTTAACGATTGTTCATAGCCCTAAGGGCTTGAATGAAAGATCCCTGATGGATCTTTTCAATTGAACTGCTGTAATTTTTGTATTTTCTTTTGAAATTTGTGTTTTTCTTTGTTTTTGGTTTTTTTGACGAATTTTGCAATAAGAAAATAATTGAAATGCGAATGCATAAACAAAGTATGGAAATTAAACCTAGGTGCAACCAAATCCAGATTTGAAGGAGCAGAATTTCTAAATATTTAATATAAACTAGCTGATTGCAGAATGCTAATAATCCAAGTGGAAAACAATGTTAACAGCCAACCTGAATCGCTGAATATTCACTGAGAACATAACAGAATAACGGCCAGCTAGTTGACTCCTTGATAGATGCGCTATGGTGATGAAAAATCGCTGTCAAGTACAGCCGTACGGATTCAGGTTCTGTCAGGTAAGCAGCGCCAAAAGAGTCTTCCAAACCTGAAATCGCACCTTTCTGACTGCTGCGTTCTGCCAAGCACAGTCCAGCACCTTGCCAAGGACAATAGACAATTTCTTACGGTCCGGAATTGACACGAACTAATGTGGGGGCTACGTCCCACAAGTCAGTTCTTGGGGTTTGCGTCCCAAAGCTCCACGCCTTCCAAGCGCACTCTCCAAAGGAAATGAAATATTAATCGATGCCCCCTTCCTTACCTCTCATCGCCTCTTATAGCCTTTTTTCAAACTTATCCGATCCCCTAAAAGTGGACCAAGGGCGCTTAAGTCATGATCATTATAATTTCCTTTTAAGAGGCCGAGTACATAGAAAATAATGCCTTTTTCCAATTTAACAGAAATCCGTTCCCCGAAAGGTTCTGACTTAAGAATGAAATATTTAGGAAAGTCCGAGATCTTTCCAACGAGCTATTACACTCCAATACACGCATCCAGAAGGGGCCAAAAACTCCTTATAACCCCAAATTGGCTATAAACTTAGCCTTATTTAAATAAAAGACGGAAACTTGGTAATATTAAAAATATAGCCCAAGTAACCAAGAAATGCCCAACCGACCTCACGAACCATCAAAACAACTTGTCACCTGTCTGTGACTGTAGTCGGAAATCAAGGAACCACTGGCAGTCTCATCCCTAAAATCTAGGGATGCTCCTAAAAACTAGGGAACAAACCCTATCTCCCTGAAACTGAACCCCAAAGAGTAATCTCATGGAGTCCCAACCCTGGGCCTGACCATGTCTCCTAAAAAGTAGGAGTAACCTCCACAAATGTAGGAACTGTCTCCCAAGAACAAGGAATGTCTCCCAACTGATCAACAACCGCCAGAACACCAAGTCTCCAACACTGAATAACCAGACTGGGTCTCTATACCACCCTGTCAACCCACAAGACCCCATAATAGGCTGACTCACATGTCACTGCTAGACTGGGTTAGAGTGGGGATATGACATTGAACTGCAAAACTAATGCCAAGAGAATCAAGTATACAACCTTCCTCAACTTCCCCTAGCAGCTGCGGACCCCATGCATCTGCTCCCTGATGTTCCAACGTGAAGTAAGTTGCTCTCAGGCCCAAAACCCTACATTCTGGGAGGTTGAGAGAAGTGAACTTGCATGGAAAGGAGAAAAAACAAGTGTTTTGGGTTAGAAACACCCCAGGAGGTCTGTGACATCATTCCAAACCTATTTTCATCATTTGCCTTCTTTGTCCACTCCTCTAAATGTCTGCAGACCCCTCACACCTATGCCTAGGGTTTGTTTGCTTCATAGC
Organism: Torreya grandis; assembly: GCA_037957365.1. Classification (NCBI taxonomy): domain Eukaryota; kingdom Viridiplantae; phylum Streptophyta; class Pinopsida; order Cupressales; family Taxaceae; genus Torreya; species Torreya grandis. The sequence continues at coordinate 2,417,153 of JARHVA010001339.1, forward strand.
ACAGTTGACCCTACAGGGCTGTAAGTGCCTTTTCTTCCATCTTTTCTGAGTTCAAAACCCCTGGGCATGCCTTATGGCATTGCCGTCACTCCTTTGCTGTTTCCCAACCTCAAATACTCCCCAAACATGCATCTATCTTTAACTTTCATGCACAAGTTTGTGATGTCAGTTTAGGCATAATAGGCCTAATTAGGCCATTAGGCTCTTTTTGGTCTCAAAGGATTGAAACACTTGAATGGAAAATATTGTGAACCATTTAAATTCAAATCAATATACCCTTCTCTCATTATCCACCTCACATCTATGCATATCTATTTACACTTTTGTTCCTCATAACCCTGCCTGTAGGAGTCTAACAGGTGTGTCTGCAAGAAGTAGGAATATCATCTTTTTATTGCACTTTGACACTTTATCAATGACTGTAACATGATAGCCTGGATTTTTAGACCCTCTATAGACCTTTGAGACCCTTATTCATCCCACATACACCTCTTTTACTCATTCCTACATGGCAGAACTGTGGGTGCTAGCTTAGCGTCTGTCTGGACTACAAGTGTGTACCTTTTCCTTTGTTGGCACCTTGAATTCATTGATTAATGGAAACATAATGCAGGGGGTTCTCTCACTGGCATAGACCTTTTGAGTCTCTTATCTAACTCATCCACCACATAGTACTTTGCTTTCTTATTCTGGCCTGTAGGTGGTGGTTGAGTTCTTTGACTATGTGTAAGAGGTGGTTTTATTTTGAGTGGTTATGACTTTATTGGAGTCTATCTGACCCATTATGACTTGGTATACAATGCTCCTTTCCTCAATACAATCTTCTCTATATCTTCTAGTTCATCAAGAATGGCCTGATCAACCACTTAGTCTTCACCTTGTTATAGTCCACTGAGTGCTTCATAAGCTCATTGCTATGAGATGATCAAATCTTGGAATGTGACCTATACCCTTTCATCTTTCTTTCTTTGAGTGGGATGAGGCTGTCATGTCCCTTCCAGTTGACATCTCGCAGAGCTGATGATTAGCCTATTATTGCGACCCTCGTAGGCTGATAGGATGGATAAAGGGTCATGATGGAGCTTGGCTTGGCTTCGACTAGCAGAATTTTTCCAGTTGGCTTTTGTTCGGGCTTTTTTCGACACGTTTGCCTGAGCTCCTATTTTATAGGGATTTTTGGCACTCAGCGGAGCACTCCTGTTATGGTATGGTCATGTGCGGAATCACTCCCTTGTTCACCAGCTTCAGACGGATCGAGAATCGGATACTTTTTGAGGGAGATATTAATATTTAATTGATTTAATTAAATATTAATTATTTGGCGTAATTTAATGACTTAGGCGTTTTGACCCAAGGGGGCGCTCATTATGAAGGGGGCCGTTTTAATTATATTTTATAATTAAAATTGTGTCTTAGACTATGGAAAAATTAAAAGAAAAGGAAACCCTAATTTTTAATTATCAAACCCTAATTAGGGCAAGCGCACCTTTTTGGAGATTATAAGGGTTTCTCATTGGTAAGAGCGCCATTCATGTTGAAGACAAAATTTTTGCTAAGTATTTTTTGAGAAGACTGAGCCAAGGGTTTCCAGTATTCGATTTGCATTGGAGAACGTGCAATCTTCAGTGTGTACAATTCAGAGGTTGTGAGATATCAGCTAATCTATTGCCAGTTTGATAGATAACTTCACACAGAGGTTATCACAGAGATTTACAGAGTTATTCAATCAGGTTTTTGTTTCGAAAATTAGCCAGAAGGAGATCATAAATTTTGGCGCTTATTTTTCTCAAGATCCGGCACAAAAAAAACCAGTCCGTACAATTTTAATCACTGATGTACGGAATTCGTACAGTCCAGCAAAGGGGCATATTTTTTATTGGGAGCAAATCGCCTTCTTTTTCTACAGTCTGCTTTGGGCGCCTAGACATCTAGCATCTTTTTGTACCTTCAAAAGCGTGGAAAAAGGGATATTTATTGCAGCCGTACCAGCTATACCAGATCTAGGGTTTGTAGAAAAAATAAGGTTTTTGAACAATATTTCATATTATTTTTAGATGCATGACAGAGATTTAATATTGTAATCATTTGGAAGAATAATAAGAATATAAATTAGCCAGTTAAGAGATTATACTGCTATTTATTTATTTATTTGAATTTATCTTGCAAAATCGCACTCTTCTTTTATTCATACAAAAACACAAAAAAATTCAAAATACACAAAAACATTCAAAAAAATATTCAGTACTAGAATTTAGGGGAAACAGGGGTTTCTACAATGGTATCAGAGTTAAATCCTGCCATCCTGAGGGTTTAGCAATCTTATGCAGCCACAAGAGTTTGGGTCACCCAGGTATTATACTCGCAGGAGAGCCTTGTTGACAGGCAACAGGGTTTGAGCGAGCAGCCGGAAGACATGGCTGACAGGATTGACAGGACCGGTATTCCTCATAATCCTAGGGATCAGGACGACGCAGAGGTTTTACTTGCTCTCAGAGATCTACGAGCAGGGCAAAGGCAGTCTAACGAAGTATTACAGCAGTTGACAGAAGCACTGCAGAGATTGGGTACTCCGAGGAGACCGTCACCACATCGTGACGATGACAGGAGTGATGCAGGGTCACAGAGAGCACTTAGGACTGCTTCCCTGACAGCAAACAGGCCTACTGGGCCTACTTTTGTGAGGCAGGAGGCCGATGAGGTGATGGCAGGTGAGGAGCATGAGGAGTTGTTTGCAGACACACTTATGGCAGTGAATGAGGAGTGGGAGTTATTATCACCTGAGGTCAGAGAGAGGATTACTTTTGACCAATTCATCACACAGAGGAGAGAGCATAATAGAGGTCGACAGGATTGGAGACCTAGACACCAGAATAATGATCTGAAGCGTGCTACGAGCAGGGTCACACTAGCGATGTTCGACGGTAGTGGCAAGGTCACAGCACAGGCCTGGATTAGTAAGCTAGACACATTTCTCACGTTGCGTTCGATCGCTGAGAGAGATGCTATCAAATATGCGACACTGCATCTTGAGGGGGTAGCTCACGATTGGTGGCACCACGGGATGGTGACACTCCAGCATGATTGGATCACATCTTATCAAGAGTTTGTTAATAGGCTGGTGGAACATTTTGACAGGAAGGATCCGAAATCCTATTTCAGGGAGTTGGCTCAGTTGCGCCACAGTGGCAGTCTAGAGTCTTACATTGGTGACTTCCATAAGTTATCAGTTATGGTTCCTAACATTTCAGAGAGGCAACTTGTAGTGCTCTTCATGGAGGGATTGACAGAACCATTGAGAGTTTGGATCAAAGGCTTTGATCCTCCTTCGTTACAGGAAGCTATGAAGAAGGTGTGTAGTATGGAGATGGCAGCGCCATCTAGTAAATTTAACTCCAGAGGTACTTCTTCATTCAGGGACAATAAGGGCTTCAACAAAAATAGAGAAAGATCAGATTTTAACAAAGATAAATCAGGTTTTAAGAATGATTCAAAGGCCAATCCAGCAGCACCACCTTTGGATCGAGAGGCTCTTAACGATCTACGCAGGAAGAAGCTTTGCTTCTACTGCAAAGGTCCCTATGATGCCAATCACGATTGTCCTTTGAGGCCTAAGGGCAGGGCAAATCGAGTGATGTGGGCTTATTATGAGGATTCGGAATCAGGAGAGTTCTGAGGAGTCAGAGGCTGAGGCTTCAGAGCCTAAGGCAGAGGCAGATTCAGAGTTTCAGATACAGGAGGCACGCCTATCTAGCATTCAGCAGGATGGTTCATTCAGACTCCGTGGAGTTTTGGCAGGACAGAGGGTCATCACCCTTCTTGACACAGGAGCCACACATAATTTTATCGATGCTAGATTTGTGGAAAAGCGTGGACTGATTACTGAGGAGTTTGACGGCATTAGAGTTAAGGTGGCTGACGGTTACACTCTTAGGTGTGAGTGGATGATTAGAGACCTCCCATTGTGCTTGAACAACTATGAGTTCAAGGCTGATTATTATGTGGTTAACATGGGGGATATAGATTTAGTCTTGGGCATGAAGTGGCTTCATTCCCTTGAGGAAGTCACTCTTCGCCTCAAGGACATGGAGATTCGTTTTGATGTTGATGGTAAGACATATTCTTAAGGCAATACGAGATGGCAACATCAAAACTATTTTTTTTCATCGTATGGAGAGGCTCATACGACACGACATGGTAGAGTGGGCAGCCGAGTGCACATTGGCACCAATACAGGAGGGACAACAGAAGGTTGAGTATCATCCTGACATTCAGCAGTTGAGAGTCAAGCATGATAAGGTATTCAGTGATATTCCACCAGGGAGACCTCCAGACAGGGGCATTGAGCACATTATTGAGCTTGAGGAGGGCGCTAAGCCCGTTATGATTACTCCTTATCGGCATCCTAAGCGGTTGAAAGATGAGATCGAGAAAACAATTAAGGAGTTACTTGCTATGGGTCACATTCGACCTAGCAAATCACCATTCGCTTCTTCAGTTGTTTTGGTGAAGAAGGATGGCACCCTGCGCATGTGCATAGATTACAGAGTCCTGAATAAGAGGACTATTAAAAACAGATATCCAATACCTCGTATCGATGAGCTTATTGATGAGCTCCATGGTGCATGCTACTTCACGAAGATAGACTTAAGGTCAGGGTATCATCAGATCAGGGTGCGTGAGCAGGACATTGAGAAGACTGCTTTCCGTTGTCATTGTGGACACTATGAGTTTGTGGTGATGCCATTTGGGCTCACTAATGTGCCAACGACATTTCAGTCCACCATGAACAGAGTCTTCCATTCACTGCTGAGGAGATTTGGACTTGTTTTCTTCGACGACATTCTTATATACAACAGGACTTGGCAGGAGCATTTAGCTCATCTGGAGACCGTGCTCAGTATTTTGGAGAGGGAGTCCTTGTACGCCAAGGAGTCCAAATGTGATTTGGGGATGACCGAATTGCTATACTTAGGTCATATTATCAGTGCAGAGGGAGTGCGGATGGATCCTGAAAAGATTTGCGCTATTATTGACTGGCCTATTCCGGCAAATCTGACACAGCTACGGGGATTTCTAGGTTTGTGTGGGTTTTATCATAGATTCGTGAATGGTTATTCACGTCATGCAGCCCCTATGACAGATTTGTTGAGAAAAGGTGCATTTTGTTGGACACCTAAGGCACATGAGTGTTTCGTGCGGTTTAAGGAGTTGATGACTACGTGCCCCGTGTTGGCACTACTTGATTTTTCGAAGCCTTTTGAGCTTCAATGCGATGCTTCAGGTGAGGGCATTGGAGCAGTGCTTATGCAGGACAAGCACCCTATAGTGTATGAGAGCCGTAAGCTCAGGGGGCCAGAGAGACTTTACAACATTTATGATAAGGAGATGCTCGCTATAATGCATGCCTTGGCAAAATTTAGGCAATATCTTGTTGGCAGCAAATTTTGCATCAAAACTGACCACAACAGCTTGAGGCATTTCTTGGGGCAGTGAGATCTCAATGATCGTCAGCAGAAGTGGGTGAGCAAATTATAGGCATATGACTTTGACATCTCTTTCATCAAGGGCACCCAGAATGTAGTGGCTGACGCTCTTTCACGCAGGCCTTATTTGAGTACTATGGTTCACATTACAGAGGACTGGAGACATATGATTGTGGCAGAGTATGCCAAGGATTCATGGGCATCCAGCATTGTTGAGGGATCGACGATTGATACTAGATATACTCTTGTGAATGACTTGATCATTTACAAGAACAGGGTTTATTTGATCCCAAGTTCAGAGGTGAAGAACATTATCATGCGAGCCTTTCATGATGTACCTACTGCAGGACATCCCGGGTATTTCAAGACCTATAGACAGATTCGGGAGAGATTCACATGGAAGGGACTTAAGGCAGATGTTCTTCAGTATGTGCGTGAGTGCCCTGTTTGTCAGCAGAACAAGCAAGAGAACACGTACCCGGCAGGATTATTGCAGCCACTTTCGATTCCTGACAAGAAGTGGGAATTCCTGTCGATGGATTTTATTACGGGCTTGCCTAAAGCCCAAGGACGAGATTGCATATATGTAGTCATGGATCGGTTGATGAAGTATGCCCACTTCTTTCCGATTACCACCACTTACACAGCTACACAGGTAGCAGAGGTCTTCTTCCGAGAGGTGTTCAGACTGCATGGGTTGCCTCAGAGCATAGTGAGCGACAGGGATAGTCGGTTCTTGAGTCACTTCTGGCAGGAGGTGTTCAGACTTTATGGGACCGAGCTTACGTCGAGCACCAGTTACCACCCGCAGACCGATGGACAGACAGAGATAGTGAATAAATGGGTGGAAGGTTACCTCAGGAACTATATTACAGGGCAACAAAAGGCATGGGTCAAGTGGATTCATTTGTGCGAGTATTGCTATAACACGACCTTCCACATAACCATACAAATGTCCCCTTTTATGGCGTTGTACGGGTATGAGACGCCGAGTTTTCTAGATTTGCTACTAAGTGACAGTAGAGTGCCGAGTGCTGGAGACTTGTTGCAGGAGAGTCAGGATACTATGAGGGCTCTGAAGGAGAATATTTCCAGGGCACAAAATTAGCAAAAGCAGTACGCAGATCAGAAGAGGATAGAGAGATCTTTTGATGTGGGTGACATGGTTTATCTTATGCTACAGCCTTACCGTCAGTCTACTCTTAGGAAGAGTGGGGCAGAGAAGCTTAAGCCACGTTATTATGGTCCTTTCAGGATCTTGAGGGGTGTTGGAGAGGTGGCTTATGAGCTAGAGCTTCCGGCAGAGAGCAGGGTACACAATGTTTTTCATGTATCACGCCTCAAGAAGGTGTTGGGACACTGAGTGGTACCTTCTGCAGTTTTACCTCCCTTAGATGATGAGGGAAAGTTGATTTTAGTCCCTGAGTCTATCCTGGAGTACAGAGAGAGACAGTTGCATAGGAGGACTATCAGGGAATATTTGGTAAAATGGAGAGATTTGCCAGTGGAGGATGCTACATGGGAGAGCAAGGATATTTTGCAACATCCAGAGTTGAGATTGCTTGAGGACAAGCAATTTCAGGAGGGGCGGACTGTCATGTCCCCTTCCAGTTGACATCTCGCAGAGCTGATGATTAGCCTATTATTGCGACCCTCGTAGGCTGATAGGATGGATAGAGGGTCATGATGGAGCTTGGCTTGGCTTCGACTAGCAGAATTTTTCCAGTTGGCTTTCGTTCGGGCTCTTTCAGACACGTTTGCCTGAGCTCCTATTTTTTAGGGATTTTTGGCACTCAACGGAGCACTCCTGTTATGGTATGGTCATGTGCGGAATCACTCCCTTGTTCACCAGCGTCAGACGGATCGAGAATCGGATACTTTTTGAGGGAGATATTAATATTTAATTGATTTAATTAAATATTAATTATTTGGCGTAATTTAATGACTTAGGCGTTTTGACCCAAGGGGGCGCTCTTATGAAGGGGGCCGTTTTAATTATATTTTATAATTAAAATTGTGTCTTAGACTATGGAAAAATTAAAAGAAAAGGAAACCCTAATTTTTAATTATCAAACCCTAATAGGGCAAGCGCACCTTTTTGGAGATTATAAGGGTTTCTCATTGGTAAGAGCGCCATTCATGTTGAAGACAAAATTTTTTCTAAGTATTTTTTGAGAAGACTAAGCCAAGGGTTTCCAGTATTCGATTTGCATTGGAGAACGTGCAATCTTCAGTGTATGCAATTCAGAGGTTGTGAGATATCAGCTGATCTATTGCCAGTTTGATAGATAACTTCACACAGAGGTTATCACAGAGATTTACAGAGTTATTTCATCAGGGTTTTGTTCCGGAAATTAGTCAGAAGGAGATCATAAATTTTGGCACTTATTTTTCTCAAGATCTGGGACAAAAAAAACCAGGCCATACAGTTTTAATCACTACTGTACGGAATCCGTACAGTCATGCTGCAGGCCGTACAGTCCAGCAAAGGGGCGTATTTTTTATTGGGAGCAAATCGGCTTCTTTTTTTACAGTCTGCTTTGGGCGCCTAGACATCTAGCATCTTTTTGTACCTTTAAAAGCGCGGAAAAAGGGATATTTATTGCAGCCGTACTAGCTGTACCAAATCTAGGGTTTGCAAAAAAAATTAGGTTTTTGAACAATATTTCATATTATTTTTAGATGCATGACAGAGATTTAATATTGTAATCATCTGGAAGAATAATAAGAATATAAATTAGCCAGTTAAGAGATTATACTGCTATTTATTTATTTATTTGAATTTATCTTGCAAAATCGCACTCTTTTTTTATTCATACAAAAACACAAAAAAAATCAAAATACACAAAAACATTCAAAAAAATATTCAGTGCTAGAATTCAGGGGAAACAGGGGTTTCTACAGAGGCTTTGAAGAGGTTTTCTTATCTCTAAACTCATCTTGTCTCTTTAAACCCCAAATTTGCCTATTGCACTGCCTTGAGCTTTACTAAGTTGCCTGTATATGGCTGAGTGCATGTTTGCCTTGTAAGAGTGCTCTTGATGTCTTCAGACAAGTATGTCGAGGAACTTTCTTCAAGTTATAATGAATAACCATTGTTAGGAGGGATCAATCTCCATTGATCTCTTGGAAATCATAACACCCATGGGCACTGAGAATCTCTTTTAGACTCCACAAGGTGGTTAGGTCTGTTAAATAGGCTTGTTCAACTGTCTTGATGCCTCTTTTGTTTTCCATAACACCTCAATGCTCTCAATCTTATCATAGGGTCTACATACCCTGTTCACCCCTTGCCATGACGTTGTTGGTTGATTATTTTGTCGATCAGTGTATTGATAAACAAAATAGGTCTGATCAGCCAAAGTAGGAAGATTGGTCGTCCAAATGTGTAGGTTCACCACATCAAAAGGGGACTAATCTCTCCTCTCATCAAGGGGAGGTTCCCTATAGATATGCTATATATATATAAACAGAAAATAATACTCAAGGGTAGGATAAACCATCCATCTCTCTTTTTTTTAGAGAAGATGCGTGCAGATCAAAGGAGAAATCTTAGGGATAATAACAGAAAGCACTCCTCTTTTTTCAGAAGTACTATTCAACAAACCACAAGAATCTTCCTGGTAGTAATTGCAAAATGTAACGAAGGACGTAGTAACCAGCAAATTGAGATGTAGCACAAAGTCTCCACCTCAATTGCCCAAGAGTGAGATACGAAAGACAATGAGGGCACAAAGTCGTCCCTAGGTCCTTTACACAGAAACAAAAAGAAAACACACTAAAGGCAATTATGGGGGCACAAAGTCTCTCCACATTTGACTTCAGGACACCTTCCTGACTACTTTCACTAATTCTGTTTGTTGAATTAAATGAACAGAAAATATAATAAGGAAAAAGACATAAGAACAGTTTCCCCAGCAACAAAGATATCACAGCACAAAGTCTGAAAAGTCACTTGCTTTCTTATTCCAATAACAAAATATGATCAACAATCTGAGCTCAAAGTCTCAGTAATGCCTTTCAATTTGGGCAGAGTTTTGTTTCTAACAATCAGAGAGAGATCTCCACAATAACAAGAGAGTCCCTTACATAGCCTCTTCAAGAAGGACTTGGGAATAGTAACGCATCATGTTGCATTGAATTTTGTTAAGAAGACATGCTGGAATTTAGGGGCATTTACCCATTTGCTTTTCTCAACGCAGAGAAACGGGTCACGCTATTAAAAGTTTGCATCTTTCAATATCCACCTAGTGGTCTACTTCTAGAAACATATCTAATGCGTAAATGTTTCTGGTCCTTCCTTGTCATTCATCTTTTTCCGGTTATTTGAATCACGTCCTTGATTCAATTCGATGCTTTGTTCCTTAGTCGCTTCCTGCTGGTCTTGGCCTTAAAGCCTTTGAATGCATTTGGGTCCGCGCTTAAAACTTGCAAGGATCAATGGCTATTTCATTGTTGCGACTTTGACGTCCGCGGGCATGTCACTTTCCTCAGCAATTCCTTCGGCTTTGTCGTTTGATCTTTCCCGGAGGGGACCTGCCTTTCGGGGCCTTGAGAAACGGTCCGCTTTGGGTCGGGAAGAGCCCCCCGCAAGGGTATCTGCCATTCGAGCGGTCTTCAAATGGCCTTCGGGCTTCTTTTGGCGGGTCGCTAAGTTCTTTGGCTCTTCTTTAAGGCTTTTCAAAATCAATGGCTATTTTACGAACCTTGAAATTAACGTTCGCGCACCCGTCACTACATTTGAATTTCCAATGGCTAGTTCGCCGTTCTTGACTTTGACGTCTTCGGGTGCGTCTCCCCTTGGACTTTCTTCGGCTTTCTCTTGATTCGGCCTTTTCTGCTACTTGCTTCCTTTGGATTTCTTGTTTTGCATCCTCCTGAAGGGAAGGTGACCCTTCAACTTTGGGGAAGTGTCCTTTAATTTGGCAGCCGAGTGTCCCTCGCAAGGGCACCTGCCCTTCGGGGTCCTTCGGTGGCCTTTTATCTTCGGGGTCCTTCGGAGCTTTCCCGCGGACTTTTTCCCGCAGACAAAAAGTCCGCAAGAATTGTTTCGGCTGCTTTGTCTTTGGCCTTCAGAAATTCTTTCGGGCTTTTCTCCTGCAGCTTCCCTGAATTTTTTCGGACATTTTTGTCTGAAGGAACTCCTTTGGACAGAAGTTCGAAAGAATTCGTTTCTTGTCTTAGCCTTTCCGCCGGATTTTGCTTTGTTTTTCGGTCTTTGAATTGGTCCATTTGCCCCCTTTTTGCCTCCGCAAGGGCTGTTTGAGCTCCAAATTAGCCTTTCGGGTTTTTGCAATGGTTCATTTCAGCTTCTGAGTGTCCTTTGCAAGCGCTGTTTGTCCCTTGGAAATTTGCCTTAGTTGATTTTATGTGAATCTCAAATTGTGACACATGGCAGCATTCGTTGCTCTTAGAAACAAAGTGAAATGAGGCTCGAAAGACGACACTTGGCAGCATCTGCTGAGTTCTGTTGGGTTTTTGCTCGCTGCCCTCCACAAGGGTTATAGGCCTTGGTTCACCACCCTCCACAAGGGCTGTTTGATCCTTTGGCTTTGGGGCAACCCCTTGAACCTACCGATTGAACCAACTTTGGTTCAACGGTTCAATGGTTCATTTCCTTTGACCGCTTGAACCAAGATTCTTTGAAACAAGCCTCGTTGAACCTGTTGAACCTTGAACCTTGAACCCGTTGAACCTTTGAACCAAAGTGGTTCAATGGTTCATCGGTTCATTCTTTTTATTTGGCTAAGTCCTTTTGATATTTTTGATCCAAACGAGTTGAACCATTTGGTCGTTGAACCTGTTGAACCATTGAACCTTTGAAGAATTTGAACGCTTGCTGCTGATGTTGAACCTTTGAACCTGTTGAACTCGTTGAACCAAAATAGTTCAAGGTTCAACGGTTCAATGGTTCAATCCTTGCTTAGAAGCTTGCCGATGAACTCTTTTGGTTGAGCCTTGTCATTGAACTAACTTTGAAATTGCCTAAGTGTTGAGAGCTTGCTTCTTTCCTGCAGAGTCCGTAGAAATCAACCTGTGAAGTCCGTTGAACTTGGCCTGCAGAGTCCGTAGATTTTCTTCCTGCAGAGTCCGTAGATTTAAGCCTGCATAGTCCGTAGATTCAAGCCTGCAGAGTCCGTAGATTTCTGAGAAGCTTGAAAAATGAGGAATTTGAATGCTTAGAACAAATTTCGAGAAGGGCAGAGATTATTTTGGTCTGAGGACCAAAATAGTTCAAATGTTGTCTCAAAAATGAGTGATTTTTTTGGGGGACAACAGCTAGCTCCAATTGGGAAACTTCTATCAATTGTAAAAAAAATTGAAGGGAGTAGAATCCAGAATCTCCAGTGTCTTCATGTGTACCATTGGGCTACGGAGTCATGTTATCCAGAAATGGAAGGCATAAAAAATGGAAACAAACAAAACAAAACAGAATTAAAAACTATACAAATATACATCTGTACAGATGAAATGATCTGATACTTCAAGAGTTAAAGTGTTTCAGATGTTGTTTCTTGAGAGGCAGTGAAAATAGTGCTCTATTCTGATAAACCAGCAAGAAGACATTTTGTCACCAGAAACGGTGACGGGCGAACGGAACTCTCCACCAGAAAACCAATTTTTTGTGTCTTCCTCTTGATTTTTTTCTTCTTCTTGCCCCATGGCAGGATGTGGTCTTCAATTTGAAAGCCATAACTCCTTGCTTTCTTGGCGAAGGGTTCCTTTGCTTGATTTTGATTTGCAGCAGCATGGTCCATTACCATAATTGGTTGTTCTTCTGGTTCAGTCCAGCACATGATTGGATTGTCCACATCAAACTCCTGACAAACTATCAGCTAAGCATCTCCTTTGATGTGAAGGAGTTTGATCTCTTCATCTTGAGCAATCTTCAATCCAAGCAACAGAGATTCGCATCCAGCTGTGTTGTTGGTGTTGCTGAATTGCAAATTGCATGAAGGAAGAATATCTCCTTGAGGAGATATCAACACAGTCCCGACTCCATCGTTGGTGGAAGAATTGCTGCCATCGAATTCCAGGATCCAAGCATCATTAGAAGCCGATCTCCTATTAGATTTCTCTTCATTAGAGATGGAAGATCCTTATTTAAACTGTGCCCTACCAATTCTCTTGACGTCTTGTTTGGATCAATTCTTGAATTGTCAGCTACAGGACTTTCGTCTGTAGAAACATGAACATTCTCTGTGGTCAAGAAATAATTAGCCCTGCCTGAAGACTCAAACACAATTTGTGCTGCGGGGGCCGACGTTTGGGTGACCACGTATTTTGCCTCTTTTTCAGGGAGCAATCTCTTCATTACGCTTTGGATAGGGATCCTTGCCTTAGACAGGTCCATGCTTAGTTCTCCTCCCACGTCTTTACAAAAAATTTGTCCAAGTAGGATACCATAGGATGCTGAAATGTCAGCCACCAAAACAGTCATTTTGATTCTCTTGTCTGGAAACGCTGCAAATGCAAATTGGGCATCTTTAATTTGCCCTAGTAGTGGTACTTGCTTGTTCTTCATGGAGAAACATCTCCCAAAAGTTTTGGTCAATGTAAGACCCAGAGACTTAGCTACTTTAACAGGCATGACATTGTTAGATGCCCCGGAATCAATGATGCAATTGTTGAGTTGATAACCATTTATCAATAAGGAAATATAGAAAGGTTCTATTTTTCCAGGGGCAATTGGAGGAGTAATGACAAGATTATTTGGGATGGGCATGTTCTTTGGGGAATCAAGGATTATTTTCTTAACCTCTTGTCTTGCAGGGACGGTTTGGTTCTTGACACATTGGACCAACTTATCCAATTGATCAGGATTAGACTGCAAATATTCAAATTCAGACATTTGAATTTTGGTCTTTTTGACATGATCAATTATGTCAAATCGCTGAATTGGACTAGGAACAGAGGAAAGCATTTCAACCTTTTGGGTTTTAGGAGGGATGGGAGGAGGGCTGGTTTGTGAAATTGAAGTAGAAGGTGAAGGTGAAATTGATGTACTTACCTTTTGGGTGATCACCGGATCTTTTGACTGGAAAGACAGTGGTTCCACACTTAGCAATTGTAATTCCTAGTTGAGGTTGCTCCTCTGTCTTCTTTTTATCAGCTTGCTGGACTGATTGGTTTTTGGACCTGGTAAAAATTGCATATGATCCATCAATAGCTTCTCCTTTGCTTCTGGGTTCATCTTGGTGATTCAGGAAACCAATGTGGGAGTCGCCAGCTGATTGTTCTTGATCCTCCATGAAGAGATCAACGCCATTTTCTTGCTCAAACTCAGGTTGGAAAGAGAAATCATGTTTTGTTTCCAAATATCCAACTGTTGAGTTGGTTGGAGGAGCTTCAAGGGCAAGTTTCCCTTGTGGGGGAGGAAGACGATCTGGCTGCCCTTGATTCTTGGTAGCATTGCCTTGATATGACTGATTTGGAAATGTCCTTCTTGGCATATCTCTGTATGAAGGAGCAGAAGACATACCTTGTGTCATTTGTCTTTTCAAGGCTAGCAGTTCATTTGCCAGCTTTTGCACCATTGGACCAGTGGTGCCTATAGATGAATATTCAGAAGATGATGAGGGTCTATTTCTGTTTGGATCTCTTCTTATCTTCCCTGCTAAGATGAGATCATCTTCTACCTCAGTGGCCAAAAGTTGAGCTGCAACAAGATTTATTTGACCAGCATGTCTCAAAAGAAAACTCACTTCAGGTAACTGAGAATTAATGAAGAAGCATTTGAGGTTCTCAGCTGTAGGTCGAGCAATTACAGGAATTCTGTTTCTCAGTTTATCAAATTTGGCTATGAAGTCTCTCATTGGTTCATGAGGCTCTTTCTTCATCTGTGTGAGTTGAGCCAGAAGGGCATGTGCATCTTCTGCAGGTTTGAATCCGGTTTCAAACTTAGCTTTGAGGGTATTCCAATCAGTTACTGACCGTGCCTGTAGATGATAAAACCAATTTGCAGCGGCACCTTGTAATGTTTCTACAAATAGCCTGACTGCTACATCTTCAAATTCTACTCCAATTATGCCATAGGCTATGCTGAAGGCTGCAATGTGTTCATCAGGATGAACTTTCCCATCACCATAGAATTTGGGGAAATTCTTCCTTGAACTGCGTGGAAGCTCATGTAGAGGTGGAGTAAGATTGAGAGGACCAAAAGAATTACTCGAGGGGCCTTGAACTGCCATTATATGACTATGAAAAGGAGGAATAACAAATCTCAAAGGTGTAATTATTGGCAAAGCTTTATCAACAGTAGAAGTGGATACTTCGTTTGGCAATGGAGATCTGACTTTAGTAGGAGGAAAGCTCTTGGTTCGTTGGAGGCGAGATGGTGAAGGAAACAGATCAAAATTACTTTGCTGTACCAACTCGAATACAGGGTCAACAATACCTTTAGCCCTTTGGCTTCGTGTATACCTTGAATCTACCATATTGTGAAACAAAAATGGAAAAGAATTGACCTTGCTTTAGTTTGAAGCTTGAGGCTTTAAACTGCGCACTCTTTCCTAGCAGCTCTGGTTTTGCAGACCAGATAAAATAACGGAGGTGGAGGAAGATGGTAAGGCTATAAATAGATAATGGGTAAGACACAGGTGATGTTTCAATCTGAAACATGAGGTTCTAAATTGCGCAAAATTATGTATATCCCCAACGGAGTCGCCAAAAATTGTTAGTTGATTATTTTTTCGATCAGCGTATTGATAAACAAAATAGGTCTGATCAGCCAAAGTAGGAAGATTAATCATTCAAATGTGTAGGTTTACCACATCAAAAGGGGACTAATCTCTCCTCTCATCAAGGGGAGGTTCCCTATAGATATGCTATATATATATAAACATAAAATAATACTCAAGGGTAGGATAAACCATCCATCTCTCTTTTTTCAGAGATGATGCGTGCGGATCAAAGGAGAAATCTTAGGGATAATGACATAAAGCACTCCTCTTTTTTCAGAAGTACTATTCAGCAAACCACAAGAATCTTCCTGGTAGTAATTGCAAAATGTAACCAAAGACGTAGTAACCAGCAAATTGAGATGTAGCACAAAGTCTCCACCTCAATTGCCCAAGAGTGAGATACGAAAGACAATGAAGGCACAAAGTCGTCCCAAGGTCCTTTACACAGAAACAAAAAGAAAACACACTAAAGGCAATTATGGGGGCACAAAGTCTCTCCACATTTGACTTCAGGACACCTTCCTGACTACTTTCACTAATTCTGTTTGTTGAATTAAATGAACAGAAAATATATTAAGGAAAAAGACATAAGAACAGTTTCCCCAGCAACAAAGATATCACAGCACAAAGTCTGAAAAGTCACTTGCTTTCTTATTCCAATAACAAAATATGATCAACAATCTGAGCTAAAAGTCTCAGTAATGCCTTTCAATTTGGGCAGAGTTTTGTTTCTGACAATCAGATAGAGATCTCCACAATAACAAGAGAGTCCCTTATATAGCCTCTTCAAGAAGGACTTGGGAATAGTAACACATCATGTTGCATTGAATTTTGTTAAGAAGACATGCTGGAATTTAGGGGCATTTACCCATTTGCTTTTCTCAATGCAGAAAAACGGATCACGCTATTAAAATTTTGCATTTTTCAATATCCACTTGGCGGTCTACTTCTAGAAACATATCTGATGCGTAAATGTTTCTGGTCCTTCCTCGTCGTTCCTCCTTTTCTGGTTATTTGAATCAGGGCCTTGATTCAATTCGATGCTCTGTTCCTTAGTCGCTTCCTACTGGTCTTGGCCTTAAAGCCTTTGAATGCATTTGGGTCCGCGCTTAAAACTTGCAAGGATCAACGTCTATTTCATTGTTGCGACTTTGACGTCCGCGGGCACGTCACTTTCCTCAGCAATTCCTTCGGATTTGTCGTTTGATCTTTCTCGGAGGGGACCTGCCCTTTGGGGCCTTGAGAAACGGTCCACTTTGGGTCGGGAAGAGCCCCCCGCAAGGGTATCTTCCCTTCGGGCAGTCTTCAGATGGCCTTCGGGCTTCTTTTGGCGGGTCGCTAAGTTCTTTGGCTCTTCTTTAAGGCTTTTCAAAATCAACGGCTATTTTACGAACCTTGAAATTGACGTTCGCGCACCCGTCACTACATTTGAATTTCCAACGGCTAGTTCGTTGTTCTTGACTTTGACGTCTTCGGACGCGTCACCCCTTGGACTTTCTTCGGCTTTCTCTTGATTCGGCTTTTTCTGCTACTTGCTTCCTTTGGATTTCTTGTTTTGCATCCTCCCGAAGGGAACGTGGCCCTTCAGCTTTGGGGAAGTGTCCTTTAATTTGGCAGCGGAGAGTCCCCCGCAAGGGCACCTGCCCTTCGGGGTCCTTCGATGGCCTTTTGTCTTCGGAGTCCTTCGGAGCTTTCCCTTGGACTTTTTCCGCGGACAAAAAGTCTGCAAGAATTGTTTCGGCTGCTTTGTCTTTGGCCTTCGGAAATTCTTTCGGGCTTTTCTCCCACAACTTCCCCGAATTTCTTCGGACTTTTTGTCCAAAGGAATTCCTTCGGACAGAAGTCCGAAAGAATTCGTTTCTTGCCTTAGTCTTTCCGCCGGGCTTTGCTTTGTTTTTCAGTCTTTGAATTGGTCCATTTGCCCCCTTTCTGCCCTCCGCAAGCACTGTTTGAGCTCCAAATCAGCCTTTCGGGTTTTTGCAATGGTTCATTTCAGCTTCTGAGTGTACTCTGCAAGCGCTGTTTGTCCCTTGGAAATTTGCCTTAGTGGATTTTATGTGAATCTCAAATTGTGACACATGGCAGCATTCGTTGCTCTTAGAAACAAAGTGAAATGAGGCTCGAAAGACGACACTTGGCAGAATCCGCTGAGTTCTGTCGGGTTTTTGCCCGCTGCCCTCCACAAGGGTTCTAGGCCTTGGTTCACCGCCCTCCGCAAGGGCTGTTTGATTCTTTGGCTTTGGGGCAACCCTTTGAACCAACCGATTGAACCAACTTTGGTTCAACGGTTCAATGGTTCATTCCCTTTGACCGCTTGAACCAAGATTCTTTGAAACAAGCCTCGTTGAACCCATTGAACCTTGAACCTTAAACCCGTTGAACCTTTGAACCAAAGTGGTTCAATGGTTCATCGGTTCAATCGGTTCATTCTTTTTATTTGGCTAAGTCCTTTTGATCTTTTTGAACCAAACGCGTTGAACCATTTGGTCGTTGAACTTGTTGAACCATTGAACCTTTGAAGCGTTTGAACTCTTGTTGCTGATGTTGAACCTTTGAACCTATTGAACCTGTTGAACCAAAATGGTTCAAGGTTCAACGGTTCAATGGTTGAATCTTTGCTTAGAAGCTTGCCAATGAACTCTTTTGGTTGAGCCTTGTCATTGAACCAACTTTGAAATCGCCTAAGTGTTGAGAGCTTGCTTATTTCCTGCAGAGTCCGTAGAAATCAACCTGTGAAGTCCGTTGAACTTGGCCTGCAGAGTCCGTAGATTTTCTTCCTGCAGAGTCTGTAGATTTTCTTCCTGCAGAGTCCATAGATTCAAGCCTGCAGAGTCCGTAGATTTCTGAGAAGCTTGAAAAATGAGGAATTTGAATGCTTAGAACAAATTTCGAGAAGGGCAGAGATTATTTTGGTCTGAGGACCAAAATAGTTCAAATGTTGTCCCAAAAATGAGTGATATTTTTGGGGGACAACAGACGTAACACTCCTAGGGGCTTTTATGTATTTTACAAAGAACAATTTGAAACTCCCAACAACCTTAATCTCTGCAGATGAACCTCAGATGAGGCTGAAGCTGACAAGTGACATGGTTCCTCCTAAAAAATGCGAGGACTCATTCCTATTGTTAGTCCACATGGCTCTTTAGTCAAGCTTGACCTCACTTTAACCTTCTCCAGATGTAAATTCACTACCACTGTGATTAGCTCTTAAGAGTTTATTTGAGGGATGAAATAGAGGTTGTTAGATTTGCTCATGGCCTCCTCTTGAGAGATCCATTCCTTAAGACATTTGAAGAGCCCATTTTTGGCTATAGACTTGCATGTCACTTGCTACCATAGGTTTTACAACTCTGTTTGATCTTTGAAAACATGTTTGTAAGTCTTCAAGGAGGACTGAAGACTCACTGATTGAATCTAAGTCATCATGACAACTCAAAAGGTATACAAATCCCCACCAAAACCTGGTCTATTATGTCCCAAATCTTGGATTCTCTTGATTCCTACTTGCAACCTCATTGAGAGTTCTCACTAGACTTTGTAAAACCCTAGAAACATTGTGTTGGAAACCTTCAGGTAGGTCTGCAGACTCATTGATTTGATTTAGACTACTTGACTGCGAGTGGAAATTGTAGGTGATCACCATCCTGTGGGTTTTTGGTCCATGTAATTATTGAAAATCTATTGCTGCAGAGCCTCAAGGAAGTTTGGAAGAGTTTTAAGACCTCACCAACACTTTGAAACCATTGGAGACCCTGAAGTATCAAGAACCCCATTGTTATCAACCTACAAATTGCTCCAAAAGAAGGTTTCTTGTCTCTTGATGGCTCACACATGTGAAGTGAGTCTTGAGGATGGTGTAGAAGGATTGTACAGACCCTTGAGAAGTCACCCAACTTTCCATTTCTATTTCATCATGCTCAGAAATGGAGAAAACGAAGCAAACTTGAACCTTGTCTGGATGGAGAAAAC
Organism: Torreya grandis; assembly: GCA_037957365.1. Taxonomy (NCBI): domain Eukaryota; kingdom Viridiplantae; phylum Streptophyta; class Pinopsida; order Cupressales; family Taxaceae; genus Torreya; species Torreya grandis. Next base: position 2,436,288 of record JARHVA010001339.1, read on the forward strand.
ATGGTGAGGCCTTCACCTTCTTAGTGATTGTTCATAAAGGAGGGGGAACCAATCTGGGAACTAATGCCACAAAATGGAAGACAACTAAGGTCCCCCACTCTGCCCAAAAGCTCAGGCCCTCATTTTCTCTCTCTTGTCTATACCGTTCACAAACCTGACTGGCATTTTTGAGCTGCCAAGGAGCTCGATGGAGGAAGGGGATCAGTTTTTGACCTTTTATGATTTGAAACTCCCTCCAAAGCATGGATTTGGGCCTGGTAGGCATAAAGGAAGCCATGCATGTGTCTGAACATGATCTTGCTCTGACAAACCTGTATGGACCACTTGACAACCTCCACTTTCTACCATGAAAACTGTCCATTCTGCTTGAAAACTGATGAAGATGATATGTCAGGTGCCTCTAAAGTTTGTAAATGCCTGTACGGACATGTAGTGATATGTCCATCTCTCCCTTCTGTCGTACACATGTCCTTTTCTTGCAAAACCTTCTTTACACGTTACAAAATGGGTAACAAAGCATTGCAAAGAGGGGTGTAATGTTAGAAATGAATATTGCCACCATTTTTGGCACTTGTACGGACTAAAGGAGGTATGCTATGACTTGGACACCAATGGCATGTCTCAACATGACCCCTTAGACCATTTAACACCTTTGGACCCTCTTGACCATGCTAGAAATGACTATACAACCATAAGGTCAAGAATAACACTTACCTTAATTTCATCAAAACAATCTTAAACAATGCTAACCAAGGCTTGAAAAGACTATTTTGAAGATTTTACAAGGCATAGATGGCCAACTTCCAAGGTCAAGGGACATGACAAATGAAGTTTTGAACTATAGGGGTTGAAATTTGGCCTAGGAGGCCAAATTATCAACAAGTCCTTCCAGGGGTCGTGCATTTGTTGACCAATTTTCTTTGCAGCTAAAACAAAGCCCCTTTCAAGCTTAAATCAACAATGATAGGCATTGATTTTTCCAAGAGCAGAAACAGGAGATGATTAAGTTTCTTCAACATCTTTTAGATCTACCCAAAACAATGGGTTGAGGATTTGATCTCTATTTCAGATAAAATGTTGTTGTAGAATGTAAAAGTAAACCATTTTTGAAAACTTTCATACGCCATTAATAGCCTTAAAAGCTCATTAGAAGGAAAAGTTTGTTGAAGAAATATGTCCAACTTGGAACATTAGAATTTGGAAAAACTGAACAACCATGTCAGGCTTGTTGATGGTTGGGTGTAAATTGTGAATTTTTCAAGGCGATTAGAGGTGGAAAATTCTTAAGACTCAGTCATGATCTGGCTTTCGAAAAATTTGATCAACAGGCATTAAAGGAGATTTAAGTTTTTGGGCTGGAAATCTGAACCATGAATAAAGATGAAGAGATGATTCACATGGAGGCATTCAGAATTTGGAAATCTGGAGATGAATATGACAAAGAACAAAAGGTCTATTGATGGCAGGGAGGAATCCTCTCAGCCCAAAATCTAAATAGAGATAAAAAATGACCAAGCCCCATGCTACTGAATCCTGTTTAGACTTCAGCATTTGGAAATGATGAATGACAAATTGCAAATGGCAAAAGGCTGTATGGAAACAGTTGATCCACGAACCTGATGGCCAACTTTAAACTCAAATCATCCAAAGACTTCATTCAACTTTACTTTGTTTTTACTCTTCACATTGTTGAATATTTGTCTTTCAGATAGATGGGTGAAGAAGAATTTGCAGTGAACAGTTACTAGTAGCTCCTGTGTTTTTACTAGAATTTTGACTTCATAACATGAAAGCCGTTATTTAAGACGTTCAATCGAAACTGTTAAGACTGCAAAATTATTTTTGTTCAATTATATTCACATCTGATGCATTTCAGGAGAATGATTTTGCAATGAATGAAGGGGAATTGTTGACATTAATTTTCCTACAAGTTATTTGTTTGATGGTTTAATATTTTTAATTGGTTTAAATGTTAGAGACTCTTATGCTGCCACCAATCAGATCACAATTTGTTGTCTCTCGTCTCTTTTCTTGATTGAACATGTGAATATTGGTCACACCTTGGCATCCAATATTTTTGATTGAAAAACATTTTATATTAATAATGCAAGCATACATCCCTAATATTACAAAGAAGCGAGTGGAATGGTTATCACACTCTAAAGTATCACATCGATCACATGGATTGAGACATAGCAACTAATTTAACTTAAAATAAAGTTAAAAAGGCTAAATAAGCATCTTTTCAATCAAAAAAGTTTGAACAAATCCAACAATGCGATAAATATCCCATTGGGAAACCAAATGCCAAGGCACAAGAACACTAAGCCATGGGAGCAATCAGCACATGTGGCGGAGGTGGAGGATCATTCGGCTTGTCCCCCTAGCCCCAACTGCTACTAGTAGGTGGATCCGTCGTATCCGGCTCCCACCCATCATTAATTTTGTCGTTATTGGCATCATCCTCTGGCTCTTGTCTGGATGGGGAAATTGCTAAGACCAGTCGGGGCAATTTTCTTTTTTGTTGAGCACTCCATCCACCAGTGTTTGGGACTGCATGCCTGCCACCACCACGAGAGCTATGAGCCGGCGAAACACTTTGTTGCATGATTTGTGAACAATGCCTACCACGAGTTCCATAGCCATGACCCTATGAAAGTGACCGCAAGGGGGAGAGTGTGGAGGGATCCAACTGTACATGGGGCACTCCCCCAATGGTCCAACAAAGACTGAAGGTGTTTAACCTAGCCAGACCTTCTCAACTTACACTCGTATCTGAAGCAAAACATTATAAATCACTTGCACTTTATTAGTAATGTGAAAACAACCATCAAGAGATAAATGGTTAAATATTGCATTGTTCCTTTCTATAAATGAAAAATAATTTCAGAATGAAAAATATACCATATTTGGTTGTGGTGTGTAGATAACATGGCCGAATCCCCTAAGAGCACCATTTTTCAAGAAATTTTTTCTGGATGAAATGTTTGAAAAAGGGTATGAATCCATTTCCAAGTTGTCTGAGCATGCTTGCAAAACCAAAATATTTGTTTGAGTGACTCTGGATGTTGACAAGATGGGCATAAGGGATTAGCCACTGGTAAATGAACAAGGCGGCTACCAACAGGGAGACCTTGGTGTAAAATACACCACAAGAAATATGCTTGCTTTGGGCCCAATAATTGCTTTCCAAACTTCGAAAAACCTTCATCCCTACTTCTTTGTAGTTGAAGTCACATAATTCACCTAAATGAGCTGAGGAGAGAGCAGCCAATAACCAAGTTGAGGTTTATACCGGTTAAAAGGGGTCTCAATAGGCCATTTCCAGTCAATCCACCACCTAGCAGGTGATTGAATTCCAATCTTGTGGAGGTGTTCATCTGGGATAGCTCTTTGAATCTTAACAAGTGAGGAATAGATCACTATTATTAAGTTGAAACTTGTCACGAAGGATAGGCCAAGGGAGCCAATTGCGGGACTGTTTGAAAAACAGGCCTGAAATAACTTTTATCCCTTAAAAAATATTGAGACTCTTGACCTAAGGAACCATGGCAAAAAGGGACACTATAGTATGAGAGAATTGGAGACCACTAAAGGGAGTGAGAACTTAGAGAGAGCCTAGATCTGAAACCATCTCCATCCCAAATTAATTGAGGCTGGAGCAACTCTTAGGATTTTTATATACTTTGAGCCACAAAGGATCCCACAATTTTGACAGGGCCTAAGTGAGCTAAAGAGATCTTACCAGCCAGGGAGACAAAGTTTAGTGACCTAGGAAGCAATTTTATTCTCAACCCTTTTAACCACATGTTGGCAATTTGAGTGTCATGGTGTACAAGGAGATTGTTGTCTGTAATATTGTCATTGATGTCAAATGATGAATGTTCTATCAAGCATTAATGACAAAGGTGTTGAGCTGAACAGATCAGTTGTAGAGTCCTCGTGGAGATTGTATGTGCACCTTGAATTCCCAAAATAGTCATGTGAATGCCTTTGCTAGTTTGTTGAATAGGGCTTAGTACACAGTTTGTTGGTGACTACATTTGCATTTATGGCAGCATCTGGAGGAAACAATCACATCAGGCTGCTCAGGTTTGTGCCTATTCCTTATGGTCCAAGTTTTAAGTCATGCGGATGGAAGGAGCAAAAGTTATGTAGGTGCAAAAGTAGGGCTCCCAGGCAGTTGAATGGTGTCTGAACACTTAGTCGATTTTACAAGCTTGGTCTATTCTTTCGGAAAAGTGTCTTGGTCAATTCTTTCTAAAATATTGGTTGAGTCAATTCTTTCAGAAATATTGGTTGAGTCAATTCTTTCGGAAATATTGGTCAAGTCTATTCTTTCAGAACAATTGTTCTGAACAAAAGATCCGAAGGAAGTGTTTTCTTTCGGAGAAAGTGCCTCCTTGAATTCTTTTGGAAAAATGGTTAAGTTCTCGTCGGACAAAAAGTCCGAAGGAAATAGGTCCTAAACAAAGCTTCCGAAGTGGACCTTTACAAAAAAGCCGGAGGGTAATTTTGCAAAAAGAAGGATAAGTGGACCTTTACAGAAATGCCGAAGGGTATTTTGCAAAAGGTTGAAGGGTATGTGGACCCTTACAGAAAAGCCGAAGGGTATGTGGACGTTTCCAGAAATGCCGAAGGATATTTTGCAAGAGGCCGAAGGGTATGTGGACCCTTACAGAAAAGCCCGAAGGGTATGTGGACGTTTCCGAAAATGCCGAAGGGTACTTTACAAAAACCCAAAGGGTATGTGTCCTAAACAAAAGTTCTAAAAGATATGAGTGAAGAATTGAAGGGCAATTCAAGAAGTCCCGAAGGACACTTAGGCATTCTTTCGGGGAAATTGTCCCGAAGGGGACTCAGACAAAAAACCCGTGGAAATTGTCTCGAAGGGGACTCGGACAAAAACCCCACGGAAATTGCTCTGAAGGGGACTTTGACAAAAACCCGCAACAACTTGTTTGAAGGGTAGTCCGAATGAAGAAGGGACACTTGCAAGTTCCAAAGGACAGTTTACAAAATCCCAAAGGGTAGTTCGATTGAAGTTAAAGGACACTTGAAAGTGCCGAAGGACAATTGTGGAGGACACAAGGACCATTACAAAGCTTCTGAAGGATCACTTGGATTGTTTCGGAAAGAATCTAGGGCAAGTGGATGCTCAAAAAGGTTCCGAAGGATATTTCGGCTGAAGTATAAGACACTTGCAATATTGCCAAAGGATCAAGGTGAGATTAAAGATCGAGCATCATATCGACTATAATTGAAAGGAGCGAAAGCAAACCAATCATATAGAAAATAATGAGATGCGAGAAAGAGCTTGACGGTTAATGGAAGAGAGATCGACGGTTCTATTTCAAAAGTGGAAATATCTGACGGTTCAAGATAGGTAGTGAATGGCACCAATGACAAGATAATAAACCTCGTTTTAAAGACATGACCAGACAAACAATGAGCCCAAAAAGTCTACACGAAGCCCGAGATTGATCGATCCAACTGATCAATCATCGATTAAGGAAATGACGCAGTAATGACTTGAATCCGGTAGTTGCCAAACATAGTAAAGATACTTGACCATTGCAATGTGATGCATGAACCACGACACGGGAAAGCGTATAAGTCAAAGTTGCATTGAATGAGAGCCGGTTAAGTGTAGTTGAAGTATGAACGCAATTGGAGACATGGAACCCTAAAATCCATTGTATATACACGACTTCTAAAACATTATTGAGCTGCTGCTGCCGTTGCAATTTCAAGAGAGAGTCAAAGGCTGTCAATAAGAGATACATGCAGACAGAGTAAAAGGCAGAGAAAAATAAAAGGGAATGAAGCGTGTTTGAATAGAACATATCCAGACATACACATATAAAGAAAATGGGTTGCTGCTGTTGTTGAAACTGAAAAAGTGCCATCAAAGAAAACTTGAAGGGTGTCAACTCAAGATGTATGCAGACACAGAGTGAAAGACAGCGGGACACAGAGTGAGGCAGAGAGGAAGAAAGAGCACACAAAGAATGAGCAAAGAGGAAGAAAAAGCACATAGAGAATGAGCAGAGAGTGAGGCAGAGAGAAAGAAAGGGCACACAATGAATGTGCAGAGAAGAAGAATAGGCATACACAGAATAAGCCAAGAGTGAGCAGTTACAAACTAGACTTGTAACAAAGAAATTGAACTGGATTCATTTGTGAATCTATCTTGTATACTGGAGTTGTAGCTCCATAGTTCTGATTGGTTGGTGCCATCAGACAAATTGAGTTGGTGCTCAGTTAGGGGATTGGTGTCTCCTACGGATAGGTGTCCTTGAATGTAACCAGTGTGGTTTTGCTAGTGAGGTGATTTAACTGTGAGGTTGGATTAGAACAGTAGATTCTAGAAACTATTCTCACCGTGGTTTTTCTCTTTGGGTTATAAATTTGGTGTACTGTGCTTTTGTGTATGTGTGCGCTCTCTACATTTGTTCTTTGATATGCATATGTTTCAGTATCTTCGTTAAAAAGTTAAAGAACTAGTTTTTAGCTGATCTACTGATTCACCTCCCCTCTCAGTAAATAGTTGTGTTGAACACCACATAATTGCATAAATCTAAAGGAGATGCCTGGAAGGCAAAGGGAATGCTAGGGAGAGAAGTTTAGTGACTTAGGAAGCAATTTTCTTCTCAACCCTTTGAACCTCATAATTCCATAAATCTAAAGGAGATGCCTGGAAGGTAAAGGGAAGGTGTCCAACAAGATCAATCACATACATGGGTTTCTTCAAGGACCTTAGAGAAAACCCAAAACTTACCTGCTAGGGAGAGAAGTTTAGTGACCTAGGAAGCTTTTATTCTCAACCCTTTGAACCACATAATTACGTAAATCTAAAGGAGATACCTGAAAGGCAAAGGGAATGCCCAAAAATTTGAATTGTTCCCTAGGCTGTATCCAATACCCCTTGTACCCATGTAGCCAATGAGGTAAGGAGGTGTTAAATTGTCTGTAACATTGTGTTTTCTTCCATTTAATAGATCCAGAGGCTAGATCAAAAATATCTAAACATTCCATGGCATTGGAAATAAGATCCTCTTCTTTTGCAAGAGTGAGGAAGGAATCATCAACAAAATGTCCATTGACCATTTGGCTTTGAGATTGAGGGAGGGAAATACCTTTAACTTTGGAAGTGGAATCACCTAAAAGATAGTTGAACCTTCAACTGCATGAACATAGAGGGAAGGGGCTAAAGGGCATCATTTCCTAATGGATACGAATGAACCAAATTGTTTAGAATGCTCCCCATTAATGGTGATACAAGCACTGACATCGTGAAAAAGTATTCTAATAGCTTGAACAAATTTGTTCCCAAACCCTAACACTTCAAGCATGGCTATGATAAAAAGGCTACTCATTTATGTCATTGGCTTTCTCAAAATCAATTTTGATGAGTAGAGCTTTCTATAACGAGGAAGAAGCCCATTCTTCCCTTCCTAGATTACAATAACATTATCTAGAATATATCTATTGCAAGTGAAACTAGTTTGCTCGGGGCAGATGATGAGAGGCAATAATTACCTCACCCGAAGAGCAAGAGCTTTAGCAATGATCTCGTAAAACACATTCAAAATAGTAATATGATGCTAGTTGGTAATGAACTTCGGGTCCCTAGTCTTAGGAATGAACTTGATATTCTCTGGTTAATGAATTTACCGAGAGAGTTGCTTTGAATAGCTTCGAGGTAGACTTTGTGTAAGTCAGAATTTACACTATTTCAAATAACTTGGTAAAATTTGCAAGGGAAACCATTAATTTCAAAGGCCTTGTTAGCAATCATGTGAGTTGGTACTTCATGATTGTCTTCAATTGATAGTAAGTGGTTTCATGCAACCCTTTGGCCTTCAGAGGGTTTGCAAGGAACCAATTTTAGACATATTTTGAGAGCATCTTCACGAACTGGGGCATTCAACTCGGTGGCAAAAAATGCATGATAATGAGAAACAAAAGATATCAAAATATCTGGAAGTGTTGTGAGTCACTGATTGGCATCACATATGGATTTCACCCTATCAACTGCATGCCTGGAATGAATAAGTGAAAAAAATTCCTTGGAAGCTTGGTCTCCAATTTTCAACCAATGCGTCTGGGCACGAATTTGGGTGCCACGAGCTCGATAGGTTTCTTCAACCTTGTGCTTATGCCTCCACTTGGCCGTCTCCTTTTGCAATTCCTTGTTGAGAGGAGACATCTCCAGTCTTGTGAGGATCAAAGGTACTCACAACATGATGCCTCTTGGGCTTTACGACACAAGTCAGCTGCTTGTTTTCCATAGATATGGAGGAATGATGCAGTTTGTGAAATGGAAATATCTGACCATGCCATGCGTCCTAACTCCCCAAAAGGACGAGGAGCAAGGTTCCAGATTTGAATGATATGGCAACAGGGCCATTCATGGTTGAGGTGAGCTGTTTTAAGGTAAAACAATGACTTGACCTTCTTCATTTGGGGCATGAGCCACTCAATACCAATTTTAACGGGGAGGTGGTTTGATAGAATCGCTTCCGGAACAACACTGCTTGGACTATCAAAATTATTCGCACAGGTGAAAAGGTTTTGCTCTACAAATAAATCTCTATCTCATATTTTTCACCTCCCTATTGCTACCTTGTCTAAAGTTAGACTAGGTGAACCACATGGCAATGGAGGATTGGCGCTCATGGTGGTTGGGATCAAACAACCCGAGTTTATGGCGCATTTAATACCATGCCTCTCTTTTGTCAGTGCACTACTGCATCGGGAGGAGCCCTCTTATTTTTCCCTAGGTTCAATCATATTGTAATTGCCACACAAAATCTAGTTATAATTTGGAAGTGTGTTTGCAGTCCACTGCTAAAACGTTGCTCCTTCAACAACATCATTGGATGTGTAAATGTTGGCAATATTTAGGGGACGACCATCAAATCGAAAAGGGTCCACACAATTTGATGAGTGGGGTTAGAACCCCAACTAAATACATGTGGAGCCCAAGGAGGCACAATAATTGTTACTACTCCATGTTAGTTCTCATGATTGGACATCTGGCAAACTACTTCTGACCAAATAGATTTGGCGGTGGAATGAAGTAAAATCTAGAGGTTTTAACTTCTTTTTGACACAATGCTTTCATGTTATCAAAAAATTGACGTGTCCCTTACCATAAACTTCGGGGACGTGTTCGTAAGGCTGTGCACATTCCAAGAGTAAACTATTATTTGGAAATGTCAAGGTTCATTTTGGACTCATCGTCCATGTCATCTAAAGTTGAAAAGCTAGTAGACAAATAACTATGTTTATTGCCATGCATAAAGTCACAAAGTTGGAAATTACATTGTTTTTCCTAAACATACTCGCCATCCTCGGGAGGTGGTGATGGGTTGTGCAAGCGGTGCATAACTGTTTGTGATAAAAAACCACTAAACTATTGGCCAAGCCCTTATTATTTCAGCTCCATAGGAGGTTGTGATGATTGGGATGTTGTAACTTGGCTCTAAGTATCTGATAATATTGCCCCTACTTGCAGAGTGTGAGAAATAAACAGTGTTGCTTGAGAAGAGGTGGGAACTGGTTGTTTGTCGGCCATAGTAGAATCACCTGTGGGTTTCTACATAGTAGTCAGTGCTTTGCCAGTTTTACAAGCTTGTTGGTTAGCCTTTTTGTTGGTGACCATGGTCCACCCATTTGTAGAAGTAGCAACATTTTTATTCACCTCGAGTGACGTTTTGGTTTGGATTGGTGGATGTGAGTTAGCCATGAGAGGGGTGTTCATGAATATTATGGTCCATGGCTTGACCTCGAAAGTAGGTGTTAGGCATTTTGATATACAACACACATTGTGATATACACTTCTCTTATTGGAATTCTATTGTTGCCTTAAGATCCTTGGAAATATCTACCTTGATGTACACACGCTTTTGCAGTCTAGGTGCATAGAATTTTTTTTGCTTTTGGCATATGAAGCGACCTAAGGGATTTATTAACTGGTCTATGAAACCCCAAGAAACCCCAATGGGGCAATGGCAAACCAGGAAACTCAATCTCGATTGGGCCTCTAAGTTTGGCTTGTTGAGACACAACAAAATCCCTAGTCTGATGGGAAAAACCACAAGGGTGTTGCTGATAAGCATACTCTGTGGATAAGCTTAACCCTATGGGATTTATAGTTAGTGTCCACCCAGCTCTTAAGCATACTCTTTGAGGGGATTCAACCAACAAAATAAGCTACCAAAGTAAAATTTTGAAACCAGGGACATGCTTTATCAAATATAGGGTGATCTAAAACAACATTTGGTAAAGAGTCGATTGGGAGGGATTCATTACCTCGTAAGACTTTTGGTATGAATTTCTTATCTCGTTTTGGTGCCATTGCTATTCAAAGATACAATGGAAACACTTGCATAAAATGATGTAGGAGCCGAGGAGTTGGTCATAATATAGGCAGTGTCATTGCCAAAGGACGGTAAATTGGTAGGGTCAGTGCAATAAATGCGGCCAACTATGGTATCTTTCCAATAATGGCAGTATGCCGAAAAACTAAGGCAAAAATTGTGGAAAGCTAAAACCCTAGCATAGTGATTTTCCAAGGATCTCCGTCTCCATCAAATTGCTAATTTTGTTAAGTGCTCCATATTTGCACTTGTGTTCCATAAGAAAGATAGATGCTGGCTCAACTTGTATGCTAGTCATTTGTCCTTCCCTTTTGGGGATCCTTCATAGACTTGGATGCAATCAATTTTTCATCATTAGTCTTGTGAGGAAGATTGGGAAGCATCAAAGGGCACCATCCCAGATAAACAAGAAGAAAATTGGCTCGATATGTTTCTATTGATTATTAATTTTATTTTTCATCTCTTCTAATAAGCTGTCTTAGAAATTCTCTCTAAATCTTACAAGGTTCTGTAAAGGGTACCTAACTTAGGTTAGATGACAGAGAAATAATCCTATCTACTCTTATTCATATTTCTCATATTCTTCTTATAGACAATTTACTTCCACAAGACAGTTGACATGTGACTTGCATTAAATGTAGAAAATTTATCAACCACATTATTGTATTTGCAATTATAACTTTAGCCTTGAATCTACCTAATAAATTGATCTGCCACAAGTGGCAAATGGCAGATAAGGGTTGATTTTATTAAATATTTTATGGGTAGACAAAGCTTTAAATACTCTTTCGTGCCTTCATTGAGGATGATCTCACTCTCAGCTTCAGAATTGGAAAGCTCCTTTTGGAAGATGCCTTGTGGTGCTAAATTATCAGTTTGTGTGTTAATTCTGGAATCTGTTTTACTTAGTGTTTTCAATGCGAAAATTTTCAGCTTCAATATAATGATTAGATTTTTGAGATTTCTTCCACAGGTATTCATTTCCTTATGATAAGCCAGGTTTATCTGTTGTTATTCATGGTATATGGCTTTGTCTTGTTTGATTATATATCTCTATGGACCTCCTTACATTTTCTTAATGTGCTCTAATCATGGGGCCAAAAATAAACATTGAATCATAAAATAGGGCCAAGTTAGAGTTAAGGTAAATGATGAGAACGTTACCCTTAGTTTAAGGTTAAGAAATATATTGGCATTTGACATCAAATTCACATTCTTCAGTGTATTTCCAAGACACAGCAAATGCCAAATGGGGTGCTAATTTGAAAATGTTGTAACTCAAGGAAATAATAACTGATTAAAGAGTATAAAATTTAAGTAGATTTGTAATTGTAATGTTTAATGAACCTGGGCAGTGGGTAGGGAATGCCTCTTCAAATAACAACAGGAGAATTGGAGTCAAAATTGCATGAATGCAATCGAATCAAATTAAGCAGAAAAATCCTTTCTCAGATTGAAGAATCTATTAACCATACCTTTTCACAATCGAAAGTTGGGAAATCTTAGGCAATGTCCTATCTGTTTGGTTGCAGTGCTGAAATGGATGAGGATGTTAAGCACCTCCAACAAGGTCTTGTTGAGGTTGAAATTGAGGCTGAACATCTTCTCTTGGCAAAGCAACAGGTGAATATGATTCTTCTCATTGGGGATCAGTTAGTTTGTGCATCATGTATGTTAGTCAACGAATTGTATCTTGACTATCTAACTATTTTTGATGGAAACAGCTAGTTGAGTGTGACAGGTCCCGGAATGCCAACCGAGAGGCTCTAACAGCATTACGGAAGCAAGCTCGAACATCCAAAAGTAGTGTTCCTTCGCCTTATGAATCTTTTAGGAAACAAATGGGAGGACATGATGCTAAAGTCAAAGAAATTTGTAGAACATGCGGTGACCATGATTCCACTGAGAATACATGGATGATGTTTGTTGGAGGAGATGTTTTTGCACACTTACCATTTCATGCAGTTCATGTCAATTTAGAGAAAGGTACACATTTGAGATGTCACTTCTTGCATCTTTGTTTATTTGTTGTAAAGTCTTTGACAAAATTTTGTTGTAAAATATTTGACCAACCTATCCTTGCATGGTCTGATACTATTCCCATCCTTATGCAAACAATGTTCCACGTTTTACCCATAAACTACTTCATCTTATTTCTTTCCTAATATTTTTTGGGTTAGCAAGGTCATTGACATCTCGTAACATTTATGGATAAACCTGTGTAAAAGCATTAAAATGTACATCATTATTTTGGATCACACTTTGTGATCCATCATCAAGATGAAGATTTGATTAGAGTCCATATTTGGAGCTCCTTACATAGAGATAACTCCTTTATAATACATGAGATGTGACAACATGATGTCCCAAGAGGAACATTAAATAAGTTAAATTTGATAAATAAATAATGGGCAATTTAATTAAGATATCATGTCGGTGTGAGCTATAGAATAGAAGTATGGGAGCTATGGGGTGAGCCATAGAGTAGAGGACCATTATGTGAGCTATAGAGCTATTATTGGTATTGGTATTGGTCGACCACCTATCTCCCCTCCTCTTCAATTGTATGTGAGCTATGGAGTGAGCTATGTAATAGAAGACCAATATGGGAGCTATAGAGCTATTATTGGTATTGATATTGGTCGAGCGCCTATCTCCTCCCATCTTCAATTGTAGGTAGGTAGGTGATGCACAAATGCTCTCCCTCCTGTTTTTAGCACACATAAATGAATAAAGAAATAAAGCTCTACATCTTCTTGCACGCATGACAAAGTTTAGTTCAACTATGTTAATTGATGTGCCTTTTGGCCAATTTTGGCTCATATACCAAGCTGTGCCCAGGTGGATTAAGTAGCTACTGGATGAGCAAATGAACAGATGTACCGGATGAAAGGAGTGGACCAGAGAGATCTCACAGTTCTCACAAAGCTTTTGAAACACTTTAAGATTGCTTAAAGCGTATTTTGTCAAATTCTAAGGGACAGGTCTGCAGAGCAAAGAAAAAGGTTCTTGAGCAGTTTTCATGGTGAAACCAAGCAGTTCAAGGATTTCAAGCATGAGTTCATCAAATATACGGACTCCATCAGAAGATCTACAAACTCCGTCAGAAGAACTACGGACTCCATCAAAACTACAGACTCCATCAGTAGAGCTGCTTTACTTAAATTGCCTTATAAGTTGAAAACAATGGAAAGTCCAAAGTAGGCAAGTGTGAAAAAATCGATGAAGCAAGAAGAAACATTGCCTTATAATTCTTTCGGGACTTCTTGGGACTCTCCTTTTCTTCACCAAGTGCTTTCTTTCGGAGTTTTTGTTTGGGCTAAGGAAAGGAATTTCTTCGGACATTTTGTCCGAACAAAAAGTTCCGAAGGACAAGTGTTTGTTCAAAACGTCGGGAAGTGTTTCAGACATTTTGTTCGAAACAATTTTCCGAAGGGTATTATTCATTTTTCCCCGAAGGAAAGGGACCTTTTTGATTTTTTTGAAGGGTATGTTCCTTTTGGAAGGGTCCATTTTAAAAAATCCGAAAGGCACTTGCAAAGTTCCGAAGGGCACCTAAAGAATTCTGAAGGGCACTTGGAAGGAGTCCGAGGAGATATTGCCGCGAAGAAATTCTCCGAAGGAAAGTGCCCAAGTTCAAAAGAAAGGGACCTTTTCGATTTTTACGAAGGCTATGTTCCTTTCGGAAAGGTCCATTGTCAAGAAGCCGAAGGGTACTTACCCCTCGAAAAAGTGCCCCAACTAAAATCTCGAAGGAAATAGTTCGGGAAAGTGGCATGGAAAAAGGGACTGGTTCGGACAAAAGTCCGAAAGAAAAGGATCTTCAAGAAAACCCAAGAAATGAGAAGCCCGAAGAAATAAGCAGGTAAGTTGTAAGCGGTAAGGAGAACAACAAATAAAGAGGCGACACTTGTTAGGATTACACGGACCCAGATCGATGGAGTAAAATAAGTCAAATGGTTAGGGGATTCCAGGATTTGGCATGTGGCAAGAAATGGAATGTGTTGACAAGTCAGGAGAAGGATCCAAGGGCTCATGATTGATCATGCATTCAGATCCAACGGAGCGAATACACAAGTGGGGTCTGTGAAGCCAAGGATCCGAGACAACTTCCAATGACCAATCAGAGCAAAGGAGAGTCCAAGCGACTGGCGGGCGTTGGTAGGTGAAAATTAATGAAGGTTTTTGTCCTTCGATATGGCTCTCGCTCTCGGTGAATGGCTACATGATAAAATGTAGCATGGTTCAACCTAAGTTTCAAAGTATGGAGACTTCGTCCTTTTTCAGACAAGACATGCGAAGGTGAAAGGAGTATGCTGATTTTTAATGCAGGGATCAACTCAGTCGTGCCAAGCGGAGACATCCAGCCACTCGCGACATGGCTCCCTCAAAATCCACCCAAGGGCGACTTGAATGCAGGATGGGCTCGAGAAGATTGAGGTGACGTTGAAGGACTCACTCCATGGTCAAAGGACGACGGTGGTGGTTGTAAGGAATTTATGGCTTCCCTCCTAGTTTCTCACGAGTTCCCTTCTTCTCCCAGCGTTTTCTATTATAAATAGGGGCCTTTGAGCCAAAAAAGTCTCTCTCGATTGGCGATAAAGTGACTCTGTCAAAATCACTTTGTAAAAACTCTTTTGAAGCAATATAAGGAAAGCTTTCTGATTCTAGTTAAAGTCAAGTGTGCATATTTGGATTTTATTTACAGAATGTATGTTGTTCATCATCTGTAACATTTCCAAACATTTTGCTTTGATTTTTCTTGGTTTTGTGTAGGTTGTGTGAAGTGTCCAGACGTCGATCCCTCCTTGGAGTGTTATGGACTCATAGTGTCTCACACAGACCTATCCCTTTCCGTCCTTCAAAACACAGGGCTCCCCTTCGACCTTCACACAACTTTTCATGCCCATGGCCTTGAGGTAGAATCAGAATAGTCTGCATCCTGGTTGGGTTCATCAGTAGTTGATTAGATTTTCAGACTGAAGTGGATCATTTATTTTTTGGTGCATCACCTCCCCTAGCTTAGATTTCCCCTTTATGTTACCCTCCTATCCCTTTCCTTAGTCAGCAGTAGATTTTAGCGTGGGAAATAAGAGCTGAAGTGAAGCATTTGAGGAACTAGCCTCATTAAAAAACCTAGAGGGTTGACCTCATTACAGGATACCCATAGCCTGAGGTTGTTTCAACGCTTGTAGCTAGGAGTGAGAGAGCCTGAGAAACTCTCCCATAAAGGGTGCAATTCTAGCCTACAACAATTTCTGGCACGCCTGGTGGGACCCACTACCATTTTCATTTCCATTTCCAAGGAAGAATGGTCATGTTTGATGCTGGTTTGATCAATTTGCAGCAGTGGTAGCTTTCATCTTTCAGTATCTGGTGACTCCAAAGAACACCCAGCTATCTGGTGGTAGAACAATAGCCATTTTTCATGCCAAAGGTAACCAGAAGATCAACTTCTAGAGGTATCCCTTCTGAATTTGTTGAATTGTCTTTGAACTCATCAAGAAGGTTAAGGTTCGCCCATACTCATCCATACGTAGGGCACCGTTTTCCTAAACCAATCATAAGGTATACCTAGGCAAGAAGATCCTTGTTAGCCCCCATTGCTACCATGATTCCCCAAAGAGCTTTTGTGGGCTTCAACAGCCAAAGTCCTTTAAATTTGCCACAATATGATCCTATGCCAGTAGCAGCCCTCAAAAGCGTCCCGTATTTCACAGGAGACCAAGTTGTAACTCCTACTGAACACATCACAGACATAGCCAATTTTTGCAATATTCATACTGTCACAGTATAAAATGTAGCCAATAGGCTATTGGCTGTATCCTTTAAGGGAAAGGCTTTAGATTGGTATAGAGGTTTAGCTTCTAACTCAATTCAATCATGGGATCAGCCTTATGTAAGAGGTTTGTAGATAAGAGTGACCATCTGTCACTAGAAGAATAGTTGACCACAATCAATAGAGCTCCCCATGAAGTTATGCAAGACTTCAATACGAGATTCCAATAGGCTTGGGACATAATTCCAGTTGCTGTTAGACCATCCCCAAACTTTGCATTCTTATATTATTTGAAGGCTCTGAACAATGACATAGCTTCATATCAGCCTCAACAGCAGCCTTATCAAGCAAATAGGCCACCCTACAAAGGAAGTTTCCAAGGACAAGGGCAACCTAACTATGCTAGACAACACAATTATAATCCAAATGCTGCAGGCCCTTCCAATTCCTTGATTCCTGTTCAAAACAATATGGTTCAAGACGCTGAAGGGATAATGCCTTGGAATCAGTCTTTTGGGCAATCTATTGTCCCAACTAATGATTCTAACCAGGCTTTCAATGACCAATGGCAGCAGGGTGTTGCTTATGGGTACAATCAAGCTCTTATGGCTCAAAGCACAGAGATCTCCACAATGACAAAGCCAAAGTAGCCTCCACAAGAACAAGGACCGGATCAGGTATCAAATCAGCCGGAAGCTATGATGGTTATCAGTGAGCAAGAAGAGTGTTATGCATCCAATTAGCAGGCCATCCCCAGTCTAGCTCACGTTCCAATCTCAGCAAATACAAGATTCAAAAGAAGAAATATGGGTGACAACTAGGAAGCATTCAAGGAGCCCATTGTCACTGCTCCTTCATTGTCCAAGCCAGCAACAATAGCTCCCCAAACCCAGGCAAAGGTTGGTGGTACACCAATCAGCATTGTTGAACAAATGAAAAAATCCAACATGAGCGTACCAATGTGGGACATGCTTTCCATGCCCGGTCAAGTGGATACCCTTCAAGAAGGTTTGTCCAAGATAAGTGTTACAACAACTGCGTGTAAACAACCAAGCAAGGAAACTGAGGTTCTCAACAATGCAACCCAAGGTCCTTTGGGAGAAAGGCCAGGTGGTGTAACCAAACCCCCTCCATTCTACATTTCATTAATTATCGGTGATTCCTTGGTGCACAATTGCTTGGTAGATAGTGGGGCTAGCACTTCAGTCATGCCAAAGTCTATAGTTGATCAGTTGAACCTTAAATATGAGCCGCATACCAAGGGAGTCTTGCAGCTTGACGGTTCTTCTACAAAGCCATTAGGTATCATCAAGGGATTGAGCTTGACTCTGCATGCTTGCCCTAGTGTTTCGGTGGTGCAGGATGTGTTGATCCTTGATGTCACCCCTTGCTTTGCATTGTGTGTTTCTAGAGAATTCACAACCAAAATTGGGGGTTACCTTGCAGCAGATTGATCCCACATGGCATTCAGACCAAGGTATGAGACTAAAGTGTCAATCAAGGCTGAACCCATGGCACAATTCCACATTGAACCCCATCAGCGAGATAGCATAAACCTCAATTATACTATCCTTGATGAGGACGAGTTTACAATTGGTCAAGAACTGAATACTCATCCTGAGGAGGTTCCAGACTTGTTCTTGGATGAGCTATGGGGGAATAATCAATTTCTCAACCCTTTGGAAGGTGTTGAAGAAAGAGACATGGGTGTCTATTTGTTGTATGAAGAAAATCAACTCATGCCTTCCCTCATTGGACCTAAAGAAGACCTCAATGGTATGTGGAGGTTGTTCTTTGATGGTTCAAGGAGCAAAAATGTAGTGGGTGCAGGGGCAATGTTGGTTTCCCTTTCAGGTAATAAGCTTTTCTCTTCCTATAGGTTTCATTTTAGTTGCTCTTCCAATGCAACATAATATGAAGGCTTGATCTGTGGTCTCCAATGGGCAAATAAAAGAATTAAAATGTTGCAAGCATACAGAGACAGTGAGCTTATAGTGAACCAGGTCAGAGGCTTGAACATTACAGAGAATCGTTTGATGAGGTCTTACAAAAATAAAGTGTGGGACCTAATTGAAGATTTTGAAGCCTTTAACATCCAAGCTGTACCAAGGAACTAAAATCAACATACTGACATGTTAGTAGCGGTGGGAGCTCAGTTTGATATTCTGAGTAAGTTAAAAGAGGCCAAGGTTCAACCACATGTCAAGGTGGTGGTGAGGCCATTAGTGCCAGATAATGAAGTCCATTGGCAAGTTTTCGAAAATGACAGAGAAATCGCTTGTTTCTTGCAGCAGGAGGCAGAGTTTTTCTCAATAAACCAAGGTAAATTTCAACGTCAGTATGAGGATCAAATTGTTTAGCTGAAGTCTAACAAAATTCCTAAAGGGCTGGTCACCCTTGAGGGTCTTTTCCTTGAGGAAGACCATATGAGGAAAGAAAAAGTAGTAATGTCCACCAATGAAGAAAACTATGAGAGAGTCCTCATCTTCAAAGATAAGCTTCTCAAGCTCGGGAAGGTAAGCAACAACATTGAGAGGCATGCTTTCATAGCACTTTGCCAGGAATACACGGACATTTTTGCTTGGGAGTATAGCGATTTGAAAGGTTTTGATCCAAAGTTAGCCTAGCATACTATAGAATTGGAGGCCAATGCTAAGCATGTAAGGCAAAAGCAAAGGCCCGTCAACCCCAAGATAGAAGAGCTTATGAGGAAAGAGCTAACCAAGTTGATCGAATCCAGGATCATCTTTCCCATCAAACACTCATCATGGATAGCCAATTTGGTGCCTGTAAGGAAGAAGAGTGGGGAGATTAAGCTATGTGTTGACTTCAGAGATTTGAACAAAGTCTCCTTGAAAGATCACTACCCTCTACCATCCATGGAGCAGCTTCTTCAAATAATTGCAGGTTCAGAACGTTTTTCCCTTTTGGATGGGTACTCAGGATACAACCAAGTATTGGTAAAAGAAGATCAGTACAAGACTGCCTTCACCACCAAATGGGGCACGTATGCGTACCAAAAGATGCCCTTTGGTTTTTCAAATGTTGGCGCAACTTTCCAAAGAGCCATGGATATGGCTTTCCAAGGGTTGCTGAATCAAATGGTGCTAGTATACTTGGATGACATCACGGTTTTATCCAAGAATGCCAACGAACACATGGGCCACCTGAGGCTGATCTTTGAAAGATGCAGGGAGTATGGGATCTCGTTAAATCCCAAGAATTGTGTGTTTGCCGTACATGAAGGTAAGCTGTTGGGCCACATCGTTTCAAAAGAAGGGCTATCTATTGATCCTAAAAGGGTAGAGGCCATCTTAGCACTCTCTCTCCCCAAGCATAAGAAAGGAGTTTAGAGCTTCCTTGGCAAAATAAACTTTGTAAGAAGGTTCATATCGGGTTTGCAAGCTTGGTCAAGCCTATTACTGCCATGTTAAAGAAGAGTCAAGTTTTTTCTTAGCCAAGGGAAGGAAAAGATGCTTTTGAAGCCATCAAACAGGGCATCGCCCAAGCACCCTCACTCATATATCCCGATTTTTCCAAGGATTTCATGTTGTACACCTTTGCCAACGTTGATGGCTTGTCAGCGATGCTGACACAAAAGAATGGTGAGGGAATGGAGTAGCGGATTGCCTTATTTAGTCAAGGGCTGGAAGGATATGAAGTAGGGTACACCTTCATAGAGAAGCAGATCCTTGCAGTAGTGAGGAGTCTTAAGAAGTTCAGACCAATGCTCTCCAACAACAAGATTTATCTCTTGGTGCCCCATTTTGGAGTTAGGGATTTCCTCCTTAACAAAGATCTGAATGAGAAAAGAGCTGGCTGGATCACCAAAATCATGGACTTTGACGTGAAAATCAAAGTGACCAAGTTGGTCAGAGGTAGAGGTTTGTGTGAACACATGGTGGAAGATCTTCAAAAGGACAAAGAAGTTGCCATGGTGTTTCAAGACAACTCATAGGTAGAGGCACCTCTACTTCATAAGAGCTGGCTCCATGATATGGCACATTTTCTGCTAATAGGTGAATGCCCTCTGGGTATGGACAAGGCAAAAAGAAGGTATTTCAGACTTCAATCCATACCTTATGCATTGGTTGACAGGGTTTTATTCAGAAAGGACCTCAATGGAGTGCTCCTAAGGTGCATAGATAATGACGAAGTGACCAAGCTTTTAGAGCAATTCCATGATGGACTGCAGGGGGTCATTTTGCACCTAGAACCACAACAACAAAGATAATGAGGGCTGGTTATTATTGGCCTAGCCTCTTCAAAGATGCTTATGCATGGGTAAGAAGGTGTCAAAAGTGTGCTTTTTTTGTAGGTAAGCACAGATTAGCAGCTTTTCCTCTTAACCCAATTCAGGTAGAGCAACCATTTGTGCAGTGGGGTTTGGATTTCATAGAAGTGATCAACCTATTGACAATTTTAACCCTACAGGTCAAATTATCACCCCTATCATTCGAAGCTTTCATTGGAAGGATCCAAATAGGTTTTTAGGGTGTTTAGAGGAATTGCAAGGCAGAAGGAGCTGAACATTTGAGGTGCTTAGTGCAAATCAGGTTTTGAGAAGTGCTTTACTGTCTTAGTGCAAATCGGGTTTCTCAACTAGCTTTACTTGTCAAGTTGCACGAAGGGAAGCAAGTCAGGCTCAAAACTCCGATTTACTCTTCCTAGTGTAAATCGGGTTTTTCAAGTTACTTATGAGTTTTCAGCAGTAGAAGCAAGTTGGTTTTTTGAACCTGAATTACTCTGGACAGTGCTTATCGAGCTTTCAAGAGTGCTTTACTTGTGTAGTCTAAGCGGTAGAAATAATTCAGGTTGAAAAACTCGAATTACTCTTGACAGTGTCAATTGGGTTTCTAAAGGTGCTTTACTTCCCAAGGTTTTACAAGTAGAAGTAATTCGGGTTGAAAAACCTGAATTACTCTTGACATTGTTTATTAGGTTTTTGGGGGTGCATGACTTATCTCTTTTTCCGAAGTTGCAATCATGGGAAAATCCGAAGTTGAGGACCCTAAAATATCCAAAGTCGCAAGAAGTTTGGGAAGAAAAAAGTCCGTGGGAAAATGGAAGGAACAGTCGGGCCCGAAACAATTCCCATGGACTTTTTGTTTGCAGGGGGAATTCACTTAGAAAAGGCCGAAGAAAGGGACAAAGAGGAATCCCGAAGGGCACTTGCCCTTCGGGAAGGTACATTACATAAATTTCAAAGGGTAGGTGCCCTTCGGGAAAGATCAAATACAAAAGTCCCGAAGGGCACTTGCCCTTCGAGAGGGTTCGAGAGTAGAAGTGCTGGCACTTGCCCTTTGGGAAGGTGCATTACAGAGATCTTGAAGGGTAGGTGCCCTTCGAGAAGGATCAAAGCAAGAAGCTGAAGGGTAGGTGCCCTTTGGCAAAGCGCAAGCGATTGAGGAAAAGGGACTCCCAAGAAGTTTCGAAGGGCACTTGCCCTTCGGAAAAGGTCGCAAGGACAAAGCCCGAAAGGTAGGTACCCTTTGGGAAGGCTACAAACAAGAAGTTCCAAAGGGCACTTGCCCTTCAAAAAGGACATTTCAGGAAGTCTGAAAGATTCTTTCGGAACATTTGTCCGAAGAGGAAAAGAAAGCAAAGGATAAATTCCTTTGGGCAAATTGCCAAAAGGAAAAGAAAAGACAAAATTCCCGCAGACAATTTGTCTGCGGGAGAAGTCATAGACAAATGCCGAAGAAAAGGAAAGCCCGAAAATAAGAAAAGTCCGAAGGAGCCCGAGACCAAAGGGAAAGTCATAGACAATGTCCACGAGAAAGTGGAAAAACAAAAAGCCCGATAGACAGACAAAGACCAGAAAATCTGCAGGAATAAACAAAGGCGATGAGTTAGAAGATAAAAATAAACCCAGAGAAGACAAATACATTCAGGATAGTCTAGGAATAGACGCGAGCAAGAGCACGAACATGCAAAGAGAGTGCCAGAAATCAACAAAATAATCAGATCGCCGCGAAACATGCAACTGCTTCCAAAATAGAGATAAAAACGCATAAAAGACAGAAAATAATAGATAGAAGGCTATTTTCAGTCCAGTTGGCTGTTCGTCTAGATCAACGCTCCTCATGCAAGTCGTGTCCGTCAAACGTTTCCAGCCGACTGCTAAGTTCAATTTTGCATCATTTATCATGCAAAGAGATGGTTCTCTCAATCCAACAGCTCAAGGAGGAGTTTATTTCTGTAGATTGGCGTAGCTCTCATGCAAGGATCAGAATAAGTCAAGCTTGGACTCACCATCCATTCCTCAAACACCAAGGAGCTTCATGCAAAACAAAAGACAAAATAGACTCTTTGCAAAGGTTGAGTTGGACTGATTTAGTCTCTCTCCTATTTTCGAACGCCAATCTCTTGGCTTTTGTAAATTTTCTATATAAGTTGGCTTTTCAACCTTAGATTTGGATCCTCTCTTTTGGCAAGACAATCTTCTGCCAAAGTTTATGCTGTAACTTTTTTCAGAGTAATAGAAGAGGATTGTTTTTTCAATTTCCAGCAAGTTGGTATAGTGTATTTTGTCATTGATTTGCACAAGTGGTAGATTTTTTCTTCCTTGCAAAGTCTTGATCCTTACATAGTTACTAGCTGGTCATGTTATGCAGGTCATGTTCGGTGTTTAAATATCTTTTTGGCTGAGTCTTCAGTGGAAGTTAGTGGTTGCTAGTGTTTTCAATCAGGTTTGTTTTACCATTTCCCTCAAGCTTCGGTTGCAAGATAGAACCTTTTCGTAAAATACTTATGCATATTGATTAATTGGAGTTGAAAGTTTAGCCCTTTTTTTTATTTGAATCGGTGTTTTTAGGAGCTTAAATTGATTGGATCAATCTACATTCAGGTGTATCACCACCATTAGGTAGGATTTCCTTTCAAGTTCTCTTTCTCTCTTTTCCCAGGCAGTTTGTAGCAGAGATCTTAATTGATACATCAAAGGGAGCTAACCCTTACAACCTAGAGACTCAATCCACTGATTAGGTCACCCATAGCGTATGGTTGTTTTCATGTTTCAACAGATTGTGAAGGCTTGAAACTAACTTCACAAGGGTGCAAGTCTGATTGACGACACAACCCTCCATCAAGTGCGGGGCATAAGTGGGTGCTTACTGCAACTGACTACTTCACCAAATGGATGGAAGCCATCACGTTGAAGGAAGCTAACGAAAGTGCAGCTCTAAACTTCTATGACAACATTGTAACTAGGTTTGGTGTTCCATCCACTATCATTTCTAACAATGCATTGGCATTTCTTGGTCTAAAAACAAGTGAATGGGCTCTCAAGATGGGCATCTATCTCAACACCACTTCCAATTATTATCTTCAAGCAAATGGATTGGTTGAGTCCACAAACAAGAATTTGCTGAGAATCATCAGGAGGACTATGGACAAACTAATGAAAACCTTGTGGGCTGACAGGGTGACTCCTAAAGCTGTCATTGGCAATTCTCCATATGTTTTAGTATATGGAAGGAAGGCCAAGTTGCCCATTTCCCTTGAGTTGCCTGCATTAGAACTAGCCCATCAACTGGAGCTGCTAGAAGATGAACCCTTGAATGTGAGATTGGCAGAACTCATGGAACTTGAAGAAACAAGAGACCTTGCAATGAAGACACTAGAGTTACATCAAGCTCAGGTCAAGAAAGCTTTTGACAAGAGAGCCACAGCAAGGAACTTCAAGGAGGGAGATCTGGTCCTTACATGGGATTCAAATAGGGCCAAGCCAGGCAACCATACAAGTTTGACAGCTTGTGGAGTGGCCCTTATTTAATCCATGGATGCAAACAACATAACGCTTTCCAGATCGCCCAACTAGACGGAGAGGTATTACCCATTCCAGTCAATGAGATTTATTTAAAGCTCTGCTTTGAAAAGTGTTTGCAGCCATTGTATATATTCTGTACGTTTCGTTTAGTTATTGTTTTCTACTAAGTGCCTTGTGCACATCCCTTTCAGTTGTGTGTTTCCCTTCCCTAAGTGCCTTGGGCACAGTTTGCTTTGTTCTGGTTGTTCTTGTTGCTTCAAGGTGAATTTACAAATAGAGTCAGAAGTGCTCAAAGAAAGCAGCGACTCTATGCCCAATGGGTTGGATGAAGCAAATGAGTTGGGTTCTCAAGCATAGCAGGCATGCTTCCTTGTGAATCGCCAGAAATGTTGGCCAATTTTGGCCCATATACCAAGCTGCGTCCAAGTGGATCAAGTTGCTAATGGATGAGCAAATGAACATATGTCCCGAATGAAATGAGTGGACTAGAGAGATCTCACAGTTCTCACAAAGCTTTTTGAAACACTTTAAGATTGCTTAAAGCGTATTTTGTCAAATTCTAAGGGACAGGTCTGCAGAGCAAAGAAAAAGGTTCTTGAGCAGTTTTCATGGCGAAACCAAGCAGTTCAAGCATGAGTTCATCAGATCTACGAACTCCATCAGAAGATCTATGGACTCCATCGGAAGAACTACGAACTCCATCAGAACTACGGACTCCATCAGTAGAGTTGCTTTACTTAAATTGCCTTACAAGTTGAAAATTGTGGAAAGTCCAAAGTAGGCAAGCATGAAAAAAACCGATGAAGCAAGAAGAAACATTGCCTTATAATTCTTTCGGGACTTCTCGGGACTCTCCTTTTCTTCACCAAGTGCTTTCTTTCAGAGTTTTTGTTCGGGTTAAGGAAAGGAATTTCTTCGGACATTTTTTCCGAAAGAAAAGTTCTGAAGGACAAGTGTTTGTTCAAAACGTCGGGAATTGTTTCGGACATTTTGTCCAAAACAATTTTCCGAAGGGTATTTTTCATTTTTCCCCGAAAGAAAGGGACCTTTTCGATTTTTCTGAAGGGTATGTTCCTTTTGGAAGGGTCCATTTTAAAAAATACGAAGGGCACTTGCAAAGTTCCGAAGGGCACCTAAAGAATTATGAAGGGCACTTGGAAGGAGTCCGAGGAGATATTGCCACGGACAAATTCTCCGAAGGAAAGTGCCCAAGTTCAAAAGAAAGGGACTTTTTCGATTTTTCCGAAGGGTATGTTCCTTTTGGAAAGGTCCATTATCAAGAAGTCGAAGGGTACTTACCCCTCAAAAAAGTACCCCAACTAAAATCCCGAAAGAAATAGTTCGGGAAAGTGGCATGGAAAAAGGGATTGGTTCAGACAAAAGTTCAAAGGAATTCCTTCGGGAGAAAAGTCCGAAAGAAAAGGATCTTCAAGAAAACCCGAGAAATGAGAAGCTCGAAGAAATAAGCAAGTAAGTAGTAAGCGGTAAGGAGAACAACAAATAAAGAGGCAACACTTGTCAGGATTACACGGACCTAGATCGATGGAGTAAAATAAGTCAAATGGTCAGGGGATTCCAGGATTTGGCATGTGGCAAGAAATGGAACGTGTCGACAAGTCAGGAGAAGGATCCAAGGGCTTGTGATTGATCATGCATTTAGATCTAATGGAGCGAATACACAAGTGGGGTTAGTGAAGCCAAGGATCCGAGACAACTTCCAACGACCAATTAGAGCAAAGGAGAGTCCAAGCGACTGGCGGGAGCTGGTAGGTGCAAATTAATGAAGGTTTTTGTCCTTCAATATAGCTCTCGCTCTTAACGAATGGCCTCACGATAAAATGTAGCATGGTTCAGCCTAAGTTTCAAAGTATGGAGACTTTGTCCTTCTTCAGACAAGGCATGCGAAGGTGAAAGGAGTATGCTGATTTTTAATGCATGGATCAACTCAGTCGTGCCAAGTGGAGACGTCCAACCACCCACGACATGGCTCCCTCAAAATCCACCCAAGGGCGACTTGAATGCAGGATGGGCTTGAGAAGATTGGGGTGACCTTGAACGACTCACTCCATGATCAAAGAAGGACAACGGTGGTGGTTGCAGGGAATTTATGGCTTCCCTCCCAGTTTCTCACGAGTTCCCTTCTTCTCTCAGCGTTTTCTGTTATAAATAGGGGCCTTTGAGCCAAAAAACTATCTCTAGACTGGCGATAAAGTGACTGCCAAAATCGCTTTGTAAAAACTCTTTTGAAGCAATATAAGGAAAGCTTTCTGATTCTGGTTAAAGTCAAGTGTGCATATTTGGATTTTGTTTACAGAATGTATGTTGTTGTTCATCATCTGTAACTTTTCCAAACATCTTGCTTCGATTTTTCTTGGTTTTGTGCAGGTTGTGTGAAGTGTCCAGATGTCGATCCCTCCTTGGAGGGTTATGGACTCATAGTGTCTCACACAGACCTATCCCTTTCCGTCCTTCAAAATGCAGGGCTCCCCTTCGACCTTCACACAACTTTTCATGCCCATGGGCTTGAGGTAGAATCAGAATAGTCTGCGTCCTTGTTGGGTTCATCAGTAGTTGATTAGATTTCCAGATTGAAGTGGATCTTTTCATTTTTGGTGCATCACCTCCCTTAGCTTAGATTTCCCCTTTATGTCACTCTCCTATCCCTTTCCTTTGTAAGCATTACATTTTAGCATGGGAAATAAGAGTTGAAGTGAAGCATCTGAGGAACTAGCCTCATTAAAAAGCCTAGAGGTTCGCCCTCACTATAGGATACCAACAACTTGAGGTTGTTCTAATGCTTGTAGGTAGGAGTGAGAGAACCTGAGCAACTCTCCCACAAAGGGTGCAATTCTAGCCTACAACAGTGCCCATAATTAATTAAGTTGAAATTATTTAATGTTCCTCTTGGGACATCATGGTGTGACATCTCATGTATTATAAAGGAATTATCTATTTAAGGAGCTCTAAATCTGGAATCTAATCAAATCTTCATCTTGATGATGGATCACGAAGTGTGATCTTAAACGTTGATGCACATTTTGATGCTTTTACATAGGTTTATCCAGAAATATTTGTGTTTAGATATTTTTTTTGATAGATAAAACAAGGGCTTCTATTGGGGCCCTCACCTGTGATTTTCAAGTAAGTACATCATTCAGTAAGCTTAACATGAATAAAGGAAAAATGAACCTCTCCATTAAAGAGCATTAAATGTTGAAAATACATAATATGAGTTAAAAAAGGTGGCTTTGGACAAAAAGACAAGTTCTAACTGAAGACTAAAAGCTACCGCCACAAAACCACTGTGCAACCACCCAACAATCCCGGCCTCTGCCAGCACCACTAGAGTTGCTGCAACCACCCAAAGCTCCACTCTTGGTTGCTCCACCTACTGGAAAAACTACTTTTTCCTTTTTCACTGGGGGATTAAGTTCCACTGAAGACCATGCTGGGCCTCTTAAGGGGCTCAATAATTTGTCCTTGTGAAGGTAGAATTATTGTGGATTGTTATTTGAAACTAGGGCAAAACTAACTTCAAAGCCAAAGTCGACACACATACCCAGCTTCATAAGCTGAGTCATGGGGTGGGTAGGCCAAAGAGGTTGTCCTCAATACTAGTATTTTCTTTCTCATAGCAAATCCATTCTTCTGTAGACATACCTCCCACCACAGGTTTTTGCTTTCCACGCTTGGGCGTTGGGCCCTCATAAACTGTAGCCCGACATGAGGTAGGAAGCTTGGCCTTTGCTCCATTAAGGAAATTGTTGCGGACTAACATTGGGGACCCATTGGACATTTAAATTCTGAGCGAGGGTGCAAATTTGTGAAGAGCTTTGTACTTTCCCTCACATTGAAACATTCTCCCCTCAAGCAGCCATCCTTTAATCATTACCCATGCCACTTGACTAAAGCACCTTCCCACGCCCATTGGGAGCTCCCATGGGTCTCCAATCTGGAATTTCTTGGGCCAAAGCATTTTTCGAGAGTAGGGTAGGGTCAACTACAAGGACAATAGTGGCAAGAATGGGATGGAAGGCATTCTAGTCAGGTCCTTAAGCAACAACAAAGCAAATTGAGGGGACAACATTTTCACCAAGAATTGGAACACAAAAATAAAGGGTGATAGAACCAAGTTTATGCAAAACATCTTCCTTTAGTCTTGATAGAGCATTTCACACGTGCGATTTCTCCAATCCTCCCAAGCCTAGAATTTTACTCTCAAATTCTTCTTCCATGCCATCGAGAATGAAGCACTTATGGAGAGTTTTTGATGAAACCATACCCCCAAAGAGTCTATTTCTTTGGAAGTAACCATTAAACTTGTGAGGTAAGCAATGGATGGTTATATACAAAAGAAGCTTGAGATTAGGGTAATGGTGAAGACCTAGAACAATCAAATGTGAACAAACAAAAAAAGACCTAAGTGACACGATAAAGTCGAAGGCATGTGAAATGCCATTAGATAATTATGTCACCCATTTAAGATACACCTTGCCAATGCCTTGAGATCACCCATCATTCTCAAGAGGTAGGAAGCACTGCAAACCAACCAAATTTAACGAAATCTTGAATACTCATTAATCATTAATTTTGAGATATCTTGGAATCATGAAAGTGCAACACTGCACAATTTAGGCCCAATCCTATATAAAATTTAGGCACAAAATACTAAAGGATTTAACAATTCAGTGTGGGGGTTTCAGACCGCTAGCATTGGTGGTAACAAGTTCTTCCAGCTCAGGCCAGTTGGATGGGAGTGAGCTTTCAATCTTTGCGAAGACCCCAAGTCAGCCCTCTAGTTTGCCAAAATATTAGTAAGATGGTTTGCCTTGCGGTAGCAATGCATGGAGATTTTTCGGATATGCTCCTTCAACTCGATAGGTTGTTGAACAATATAGTTGAATTTCCAGTTGGGAGTGTTTCCCTTAGACATCATTGTTGACGTTGTGGATTGCACCCTTGACAAAAGGCTGAGCTTCTGTATTCCACGCAGCACAATGGAGACTCCTCTCTTACCTGTGGGTCTGGCAAAACTGAGGGGAGAATCTCTAGATAAGGGATAGCTCCCTTTGATGCATCTTTGAGTTATTTCACTACTACTGCTAATATATAAAAGGGGGGGTGAAAAGAGAGAAGGATACTGAAAACAAAAACTAACCTAAGATGGTGATGCACCAAATGATGTTGATCTACTCAGCTGTTCACACTTCAAACCAGAAAGGGGGCGAACATACACTTTACCTGGCAAAAGACCAGACTATAGGGAGCTTTAAAAGGGAGGCTTAATGAAGACACACAGGAAATGTAACTTACCACAGGCACTGTAGAAAACACTCTGTCTGATAGTTATTCTTTTTCTGTCTTTGCGCTCCAGATGCAACACTTCCTGTTAACCTGCAGAACTGGTACTCTAGTTACACCAAGTGTGTTGGTGTCAACTTGTGAAAGCATCAAGCTAAAATGACTAAACACAAGGTTAATACACAGACACACTCAGAGATATAACCAATCAAATAGAGGTAAAACACATTCTTATTGATTCAAGGTGAAATTTTGGCAGGGCTTCGCCTTACAAAATGAGAGATGTATTCTTTCTCAAATGAGAGTTTACAATATATAGAGAAAGAGAAAGCAATGGCGTCTTTTTCCACAAGTGGCCCATGCTGCGTTCAATTCATTGGGAAGAGGAAGTCCGGTGAAGGAAACCATGCTGCGGCAGTCCAAGTTTTGACTTTGGTGTTTAAATTATATTAAATGTCATTGTGAAAGCATAGGTCGTGCCTTTCTGTTTGAAAACAAGACCGCTTCTTAAAGAGGTTCACGCGGTTGTCTGCTCATTAATGCTTAAATGGCTCATTAATGCTTAAATGAAGAAAAACAAGCCGCGCCATTCACTATTTGCGCTCCTTGATGACCATTTCGTAAGAACTGTTCCAACCGCTGGCATAACTCCTCTGTCGACGTCTCTTTTGCCACCTGCACTGTTCTATCCATGTTTGTGCTTGGCTCTTCGGGCTCCTTTCTCGGCAGGTCGTTGAGTTTCCATGCACGGACCCATCTTTAAACATTTGAGAATCAACGGCTATCTTATCATCGTAAAGTTGACGTTCGCGCGCCCGTCGCCATTTGAAAACCAACGGCTATTCCATTGTCCTGAATTTGATGTTTGCGGGGACGTCACTGGACGTTTGAATTCCAATGGCTAGTTTGCGATTCTGAATTTGACGTCTTTGGGCCCGTCACCCCTTTGGCAATTTCTTCGACTTTCCGCAATTGAACCCTCCCGAAGGGAAGGTGTCCCTTCGGGGCTTTGAAAAGGTCCCCTTCTTGGCAACTGAGAGTCCCCCGCAAGGGCACTTGCCTTTTGGGCTCCTTCGGGCTGCCTTGGCTTCTCAATTCCTTCGGATAAAATGTCTGAAGGAATTCCCTCGGACATTTTGCCCGGAGGAAATCTTTTCTTTGGAGTCTCGGCCCTTCTTTCTTTCGGTCAGTCCTTTTCTTTGGACAAAAGTCCGAAGGAATTCCTTTGGGCTTTTGTCCGAAGGAATTTGCCTTTGCCATTTTGCCGCGGATTTCTTTCCGAAGGGTAATTTTCATTTGGCTCCTTGCGTTGTGAATTTCTTCAGACAAATTCCTTTGGACAAAAGTCCGAAGGAATTCCTTCGGGCTTTTGTCCGAAGGAATTTGCCTTTGCCATTTTGCCGCGGATTTCTTTCCAAAGGGTAATTTTCATTTGGCTCCTTGCCTTGTGAATTTCTTCGGACAAAATGTCCGAAGGAATTCCTTTGGGCAATTTGTTCGAAAGAATTCACATTGACTTCCTTGGATTTCCTTCGGATTTATTCTTCGGACAAAAGTCCGAAGGAAATCCTTTCTTTTGCCTTAGTCTTTTCTCTGAAGAAAACCTTACTTTTTGGCCCTCTTCTTTGGTCCCTCGGAAAGTGTTTTCTGCCCTCCGCAAGGGCATCTAGGCCCCAAGTTGCCCTTCGGACTCCTTCGGAAAGGCTCAATTGGTCATTTGCCTGCCCTCCGCAAGGGCACTTGACCTTCGAGGCCTGTTGAAAGACTTATATCCCTTTGAAAATGAGCGATTTCCTTTGTCGAAAAGGCTTGTGCGATTGACTGCCCAAAGAGAAAAAGGTCTTATACCAAACCGAAACCTACAGGTCTTTAGATCTTTCAATGTTATATAAGAACAAGACTTATTGCAAAGAAAAAAAAGGCATTTGTAGAAAAGTGGGTACATGACTTGACTGCTCAAAACAGTAGGGAAAGGAGACCGACTTTTGGCTTGCAGGACCAAAATGGTCAACAATCACATTGATCACCACCATCAAGTCGCTATCTACTTCCAAAGAAGCCGCTCTATAGGCTTTTGGCAGTCTCAACCTCTCTACAAGCGCTTTAGCTTTTGACTTGTTAT
This sequence comes from Torreya grandis, assembly GCA_037957365.1. Classification (NCBI taxonomy): domain Eukaryota; kingdom Viridiplantae; phylum Streptophyta; class Pinopsida; order Cupressales; family Taxaceae; genus Torreya; species Torreya grandis. The sequence continues at coordinate 2,467,649 of JARHVA010001339.1, forward strand.
TGGTGCCAAAAGAAACAAAGGTTGAAGAAACTACAATAAAATTACTTTGGGACAAACAAGGAATGCAGCCCAACCCACCAATACTTGGGATTACCACGGGAGGCACCATAAAATTCAACTTTACCCAACCCACTTTAGGGGCACTCCATTTTACTAGAAAGTGGTTAGTACTATGAAATATTTTCCCATTAACAAGGGGCTAGTTTTGCAAGAGTTTATCACTACCTCTTAGTTCCTTGCCAGAAAGATTAAGCCTAGAAGAGACTCATTTTGAGATAACTATTTCAACTCTCTGGACGAGCCTTTCCCAAAAGATTGTTTGGCTTCTGAAGATTCTTCCATTTCTCTGTAGCTAGATGCCCCAGAAGATTAGAGCTGGGCAGGTAACACATAGGTGAGCTAGAGCAGAGGAAGCTGGAACATGCCATTGCAATAGCGTCGCGATTGAGGCTGGGAAAATTAAAAGAGCGCAAGTTTATTGAGAAGCCATGACCACAAACTTGGCAATTGGGTAGAACAATAGTAGATGCTTTGTTGATTCCTTGTCTTTTCAAAGCTCACGTCTTCCAGAGGATTTAAAGCCGCTCCACTGTAGTTGATTGAATGTGAGGATCCTTTGTTGAGCTGGAAACGAGACAAAGGCACTAGCTTTGGGAAGGTTGTCCTTTGATCAGATTTTGTGGCTAGGACAGTCTAGGCCAAAATTTTAAACATTGGTCTTGTAATGATGAGTGTATCCCAGTGTCACTATATAGGAATTGGTAGGGGGCTCGAACCAACGGAATGAGTCTTGTTGGGTACTAGGGAGGATTTGTCTAGACTCCAGAAGGGATTTTAATGTGGCCATTTGATTTGCTAGGGCATTCAGAAAGTTCCAGTCCTTCCAATGGATGGATTTGAATCTATTTGCAATCTCTGAATAAATTAAGTTTTCAATTTTGAATCCCCATTTTGGAGATGGTTCTCTCAAATCAACCAAATCCAGATGATTTGTGAGTGGATAAAAACCAAGCCAAGAATCCTCCCAAACGCTGCTTTTGAGCTTGGGCTGATTTCCCAGGTAAGAAGGGGGGAAATTTCCTACCTGCAAGAAGAGAGAAAATTCCAAATGTGGAGCCCTGGGAGATAACAACATTTATGAAAAAAAATCCCCTGATCCAAAGAATCAAGATGCTTTGATCTGATGACTTCAATCTAGAGCTGATTAGGATCTTCATAAACTTGCCACAACAATTCAGGGCCTAAGGCAAACTTTTGAATTTCATTGTCTCTGAGGTTAGCCCCTCCCAGGTGTTTAGATGTACACGCCTTCTTCCGGTTGATGAGCGGGATTTTCTTATCTTCTCTAGGTCCTTACAAAAAAAAGTCCATCTTAAGATTCAGGGCTGAGAGAGTAAAGGCAGGAATTTTGAGGACCAAGAGCATAAGTTGGCAAGGATTGAAGAAGAAACTTGAGAAGCATGATGCAACTTGCCAGACTAAGCCTTTTACTTGTCCATGAGCTTAGGCTTTGAGAAAGTTTTCCCTCCAGTTCTACCGTCATGGTTTTCTGCCCTGCTCCAAAGGAGGGCTTTCCCAAATATTTTCTTGGCAAAGAACTGATTGAGAAGCCCATCAGGTAAGCTAAGACTAGCTGAAGCTGATGGGGGTGTTAAAGAAGTTATCTGTTATCTAAGGCAGAGGAGTAAGAATCCATGATTTATTAAAAGGCTCGGCTTCCCGGTGGCAAGAAATCCCCAAAAATAAGCCGTCATCCACAAACAAAAAGTGGGAAATTGCAGGGGCTCCTGTTGTCAACCTGGAGCTGCGCCCTGATTCGAAGACGTGCGCGAAACGGCCAGTCCTCTATCCGGCTGAAACAATGGGATCTTCTCACAAGGGGGGTGCCTCAATAGTGAGAAGAACCTCCAGAGAAGGCTGGTTCCTGCATGATGTATCAATTAGGACTTCTACTCTACGCTACAGACTATCGTGGAAAAGGGGGAAAGGAAACTTAAAGGGGAAATCCTACCTAAAGAGGGTGATACACCATAATTTTTGATCCACTCAATTTGGAACCTTGAACACTGAACGAACAAGGGAGAAGGAAGACCTTAGACTTCAATTAATCACTTGTGCATAAGTATTTCATGCAGAGGTTCGATCTAATAACTAAAACTTGAGGGAAAACGATGGAGAGAGGTCTGATAAAAGACACTTTGCGGCCACCTAACATCCACTTAAAGTTTCAGCAAAATACAATATAGAACACTTTAACATGACCTGCACAAGGATAATATAGCAACTAGGTATGAAATAGAATTTGGGAAGGGAGATAACTCTACCACTTATGCAAATTGCTGAAGAAATATACACTATGCCAATGCTTGAAATTTGAAAGTACAGTCCTTATTGATCGAAGAGGTTACACAACTCACTAATGGCAGAGTCTGGTCTAACCAAGAGAGATTGGATATTTTAATCAAGGCTGAAAGCCATTATATAGAAAATTACAAGAGGCCAAAGATTGACGTAGAAAACTTGAAGAGAAGATTCACTTTTGTTAACTCAAGGATTTACTTGGCCTTTCAATAAAATATATTTTTCCTTTTGTCCTTGCATGAAACTTCTTCGCTTGATGAAGCGCACTTATCTTTGTTATGAACTGCCCACCTCTTTTTTGCATGGAATTCTACGCAAATGTTAAATTTAGAACTCCATGTGAGTTGCTTGATTGCCGAGATGTAGCGTTTGAAAACTGAGTTAACAGTTATTTAAGCTGAGTTGGACGAAGAGATCATTCTCCTTCGCATGGAAAGCTTCTAGTGAAGCAGCGTTTTAATCAATTAGTTAATTCTAAATCTGGAATAGTCAACTCGTCGTTCGAACCCGGAACTCCTACTGAAGCTGGATTAGATCTTCGAATGTGTGGGCTGAATGGAGACGAACATGACTTTAATAATCAGTCAACTGAAGCTTTGACCGTTTATTCGAAAATAGCTCTTATGTTCGAAAATAGCTCTTGCTTGCATGTATTCTGTTCTAATTTTGATCGTGTTTATTTCTGGCAGGATTCCGTATTCAACTCCGTCGGATTTTTCTAGTCTTCTATTCTCTCTTGCACAGTCGGCCTCCATTTATTTCGGATTTCTTGTCTCTTTGGTCTCAACAGTTACTTCCCGCGGTCAAAAATTGACGGCTTGCGGGACATCACCAGAAGTTGTATTTCCTTCGGCGATATTTCTTCGGGTTTTTTCTTGCGGTCTTTTTGTCTCTGTGGTCTTCCGAATTTCTTCGGACTTTTTGTCCGAAGGAATTCCTTCGGACAAAAAGTCCGAAAGAATTCATTTCCTTTGTTTTGCCCTTGTCTTTTGTCTTAGTCTTGTTTTTCTTCGGATTTATGTTTGCTCCAAGCCTTTCCGAATTTCTTCGGACTTTTTGTCCGAAGGAATTCCTTCGGACAAAAAGCCCAAAGGTTGTTCTTTGCTTTTTTCCGAATCAATTTCTCCGAAGCTCCTTGGATTTTTACCATTGGCGTTCTTTCTTTTGGCTTTGTAATTTCTCCAAATTCCTTCGGACTTTTTGTCCGAAGGAATTTGGAAATGGCTTACGACAAAGAAAATTAAGTGAAGCCAAGGCACAAAAGAGACCTTCGGACAAAAAGTCTGAAGGTCTCTTTTGTGCCTTGGCTTCACTTAATTTTCTTTGTCGTAAGCCATTTCCAAATCGGACAAAAAGTCCGAAGGATTCTTTGTCTTGCCTTTCCCTCCGAAAAGTGCCCTTAGGGATTTTAGATGTGCCCTTCCACTGACCAAGTGCCCTTCAGCACCGACCAAGTGTCCTTCGGCACCGACCAAGTGTCCTCCGCCCATGCCCTTCGGAAAAATTGGAGGGCACCCAGACTTTTTGCAAAGGCCCTTGAATTAGGTCTTGTGCCTTCTCGAAGGGTAGGTGCCCTTCGGGAATACTCAAAGTGACCCTTCCGAAGGGTACCCTGCCCTTTGGAAAAATTGAAATGGACTTTTCCTTGTCTTTTGCAACTTTTCCGAATTTCTTCGGACTTTGTCATCGGCTCTTTCTGTTTTTTCTGCCCTTCGCAAGGGCTATTTGACCTCTAAAACTTGCCTTTTGGAAAAGTTGCAAAGGCCCTTTCTATCTTTTCTATCTGTCGGGAGAGTCCGTAGAAATATCCTGTAGAGTCCGTAGAAATCCTCTGCAGAGTCCGTAGAAATCCTCTTTTGGTCAAGGAAAACCATGTATTCTTCCTTCCTTGGCTAGAGACGAGAACTTTCCAAGTAGCAAGAGAAAATCTGACTTGTGGAAGGTCTGTTAACAGCTCCCTCTGCCATTTTTGACGTGAAATGCTTTATTCCAAAGTTTCTATCTTCAAGGCTCGACTGAGAGCTTCAGACATAAGAATGAAGAGGCATGGTAGAAATTGGTCCCCTGCCTCTAGCCTCCCAAGGTAGGAAAGAAACCAACAGGGCTTCCATTGATGAGAACCAAGAAATGCATGAAAGAGATGCATTTCTCAATTAACTCACACCAACCTTAGAAAATCCAATTTGTTTTAGAACAAATCTTAAAAAATCCCAGTTCACTAGATCAAATGTTTTACTGATGTCTCATTTTACAATCATTCCTCTGGATTTTGAAATAGAGAGTGAATGCATTGTTTCACCAGCAATAACCGTCCCACCCAAAATTTGTTTTCCTTGGATGAAGTCTCCTTGTTCGGGGCGAATGAGCTTAGGAAGCAAAATCTTGAGCCTCTCAACCAGAGCCTTGGTAATGATTTTGTAAAGAATATTGCAGAGCGAAATAGGCTGAAAGTAAATAAAGGAGGAGGCATCAACCAACTTGGGTATTAATGCCAAGAAAGTGCATTTTTAAGTGTTCCAAAGTTCTTTTGGAACGATGGGCTTCATTGACAACTCTGGTTACTTCTTGTCCCAATAAATCCCATAAGACTTGATAGAAAAAACCATTGATCAATGCATTTCAAATAAGATAGAAGGTGACGAGTAATGCATTTATAGGGGTAATCATTGATATTTGTAGATCTTCAATTGATTCATGTGCTTCTTTAGCATAAGTTGGCTTAGTAAGTCTTGGCCCTTAAGTCACATATGCTGCCAGTAAAGTCCAGGTCAGCTTAGGAGGGAAACATACGAGTGTTTATAGTTATAATTTGGAAATTGTTTTGGAACAAGGAGATAATGTCACATTGATGTCCTGATTGGTACTTGATGATAGCATTCTTCTTTATTGGGCCACTTCTTTATCTCATGTGGTTTGTCGTGTCACAGGTTATTCTCCAATCTTTCAAGTCTGTAGTTCCATGCTTCTTCGTGGAATGTTCTGGGGGCACAGTGAAATCTATTTTGGAGAACGGTATTTAATAGAAAGTGATAGGAAAATAAGACCGCAATCAAAAGACATTTGCAAACAAAAGTTCTATTTCCAACTCTTCAAGAGAGAAATTGTTGCCAATTGTGAAATTGTAATCTCACATCGATGTCATGATTGGCACATGATATCATTCTCCCTTCATGGGCCACTTCTTTATCTCATGTTTTTGATCTTGTCTCAGGCTATTCTCCTGTAGTTCAAGACTGTAGTTAACTGCTGCTTTGTGGAAAGGTCTATGGGGACCATGAAGAAATCTATTTTTTATAAAAGGGTATTTACTAGAAAGTGATAAAAAATAAGACCACAATTAAAGTAAATTAGGAAACAAAAGTTATATTTCCAGATATTCAAGAGAGAGATTGTTTCCAGTTGTGAAATGGTAATTTAAGTTGATATGACGAGGAGCTGATATGGCCTCCTAGTTCTCACTACAGAAAGTTAGAAAGGAACACGCCAGCAACAAAGAAGCAAAGAGATCCATCAAAACTGATTGCTTTATGCTATTTATTATCGTGGATGAAAGAGATGTGCAAGGATGAGGGTATGTACAGGCTGGATAAGGCCAAGCCCATGCAAAACTCAACTTAGTTTATCTTACATGCAAATAGAAAATGTTGCAGTGAACTGGGTCATGTAGAATGAGGGTGTGTACTAATAGGTGTTGTCAACCTGGAGCTGCGCCCTGATTCGAAGACGTGCGTGAAATGGCCAGTCCTTTATCCAGCTGAAACAATGGGATCTTCTCACGAGGGTGGGTGCCTCAACGGTGAGAAGAACCTCCAGAGAAGGCTGGTTCCTGTATGATGTATCGATGAAGATCCCTACTCTACGCTGCGGACTAACATGGAAAAGGGAGAAGGAAACTTAAAGGGGAAATCCTACCTAAAAGGGGTGATACACCAGAAGTTTGATCCACTCAACTTGGAACCTTGAACACTGAACGAACAAGGGAGAAGGAAGACCTTAGATTTCAATCAATCACTTATGCATAAGTATTTCATGAAGAGGTTCGATCCAATAACTAAAACTTGAGGAAAAACGATGGAGAGAGGTCCGATACAAGACACTTTGCAGCCACCTAACATCCACTTACAGCTTCAGCAAAAGACAATAAAGAACACTTTAACATGACTTGCATAAGGATAATCTAGCAACTAGGTATGAATCAGAATTTGGGAAGGGAGAGAAATCTACCACTTATGCAAATCGCTGAAGAAATATACTCTATGCCAACGCTTGAAATTTGAAAGTACAGTCCTATTGATTGAAGAGGTTACACAACTCACCAATGGCAGAGTTTGGTCTAACCAAGAGAGATTGGATGATTTTAAATCAATGCCGAAAGCCATTATATAGAAAATTACAAGAGGCCAAAGATTGGCGTTGAAAATTTGAAGAGAAGGATTCACTTTGGTTAACTCAAGGCTTTACTTGGCCTTTCAATAAAATATATTTTCTTTTATCTTTGCATGAAGTTTCTTGTGCTTGATGAAGTGAACTTGTCTTTGTTACGAACCGCCCACCTCCCTTTGCATGGAAATCCACGCAAATGTCAATTTTAGAACTTCGTGAGTTGCATGATGCCAAGTTATAGCGTTTGAAAGCTGAGTTAAACGAAGAGATTAACTTCCCTCGCATGGAAGGCTCCTAGTGAATGCGGCGTTTAACCAATTAGTCAACTCTAACTTTGACAGATGTTCGAAAATAGCTCCTGCTTGCATGTATTCTGTCCTATTCTGGTCTGCCCGTTCGTGTCTATTTCTGGCGGGGTTCTATATTTGGATGTATTTGTCTATATTTTTACCCGTTTGGCCTTTTCTTTCGGAACTCTGGATTTACCTCTGTTCCAACGGTTAATTCCCACGGTCAAAATTTGATGTCTTGCGGGACGTCACCTTTGGTCATTTTCTCCTTCGGACTTCTCTGTTTATCTTTCTCGCCTCTTTCCCGTGGACAAAATGTCCGCAAGAATTATCCCAGTCTCTGGTCTTCGGAATTCCTACTTCGGGTTTTTTCCTTGGGTTTATCTTCTCGGTCCTTCCGCCGAATTTCTTCGGACTATTTGTCCGAAGGAATTCCTTCGGACAAAAGTCCGAAGGTCTCTTTTTCCTGTCTTTGCCTTTGCTTTGCAACTTTTTCGAATTTCTTCTGTCGGCTTTTCTATGGGCCTTTGTCCGAAGGAATTCCTTCGGACAAAAGTCCGAAAGAATTCCTTCTTTTGCCTTTGCTTTTTTGTCTTTTGGTCTTTGAGAAGTGCCCTTCGGTCTTTGAAAAATGCCCTTCGGAAAAGACACAGTGGTCCTATCACCGACCAAGTGCCCTCCGCAAGGGCTAATAACTGTCCCTCTGTGCCCTTCGAAAAAATTGGAGGACACCCGGGTTATTTGTCAAGGTTCCAAATCTGCTCCTATGCCTTCCCGAAGGGTAGGTGCCCTTCGGGATTGTTGCAAATGACCCTTCCGAAGGGTACCCTGCCCTTCGGGATTCTTGTAATGGACTCTTCCGAATTAATCCTTGGCAACTTTTCCGAATTTCTTCAGACTTTGTCATCAGCTCTTTCTGTCTTTTCTGCCCTCCGCAAGGGCTGTTTGGCCTCTAAAATTGCCTTTCGGAAAAGTTGCAAAGGCCCTTTTGTCATTTTAAGTGTCGGGAACTTGCCTCTTTCTTGCAGAGTCCGTAGAAATGGGTCTGCAGAGTCCGTAGAAATGGCCTGTAGAGTCCATAGAACCAGCCGATTTTGGTCAAGGAAAACAATGTATTCTTCCTTCCTTGGCTAGAGACGAGAACTTTCCAAGTGGCAAGAGAAAATCTGACTTGTAGAAGGTTTGTCAACAGTAGGATAAGGCAAAGCAGATGCAAAACACAACTTAGTTTATCTTACACTCCTCATTGTCCTGGTTTAAAGAGATAAGAACGGATGAGGGTGTGTGCTGGCTGGATAACGCCAAGCATATGCAAAACACAACGTAGTTTATATTACACACAATTAGAAAATTGCAATTATAATGATATAAATATTTACAGGAGAGTGATTCTCATAATTTCCTCCTTGTTGAGAGGAAGTTGTCTGCAACTGCTATATTATATGAGGAAACTTGTCTGCAAAGACAGACTCAAAGAACCACTTGGCTTGTGCTGGTAGAGAACCTTTGCAGATGAGGAGGTAAGTAGTGGTTTGCTTCTTACGATTGGTTTGAGTCTGAATATTGAGCAAAGTTTCCTTGGTTAATGATTGATAAAAATTTAAAATGGTAGCCTCATGATGAGTAATGGAAACCTTGTCTTCCAACTGAGATGGCTTGAACAACTTGAGCTGGTTCACATCAACAACATTGGGGATGCCAAGCCGAGTTAGAAGATGTAAATGAAAAGCATTGGGCTTGACTGCTTTCAGAATACTGTAAGGTCCATATCTAATGGTTTCAGCTTGTAAGTTGTTTGCTGTGAAACCTATTTTGATCCAAGTGGAGCCAAAACATGATCACCAGCTTGGGATGAATGAGACATTTGGACAATCATGGAGTGCCTTGAATTTGGCCTGAGTTTGTTGGAGAATATCCTAAATTTTGGCATGAAGCCTGGTCAAATTCTACACAAAATAAGAAGTGTTATCCCTCTCCTGCTTGTGAGACATATTTCGAACTAGAGTATCAACTGGAATCTCATAAGGTGACAAATGTTGGAAGTCCTAACAAAGTTTGAAAGGAGAATGCCTTATATATATATGGGTAACTTGGTTGTAACTGTGCTGAATGACATGTAGGTAGTTGTTCCACTGTGTACTTTGTTTATAATAAATGGAGAGAGCATGGACTAATGTGTGATTAACAACTGAAATATGGCAATCACTTTTGGAGATGAAAGTGGAAAAGCGTCTGAAAATCAAGAAGCTTCCACTATGGTCATCAGTAGTGACTTAGGAAGCACGAGTTGTGATCCAAAATGATAGTAAGTGACATTGCTAAATTGCTCCAAACATGCTTGAGAAATATGTTGACAACTTGTAGTCTTGTGGAGCATCAACTGCCTTGGTGCATGGCTTAAAAATTTCCATTTTGAAAAATTGGCGAACAACCAAAAAGAGTCACGCTGTTGCTGAGTTGGGGCCACCAATCAAAGTGACACTAAAAGGAAAAACATGAGGAGCATAAGAAGGCTTCTCACATGTCAATTGAAGCCATTAAAGAATTAGAGGCTCAGTTAACATAAGGAGAACAAGCACTTACTGTGCACATGAATAAGGTTGTGATCATTGAAGGGGTCCTGAAAATGAGGGAGAAATAGGAGAAAATTATTTTCGTGTTGGACTTGTTGGCCATTTTTGGCCCACATACTAAAGCTCTTGCATGGTTTGATGAAGCAGTGGATCAAAGGCTTAGAAGAGGATCCAAGCAGGGTTTCAAGGGTCCAACAACAGTGTTCAAGGATAAGCCTGCAAGCCAAAAGCTAAGTGCAAAATCTCTTGATCGTCTAAGTCTTTACTTGTTATTTTTTCGGAGAACAAGTGAAAGGTGAATTCTTTCGAGCCTATTTTAAGCTTGGTTTCAGTTTCCTTTCAGGAAAATTGTCCGCACAATTTTCCCGAAGGAATATTTCTCTTTTTCGGCTAAGTGTTCTCTCTTCGGGAGTTTTGTCTCGGTTTTGTTGTTTGTTCAAGTGTCGGGAATTCTTTCGGGGAAATTGTTCCGAAACAATTGCCCTGAAGGAAATCTTTCAAAAAACCAAAGGGTCAAGTTTGCTTTTGGAAAAATTGTCCGCACAATTTGTCCGAAAGAATTGTTCAAGCAGGAATCCCAAGGGGTTCTTTTCCAAGCAAGTGTCCCAAACATTTCTCCGAAAGGTAACTTTTTAGAAATTCTGAAGGGTACTTAACAATTTCCCCGAAGGGTATTTTCTCTGGAAAATGGTCCACTTCAAGTTTTCTAAAGGTTACTTTTCTTTCGGGTAGTGGACGTAAACAGAGTTTTCGAAGGACCTTATCAAAGAGGCGAGGGGCCATTCTAAGAACATAATTCCTTCGGGAAAATTGTCCGGGACAATTTTCCCTAAGGCAAAATTCCTTCGGACTTTTGTCCGAAACGAAAATCCCAAGAGAATTGCTCAAAGGCAGAGACAAAGCAAGCAATTTCCTTTGGAGAAAGTGCTCCCATAAAAAAGCCGAAGAAAAAAATTCCGAAGGAATTCCTTCGGGAAGAAGTGCCGAATCAAAAAATTTGGAAGAAATTGTCTTTTCAAAAGTTTCGAAGGTTTCTTTCCCTTTGGAAAAGGGCAATTTCAAGTTCCGAAGGGCACTTAACAAATTTTCGAAGGATCTCTCCACCATAAAGGCGCCCCAAGCAAAGGTCCCAGAGACTTTCTCTTGCAGGAAAAAAGCCCAAAACAAAATTCCGAAAAAATTCCTTCGGGAGAGGATAAGTCCGCATAAAAAGAGGAAATAAAAGGTCGCAAGGAATAGTCCGAAAAAATTCCTTAGGGAAGAAATTCCGAGAAGAAGAGCCTGAAATGATGCCAAAGACAATGGCCAAAACAAATAGTCCGAAGGGATAGCCGTTGGGATTCAAATAAGCCATGACGGGCCCACAAATGTCAACTTCAGCCCTTGCAAGTAGCCGTTGGCATTCAAAATATCAAAAGTGGAACCAGAATGTAGATAAAAGTCAGACTTTGTCATTAAAGCTCCTCGAAGACACAAGTGGGATATTCACACCTACTACCACAAAGTGGGTCGGCGACTTAAATAAAGAAGTGAAACCATGCTTCCCGCCGAGTCCCTGACATCCAGAATCTAGGAAAACCAATATTCTGGATTGGTTTTCCTCCATAATGAGCTTGGGTCTAGTTTTAAAGTGAGATTTGATGTCTGCATTCAATGAAGAGCATATCGAGCCATACCCTCGACAGGCAGCAGCTCAAAACAGGTTCGATCATGACTGCATAAGTATGGGGACCTTGTCCTAGCAAAGGAGAGGAGACTTGAATGCGCGAAAGGCTCGAGGAGATTTGTGGCGATCTTAGGCGGTTCATCTCATGATCAAGGCAGTTTCATGTTTTGAATGAAAATGAGCTCAAGGACAATAGTGGTGGTTGCAGCCATTTATGACCCCCTTCTCCGTTTTCTTAGGCAAGCACCTTCTTTGATCCCTTTCTTCTATATATACAGGATTTGGAGCCAAAAAAAAGATCCCTCGACTAGTGATAGAGTTACTCTGTCAAAATTGCTTTGTAACACTCTCTTGAAGCAATAAGATGAATTTTCTGATTCTAGTTTGAAGTCAAGTGTACATTATTGGAGTTTAACTTATAGATGTATGCCCTTTTTCATCATTTGTAGGTTGTCTACATATCTTGCTTTAATTCTTTTGGTTCCTTGCAGGTTGTGTGAAGTGTTAGACATTGGTGCCTTCTTGAAGTGTCACAAGTTTATAGTGTCTCATACAGACCTATTTCTTTCTGTCCTTCAAATTGCAAGGTTTCCCTTCGACCTCCATACAAAATACTTATGCTTGTGGCCTTGAGATAGGATCAAATTAGTCTGTCTTGGTTAGGTTCATTAGTAGTTGTTAAGGTTTCCAGGTTGAAAGTGGATCATTTCATATTTTGGTGCATCACCATCCTTAGCTTAGGTTTCTCTTTCATGTTATCTTTCTCTCCCTTTTCCTTAGTCAGCAATATACTTTAGTGTGAGAAGCAAGCTGAAGTGAAGCATCTAAGGAGCTAGCCTCATTAAAAAGCTTAGAGGTTCAACCTCACTACAGGATACACATACCTTGAGGTTGCTCCAATTTTGTAGCTGGAAGTGAGAGAGCCTTAAAAACTCTCCCACAAGGGTGCAATTCTAGCCTACAATAGGACTTTCCCCTTTAAATCTTGATGAACTTGAAGTGGGGGGAGGAATTGCTTTGATTTTGATGAAAATAGTCAGTCATTTAAATTCACCACTGCAACTCAAAAGCCAAAAACATTGAAGGACATGATATTAGATGATTATAACACTAGTCAACAAGATGTTTCTATTAAAAACTTAAGTACTAAAGACTCTAGTTTTTGAACTCAGCTATTGATGTTTATAATGTCAATGCACAAGAAATAGAAAAGAAAAAAATGTTGAAGGAAGAAAATGCAACCATCAATCAACAAATGAAGCATTTCAATAGTTTGTATACCCTACTCCTTCGGCTATACAACCAACTTCTTCATAGGCTCACAAGGAAGATAATTCATTCTTGAATCGGATACAGGGACGACACCTCTTGTCTTGGGGCAAATGTTTGAATGATGTATTTAAGCATATTTTTGATTTTAGTAAACAACTACTTGGATGTACTTTGGCTCTTGTAATAAAGGTAGAGGCTATAGAAAAATCTATTCAAGAATTAGAGATCAAGTATGAGAAAGAAGCAAAAAACAATGACAACATTTTGAATGGAGACTTAGGCATATAAATGAAATGTATTTTATAGCCATTGGGTCCTTTTGAGTCACAAGTCCTCTCATGGAAGTTCACCATGGTGGGAAGAAAAAATGCACTTCTATAGCTAGCACATGTACTAGCATTGATTAAAGGAAAAGAAATACAATTATTTTCAGCTCTTGATCAGGAAATTTAGGACGATAGTAACACAGAGCCAAAGAACAAGAATTGAGAGATAAAAAATAAGTTCTTGCTGAAGGAAAACAAATTGTAGATGATGATTTCAAGTTGGACATGAAACAAGAATATAGAATTGGACAAGATATTTTTAATCCTTATTGCTAAGTAGCTGATTCATTTTGGGTACGGTTACAGGTACGGAGAATCAAGTATGCCAGTACGGCAATTTTCTTTTCCTTCAATATGTTATTGGGTACGGCCATACAAAAATATATATAAAATATTTAAAATATAGCCAAATAAGCAAAATTAACCGCATAATATGCATAGAGTAAATAAAATAGGTTTGATAACCACAAATAATATTGATATCTCAATGGCAAATGTCATGGTATTTGGTGGTCGAACTTAGATTAGTCTTAGAACAAGTACAGGATGCAAATGTTACAATGTATATACAAAAATCAAGTCAAATCCGCATATTCATTATATTCATATTGGTCTTCATTTGTGGTTCACTAGAATCACTAGCAGTAGCAATGCTACTCCCACTAGCTCCGCAATGCTGGTCATGTGAATAAATCCCTAGCTCCATGTCAAGCAATGAAAGGTGGGCAATGAAAGCATCCAAGTCAGGAGTCTTTGGGTCTACATCCCAACACATTGTTGCTCCTTGCTTGTTCTCATCTTGCTTCTTTCTAAGAAGGCATAGGTTGGAATGTACAGACTAAAAAAAAAATCACAAAAACTTACCTTAAATCAACAGTACTCTTAGCTGCAAGCTCCTTAAAATCCTTGGCACCAAATGGGTGTTTGTGATGGGGTAGGATCAACAAAAGGAATAAGTTTCAGCCCTACGCAGTTGAAAAAATGAAGGTAAGAGAGCAAATGTGCAATGAGAGGAAAATGTGTTGTTTTCTTTTGATAAAATGAGTGTGAAAGTTGCTTTTAGGGTTTATCCTGTATGTTATTTTATTTTCTATTATTTTTAAAGTACATTTTTGACCTTCTGTAAAGTGAAAACAAGAAACAAATTAATAAAAATGTTTTTGGGCTTGGATACCTATTAGATTTGGGCAGGATACCTTTGGGTGCCTGCAGATACATGCCCAGGTTTGTCCTGGGACGAACCAGGGCATATCCACAAGTGCCCAGATGCATCCTGCCCAAATCCCCCACCAAATCATGTTGGCACTGTACCCAGGGTGTATTGATACTGGTACCTACACCCCTGTGTAGGGGTTTTCCGTAACATAGCCTTATTGTATTACGAGATCAATTAAAGGAAACATAGATAAGTATCAAGAAGGAATCAAACAATTTGAGACTGGTGTATATGAGGAAACAATTCGGCTGGACAATGTAACGATTGCAATCTCCATAGTGCTCAAGTATATGATGAATAAACTTCAACAACATATGGAATCCTAGTCATCAAAGAAATGTTGGGGTAGTTTTGTGATTGAATATTTATTTTGAAACTGTATTTTGTAATTATAAAAGGTAGAGAAAAGGAAAAGGAAGGGACTTTTCTTAGAGGCAAGTTACGGAGTTCTATGACATATAACTTTGTATGTGTAGATCTCTTGATTATCTAACAGTATTGTTCTCCCGAATGAAAAGAATTTGGAATCCAGTTTTGGCTATCAAAATGAACCAATTTCACTATCTTTTTGGTATGAAATCAATGAAATATACCAATTTTTTTTGCCCCCAAGCACTATATGTGGTTTCTCAGTAGTTTCTAGCTTTGGTGTAGTTAACTGAAAGCTTTTGTTTGCAATGTCACAAGTTTTTACTCTCCATTTTTCATTTCATTTGTGCAAGAATGTGAATAATTCAAAATATTAAATATATGTTTCTGCACAACATATGTTTTATGGAAATACTTGTAGAGTTGAATGTTTGTTTTCTCTAAGAGATTTGAAGTGGAATTAGGGAAGCCATCCTTGAAAGCGGAAGGACAGAACTCCTAAACTGCCTATTAAATTTGGCAAACAAGTTCAAGAGCTAGACATGATGATAAAAATCTCCCATAGAAAAGTACAACGAAACTCAATCCAAGAAAACTGAAGTAGACACATTGAGATGTGCTGTACAATAAGAAAAGCAAACGGTCTTGATGAATTAAAGGTAAAGGTACTCTTTTTGGACGCCAACCAGCGAGATAATAATCTGGTTTACATGATTACCCTTGTGGAAGCACTATAGGGGATTGCTTTTCAATTTAATTTATTTTGTTCAACCAGGGGTACATACCCTGCCCCCTGCTGGCTTCAAACCTTTTCCTCTATGGAATACACAAGGCTTCATCATCAGGACTACACAAGTCAAACCAACAACTTGCTAGTTTGAACTGAAGTCGGTCAAAGCAAGCCAAATGATTCGACATGCCAAATATTGGTGAGACGTGCCAAGAATAATTTAAACTTGGCGAGTTTGTGCCATTAACTCGACCATCTTAAAAAGTGATACAATATCACTCAAAAATATGACTTATTTTTTTTTTATCTTTTTGCATTTGTTGGTTATAGTAAGAGCAAATAAAAGGTCTAGGGTAGAGAAAACTGATTTTCATGCGTTAGGGGAATTCATGATCAAATCTCCAATGTGGGCATGTGTAAACATGTGCTTTTGTGTATGGACTATGTTCCTCACCTTTTCACTTGTGTAAACACATTTTTTCGTGTTTGGACTGTTGACGCTGTAGATTGCACCCTCAGAAGGGAGGCTCAGCTCTCTTCATCCACGCGGCACAATGGAGACATTCCTTTTTGTGGGTGGCACACTTGAGGGATGAATCTCTAGATTTAGGGCTAGCTCCCCTTGATGCATCTTGACGCCCTGGATTTCCTACTGCTAACAATGGGGGGGTGAAAAGAGAGATACTAAAAAAACAGAACTTAACTAATGCGGTGATGCACCAAACTGGTTGGTCTACTCAGCCTTGACCTACACTTTACACCAGAGAGAAACAAAAATACACTTCATTCGAATGAGAACCTTTCCTGCATCAGTGTTTCAACAGGGGACCCTATGGAGATACAGGGAGGAAGAAACTACCAGAGGTGTTCTACGACACTATTGGATAGTCTGTTCACATGCGCCTATACTCTGAGTTGGACACTTCTTGTTGACCTGCAGAGAAGAACTCACAATACACTAGATATTCTGGTATGAACTTATGAAAGCATTAAAGGAAATCACTGAACATAATATAAGACCATAGACATATGCAAAAGTGCAAGCTCAAATAGAGGTAAAATGCTTCTTTTGATTCAAGGTAAATTTCTTCAGGGCTTCGTTATACAATTGTTGAGAGATGCTTCTCAAATGAGAAGTTACAAATATATATAGAAAGCTTAGAAACAGACAATTGACTAGTCAAGGGATGGAAACCCATGCTGTATTAAACACTTCTGCAGCGACTACAAGCCCATGCTGCTGCCGTCTCCTTGCAATTGTGTATGGGAGAGCCATGCTGTAGGTGTCCAAGTCGCTGCCCATGCTGTCTTTGGCCTGCAAAAGCATGGGATACTTCTAGTAACTGACAAGGCCATCCCCAAGTTGTGTTGACTGGGCCATGCTCTCTTAAATGCTGAGCGCCACTGGCTGTTCATTAATGGCAAAACAAGAAAACACGGGCCGCTCTCTTTTATAGTTCGAAAACCAATCTTTTTATTGGTTTTCGGTGGAGACTATTTCACTTAAGTGCATTTACTCTTCCTGTCGATGACATCTATGCCACCTGCCTTGGTCTGGTTCATCTTTGGGTCTGCGCTTTGACTTGTTACACCACCTGGAGCGTTTTGAGCTTTTGTTTTATGGGCATGTGGTCACGTTCTGGGTTACCCGCCTTGTTTTCCCTTTGCTATTTCCCTCTTGTCCTGGCAATTTGGGCTCTCGACGCTTATTATTCTCTTCCAGGCTCCTTTCTTTGCTTGTTCGCTCATTCGTTCTTTAGGCTCTCGGGTTTTGAATTCCTTTGGACATTTTGTTCGAAGGAATTCTCCTTTGGGCTTGTCACTTTTGACTTTCCTTTGGCAGGGCTTCGGGCTTCCTTTTCTGAGTTCTTTCGGACAAAATGTCCGAAGGAATTCTCCTTTGATTTTTTTCAACGGTTAGCTTATTTTCCTGAAATTGAAGTTCATGAGCCCGTCATTGGACATTTGAATCCCAACAGCTAGTTTATCGCCCTGAAATTGACGTTCACGGCCCTGTCACCCACTAGGACAATTCCTTCGGCATTTTTGCAAATGAGCCTTTCCGAAGGAAAGTGACCCTTCAGAAAGATTGAAATGGTCCTCTTTGGCATTCAAAAATGACCCTTGCTTTTAGAAAAATACCTTCAAAAAAGCTGCAATGGTCCACTTTCATAACCAAGTGTCCCCCGCAAAGACACCTACCCTTCGGACTTTTGATCTTTCGAATTTATTTGGACTTTTTGTGACCGTTGAATTTCTTCGGACAAAATGTCCGAAGGAATTCCTTCGGACATTTTGTCCAAAGGAATTCTTCCTTGACTTTTCTTATTTGGTTTTCCTTTGGACAAAAAGTCCGAAGGAATTCTCTTTTGACTTGTCACTTTTTTCCGAAGGGCAACTTCTTTTCGGGCTTTCTGTCTTGCCCCTTTGCTCCAACCGGCTGCCCTCCGCAAGGGCAATTCGAGCCCAAAGTTACCCTTCGGACTTTTGAAAAGATCCACTTTGTTCATCGCTTGCCCCCCGCAAGGGTTCCTTGGCCTCCAAAGTTGCCTTTTAGAAGAATTGTAAAAGGTCCCGTTTGCTGCCTAAGTGCCCTCTGCAAGGGTACATACCCTTCGAGAATCCTGCAAACAACCCTTCGGCTTTTCCACTTGGTCCATTTTGCCGACGAAAAGCCCTCCGAAGTAATTCACTTGTCTTTCGAAGCATCCAAGACCAAATCGAGGTTTGCAAGTGGCTTTACTTACGAATTTTTTACAAGTCACCCATCAAACCCGAAATGCACTTGGCAAGCAAAAGAGGAAAACACTTGGTTTTTCCATGGGAAATGGTCTGACAGAGAATTTTGCACAAGGCAGTTGAGGGATGAACTAGCCAGAGCATGGATTGAATGACTCTTGCAATAAAAAAGGAGGGGGGGTGACCAATTTTGGCTTGTAGGACCAAAAATTGGTCAACACATTTGGCGAATCTTAGGGGAAGGATGGCTGCTATGCTTGAGAAGACTGGTGGCCTAAAAGTCCATTGGGCATGGAGTCAGAATGCAGCTTGAAAAGTTGGCAACAACCTTGTAAAGACCTAAGAACCAACAAAGATTTTACCCCAAACAATAAGGAAAAACAATACAGGCTAAAAACACTACACTCATGCATAACAACACTTAAGGAAAACGAGGAAAAAAAACAAGAAAACTATGTACATGACAAAAGGAAGCTAGTGAATGCTTAAAATATATCCCATTGACTGGGATATGTAGCTCTTCACCATCCAACTTGGAGAGTTGGAAAGCATTATGTTGCTTGCATTGGGTGATGACATATGGGCCACTCCACAAGGCATCAAACTTTGTGTGCCGTCCAGGCTTGGCTTGGTCTTCATCCCACTTCAAGACAATGTCACCTTCTGAGAAGCTCCTTGGCATAGACCTCTTGTCAAAATGCTTCTTTGTTTGTTGTTGGCGGTTGGTCATTGCATCCATGGCTTGGTCTCTTGCTTCTTGAAGCTTTAGTAGCTCACAATACGTGACTTCTAGGCTGTCGTTCTCCACCAATTACAACTGATGGGCAAGATCCAAGGCTGGTAACTCAAGTGAGATAGGAAGTCTAGCTTCCCTTCCATACACAAGTGTGTATCGTGAATTCCCAATTGCCCTCTTTGGAGTGATCCTGTTTGCCCAAAGAGCTATCGTCAATTTGGCATGCCAAGTCCTTTGATTTTTTTCCATTGTCCTTTTTATGATCCTAATCAGATTCTTGTTTGTGGACTCGGCCAACCCATTCCCTTGTGGGTAGTAGTTGGAAGAAGCGCTGAGATAGATGCCATACTTTAACGCCCACTCACTTGTTTTTGTTCCCAAGAAAATCAATGCATTGTCTGAAATGATTGTGGCTGGGACCCCAAATCTCGTCACTATGCCTTCATAGAAATCTAGGACTGCACTCTCATGGGCCTCTTTCAAAGCTACGGCCTCTACCCATCTTATGAAATAATTTGTAGCAGTGAAAACCCACTTGTGGCCAACACTAGGAGGATTGATCACCCCTATGAAATCCAACCCCCATTGCATGAATGGCTGTTCCACCTGAATAGGATGAAGAGGCATGGCAACCAGCTGTTGCTTCCCATCAAATAAGGCACATTTTTGACATTTCCTCACCTAAGCATGAGTGTCTTTAAACAAAATGGGCCAAAAGTAACCAGCCCTCATAATCCTTGTAGTTGTGGCCTTGGGAGCAAAGTGGCCTCCAGCTGGCCCATCATGGAACTCAGACAGTACCCTGCCGACTTGGTCTGAATCAATGCATCTCAAGAGTACCCCTGAACAGTCCTTTCTAAACAACACTCCATCAACTAAGACATAAGGAAGAGATTGGAGTCTAAAATACCTCCTCTTGGTCCTATCAAGACCTTGTGGACACACCAGTTTGAAGGAAATGAATCATGTCTTGTGCCCAGCTCTACATGATTGTAGGTATTGCTGCTGCAGCTTCATCGCAGAGTACCAAAACGTCCTCCTTCGGCTCTTTTAAGTTCGTAGCGAGGTGTTCACACAACCCTCTTCCCCTTACCAGCTTGGTGGTCTTGATCTCTACGTCATACTCCATTACTATGGTGATCCACCCTGCCCTTTTTTCATTCAAGTCTTGACTTAGCAAGAAGTTTTGTACACTAGGATGTGGCACCATGATGTGAATCTTGTTGTTAGACAACATATGTCTGAACTTCTTCAAACTTCATATGATTGCAAGTGCCTGCTTCTCAACATACATGTATCTAACCTCGTAGCCTAAACCTTGGCTAAAAAAAGTGAGATGCTGTTCTAAATTCTCACCATTCACTTGAGTGAGCATAGCAGAGATTACCTCTTCAATCCCAAAGGTGTATAGATTGGAGTCCTTGGAGAAGTCTAGACTAGTCAGGGTAGGAGCTTGGGTGATAGCTTGCTTGATGTCTTCGAAGCTCTCTCTTCTTCTTGCTGTCCACGTGAACGTCTCGTCCTTCCTCAGCATGGAAGTTAGTGGTTTGACTAGCTTGGCAAAGTTAGGAATGAATCTCCTAATGAAATTTATTTTACCAAAGAAACTTTGCAGGCCCTTCTTGTGCTTAGGCAAGGACAGTGTTAAGATGGCATGTACCCTTTTTGGATCAATGGATAGGCCTCCTTTTGAAACGACATGGCCCAAGAGCTTGCTTTTGTGGATGGAAAACATGCATTCTTTGGGTTGAGAGAGATGTCGAACTCTCTACACCTCTCAAAGATTTGCCTCAGGTGCTTCAAATGTGCACTTGCCTCTTTGGAGAACATTGTCACATCATCAAGATAAACCAACACAATGTCATTGATCAAACCTTGGAAAGCCATATCCATAGCACGTTGGAAGGTAGCTCCAGCATTTGACAATCCAAATGGCATCTTCCTGTAGGCGTATGTTCCCCACTTGGTGGTGAAGGCCGTCTTGTATTGGTCACATTCTTGTACCAGGATCTGATTGTATTCGGAGTAGCCATCCAGGAGGGAGAATCTTTCACTGCCTATTACCATTTGAAGAATCTGCTCCATACTTGGGAGTAGATAGTGATCTCTTAGTGAGACTCTATTCAGGTCTATGAAATCCACACACAATCTGATCTCTCCATTCTTCCTAACAGGGACCAAATTGGCCAGCTAAGAAGAGTGTTTGATAGGGAAGATGATCTTGGACTCGATTAGTTTGGTGAGTTCCTTCTTCATGAGAGGCTCGATCTTTGGATTGATTGGCCTTTGATTTTGCTTGATGGGTTTGGCACCCTCCTTTAGCTCAATGGTGTATTGGGCCAAGCTTGGGTCAAAGCCCTTCAAATCACCATACTCCCAAGCAAAAACATCAACAAAATCTTGGTATAACATAATGAAAGCATGCCTTTCCTCTTTTGTACATACCTTCCCAAGTGCAAGCAACTTATCCTTGTAGATCTCTACCCTTTCATAATTTTCTTTCTTGGTTGACATGCTTGCTTTGTCCTTGAGTTGGTCATCTTCGTTGAAGATGCTCTCAAGAGTTACCAAACCTTTGGGAAGCCTGTTGGTCTTTAGTTGAACAATCTGCCCATCATATTGCTGCTGCAGCTTGGACTGATTTTTAGAAGTGAACTCAGCTTCTTCTTGTAAGAAAAGTGCTATCTGCTGGTCACTTTCAAACACCTGTCGATTGGTGACATTGTTTGGTATGGAGGGCCTCACAATCACATTTAAGTGATGTTGATTCTTGCTTTGTCTCACCCCCTTTGGGATATCAAACTGAGCATCAATTGCTGCTAGTCTATCTGCATGCCGGTTCTCCTCTCTTGAAATGGAAATGATGTTGAAAGCAACGAAGCTCTCCACAAGGTCCCACACTCTGTGCTTGTAAGACTTGAGTAAGGAGTTCTTGGTCAAGCTTTGACACCTTGGTTCACAATCAACTCGTTGTCTCCAAATACCTGCAATTCTTTGATTCCTCTCTTCCTTGCCCATTCTAGGCCATGAACAAGGGCCTCATACTCCTCTACGTTGCAAGTGCAGGAGAACTAAAACTTGAAAGTTGAGAAGTATTTCTCCTTTGAAGGTGAAACCAACATTGCTCCACCCCCAGCTCCCAACTTGCTTCTAGATCCATCAAAGAATAGTTGCCACAAACCAGAGTCCTCTGGATCTATCTTCATTAATTTCGGCATGAAAGCATCTTTCTCATGCATGCAGTAGACTCCAAGACCAGCCTCTTCAATGAACTTGTAAGGATCATGCTCAAAATTGTCGTTTCCCCATTCATCTAGGAGCAGGTCAGCAACTCCTACAAGGGAAGATGATGGAGATTGGTCCACTTGGAGCTCTTCTTCATCAATGATTGCGTAGTGCACATTCACCACTTTGGGCGAGTATGGCTCTAGGTGATCCTTGTGGATGGGCTCTGACTCAATCTTCACTTTAGTTCCATACTTTGTCCTAAAAACCATGTAAGACCAATTCGCTGTCAAGTATCCACCTATTATGGATGTGAAATCCCTTGATAAGCAAAGGGCGAAGTAAGGAGGAACATCTGCCACTACCACATCATGGGGAATTGAGAAGGTCGGACATGCATGGAGAGTCAGATTCAAACCTCTTACCACTCCCAAGGTATTAGCTGGTGATCCATCCAACTATAGAACTCCTTTGGTCATTTGCTCATATTTGAGGCCTAGCATATTAGCTATGCATTTGGTCATATTTGAGGTGCTTGCTCCACTATCACTGATGCAATTGTGGACCAAAAAATCATCAATAATCAGGGACAAATATAAGGGAGGGACCTTCTCATCCTTCTTTTTTTGACCTCCCATGGGAGGAGCCCCATTTACTATCAACACATTATTATTTCTTGTTGGGAAGCTTGCTCATCTAGCCCGTGCAATTCCTTTTGGAGTATATCCTTTTGTCCTGGAAGTGCTAAAGAATCCCACAATGAGATGTTTATGTGCAACTTCTTCATTTGGTCCACTACATTGATTGAAGGATTGCTCCCTTTGGAGCTCTTCTTGGGGACATTCGTAACCTGTGGTGCAACCTGAGGAGTTGAAGCTGCAACCCGCTGTCTATTATTGGGAAACTTTTGATTTGCTTGTGGTGAAGGAGACATTGTAGGTGCTTGAGTGGTTGCTCGAGCTTCATCCAGAGCTCTCCTTTTGGACCTGGTGTTGGCTGTAACACAATCATTCTGGTCACTTGTGCTCCTCACATAGTTGACTACGTAGAACTCTCATTCCAAGTGATTCATAAGAGTGGAACCAGATTGAGCTTGCCTGCTGTCCATCCCAAGCTTTGTTGATATCTCAAAATTTGAGAATTGCGCTGTCTGATCACCTTGTGCGGTCATGTTTTGATTTGGTAGCTCATTGTCATAAGCAACTTGTTCTTGGCCATGTCCCAAGGGTGGATAATTGGGCTGCTCCTGCACCAAATTATTTTGAGTGGGGACAAGAACCTTAGAAGATGAAGGGGCATTTGGATTATAGCTCTGATAAGGTTTGACTTGTGTAATTTGGCCCTGCCCTTGATTATAATTCTGGAAGGGAGGTCTATTTGTCTGCTCAAACTGCTGGTAGCCTTGATTTGGCCTATAATCTTGAGCTTGTTGTCTCTTGAGGGCAACTAACTCATTGATAACACTCTACAGTAGGCTCTTAACTTCATGGAGATCATTTGCAGGGGTAGCAACCGACTTCTCTTGATTGGGCAGAGGAGCTAGAGTGGGCGCAATAGGCTGAACTAAGGGCTGTAAATCAGGAAAGAGTGGCATATGAGGTCTAGGAGCTATCTTTCCTGCATGAACAAGACAATTTTCAGCAGCTATGACTATCTCATAAGTAGCGGGTAGAATATGTCCACCCATGGACTGTATCATGACAACAATGTCAGTATTCAGGGCCTTCAAGTAGTAAAGGAAAGCATAGCTTGAGGTTGGCCTCACAAGAATTGGGATTTTGTCCCAAGTCTTTTGGAACCTAGTGTTAAAATCTTGCATAAATTCATGTGGGGCTCTCTTCATGGTGGTCAATTTCTCAGCTAGAGACAAATGGTCACTTTTTTCCCCAAACCTATTTGTCAAGAGGGTCCCTAACTCATTCCATGAGCCAACTGAGTTCATAGGCAAGGTTCCATATCAATCCAAAACTTTCCCCTTGAAGGACGAGGCTAGCAATCTGATGGCTACATTTTCCTCAGTGATATTACGGATGTTGCAGAGGTTGGCTATATTTTTGATATGCTCGACAACAGTGATTAGGCCCTCTCCACTAAAGGGAGAAACACTTTTGAGAGCTGTCCCTGGAATTGGGTCACACTACTGAAGGTTCAAGGGACTCTGACCATTGAAGGCCACAAAAGGGAAAGCCATGGTTGTGAAAGGATTCAACTGGGGTCTCCTTGAGTAGGTGTACTTTATGGTTGGTTTGGGAAAGTGGCTTACTATGTAAGGGTGAGTATTTGCAAACCTTAGCCTTTTTGTTGAGTTCAAAGGCAACTCAATAAATTCAAAAGGGACACCCCTAGAAGATCTTGTAGTGACCTTTGGCATGGGATGCCAGGCTGATCATTAACCAGAGATTGAGTTCCTGAATGGAGTCGTCAGGTGCTAAATTATAGCTCCTTTTGGATTTTTAACAATATCAGGACCAGCACCAATCTTGAAACTTGTAGGACACAAAAATTGTCCCACCGGGCGTGCCAAAAAATGTTGATGCTGTAGATTGCACCCTCAGAAGGGAGGCCCAATGCTCTTCATCCACGCGGCATAATGGAGACATTTCTCTTGCTGTGGGTGGCAAACTTGAGGGATGAATCTCTAGATTAGGGGCTAGCTCCCCTTGATGCACCTTGAGGCCCTGGATTTTCTACTGTTAACAATGGGGGGATGAAAAGAGAGAGATACTGAAAAAATAGAACCTAACTAATGCGGTGATGCACCAAACTAGTTGGTCTACTTAGCCTTAACCTACACTTTACACCAGAGAGAAACAAACATACACTTCATTCGAATGAGAACCTTTCCTGCATCAGTGTTTCAACAGGGGACTCTATGGAGTTACAGGGAGGAAGAAACTACCAGAGGTGTTCTAATACACACTATTGGACAGTCTGTTCACATGCGTCTATACTCTGAGCTGGACACTTCTTGTTGACCTACAAAGAAGAACTCACAATACACTAGATATGTTGGTATGAACTTATGAAAGCATTAAAAGAAATGACTGAACATAAGATAAGACCATAAACATATGCAAAAGTGCAAGCTCAAATAGAGGTAAAATGCTTCTTTTGATTCAAGGTAAATTTCTTTAGGGCTTCGTCATACAATTGCTGAGAGATGCTTCTCAAATGAGAAGTTACAAATATATATAGAAAGCTTAGAAACAAACAATTGACTAGTTAAGGGATGGAAACCCATGCTGTATTAAACACTTCTGCAGCGACTACAAACCCATGCTGCTGCCGTCTCCTTGCAATTGTGTATGGGAGAGCCATGTTGTAGGTGTCCAAGTCGTTGCCCATGCTGTCTTGGGCCTGAAAAAGCATGGGATACTTCTTCTAGTAACTGACAAGGCCATTCCCAAGTTGGGTTGGTTGGGCCATGCTCTCTTCAATGCTGAGTGCAACTGGCTATTCATTAATGGCAAAACAAGAAAACATGGGCTGCTCTCTTCTATAGTTCGAAAATCAATCCTTTTATTGGTTTTTGGTGGATACTATTTAACCTAAGTGCATTTACTCTTCCTGTCGACGACACCTGTGCCACCTGCCTTGATCTGGTTCATCTTTGGGTCTGCGCTTTGACTTGTTACGCCACCTGGAGCATTTTGAGATTTTGTTTTATGTGCACGTGGCCGCATTCTGGGTTACCCGCCTTGTTTTCCCTTTGCTATTTCCCTCTTGTCCTGGCAATTCAGGCTCTCGGCGCATATTATTCTCTTCCGGGCTCCTTTCTTTGCTTGTTCGCTCATTCGTTCTTCGGGCTCTCGGGCTTTGAATTCTTGCGGACAAAATCCTTCGGACATTTTGTTTGAAGGAATTCTCCTTTGGGCTTGTCACTTTTGACTTTCTTTTGGCGGGCTTTCAAGCTTCCTTTTTTGAGTTCCTTCGAACAAAATGTTCGAAGAAATTCTCCTTTGATTTTTTCCAATGGCTAGCTTACTTTCCTGAAATTGACGTTCATGAGCCCATCATTAGACATTTGAATCCCAATGGCTAGCTTATTGCCCTTAAATTGACGTTCATGGCCTTGTCACCCACTAGGACAATTCCTTTGGCATTTTTGCAAATGAGCTTTTCCGAAGAAAAGTGACCCTTCGGTAAGATTGAAATGGACCTCTTTGGCATTAAAAAATGACCCTTGCCTAAAGAAAAATACCTTCGAAAAAGCTGTAATGGTCCACTTTCATAACTAAGTGCCCCCCGCAAAGACACCTACCCTTCGGACTTTTGATCTTTCGAATTTTTTCGGACTTTTTGTGACTGTCGAATTTCTTCGGACAAAATGTCCGAAGGAATTCGTCCTTGACTTCTCTTCTTTGGTTTTCCTTCAGACAAAAAGTCCAAAGGAATTCTCTTTTGACTTGTCACTTTTTTTCGAAGGGCAAGTTCCTTTCGGGCTTTCTGTCTTGCCCCTTTGCTCCAACCAGTTGCCTTCCGCAAGGGCAATTCGAGCCCAAAGTTACCCTTCGGACTTTTGAAAAGATCCACTTTGTTCATCATTTGCCCCTTGCAAGGGCTCCTTGGCCTCCAAAGTTGCCTTTCGGAAGAATTGTAAAAGGCCCTGTTTGCCGCCTAAGTGCCCTCCACAAGGGTACATACCCTTCGGGAATCCTGCAAACGACCCTTCAACTTTTCCACTTGGTCCATTTTGTCAACAAAAATCCCTCCGAAGAAATTCAATTGTCTTTTGAAGCATCCAAGACCAAATCGAGGTTTGCAAGTGGCTTTACTTACGAATTTTTTACAAGTAAAGTCACCCGTCAAACCCGAAATGCACTTGGCAAGCAAAAGAGGAAAACACTTTATTTTTCCATGGGAAATGGTCTGACAGAGAAAATTTTGCACAAGGCAGCTGAGGGATGAAGTAGCCAGAACATGGATTGAATGACTCTTGCAATAAAAAAGGAGGGGGGGGTGACCAATTTTGGCCTGCAGGACCAAAAATTGGTCAACATGGACTATGTTCCTCACCGTTTCACTTGTAGGCAAAGGTGAAATTGTGGGCAAAGGCAAAATTCCAATTTTCACCAATATTCATTTTTAGGAATCGTTTGAGAATTTGTCTCATCAATAACCAATATTTATCATAGGAATCTATTGAGAATCTGTCTCACTAATAAAAGAACATTGTGTTTGCAATTTGAACAGATAACCAAAGTAGTAAAGCCCTAATCCATGTGCTTAAGGTACAAATGCAAATAGCCATTTGGGGAGGAGAGGGAGTGCTGGACAGGAAGACCCCCGCCCCCGCTCTCCCCTGCGCCCCCGCTCCCCCCCCCCCGCCAAAGAGCATGGGCTGATGAAAGTTGGAAAGATTGGATGCTAGTCCCATCATACATTTTTGTCAAGGCTCGAGCTAGAGGATCATCCGTGTGGTCATCTATCATTGGGAAGGGGCCAATGAAGGATCTGATAATGTTATTGGGGAGTGTTAGGGCTTAGGAGGCCAGGTTGGGTAATCTTAGGAGGAAGCAAAGCACTTCCCCAAGAACCTCTCATAACATTCAAGGCCAAAGAAACTTCAGTGGTAGCGAAAAAACTTGTAATGTGTGCTTGCCCCTGCAACCTGGGATTGCTCAAGGAGGAGCAGATCAATGATGCTCGAAAGGAGTGGAGTTGAGATGTTGAGAGAGAATGTGTTGGGGCATCCTACTAGTAGTTGTGTGCAAAGATGAGTGTTGTTGCATTGACCTACCCCAATGTGTGTTTGAAGCAACAATATGGATAGGGCGCTTAATGCTGCCAATCTCTTTGATGGAATGTTAGAATGTTGCCAACCTCTTTGATGGATTGAAAGAAAGAGGTGACCAACCTGGGAGCTTTAGGCCCCCACTACAGGGGCCTAGTTAAAGAGTGACAACCTCTCAAAGAAAAAGGGCCAAGTGCTATTGGTTTGAGTAATGAAAGAAAATGGATAGAGAGTCGCTCGAGTCTCTATAAAGTTAGTGACATTTTCCCCAAATATCATAATAAATGAGTCATTCAAAGATGAAATGCTCCTTAGTTTCCACCCCTTGGAAGGAACAACAATGACAAATTTGGTCCCCTCATGGAATATGATGATTAATCTCAATCCACAACTGGGGGGAGCATACCCTCAATTGACTGAGGGGAAACCTCAAGCTGTGTAACCAATGGTGTTGGACATAGTATACATACTCGGTGATTACTCACCGAGTGGGCGAGTAATGCCGAGTTGGGCCTGAAACCATTATTAGCCGCTCAAAATTGCCATCCCCCGAGTACTCGAGCCTCGACGAGTACTGGCACAATACTTGCCAAGGCTCGAGTACTCGGGGAACCATGTGCAAAATGCGTCTAGAGCGTGTCAAAACACTTCTAACACTTCCAAACGCATCTAGGACGCTGGAAAACGCGTAGAAAACACAAAAAATTCTCTTATAAAAGCATAAACTTCCACACATTGGAATCACACAGTGTTTGGACTCTTTGGAGCATTTGGATCGAATTGGAGGGAGATTTTTTGACCAAACTTTCCAGGTTAGTTCATTATTTTTTAAAAGTTTCCATTTGAAAAATTCTATGAATCAAAAAATTTAGGCATGGTTTTCAAGTTTTCATTTTGTTTTCTCACTTGCTGCCAAGGATTATTTCATTTATTCGATTGAATCGACATTGACAATTGGTGCTATAAGATTGTTAAGCTTTCTGAAGTAGTTCATATTTAAAAATGATCATAATATTAATATTAATAATTTAAATTTTATTACATATTGCTGCTCAATTGTTTTCTGAGTTCTCAGATTCAGTATTGATTTTTTTCGTGAATGTCTCTTTATTTTCCTTCTTTTTCTCAACCCATTGCAACTAAATTACTTCATTCAAATTTGATACGATGATATTGACTAATTTTGGAAGTGGATTTGGTTTAATTTATTTAAACATATCATGTTGCATGAAGCTGAAAGTCTTACCCTTGCCTTTAGATAGTGTTGATGCCATGCTTCAAGAATATCAAGGACTGATTTAGTAGTAGGTGGAGGCATTATCTTGGCAGCAGCTATTAGTTATTACCCTCCTTTTCTGTTTGGAAACCATCGCATTGTCTTTCAGCTATAATGATTTGTGCGAACTGTGAACAAAGAAAAAAGATCAATGAAATTCAATAGATTTATTATGTTTGCACCTCACTAGTCCTATGTGAATCTTTGTGGCACTGTAATCAGTAATGTACTTGTAGGCACTAGAAAGACATTTCATAGTTTTCTTTCCATTACAAATAACCTGGCCACCACAAACTCCACCACAAACTTAAATACTTTATTTGTAATGGTGTCTACATTCATGTCATGGCCTTTTAAGTTTTAACTATCTTCATATATGTTTCTTGCTGAGTTTTTCCCAATCTTTGATTATCATAGGGGATCCTTACATTGGAATGCCAAAAATCTCATTTATTAGTTTTACACCCAACCAAATCTAAATATTAACTTCATCTCCAAAAAAATTCTATGTAATTTATTTGTAAACATGTTATCATGATTATGTAATTTTTTTAATGTTGTTTTGTTTCTTGAACATGCTGTAGGTTTACCATTAGCATACAATGGCATCTCGCTCTGCATCAGGATCAGAATCAGTTAGTGGTAACCAACCGACTCCCCCTAATGCTCGCACCGCTGCTTGGAAGTATGCCATACGAGTTGGAACGTCCTAGATGACTACATTTTGCTCAAAGATTGGTGGAGGAAACAATCACCTCAAGTACCATCTTGCATGCATTCCTTCCCGCGATATTTTGCTTTGTCCCAGTATAACAAAAGAGCAAAAAGAGAGATGGCTGCAGAGCTTGCATTGTTGGACGAGAAGAAATTAGAGAGAGCAAAGATGCAAGCAGCCTTAACAATGACCATTGGTCCCGCATCGACAAAGGCAACTAAGGTAGCTATGACAAAAATTGTGGGTTCTAGTCGTGGTCCACGCAAGCGAGACATATTCACCTGATCAAGTTCGAGCCAACTACATAGTTTTTTTGTGCCTAGAAACATACTTGGGGTACAACTTTTGCTGCAAGGTACAAGATGGAACAAGGAGGCACATGCGGAAGCAGATAAGGCATGTGCAAATTTCTAGTACTTCAACAACCTTTCCTAGATAAGGCGTGCTAGAAATCGTTGTAGCGCTAGAATTGCACCCTTTGTGGGAGAGTTTTTCAGGCTCTCGCACTCCTAGCTACAAGCGTTGGGACAACCTTAGGCTGTGGGTACCCTGTAGTGAGGTTGAACCTTCGGAGAAGGTTGGCTTCCTCTTTGATGCTCACCTAAACTAATGATTCACAGGGAAAAGGGTTAGAAAGGGGATAAGGGCTCCTAAGAAAGCTAACTAGGCGATGCACCAAGGTAAAATGGACACTCATCTATGCTTAAACCCACACTAGATTAGTCCTAAGACAACTCTGGCTTACACGATCTCGAGATCAAGTTAACACACTAGAAGAAGTTCAGGCAGAACACTAATCCAGACTTGCAAGAGCTTGAAAATACATTAAAGAGGCAAGCAAAAGGTTGATAGATTAGGAAGAATCTCCTTTAGGAATCCACCGAGCACAAACAAAGGCACTGATCAATGACAAGAGATAGGCAAAGAAATCATCTTATTACATCAAGAGGTAGCTCTTACAATAGACTTGACAGGGTCGAGCCTAATCAAGCAGAGCATACTTTGCAGTATTTCAATGAATGTCCTCCCAAAAAGATGAAAAAAGTCTAAAAGCTGGGAACCCTTTACAAATGAGAAGAAAGGGCTATATAGAGAAAAAAGGGGGGGAGAGAAAAGGAGGGGAGCTTGCTTGGGACTTGATAGATGAGCTGCCACACCTTTGCAATGAATGTTCCGCTGTCCCTTTGATCAATCAGGGCACTGTTTTGC
This sequence comes from Torreya grandis, assembly GCA_037957365.1. NCBI lineage: Eukaryota > Viridiplantae > Streptophyta > Pinopsida > Cupressales > Taxaceae > Torreya > Torreya grandis. The sequence continues at coordinate 2,498,469 of JARHVA010001339.1, forward strand.
ATTTTGGTAATTGAAACTTTGTTTGTCCCAATGATCCCGAGCTCTCCCATTGATTGCAACATGCTAGAAGACAAGGATGCTTCCAGAATGCCTTTCATGTTTGAGCTACTTTCTCTAACCACTAGATCTCTCAGTTGATGTGCACACTATCTTTCAATTGTCTTCATAATGAGAACAAGATCCTCATATCTTTATGACCTTGGTGGAGCCATGACTTTGAGCAGTGCAGGACCTGTCTTGTCGAGGATGAGGCCATGTTTTTGCATTGATCACCCACCTGCCCCATGACTTGAAAATTGGTCTTGGATTAACTATAGGTAAAAACCAATCCGAGATCCATTGGTTTTCCTATAGTCCTTATATAAATCCATAGAATATATGGCCCCTACTGGACTTTCATTAGGTCTAAAAAGGCCTAAACAGTCTATACAGGTCTTCTGTTCACAATGGCGAATACATCTGAATGATTTGACCCTGTATAATATAAATTTGTGATCCACGGGTCCATTATTAGCTTTAATAGCGTCCCCCTTTGTTCCTTGCACTTGGTTGCATCAACTAGACCGCTTCGTGGCATTTGAACAAGCTTTAATAGCCTCGGGAAGACCTTGCAAAACCTTGTTCTCATGGTTGAAAATAGCCTTGCGTCCTTTTCCTCGGGCCCCTTTTGCTTCTAGACCCTTTTTGCTCTTCCGGGCCTTTTTTTCAATTCGGGCCCTCAGGGGCTTTTACACCATGGTCTTTGGCAAATTTTAAACTTTTTGCTTAGAAGGTGAGGCAAACTTTAAAAAAAAGCCCTTTTGACAATTTTGCCCCCACAGGGCAAATTGTCACCCCTACACTTCGGAACTTTGCTATGGTGCCAAGTTTGTCTTGTGAATCAGTTTTGGGGTCCTTAAATGAGCATTTACAGCCACCCAAGTGGCCATCTACAGCCAGGTGAAGTTTAGTCATGCAGAGGTTTCCAAGGAGCTTGCTTGATTGCAACCAAATGTGCAAATACAGCGAAGATATTCAAGCTGTAAGTTTATTTGTTGTCATCCCAAGGAATTTTTCGGGTATAAGAGGTGGACTATTTCTTCGGACATTTTGTCTGAGAGAAAGAGCTCTCAAAGCACTGACAAAAAGTCCGAAAAAAAGACTAAGTGGCAATCGTTCAAGGATTTTTTTTCGGTTTTTTTGTTCGAAAGAAAGGAGAAGAGCACAGTTGAGAAGACCAGTTTTCAAGTCAAGACAAAAGTCTGAAGGAATAAGGATGGTTACAAAAAGCTTGGGTGACTTACAAAAATCCCGGGTGACTTACAAAAAGACCGGGTGACCTACAAAAGGCCTGGGTGCCCTACAAAAATCCCGGGTGCTCTACAAAAAGCCCGGGTGCCCTTCAATTCTTTCGAAAAGCCACTTTTAAAAGCAGCCATGCCCTTGCGGAGGGCACTTGGTCGATGAAGTGGACCTTTTCAATTTTTCTGAAGGGCACTCTTGGAAGACAGCCCTTGCGGAGGACATCTAGGCGTCGCGTAGGGACATTTACAATTTCCCCAAAGGGTATGTGCCCTTGCGGGGGACACTTCAAGCATGAAGAAGACCTTGGCAAAATTCTAAAGGACCCTTTCACAAGTTCCGAAGGACACCTGCTCTTGTGGAGGGCACTTGGTCTGTGACAGGACCCTTTCACAAGTTCCGAAGGGCATTATTGGAAGACAAAAGCCCTTGCGGAGGGCAGAGACAAACAAAGGACAAAAGCAAAGTTAGCCAAAGGATACGAATTCCTTTGGACAAAAAGTCTGAAGAAATTCGGGAGAATAAAAAAAAAATCGGGGGAAAATAGACAAGACAAAGGCAAGACATAAGAGCCTAAAAGGAATAAATTCAGAGAAATTGACAAGGAAACGAATTCCTTCGGACAAAAAGTTCAAAGGAATAAGTAAAGTTGACAAAAAAAATAATCCGAATCAAATACAAGTAATGGAAGGGATGGACTAAGTTGAAACAGAATATCCGAGGAAAGTCTAAGGGAAATCTGATATGCAAAAGGGTTGAAAATAGATAACTCGATGGGAAGCTGAAGACAAAAATAGAATCCCGCCAAAAATAGACAAGACACAGGCAAGGCAAAATAAGAGAAAATACATGCAAGCAAAGACTATGTTTGGCTGACTACAAATCTTGAGTTGACTCGCTGTTAAAGTCATGCTTCTCTGTAGTTTGACTAGTCAACCACATGCATCCAAACGTCCCAGCTCAGTTCAAGCTTGACTTCTAAATTTGGGCATTCCTTCCACGTTGCAAGGCTCTCAATGATTTGGCAGTCCAAGTGGAGTTGACTGGACACATTCGTTACACGTTTTCTTTGTCCTTCATGCAAACGCGAGTAGCTCAAGGGGAGTCTATTTTGGAAACTTGGCATAATCTTCCATGCAAAGAGAGGTGGACATTTAACAGACCCACTGACCATTCTCAAACGCCAAAGAGCTAGTGAAGTTTCTAATTTTAGACATGGCTTCGCTGAGCATGCACAAGCAAAGTCAAACGTATGAATTCATTGTCTAATTCTAGCATCAAGGAGCTTTCATGCAAAGAGGAAGAAGAAAAAATAGACTTTTTATAAAGGCTGAGTTGGTTTGAGTTTACTCCCTCTTTATTTTCCAACGCCAATCTCTTGGCTTTTTATAATTTTTTATATTAAAGGCTTTTCAGCCTTGTAAAATCCATCCCTCTCTTGGTAAGACCAGACTCTGCCATTGGTGAGTTGTGTAACCTCTTCAATCAATAGGACTGGACTTTCAGATTTCAAGTGCTGGGATAGTGTACATTCATTCAACAATTTGCATACGTGGTAGATTTCTCTCCCTTCCCAAATTCTGATTCGTACCTAGTTGCTAGCTCATCATGTTATGCAGGGCATGTTCAGTGTTCTATATGTCTTTTGTTGAAGCTGTATGTGGATGTTAGGTGGTTGCAAAGTGTCTTGTATCAGACCTCTCCATCATTTTCCCTCATGTTTTTTGTCATTGGATTGAACCTTCTCATGAAATATTTATTCATAGTGATCAATTGAAATCAAAGGTCTTCCTTTTCCTTTGTTTGATTCAGTGTTCAAGGTTCCAAGTAGAGTGGATCAACATTCTGGTGTATCATCGTCATCAGGTAGGATTTTCCTTTCAAGTTTCTTTCTCCTTTTTCCATGGTAGATTCGCAACACAGAGTAGAGATCCATTGATACATCTTACAGGAACCAACGTTCTCTGGAGGTTCTTCTCACCATTGAGGCACCCACCCTCGTGAGAAGATCCCATTGTTTCAACCGGAGAGAGGATTGGCCGTTTCATCACATTTTCGATTCAGGGTGCAACTCCAGGTTGACAACAAGACCGGTGCTTAAAAAACACTGAGGACCTACCACGGGTCCTTTTCTCGGCTCATCGGGCAATTCTTCACCTTTGCACCATCCTTCGCAAGCCCTTTTCGACAACTTCATTCGGGGCACTTTGCCTTAGGAGAATTCCTTCGGGAATTTTGTGAAGGACCATTTCCTTCGGGAAAATTGACCTGGACAATTTTCCCGAAAGAATTCATTCCGAAGGAATTTCTTTGGAATATTCTCCCTTTTGTACTTAGGCACTTTACAAAAAGTACCCATCGGATTTCTTTTTAAAGGATCTTCAGCTTTGAAAATGAACCTTCCCAAAAGGCACATACCTTTCAGACTTCTTGTTTTGGTCTTTTTGCTCCAAAAGTGCCCTTCGGAAGAATTGGAATTGCCCTTCGGAAATTTTGAAGTGGACTACTTTGCCGAGAAAAGTGCCCTTCGGCTTGCTTTGGTTTTCTCATGACTCACAACCTACTAGCCAAATTAAGCAAAGTACCCAAAGTCTTCCACCTTGTACTTTTGTAAACGCTGATGGAGTTCGTAGATGTTCTGATGGAGTTTGTAGCTTTTCTAATGGAGTCTGTAGATTTTCTGATGGAGACCGTACATGTTTTGATGGAGTCCATAGCACTATGTAGGCCTAATGCTACTGCATTTATGACCCCTAAATGCTTGGTTTCACCATGAAACCTGCTCAAAAATCTCTTCTTTGCTCCGCAGTCCTGTCCCGTAGAATTTGACAAAATACACTTTAAGCAAACTTAAAGTGTTTCAAAAGCTTTATGAGCACTATAAGATCTCTCTGGTCCACTCATTCCATCCAGAACATTTGTTCGTCCGCTCATCCATTAGCAATTTGATCCATCTAGGCACAACGTGGTATGTGAGCCAAATTTGGCCAACAGGAGGTTGGGCGAGTACTCTCTGAGTATGAGTATGTGAACTATGTTGTTGGAGATAGTTAGACCGATAAGTGATATCATCTACCACTTGCAAGAAATGCTCAGTGTAAAAGGGAACCTTGGGGTTGAGTAGTTGAGGAGATGTCTAAGTGACCTAAGTGTACTTTATGCAATTCCATCCAGGGTATTATGTGCAATTTTGCATCAACCAAAAAGAGGCGTGTGTATGTCGTGTTTCTCTGAGTGTTTCCATTTCATTGCACGTGGAAGGGTCATGTAATATTTCTTGCAAGATTTTAAGCTTCAAGAAGAGCAGGTTTCAGTCGTCAAATAGAGATCAATCTGAATGTTCCTTGAAGGATAATGAAGCCATCGGTTTCTGTAGGTGGTAGTGTACTTGATGTAGGAGCATTCAGGGTATGATGTGCAAACTTGCATCAACCAAAAATAGGTGTGTATGTCTTGTGTTTCTCCGAGTGTTCCCCTTTGTTGCATGTGGAAGAGTCATATTAGAGTTCTTGAAGGCTTATAACCTCCAACAGACTCCCAAGATTAGAGAAGAGTAGGTTTGAGTCATCAAACAAGGACCAATCTGAATGTTCCCTGAAGGATGATGAAACTATCAGTTCCTGTAGGTAGTTGGAAAACCCCCGGTCTTCAATATCTGGTATTTTGAAACTGCCAGTCTGTGTTAAGTAGTGATTTTGCTAGTGATAGTTTCAAAAAGAGTGCAATGACCTAGAATGATGGTTTTCGCCATTTGGAGCTTTTTTCAAGAACAAAAGAATTCGAAGGGGCACTCAAGAACACTGAGAAGACAAAAAAGAGATTTGAATTGGAGTAGCTTCAGTTCGAGGGAGGAATATCTTTAGTTAGAGATAGGATTAGATTTAATTGGAGGGGAGTAGTGGGTGTTGTTGTAGGAGGGCAGAGTAGTAGCAAGAATTAAACTCAATCCATTTAGGGGTTGTATTGTAATGTCTTCTTCTTCATGTTTGTATTTCAAGAAATAAGTTTTGTGTGTGTTATCTCTGTAAAGCTGTCATATGAATTGAATAAAGTGTAGTCTTGGTCTCTAGTTCCAAACTTTGTTGTTGTGTGTATGTGTCCGTTGAATAATGTTTAGGTAATGGCTGTGGGGAAAGGTAGCCATTCAAATGGCCCCCATACTCCCATCTTGCATCATATGGTATCAAAGTAGGTTGTGTCTTCCATAGTTGAGTGTGTAAAGCTCAAGTTGAGTTTGTTGCAGGTTGTGAAGAGCCTTGCATTGTTGAGTGAGTTGTGAGAATAAAGGTAGATGGGTTTGACTCTATGAAAGATTTATAAAGAGGATTTGGGTTTTAGAGATGCAAGGGAAGCGTGCAAGAGTCCAATAGGCATGGATAGAACTCCATGGCTGGATTTTTTTTGCAGGATAGATTGTTGTTCAAAGGACAACAATTGTGAATACCTCAAGTGTCAAAGAGGGAAAACTTGATAAGAGAGAAGCATAGAGGAGTTTGTGCTGGCCATTTTGATGTGGATAAGACATTGGCACAATTGAGTGAGAGGTATTATTGGCCCAAGATGAGTGTGGATATGAAAAAGTTTGTGCAAAGTTGTAGCATATGCCAATGTGCTAAGGGTTGAAGTTAGAACACAGGTTTGTAAAATTCATTGCCAATATTAGAAAGATCGTGGGAAGGCATTAGCATGGATTTCATGGCTTGCCAAGCACGCAAAAGGTAATGATTCTATCTTTGTTATTGATAGATTTTCAAAAAATGACACATTTCATTGAATGTTATAAGATTAGTGATTCCACAAACATTGCTAATTTTTTCAAAGAAGTAGCGACATGGTTTACCTGGAAGTATGGTATCAGATAGAGACACCAAGATTGCTGGCGGACTTTGTGGAAGAATTTGGGCATAAAGTTTAGTTTAGTTCAACACACCATCCACAAATGGATTGGCAAACAAAAGTAGTGTATAGAAGTCTTGGGAATCTGTTTGAATGGCTGGGAGATAAGTCCAATTAGTGGGATTTGATATTAGTGCAAGTGGAATGTTCTTACAATAATTCAGTTAGCAGAAGTACAATGAAGATTCCATTTCAAATAGTGTATGGTTGCACCCCAAGAGGTGTTTCAAAATTGTGGAACATCAATGATTTGAGTAGTAAGAGTGCCGAAGTGGAGGATTATGCAGAATATATGCAAGAAGTGCTTAGACAAGTGAGAGAGAAGTTGGAACAAAACATGAGATACAAGCAACATGCTGATCTCAAGTGAAGAACAAAAGAATTTAAGGTTGGGGAGTTGGTATCAACACATTTGAATAAGTAAAGGTTTCTAGAGGGTACTTACAACAAGATCAAATGTAAAAATATTAGACCATGCTAAGTTTTGAGAAAGTTCTTAGAAAATGCATATGAAATATGGCTACTGGATGGGATTGATATCTTGTCCATCTTTAATCTAGTGGATTTGTATCCTTTTCATGAAGGACAACCAAATGGAGATAATGTTGATTTAGTTTCTTCAGTTCCAAATTGGAGACAACACTTGCTTGAGAAAGAAGAGGAGATAGAGGCAATTTTGGACTCTAAAGTTGTCAAGAAGACCAAAGGTAAAAGAGTATGTGGAGTATTTGGTCAAGTGGAAGGATAGTGCAGTGAAAGATTCAATTTGGGTGAATGAATCCGAGATTGGTAAGTACAACAAATCATTGGAAGAGCTTTCCCGAGGCTCATGAGCAGGTGCTCATGGTTTTTTATCTTATCTAGGGCATCTGATGCAGGAGCATCCATGGTATGATGTGCAATGTTGCATCAACCAAAAAGAGGCACGTGCATGTTTTGTGTTTCTCCATGTGTTTCCCTTTTGTTGCATGTGGAAGAGGCATGTCAAATTTCTTGAAGGCTTCTAAGCTCCAATAGATTCCCAAGATTAGAGAAGAATAGGTTTTAGTCATCAAACATAGATCCATCCAGGTATTCCATGAAGGATGATGAAACTATTGATTCCTATAGGGAGTGGTTGCAAAACCGTTGTTTTGTAGTAAGCGGTAGTTTCGAAACTGCCCAGTGGTTGCGAAAGTGTTGGTATACATTAAGTGGCAGTTTTGTTTCCAATAGTTGCAAAAAGAGAATGATAGCCCATAATTATGCTTTTTGCCATTTGGAGTGTTTTTCAATAACATAGTATTTCAAAGGGGCACTACATAAGGTTGAGAAGATGAGATTCAAATTGGAGTAGCTTCAATTAGAGGGAGGAGTAGCTTTAGTTGGAGGGGAGTAGTGGGTGTGACTGTAGGAGAGTAGAGAGTAGCAAGAATTAAACTCTGTCCATTGAGGGATTGTATTGTAATGCCTTCTTCATGTTTGTAATTCAAGAAATAAGTGTGATGTGTGTTTGTTATCTTTGTAATGTTGTCATATGAGTTGAATAGAGTGTAGTCTTGTTCTCTACTTCTAAATTGTGCTATGCATGAGTGTCCGTTGAAGAGTGTTTGGGTATATGCTTTGGGGAAAGGTAGTCGTTCACTTGGTCCCCTCATCTCGTCGTGCATTAGTATTCCCTGTAGATAACCTCTTTGACACCTCTATGATGACCTGCTTTAAGGGAAGAAGCCAACGAGAGGCATCCAAGGAGTGAGTACAAAATTGTCCAACAACTATCTTATAGAGCTTCTAGGCGGCGGTAGTAATAATTGAATTTTGATTTTTGATATCACACTTCTAGAATAGCAAATGTCTTTGAACTGAATCAAATGCCTTCTTGAAGTCCACGAAACAACAAAAGACTTTGGAAGACCGATGATGAGCCTCCTCAATAATAGGTCTAAGTGTAAAGATGTGGTCAATAGTCCAGCATTCTCCCCTGAAGTCGGCTTGCCCCTTGCTGTAAGATTACCTCTTTCCAAGTGTTCATAAAGTTGCATGCCTAACATTGTGGCATAAAGTGTGGCAAATGCATGCCCAATCGTAATAGTCATGTAGTTGCTAGGGTTGGAGCTGTTGGGATCAAGAATAGGGGAAACCCAAGCAAACAACCTCATTAAAGAGATTTGCCAATAGGGAGGCAAGGGAATCCACACTATATTTGAGGAACTCCGCCTAGAGGCCTATTGCAGTCAGTTGCTTTGCCGGTACACAACATCCAAATAGGCCTCCTAATTGTAGTTGTAGATAAAACAATAGAAGATGAAGTAAAGACAATGACCACATGGTGGTCTAGGATGTGATAAACAGATTTGGCATAGGAAACCTCGACGTAAATGTCGATGTCTGAAGTAGGGGTTTTTCTTTGGAGGAGAGTGCGCCATCAAGTCTTGGGGTAAGGAAAAACTAGAGTTAAGTGTAATGTCCCTTTTTGGGAAGAATTAGAACAATTTGGGTTTTCCAACAAACCCTAACATAAACACATGCAATTTCTGATTTTCTGATTCAAACCCTAAGCAAATAAATTACAGAATTCTGTAGATGCCAATTTTAGGGCACACATACATTATTTCATTCACCAAAACACTTGCCAAAAATTATAGAAATACACCCATGCAAAAATACCTCAAATCTGATTTTTCTGAATTATTTGAAGGTCTGAAAATTACAATAAAAATACCAGCTGATAGAATGAATGCTGAAACACCACAAAAACATCCAAAGTTGCCCCAAAGCTGCAGTTTTGTCTTCCCAAGTGGGTTGCTGCCCTAGGAGGGCCTTCCCAAGCAATTCACTGATCAAAGAGGGCCTCAAATGTGGATTACTGCCCTAGATAGGACTGACAACAAACTCGCCACACTTCAATAATCCTCCCAGCTGCTGCGCTTTACTGAAATGATGCCCTAGAAGCCTTCAACCACCAGTTTCTGCTCAAATAAGACCTCTGAGTGAAGTCACCCAAGGAGTGGTTGGAGGTTTTCGTCCCCAACAGTTAGCTAATGAGGGTTTTTGTCCTCAATGGCTGCCAATCCAAGCAATCATGCTTAAATTTCTGAATTTAGTGGAAAAAATAACATGATGCTTCAAATGAACCTCCTCTTTCCTTTTTATAACATTCTCTCCAAAAAGGCCTTCCCAAAAGGGATCGCTCCACTTAAGGGGGAAATTCAAATATATCAAAAAGCAACCTCCTTGTAACATCATTTAAGGGCTAACTAGCCCATGACCCATTTAGTCCCCTTCTTAAGTTAATATTAGAAAAGAGTTATCAATGGCTCTGAACTTGAAAGGGGGACATTACAGTCCTCCCCTCTCGAAATTGCTTGTTATCAAGCAATATTGTTTCAACTCCAGTTACTCCATATCGAACCCCCCTGCCAATCCCCAGATCCCAAATCCATCCTTGGGAATTGTGATCCCATAATCTGAAAAATTTCTTCCTTACTATTTTCTCAGAGAATGTGGAGCTAAACTGTAATACAGCACTCCTGAAGTTGGTGTGTTTGCCAATTTCTTTCACCAAACATATTCCCCTAACCATGTGGGGGCGGGGGGGAAGGTTGGAGGAGCTTATTAGCCTTCCAAGATCTGTCATGATTTTTTTGCTCAAGAGCATCATACCTGTTTGAATGCATCCCAGCCGTCACACTCTTATTATCATAACAGCTGAGTCCCATAGTGTTACTGTGGGCTGGTCCCTTCACTTTCAGTTTAATTTTTTTCGTCCATAAAAAGACCTTGCTGATTGAGTGAGGTTATTTGCTTTGATGATGTGGTTGGAACCTCACAGCAACTTCAGCCCTATGTCTGTACTCAATAATTCTTTTGCGCCTGAACATGCCTCCATCTAATGAGATAGCACCGTTTTATGTACCAGAGATGGCAAGTATCATGTGATTTCTGGTTTCATATACTTACAGATATGGAAAAAAATTAAAGAACTATGTTTCCCTCAACCCCACTCCTGATGGAGCTGAAGAATATAGGTTCTCAGTATCCAACTTAATCATATTTACTGCATAGCCCATGAATCCGGAAGGGAGAATTCCACTTGGTAATTTTGGATCCTCTATATTCAAATGCTTTTGTGGATCATCAGATTTGTATCCCCCTCCATAACACCTTAAGTCCTCAAGACAAATCGCACGAAATCTGCCATCAATATGCATATTTTCTTTAGTTGCTATTCCATGAATGCCAGAATCTGGAACTAGTTTTCCTGCTTGATCATTCTTTAGTGTATCAACTTGTATTAAATCTGCAGCTGTGGGTGTTTTGGGCATCATTTTTTTAATGAAATTTCGAGGCAGCCGTCTTACTTCTGGAGGTTACCAAGAGGTTATGTGCCACAGAAGCTCCAATCAGTCCATGTTTGCTGAGTTGACCATGAGAAAATTTTGACCCTTGATCTTTCATTGTATTCTTTAGACCTATAAGATGTTCATCATTTGGCAGTATTTGTAGCAAACTTGGTCCAGTCTTTGCTTCTAGGCATGTTTCAGTGCTTATTTCTCTCTCTCACATGCAATATTTTTTCCACTGAGTTTTCAATTTCAATTGGGTCCCTTTCTAGCTTGTTCAAATGGTCTCCAGCAATACAAAGAATAATGCAAAGTTCAGTCTTACCAGCAGATAGCTTATTTTCCACTTTCATGGCTCTCTGACCAGGCATAATCTTGCTTGCTGTTTCCCCTTGTCTGTAACCACCATTTTTCCATTCATCTTCCATGCTTGCAGAATCCTCTAGAGCAGAATATAACTATCTTTTAAAGCTGTCTTTCCTTTTGAGAGAGCTTTGCTTTCTTGTTTTGATAGGTTCGCCTTCCACTGCATGCCCCATATAGGCAGAGTGACCCAGACTGTTAAATGAGGGACTGTGTAGATTTGGAGCTTCCACCCATTGATTAAGAATCATTTTATCTTGCTCCAGAAGAGTCAATTGGTTTTGTTCCTCAAGGTCCATGTACTTAACATGTTTTTTGCACCGTCCATGTGTTCCCATTGGTATACATCTGCTGTGCACTTTTTGTTGAATTAGTTGCAAAGTAGCAATCTTGCCCAAACATTTTATCCTTGACTTTTGGTGGTAATTTAAGTCCTTTATCTATGATACGCTTTATAGCATTATCATTTGTTCCATGAAACAAAAGCTGATTGGGTCCATTTGGATTGACAAAATCTCTTTGAGCTTCCAGGAATTTGATTTGAAATTTAAATTTGAAACCTTTTCAATATTTGTTACTATTGGACAAATTCCATGGCTTGGCTGAATACCTCTTTCTGTTGGGTCAATGATTTGTAAGTACTCTGCTGCAGTATCTCGTTCCTCGCTTAATTATTTGATGACCACTCTTGTTCTCTTTTGCAACTTCAATATCTTGATTTCTACTTTCAGTTCCCGCCTTTTCATTTTAATTTACAATATTACTTGTTCTTTTTCTATTGCTGCTTGAACTTTGGCAATTTCTTGGCAATTACCACACTCATTCTGCTCACACTTCCACAACCTCCCACATATTTTGTTACACTTCGACCCTGTTTCCTCAAATTCAGATCTATATACTTCAGACTGTCTAAGTTCCACCAAAGGGGTACCACCAGCTGGCGTATTGTTCTGAAAATGCTTTTCCCAATAGTCCAGTTCATGGGTAATATTCTGGTCTCCATCATTCACATGTTGCATGATTTTGGAGCACAAAGCATGTGCCATGCAACTTCCACTATTGTTCACAGTGTCAATTTTTTTAAACTGTGCCCTTGCTGCCATCCAAAGAGGACTCAAATCAAATATTGGGCTGGCTGTGCTGATATTTCCACCAACAGAAAAAACATTTCGTATTTGACATCCAACAAACTCTGCAAAGGCGGAGCAAGCTGAAGTCGTATGTTCATCACATTGTGCCATACATTGTGTTAAAGTGTCTAGAAGTTCAGTCAATGTAACCAAAGCACCCATCTCCAGGCCATTGTCTGACTCTCAAAACATTTAGCTCAGGCACATATGTAGCAACAATGATAACTTGATAAGACATGCTTTTGAACCTAGTTTCTATACCAATTACAGTTGCCAACTAATAGCTTTGCTTCACACTCACAAGGCTTTCCAGTTGAGGGGCAAATAACGTTTGCATCTTCAGATTTTTTTGTAGAAGCACAGTTGATATACAAAGAATTTTTAGTCTTGGCAAAAATGTGGGGAGCATCAAGAATTGGCCTATAACCCGTGCGGCACAGATTGCCTGCAAGACTTTATTCAATTTGTTCTTGATTGGGAGGTGCCTTACTAGAACTCCACAAAGCATACAGGTACATGACAAAGCCTGACGTACAAAATCCACATTGTGATCCATGAGTGTTACAGAGTTTCCATTTCTTCAATGAAGTGCATTGGCAAGATATTTGAATCTCCTACAACTCTTTGCAAATGAGTTGTTTTCTTTGCGGAAAATGAACCCTTGAATCTGTAGTTACCCTTAAAATCCACATAACCGTGGTATTCGTGTGTTTTATTTGGGTTCCACTCAGATTTCTCATTTTGCCTGCTGTCCCTATTCATTCCGATCAGCTGTCTTGGCACGATCTTCTTCCGTCTCAAAATATCACTCGGATCCCATATGCCAAAACCATTTTGAACTTGAATCAAAGAATCTACGTGCCCTATGCTACAAGTTGAATCCTTGACCCTATCACCCTTTTTAGAATGCTTTCCATGATGACAAGAAATCTGAAACGGCATAGTATGAAACAACAAATCTAAAATATGATTTTCCCTTTTAGACCTTGGGCTGTAATCTGATTTTTCTTCATATGCAGAACTGCCATAGCGATAATTCATGACCTCACCTTTCTCTTTAAATTTCTTTAGGTGTTTTTTTGCTTTGCTTGCCATTCCTCACATCTTTCCTAGGTCCTTATCACATCTTCCGTGCTTGCTTGCAATGTAGTTGGGTTCCTTTCAACCCTAGGGTCCAACTTTGTTGATGTAATGTCCCCAACTTGGGACAAATCTGAAATTATGGATTTTTTTGGCAAACCCTAGCAATTTGAAATAATTTTCTGAATTTTCACTACAAACTCTAGCTGTAAACAACTTCACAAATCATATAAAAATCACCTCAAACCCTAGGAACAAGTTAGGAACCCTTCCAAGCAAGATTAGGGCATCCAAAATGCAAATCGCCCCTCAAACTCTAGGCGCTTAGGTTCAGAAAATTATTGTAATTTATTGTAGTCATTCACCTCAAAACCCTCAATATTTCATGCTCAATAATTCCCCAAAAAATATCAGAATATTACAGCTGAAAGAAATGCCTTTTCCTGGACACTTGATGCCAAGATTTATTGGATAATTTCCAATAAAATTATAGAATAATTATGCAAATTTCAGAAATAGTTCTAGGCAAGGAAAGCCCTAGGAAAGGGTGAAAACCTCTGCCAAATGAGGTTGCCCTACTTAGAAAATTCAGTAAGCAATCAAATTCCAATTCACAGCCCTAGTGTAGGGGTCTTTGACGCATTGATTGTAGCACAACACTTCCAAAGGGGTTTTCAATGGTAGGTGGTAATTTGCCACCCTCAAATCCTCAAAAACCCTAGGCATTGGGTTACCAACCAAGTCACCTAGCCTCATGCACCAAATCAATAACCTTGGCAATCAAGTCACCACCCTAGGAGAGGGTTGGACTCTTCAATTTTTGAATTTTATGCTCAATTGCAACAGTTGAACTAGTGCTGCCCTAGTTGGTGAATAGGGGTTTTCATCCCTAAACCTTCCTTGGCTTGAAGCTTTTCGTCTTCAAGACCTAGGCAAAGCTTTTTCGTGCTTTAACCTCCAAATCAAATCCATAAAAACATAACCCTTCAACATGAATTGCAATTTTCTTTATATACCCTCCATTCCCAAAATGGGCGTCCAACTTGAGAGGAAGGGTTAAATGAATAAGAAAGGTCGACTACCTTTTTGAATAACTTAAAGGCTATGGGAGCCCTTTAAGTCCAAACAAGCCCTCCTTAATGCCAAATTAGAATAACTTTAGTGAAAACTCACTTTTTACCTTTAAGATGGGGGAACTAGTGCTTACCTTTTGCCCTTTTCCCTTGACCTAGGGGAGAACACCAAAAAAACTAGGCTAAGGGTCATGTCCAAGCTTTGGCCAAAAGGGGGGATATGACAGTTGATGATGGTGGATCATTAAGTTCTGCCACACACATGCGACTATGCCCTTCTTTTCTACGGAATTCTTAGGGCCATCGACCAATGGTCTTTCCTCTTTCAAGATTTCATCCTTGGCTTCCTCATTCCTTTACTCCTTGGTAGGGTTTGGGAATTCAATCCTTGACTTTTTTTGTTTTCCTTTCGTTTACCCATGCCCTTAGCTCCTTGAATGTTCTTGCATAGCTAGCAACAACTCTAACATGGATTCTTAACATTATCCTCGTTATTCACAGGCAGGCAAGATCATAACTCTGATACCACTTTAATGTCCCTTTTTGGGCAGATCTAAACAATTTGGGTTTTCCAATAAACCCTAACATAAACACATGCAATTTATGTTTTTTTTTAATTCAAGCCCTAAGCAAATAAAATTCAGAATTTTTTAGATGGCAATTGTAGTGCACAAATACAATATTTCATTCACCAAAACACTTGTTATAAATTATAGGAATACACCCATGCAAAAATATCTCAAATTTGATTTTTCTGAATTATTTGAAGGTCTGAAAATTACAATAAAAATACCCGCTGATAGAATGAATGCTGGAACGCCATGAAAACTTTCAAAACTGCCACAAAGTTGCAGTTGTCTTCCCAAGTGGGTCGCTGCCCTAGGAGGGCCTTCCCAAGCAATTCACTGATCAAAGAGGGCCTCAAATCTGGATTACTGCCCCAAATAGGGCTGACAACAGACTCGCCACACTTCAATAATCCTCCCAGCTGCTGCGCTTTACTGAAATGATGCCCTAGAAGCCTTAAACCACCAATCCCTGCTCAAATATGACCTCTGAATGAAGTCACCCAAGTAATGGTTGGAGGTTTTCATTCCCAACGGTTAGCTAATGAGGGTTTTCGGATCTCAATGGCTGCCAATCCAAACAGTTGTGCTTAAATTTATGAATTTAGTGATAAAAATAACATGATGCTTCAAATGAACCTCCTCTTTCCTTTTTATAACCTTCCCTCCAGAAAGGCCTTTCCAAAAGGGAGCGCTTCACTTAAAGGAGAAATTCAAATATCCCAAATAGCAACCTCCTTATAAGATCACTTAAGGGATAACTAGCCCGTGACCCATAAAGTTCCCTTCTTAGGTCAATATTAGAAAAGGATTATTAATGGCTCTAAACTCGAAAAGAGGACATTACATTAAGATCGGGGACATGTCTTCTCTTGAGGCATTT
The DNA here is from genome assembly GCA_037957365.1 of Torreya grandis. NCBI lineage: Eukaryota > Viridiplantae > Streptophyta > Pinopsida > Cupressales > Taxaceae > Torreya > Torreya grandis. The sequence goes on from JARHVA010001339.1 coordinate 2,514,063, forward strand.
CATATTGCGACTCTTTAATGAGCCCTATATATATATATATATATATATATATGATTGGTTAAACAAGGGGTTCTATTGGGGCCCTCACTTGTAATTAGAAAATGCATGTACAAATAAGAAATGGTGGCTGAGCAACTAGTTACTGAGATCAAAACTAAACTAAACAAAACTAAACCGATACGAAAGCCATTTTGATGGCAAGTAGTCTCGCATACAAAAGCTAAGCATCAAAGGAGTGACAAAACATAAACAAAAAATATTAGAGCAGTGAAGATGTAGTAACTGGAGCCTTGCCTTTCTTTGAAGCCTTGGCAGGTGGATGGATTACATGTGTGATCTTTGGCTCTGCAAAACATGTCAAGAACTTACCCTACGAGCATAGAACTCCTACCAATTTCTCTAGATAGTGAAGATGAAATTTGCATCAAAGGCAAATGTAGCTGACATGTCCATATGTTGAAGCTCAATGGAGGAGTGAGGTGGCCTTTTGAGGAGCTCCTCAATGTTGACGAAACTCTTGCCATCGCATATCCAAGCATATATAGAGATGCCATTGACTTTCCTAGCTCGTTTGTCACGCTTTCCGAATGAAGGTTGCTTCAAGATGTGCCTCATCGGAGTTCGTCTATTGTAATGTTCCCTTTTCGAGATTAGAATAATATTATTATTTACAATAAAAAGTATTCCTAAATACTTAAAAAATAGTATGTTTAAGGGACTTTATGTCAGCCACCCCTTTTCTATTTTTTATGACTTAAAAATGGGCTTTTGGGGCATGGGTTAACTTAACCCTGAATGAAGATAAGGCATGATCTTTTTAAAAACTACTCTAACTCTCCCTCCAAGTGGAGCACCACTTTCTGGGAAGGGTTTGATGAAAAAGAAGAGTATAAGAAGGGGAATGATGATCATTTGAGAGGTTACTGTTGTCAACCTGGAGTTGCACTTTAAATCGAAGACATGCTGAAACGGCTAATCCTCTCTCCAGTTGAAACAATGAGATCTTCTCGCGAGGGTGGGTGCCTCAATGGTGAGAAGAACCTTCAAAAAACGCTGGTTCTTGTAAGATGTATCAATGCGGATCTATACTCTGTGCTACGGACTACCATGGAAAAAGGAGAAAGAAACTTGAAGGGGAAATCCTACCTAATAACGGTGATACACCAGAATGTTTGATCTACTCTACTTGGAACCTTGACCATTGAACAAACAAGGGAAAAGGAAGACCTTTGATTTTCAATTGATCACTATGCATAAGTATTTCATGAGAAGGTTCGATCCAATGACAAAAAATGTGAGGAAAAACGATGGAGAGAAATCTGATACAAGACACTTTGCAGCCACCTAACATCCACTTACAGCTTCAGCAAAAGACATATAAAACACTGAACATGACCTGCATAACATGATGAGCTAGCAACTAGGTATGAATCAGAATTTGGGAAGGGAGAAAAATCTACCACGTATGCAAATTACTGAATGAATGTACACTATGCCAGCACTTGAAATCTGAAAGTACAGTCCTATTGATTAAAGAGGTTACACAACTCACCAATGGCAGAGTCTAGTCTTACCAAGAGGGATGGATTTTACAAAGCTGAAAAGCCATTAATATAGAAAATTACAAAAAGCCAAGAGATTGGCGTTGGAAATAGGAGAAGTTAACTCTTCATTAGCCCAAGTCCAAATTGCATTGCATGAGTCTTCTAAATTTGTCTTTCCTTGGCTTATACCTGGCTGTCTTGCATGAAGAATCCGTGGCATTGAAAAATAAGGAGACAAGCTTTGGATGCATGAAATGTATGAATAGATGTCTTGACTTGAAAACTAGTCAACTCCAAAACAAGCGAAGTCAAATTCACTCGAATTGCTGGAATGTTTGAAAGTCTCCCCTTTGCATGAAATCAATGCAAATTTTAAATTAAGAATTACGTTTGAACCATCGGAATGTTTCAAACTTTGAGACAAACGAGAGTGCGTGCATGGAATTTTTTTTGTTTGAAACGTTCAACGCTTTGCCCGTTCATCATGCAAGACAAGTCTATTTTCATAACTGAAGCTTGCTTTCTTTCTTAAACGCGTTCACCTCGTTGGAGTCACTCACATTAGTTTGTGCATGATCTTTGTTTATCTTGTCTTTATTTTGCATTTGTTTTATTCACTGTTCATGCTTATGTCCATGTTCAATTCTGCTTTAATCTTTGCTCATGCCTCTATGTCTGCGTTTGTCTTACTTCAGTTCTGGCTCAGTCCTGTTTGTGTTTTCTCTGGCTTTTCCCATGTTCTGCTTTAATTTGGGATTCGGGCTTTAATTTTAGTTTTCATCCTTCAAACAAATTGTCCGAAGGACTCTTTGTCTCTTCTCTTTCCCGAGCTTGGCATTTCTTTTTCTCTTTTTTGGCCTTAGCTTATGCCCTTGTCTTTTCTATCGGGCTTTTTGTCCCTCCTGAATTCCTTCAGACAAAAAGTCCGAAAGAATTTCTTTTCCATTTGTGCCTTTGCTTTTATTTTCTATCGGGCTTTTGTCTTTCCGAATTCCTTCGGACAAAAATTCCGAAGGAATTTTTTTTCCATTTGTGCCTTTGCTTTTATGAAGGTGCCCTCTGCAAGGGCTTCTGAATTTTTTTTCCATTTGTGCCTTTGCTTTTATGAAGGTGCCCTCTGCAAGGGCTTCTGCTTCCCAAAAATGCCCTTTGGGCTTTTTGATTTGGTCCTCTCTTTGGCTTTGGTGCCCCCCACAAGGGTATGTTCTTCCAGAAGTGCCCTTCGAAAGAATTGTAAAGGTCCACTTCACTACAAAGTGTCCTCTGCAAGGGCTTCTTGTCCTCAAAAGTGTCTTTTGGAACTTTTGAAAGGGTCCTGCCACTGACCAAGTGCCCTCCACAAGGGTATGTCTGCCTTCAAAAGTGCCCTTCGGGCTTTTTGAAGGGCACCCGGGTTTTTTGAAACTGTCCTTCAGAACTTTCGTCTTGACTTGAAAACCATAAAGTGAACCAACCTGAAGGGTACATACCCTTCGGGACTTTTGAATTGGACCTTCCCGAAGGGCAGATGCCCTTCGGGTTTTCTCAACTGTGCTTTTCTCTTTTTCTTTCGGACAAAAAGTCCGAAGAAAATAAACTTTGAACGACTGCCACTTAGTCATTTTTTTGGACTTTTACACAGTCCTTTGAGAGTTCTTTCTCCTGGACAAAATGTTCGAAGAAATAGTCCACCTCTTATAGCCCAAAAAATTCCTTGGGAAGACAAAATAAATAAACTTACATGTATGTCTTGGTTGTATTTGCACATTTCGCTGTAATCAAGAAAGCTCCTTGGAAAGCTCTGCATGACTAAAATTCACCTGGCTGTAGATGGCCACTTGGGTGGCTGTAAATGCTCATTTAAGGACCCCAAAACTGATTCACAAGACAAACTTGGCACCATAGCAAAGTTTCGAATAGTAGGGGTGACAATTTGCCCTGTAGAGGGGCAAAATTGTCAACAATTACCATGTTTTTGAATAAATTTTATGAGTTTGAGCATGCTTGCTTAACTTTCTACCTTGGAAGACAAAACCCTTCTTCGGTAATCAAAATTTGGGGATGAAAACCCTCATCTTCAGCTGTAGAGGTCATATTTGGGTAGATTTGTGGATTCTTAGGTTATCAGTGTTGAAGAACAACAATTGGTAGGGGTTCTGTGGTGGAGTGAAGCTGTTGAAGGCACTTGTTGAGGGTGGCAAACCATTTTGACAGCCCTTTTAGGGCAGCGAACCACCTAGAGAGCTTTTCCAAGGTTGGTGACCCACCTTGGGAGGCTAATTTGCATATTTTTGGTGCAAATTTCTGATATTTGGTATTTTGATTCATCAAACAATTTGTTGGTATTTATTTGTGAATTTTTCAGCCTATATTTGTATGTTAAAAATCAGATTTGAGAGTTCTATTGTGAGTTGTAATAATTTTGTAATTTTGATGAATATTTGTTTGGAAATATTGATATTTGTGTCCTAGACGTTCATTTCTAGAATTCATAATTTATGGCTAGGGTTGAGATTTAAAAAATCAGAATTACATATGTTTATGTTAGGGTTTGTTGACAAACCCCTTTGGTTTTAATTGTGCCCTAAAAGGGACATTATAGTGGTATCAGAGCCTTTTTTTGGCCAGCTGTGGGGTTTGAATTGTCAACAATGGATTGATGACCTAAGTTTTTACATAAGGAGGAACACATAGATCCAATTCAAAAGGTGGGGATACAAATACAACCGAACAAAGAAAGTTACAATTTTGAAGCCACCAAAATCCTTGATGAGTATCAAGGGATGGTTAATCATCTTAAGTCTGTAGCCTCCTTTGATAGTTCTTGAAGTTACACGAAACGATGGGCTGAAGTAAAAGAGGGTTGTGTGCTTACATAAGAAGGCTATGAAAGGAAGAGGAGAATAATTCCCAAATTGTGATGAGAAAGGAAAAAGAAAATTGGAAAGAGGGAAAGTCAAACTCTCATAAGAATTCCAAGGAAGGAATTAGAAAATAAGAGAATTCAGACTTGAACAAGGATAGTGAATAGCTCATGGGGGCATCCACCATGAAAAAGGGTAGTGGGAGAAATATTCCAACCCAAGAGGAAGCGCCATTGGCTACTTGCCCTAAGAGTTCAGCGGAAAAAGGGCATAAATCACACGTGTGAGGTAGAACTTAATGTTCCGCCGTCCACAACAAAAGTAGATACTAGGGTTGGAAGGAACTTAACTACTTTGCAAGCCAGCACGAAAGATGTGATAAGGAACCAAAAGAGGTGTGATGATTGGCTAAAGAGAGCGAAGGAGGCAAAATTGATAGCTAATCAAGCAAAACAACACTGAAAAGAATTTAAGGAGAAGGGTAAGCTATTTGGTTACAGCCCAAAGTATGAAAAAGAAAGTCATACTTCAGATTTGTTGTGTTACACCATGCCATTTCAGATTTCTTCTTATCACGAACAACATGCTAAAAAGGATAATATGGTCAAAGATGCAACTTGCAACAAATGACATATTTATACTTTGATTCAAATTTCAAATTGCAATGACATATGGGACCTAGGTGATATATGGACATACTTGATAATGAAGTCCAACTTAATGAAAGCAATGCATAGTAACCTCTTTCACACATGTAATGAGGAGGATGATATTCACATGTTAGCTAAAGATGAAAAAGAAAGGTTGACTGAGCTGGACATATTGATTGGAAATCCTCTACTGAAAGGCATTTTGTTGTTTGTTGTGACTGTTTGTGCACCATACAATGCTTTGCAATCATACAAGTACTATGTCAATATAACTTCGGGAACAACAAAAAGGTGTTCTCACGAGATATCAATTTTTGATAGTGGCCAAGGCATGAAAGATACACATCTGCCTACAATACTGCAATCAACAGGATGTAATTTCAGTTTAAATTATGATGGGGACATTACAAAGAACATGTTGGCAACGGAAAATATTCAAGAAGAGTATGCAAGGGCAATAGAAGTCAAGTGGCTAAAAGTCAAGGACAAAATTACGCTGACAAAGAAAGTTACAGCCAATAAGACAAAGCCATTTGAAGTTAGCGGCAAGTCTGATATAAGAAAAGAAGATGAAGGGCAAGAGTATGGAAGCATGCCAAGGGCACCTAAGTTGAATAAGTGCAATGAAAATAAGGTTTCAGCTGAGTTTTTTATATATGACTGTCCTTCAAAGGACATGAAAAAGATGCTGAAGACCGTGTATACCAAGGCACTTGAAGGAGCTTCTGAAGGAACCAATATAGAAGAAGAAGAGCTGAGAATTTTGGCCCAACAAGGGGTACCTGAATTCATTACAAAGGAGGAGAAAATGGACATCCTAACTTCCATTTATGCTTTATTTGCCGACTTGTGTATAAGTACAACTGAAGATAAGGCTCTAAAGAACCATGGCGAAGAAGAGAACAAAGAGCGATCATGTGCACATAAAAAGAAGGGTGGAGAAAATAGGGATGAAGATGGTTGCAGTTGTGGAGAAACCATGACTTGTTATTTGAAAGGAATCAAAGATAAGGTAATCTTGAATCCCAAGGTGGGAGGTGTTGAAGATATCACAACCAATCTTCACCTGGCAAGGGAAGGTAAACAAATTGAGGACAGCCAAATGTATGAAAGTGTTGTGAATTTGTTGCTTCTTACTATGTCATTGGGGGTGTGCTGTCATCATGGGCAGCATATGACAAGGAATGACCATATGTCAAGTTTGATGTTCTTTTGTACATCGTGGCAAGGCTGCGGTTATCATGGGCAGCAACATGAAAACGGTGCTAGAAGGAAGATCACTTTGAGTGGCAAGAGTCGCATGGATTCTTTCATTTCGGTTCCTAATTGCTTATACATGAAAGTTTGGGATTCGAGTGCTCTAGGGAGATACAAGAAGGGTAAGTTTTCAAAAGTGTTCAATGATACTTTTGTAAATGAATTCTTTAACACATGCATTTGGCTTGAAGGGAGACCCATGAGGATCCCTAGGAAGTATGTCAAACGCCCTGACACAATGATAAAGAATCAATACTCAAGACCCTTGTTGAACATTGACGGTCATCTCTCAAAGGTTGAGTGGAAATCAAGCTACAGGCAAATTAATTGTTGAAATTTCGGTCCAAGAAGGGTTGTGGCACACCCTTAGATCACTCACATGGCTGAGTTTGGTGAAGAGCATCATGTATGACAGCGGCTGTACCAAATTTTTTAATGCTGCTAGTAGCAGTACCAGCCACGTCTACACTTGTATGACAACCATAAATGTATTTTCAGTTGCATGGTGTAAAGGAGAACTCAGAAAGGTTGAATTTTTGTAAAAAAAATTCATGATTCTGAGCTATAGAGCTGCTGTCATTCACATTTCTAGCCAGCCCAACATTCGGTATGTAGTTGTTCAAGCAATCCTAATCACATACTTCAGTAATTTTCTGTTTGTAGAGGTTGTTGAGTCAATTTTAGCCACTATAGGGTTGTTTCCAACCCATAAATCACTAACACTTCTGAATGTGGTGACACAATTCAAGTATGTTGGCTGCCATCCTATGCCTTTTGCTGTTGTTTGCAGCATAACCAGCCCCTTAACAAATGTTTTTACAAACACAAGGGTGTTTTCAGTCTCAAGGTGGTAGGATGTTTCGCTTAACATCAACAAGGGGTGGTTTGCAGCTGTCATGGAGGAGTGCCCAGCCACTACAATGCTGATTATGAGAGAGAAAATGCAACAGTACAGCTACAACCATGTTTGGGGCAGCAAGAATGAACCTTTGAAAATCCATCACACGAATGGAAAGTATGAAGAAGATGCAAACATGGGAGGAGAGTTGAACAACATGCCTACGAGGAATGGTGAAACGGATGGAGTAATGTGGGGATTTTTTGTTTTCATTGACATGTTTGTTCTATGTGTAGGTTAGGAACAAACTATACGAATGTTGATAAAGAGACTTATGAATCAAAGAGTGCATAGTTTGCATATGTCTAGGGAGAGTACAATGATCATGACATGGGACAAACATGAGTGGGGCAGGGGAGTTTGTTTTTCACTGATAGTAACAATATGGGACCCATTGGAACTGAACGCTGTGTTCATAAAGCAAGTATTTGGGTTTGCAAGTCCACGAGGATGAATTGGGATCCAGGTATTACAGAAATAGCTATTTGGGTGAGTTTGCATTTGTTTGAGGACAAACAAATTTGGGAAGGGCAGATTGTAATGTCCCCTTTTCGAGATTAGAATAATATTATTATTTACAATAAAAAGTATTCCTAAATACTTAACATAGTAATATGTCTAAGGGACTTTATGTCGGCCACCCCTTTTCTATTATTAATTGACTTAAAAGGGGATTTTGGAGCATGAGTTAACTTAACCCTTAACGAAGATAATGCACGATCTTTTTAAAAACTCCTTTAACTCTCCCTCCAAGTGGAGTGCCCCTTTTTGGGAAGTGTTGACCATTTTGGTCCTGCAGGCGAAAGTCGGTCTCCTTTCCATACTGTTTTGAACCGTCAGTCTTGAATGTATCCACCTTCTGCAAATGCCCATTTTCCCTTTGAAATAAATCCTGTTCTTATAAAGGATTGATAGATCTAAACCCTGTAGGTTTCAGTTCAATATGGAGCTTATTTCGCTTTGAGCAAATGCCTTAGACAAGCTTTTGACAAGGGAATAGGCCAGCAGGAATGGAAGTCTCTTACAAAGCCCCAAAGGTCAAGTGCCCTTGCGGAGGGCAGTCAGGGGCAAATGGGACCGTTCAACAGGGTTCAAAAGGCAATTTTGGAGACCAAGCAGCCCTTGCGGAAGGCAGTAAACACCTTCGGGAAAGTGGGCAAGGCAGAAAAAGGTAAGGTTTTCTTCGGGAAAAGACTAAGACAAAAGGAAGGATTTCCTTCGGACTTTTGGTCGAGGAATAAATCCGAAGGAAACCTAAGGGAAGTCAACATGAATTTTTTCGGACAAAGTGCCCGAAGGAATTCCTTCGGACATTTTGTCTGAAGTAATTCACAAAGGCAAAAATCCAAACGAAAGATTACCCTTCGGAAGGAAATCCATGGCAAAATGGAAAGGCAAATTCCTTCAAACAAAAGTCCGAAGGAAAAGACCGACCGAAAGAAACAAGTGGCAAAACATGAAGGGAACATTTCCTTCGGACAAAAAGTCCAAAGGTATTCCTTCGGACATTTTGTCCAAAGGAATTGAGAAGCCAAGGCAGCCCGAAGGGCAATTGCCCTTGTGGGGGACTCTCGGCTGCCAAAAGGGGGACCTTTCTCCAAGCCCTAAAGGGACACCTTCCCTTCGGGAGGGTTCAACGACAAAAGCTTGAACAAAGGAAAAGAAAGGGGAGATATCCTTCAGGAAAAAGGTCCGAAGGAACACTTTGGAAAGTGAAGCTGAAGAAAAGAAAGCCGAAGGAAAGAAAGCCGAAGGAAAGTAAAGACTGAAGGAATTACAAAAGGCCGAACAAATTGCCAAATGGGTGACGGGCCAGAAGACGTCAAATACAGCGTAGCGAACTAGCCGTTGGAGTTCAAACCTCTGGTGACGGGCGCCTGAATGTCAAATTTACGATGATAAAATAGCCGTTTGGTTTTCGAATAGCGACAGGCCCGCAGATATCAATTTTTGACGGGATGCGTCCACTGTTGAGGAGAAAACAAAGGACTAACGCCTTCATGACAAGTGGCCCGAGAGAGCTTGAATGGTGCATGCTCGACGGAATTCAAAGGGGCATAAGCCTGTGCGTGGAAACTCAGCGATCCATCGAGGAAGGAGCCCGAAGAGCCAAAGGATTGATTGAAGACAGCCCCGAGGGCCGAAAGGGCTAGGAAAAGACAAAAGCCAAGAGTGAATTCAGCGACCCACCGAGGAAGGAGCCCGAAGAGCCAAGCGCAGAAGCAGACAAAACAGTCTAGGTGAAAAAAGAAGGTGTCGACAGAGGAGTTATTTCAGCGGTTGAAACAGTCTTCGCCAAGTGGTCATCAAGGAGCACAAACAGTGAATGGCACGGCCTATTTTTCTTCATTTTGCATTAATGAGCAGACAACCACGTGAATCTCTTTAAGAAGCGGTCTTGTTTGCAGACAAAAGGGTGCGGCCCATGATTTCACAATGATGTTTAATATAATTTAAATGCCAAAATCAAGACTGGCAACTGCCACAGCATGTTTCTTTCAGCTACTTCCTCTTCCCAATGTATTCAATGCAGCATGGGCCACTTGTAAAAAAGGGCGCCATTTCTTCCTCTCTCTCTATATATATTGTAAACTCTCATTTGAGAAAGATATCACTCATTTTGTAAGGTGAAGCCCTGCCAAATTTTCACCTTGAATCAATAGAATGCATTTTTACCTCTATCTGGCTGGATATACCTCTGAGTGTGTCTAAGTATTAACCTTGTGTTCAGTCATTTTGCATGATGCTTTCACAAGTTTGACACCAACATACCTGGTATAGACAAATCACCATTTCTGCAGGTAACAAGAAGCACTGTATTTGGAGCGCAGAGACATAAGAGGGTTACCAGACAGAGTGTTTTCCTATAGCGCCTGTGGTAAGTTCATTTTCTGTGTGTCTTCATTAAGCCTCCCTATTAAGCTTCCTACAGTCTGGTCTTTTCATCAGATAAAGTGTATGTATGTCCTTTTCCGGTCTGAAGTGTGAGTAAATGAGTAGATCAAACTTTTTTGGTGCATCACCGTATTAGTCTAGGTTCTATTTTCAGTAATCCTTCTCTCTTTTCAACCCCCCCTTTTTATATATTAGCAATAGTACTGGAATAACTTAGAGATGCATCAAAGGGAGCTAGACCTTATCTAGAGATTCTCCCCTCAGTTTTGCCAGACCCACAAACAAGAGAGGAGTCTCCATTGTGCCGCGTGGAGGACATAGGCTCAGCCTTGTATCAAGAGTGCAATCCATAGTGTCAATAGGAAGGGTTTGATTAAAAAGAAGAGTATAAGGGGAATGATGATCATTTGAGAGGTTAACATGATTTTGAATAAAATTTATGAGTTTGAGCATGCTTGCTTAACTTTCTACCTTGGAAGATGAAACCTTCGGTAATCAGAATTTGGGGATGAAAACCCTCATCTTCAGTTGGGTGGCCTCATTTAGAGGTCATAATTGGGTAGATTTGGACATATTTGTGGATTCCTAGGGCATCAGTGTTGGAGAACAGCAATTGGTAGGGGTTTTGTGGTGGAGCGAAGTTGTTGAAGGCACTTTTTGAGGTTGGCGAACCATTTTGACAGCCCTTGTAGGGCAGCGAACCACCTGGAGAGATTTTCCAATGGCGGCGACCCACCTTAGGAGCCTAATTTGCATGTGTTTGGGACAAATATCTGATATTTAGTATTTTGATTCATCAAACAATTTGCTGGTATTTATTTGTAAATTTTCTAGCCTATATTTGCATGTTAAAATCAGATTTGAGGGTTCTATTGTGGGCTGTAATAATTCTGTAATTTTGATGAATATTTGTTTGGAAATATTGATATTTGTGTCCTAGATGTTCATTTCCAGAATTCAGAAAATTTATGGCTAGAGTTGCGATTTAAAAAAATCAGAATTGCATGTTTATGTTAGGGTTTGTTGGAAAACCCCTTTGGTTCTAATTCTGCCCTAAAAGGAACATTACATCTATTGGGATTGCTTTTGCCATCTTGACGATTTCTAACAACCACTCTGCCTTAGGAAGAAATGGCAGCAAAGTTAGAAACTTTTTTCTCACAATGCTTGAGCTGTTTAGCAAGGATGGAGAGCAGCTTTTCCCAAGCAGGCTCTAAACTATCATTAACCCCTTGCTCTATCTGCAAACACCAATCTAGGAGTTCCTCCTCCAGTGTAGGTGGTGTGAGGAAGAGTAGATCCTCATCTTGGTCCTTAACCAACAAAGCGATGAATTCCTTTAATTGCCTTCAACCCCTCCACCTTTGGCAATGCACTAGGATGATGATGTGGCTACCAACAAGTTGGAAGGAATAAAATTCAGGGGTGATCATAGCCTGCCACCACAAAAAATTGTCCCAGACCTATTCAGGAGTCTTAGCGACTTGTCCCAAAATGTGCCGCCCAAAATCTTCTTCTATTTCGTTAATAATGAAGCTAGCATGGAGGCATTTTGATGGTATAAGACATTCTTCAGGGACAACCGGATGGGAAAGACATGCTCGAAGTCATGGAGGACAAGGGCAAAGGGATAGAAGAGCAGATGGTGAGAAGATGAGAAGAAAGTTAAGAAAATAGGGGAGGAACAACCATTTGTAGGATGTCGAGAGGGAGAATTGGGAAGGACTACCAATGTGCAATGGTAATTAAAATTCAACATGCCACCTTGCAAGAGAATTGCAAAGTTAGTAATCATTGCCTTGATTAATGCCTTTGGGTGAGGGGATAATGACATAATGTCATGTCATTATTTGAGAGACGTTGTGGGGGTTCCCAACTCTTGGCAATGTTGATATTCGTTTGTGTTTTTTTTAATTTTATTATTTAGTTATTATTTTATTTTCTTTTTCCATCCATGGAGTCCTTTGGTCCTTTAGGCAATCGAGGGAGAGTCAAGAGTCATTGGCTCCATGAGACCCAACCAATTCGATGTTATTTTACTTTCAAGCTTGGAGGATATTCCAAGACCTGCCCCTGCATTTGCTAAGAGAGAAACTAGTTTATTGGCTTCGTAGAAGCAATGGGAGAAAGTGATTTGATGGAAGAGAAGTTGAGAATTAAATGCAGGGCCTAAAAGGTAGTTTAATTTCTAGTTCGATGTTTTTCTCTTGAACATTTGCATTGATAACCATCATAGAATATCCTTCAACCTCAAGCTTGTGCACACCTTGTGAGAGGGCCAACTTGAGACCATCCATGAGCATGAACTTCAACTTTATTATCCGTGGCACATGGGAGAAAGGAGGAGAATGTTGATAGGAGATTGTCGACATCAGTCTTACGTAACCAAATCTTGAAATTCTTAGGTTTCCCCTTGAGGCTCCATTGAAATTAAGTTTGGTCGAACCAGGCTTGGGGGAGTCCACTTAGCAATATTTTAGAGAGAGAGAGCGACTCTTATCCTATTAACAAGAGGAAAAGAGATTAGGGGCCATTTCTTGATAATTCTATTGCCTTTTGGCTTTACTAGGAGAGGAGAGGTTTTAAGAATGGAGGTGGTCCATTATGAGATTGCTGCTTCAATGCAATGGATGAGTTTATTCCAAGGAAGGGATGTGTCTCTGAAAATTATCTTGTTCCGTTCTAACCAGAGATTCCACATTACTGTGGCAGGGGCTACCGTCCAAAGTAGATTGAGCTCTGATGCTGAGGATGATGGCCAATTTTTAATGAGATCCACAATTGAAGGAGAGAAGACCCATGCGCATTCAAACTTTGCGAGGAAGAAAATACCATGTTTTCTTGGCCATTGGGCATTATAGGAGAATATTTGTTGATTCAGAGTTCAATTTGTAGAAAACACATTGGCTAGGGCCTTGGAATCCTAATTTGGTTAGATTATCACATGTTAGGATTTTGTTTTGTGCAGATAGGCATAGAAAAGTGCCAACTTTAGGGAGGTTCCAGCTAGACCAGATCTTGTGGCTCATCTAGTCTAGACCTATGCAAGGGGTGCTTTGGTTAGCTACAAGTTTGTAACCCACATTGACCACATAAGCTCTCGTGGGACAGGCATTCCATTTTAAGCTATCTAAACCAATAACAAAGGGTGACATCTATCCCAAAGGGTAACAAAGATATGATCAATCTGATTTGGAGGGGCAACAAGAATATTCCAGCTTTTCCATTCTAAGGTAAGGGAGTTAGAAGACTCTAAAGGTTAGAGATAATTATCTAGTATGCCCCCCCAGGTGGTGGTCGATATTGCACAAATATTTGAGGGAGAATCTAGGGAGGCCAATGGGGAAATCCCAATTGGGAGTCCTTCTAGAAGTCAATTTTTGAACCTGACTCAATTTCCCAAGGAAGGAGGAGATTATGCCTCTGCAGGAAGAGAGGAAATTCCAAATGTGAGAGCCTTTGGGTAAGGCAGTAGTAGTGAAAAGACGATCATGGAAGGGCGAGTCTAGGTATTTGGCTCAGATAATTTGGCTCTAAAGCTGATCATCTTTAGCAAAAAGTCGCCGGAATATCGTAGCCCCTAATGCCAAATTTTTTAATTTAGGGTTGATGAGGTTTGCCCCGCTAAGATGCTTTGGGAGACAAGCTTTTTGCTAGTTGATTAAGGGATTTTTTTTTCCAAGGTAAGGGCCTTGGAAAACAATTTTTTTATCTTTTTATTGAGGTTAGAGAGGATATTTGTTGGGATGTATAGAACTGAGAGACTATAAGTTGGTATAGCTTGCAGGGCAAATTTAAATATTGAGATTTGATCGGAAAAGCTGAGCCACTTGCCCTTCCAAGAGGAAAGTTTGGAGTCCATTTCTTCCAAGAGGTTTTTCTAGAGGTATTTCCTTCCAGCACCTAAGAATAAAGGCACTTCTAAGTATTTGTGTAGAAGGGATTCAACTTGGACACCTAAGATAAGAGCAAGGGATTGCTGAAGGTGAAGGAGACAATTAAAAAAGTAGAGTGTTAATTTCTCTTCACTGATGGTTTGGCTAGTGACTTCAAGTAATTGTTGAGGATCCCTTTGAAGGCGATGGCCTCCCTTCTGTAGGCTTGACCTAGGAGGAGAGTGTCATCTACAAAAAGGAGATGCAAAATTGCTGGAGCACCTTCCACTAGTTTGAGGCCTTGTAATTTGTTGGTTGATACAATAGCTTGAAGAGCACAACTAATGGCCTTTGTCATGAGAATAATAAGGTAAGGAGAAATCAGGTCGCCTTGCCTTAGACCATGGGAGCTATGAAAAAACACAGCTTGGCTGCTATTTACTAAAATTGAGAAGCATGCCGAAGAGACACAACTAGTCATTAAGTCGCCTCATGTGGGAGAGAAGCCAAATTTCTCAAGAACTGCTTGGAGGAAAGATCAATCAACTTTGTCAAAGGCTATGCTGATGTCTAGCTTGACAATCATTCCTTTGGCATGAGAAAATGCAGAGAGAATCAAGGGATCCATGAACAAGAGTTTCTCCATCTAGGATTTGCTTGCCTTTAACAAAACCTGTTGGCAATTTTCGCTGATGTCTGTAATATTGTCATTGATGTCAAAGGTAGCTTGTGCTATCAGACATTAATGTCAAAAGTTGAATTGCACAGACTTACAGTGCAAATCGGATTTATGAAGAGCTTCTACTTATAAAATAAGTAAAGCAGTCTTGAGAACCCGAATGGGTCTTGTTGGCCATTTTTTGGCCTACATACCAAAATTTTGCCTAAGTGTGAGAGGGTGGGCATTCAAGCAAGACTTTGGGTTTTACACAGCATAAGACTTCGGGTTTTTGGAAGGAGAAGTCTTCGAGTTTTACAAGAGACAACTTATTTCACTTTATGAGTAATCAACAGTTGAAACCCCTCAGCAGAAGTAATCCGGGTTGGAAAACCCGAATTAATCTTGACAGTGCAAATCGAGTTTTGAGAAGTGATTTGCTTATGAAAGTTTTATCAACAGAAGTAATCCGGGTCGAAAAACCTGAATTACTCTTGACAGTGCAAATCGGGTTTTGAGAAGTGCTTTGCTTATGAAAGTTTTATCAGTAGAAGTAATTCGGGTTGGAAAACCTGAATTACTCTTGACAGTGCAAATCGGGTTTTGAGAAGTGCTTTGCTTATGAAAGTTTTATCAGTAGAAGTAATTCGGGTTTAGAAACCTGAATTACTTAGGATAGTGCATTTCGGGTTTCTCAGGGTGAATGACTTATCTCTTTTTATAAGTAACAAGCAATGAAGAATCCGAAGTAGGTGCCAGTGAAGAATCCGAAGTTGCAGACATTGAAGAACAAACAAATAGATTCGGACAAAAAGCCCGAAGGAATTCCTTCCAACAATTTGTCTAAAGGAATTCCTTCAGAAAAGTTCAAAGGACAAATTAAAGACAAAAATCCGAAGGGCAATGTACCCTTGGAAAGGAACCTCCAAAAACCCTGGGTGCCTTACAAAAAGTCTGGGTGTCCTGCAAAAAACCTGGGTTAAATGTTTGAAGGGCCATTTTCAAGCTTCCGGAGGGCAATTTCAAAAATCTCGAAGGGCACTTGCCCTTCGGGATAGTTCACTTCAAGGTTGAAAGGGACGTTTCTAAAAAAACCCGAGTGCCCTCCAAAAAACCCGAGTGCCCTCCAAAAAACCCGAGTGCCTTAAAGATAAAAGTCCGAAGGAAATTGAAAGATAAAACCCGAAGAAAATATAAGCAAAGGCAAAAGGAAGTTTGTGGGAGGACATCCTTCGGAAAAATTGCAAACTTAATAATCCGAGGGGCTTGACAAGAAATCCGCATAAAAGGAAATGACAAAGTCATGGGAGATAACAATAAAGTTCGCAAGAAAGGACAATTTCCGAAAGAGAAGCCAACAAAATTCTGAAAGGAAATAATAAAAAAAACAAAGGCAAGACAGAATTTTGAAGGAATAATTGGACTTGGACAGGAAATAGAAGTCTACAGAAAATAGACATGAACAAGCAAACCAAAATAAAAGGAAAATTCATGCAAGCAAAGGCTATTTTTCATTGACTGGTCAAAGCTTCAATTGACTGGTTTTTGAAGTCAAGCTCATCTCCGATCAACTCGTGCTTTCAAACGTTCCAACTCAGCTTCCAATGTTTCAATTGGAATTCTAATTTTAGCATGGCGTAGATTTCATGCATGCTCTTGTTTATCTCAGCTCTTCAAACGATCAAACAGCTCAAGAGGAAGTCCATATTTGGAGGTGGGCATAACATTTTGCATGATAAGAGTTTGACTTTTCAAAATTAGCCACCGTCCATTTCAACGCCAATGAGTCTTCATGCAAGACAAATGACATAGAAAAGACAAATTTGGAAGGCTTATGCAACGCAAATTGGACTTGGGATAATGACATAGTTGTCTCTTCTATTTTGAGTGCCACCTCTTGGCTATTGTAAATTTTCTATATTAATGGCTTTTCAATCTTGTAAAAATCATCCCTCTTTTGGCAAGAAAACTTTTGTCAAAGATTGTGCTGTAACCTTTTTCAGAATCAATAAGAAGAGGACTGTGTTTTTTCAACTCCCAGCAACTGGTATAGTGTACTTTTGTCATAGATTTGCCTAAGTGATAGATTTTCTTTCTTCCTTGACAAATCTGGATTCGCACCTAGTTATTAGTTGGTCATTTATGCAGGTCACGTTTTGTGTTTGAACGTCTTTTGTTGAGTTTATAGTGGATATTAGTGGCTGTTTAGTGCCTTTCATTAGGACTATTCTTCCATTTTTCTCAAGTTTAAATCATTAGATTAAACCTTTTCGTGAAATAATTATGTGTATTGATCAATTGGAGTTGAAATTTTGCCTCTTCCTTGTCTGAATCAGTGTTCTCAAAAGCTTAATTTGAGTGGATCAAGCAAATTAGGTGTATCACCGTTTTAGCTAAGATTTTATTTAAAGTTATTTTTCCCCTTTTTTCCAGGTAGTTTGTAGCATAGAACTTGAGATCCTCATAGATACATCTTATAGGAACTAGCCTTCTTTGGAGGTTCTCATCATTGAGGCACCCACCCTCGTGAGAAGTTCCTATTGTTTCAACTGGAGCGAGGATTAGCTATTTCAGCACGTCTTCAATTAGGGTGCAACTCCAGGTTGACAATAGTTTTTGGCACACCCGATGGGACCACGAAAAAGTTCTTTGCATATCTGAAGAGTTTTCGCAGCAGCAGAGGATATTCAGCTACATCTAGTTGCAGAGTTCATAGCATCATTCAGAGAATTCGTCAATGCCAAAGGTTACCACAAGATCAACAAATAAAGGTATTCCTTTTGAATTTATAACTTATAAGAGAGCAAGATCTAGGAGGGCAAATCTATATCCTCAAAGAGAATATTTACCTCCTCATCTTATTGTTTTAAACACTGCAATCCCTAATATTCAAATGACCGTCAGAAACCAAGTGTTTGCTCTATTTAATAGAGGTAGCCCACTGAATCTAGCACATTTTGATGACATTCATGTATCTACCTTCAAAAGTATTTCATTCTTCTAAGGAGAAAATCAAACAACCCCTATTGAGCATATCCAAGATGTGGTTAATCTTTGTTCAGTTCGTAATGTTGATATTAGATTGCTTGCTGCTTCTTTCAAAGGAAAAGCATTATAGTGGTATAGAACCCTCCCACTCAGATCCATTTTCACCTGGGATGAATTGGGTGCAGCCTTAGTCAAGCAATTTGAAGACAAATCTGATCACTTATCTTTAGTTGAGCAATTAACTGCCATACAGAGAACTCATGAGTTCATGTCCGATTTTAATCTCAGATTCTAGAAGACATGGACAAGGATACCAGTTTTGATTAGGCCATCTCCTGAATATGCATTTCTATATTTTTTGAAAGCTCTTAATTCTGACATTAGTGTGATGATACAGTCAATGGGTGATACTACTTTGCCAGATGCTTATGAAGTTGCAATAAAGGTAAAAAACAATTTGATACAAGCAGGTAAGCTTTCTCCAAGACCTCTAATGCCTATATTTTCAAAATAAGTTCCATAGCAGTCCCTCAAGCTCCTCAAATTCCATCCTTAGCCCCTATTCCAGCACCTCAAGCTCAAATTACAGCCCCTACTAGTCAATCTAGTGAGATATGAGAGTTAAAAGGTTTGCTACAATCTTTTGAAAATGAATTAGTACAGCTTAAGAGGCATCAGTTTCAAGGTAATAGATCTTATCAATAGCAAAATCAGAATACCTATTAGCCTTTCAGAGATCAAAAGCTTCTTTATCAGGGTTTCAAAGAAAATAAACCACCTTATCACGCACAAGGATCCATAACTCCAGCTAAGCCATATGCTGCCCTTGATCCTAATGCTCCTTCCACTTCAAAGGCTATTGTTCCAACCCCATCTCAAAACAATTTGATGCAGGATTCATGTTGGCAGCCCTCAAATCTCAATGATGCTCAAAACCAAGCCTTGGTATCATAGAACAATTACCATGCCACAGATGACACAAGAAGAGTTTTCTTTTTAATAAAATCAATATCATGATACAAGTTTGGCATCTCAGGGGGTTTACTCATCAAATTCAAGGGGAGGTTGATGCTATTAATGTAAATTGGCAGGTAGATGATCATATTGCTTTTACTTAAAATTTTGAAACTAACACTCCAAGTGGTCAAGTTGCAGCTATAACCTATCAGAGAGATAAAATAAGAGCTATTGATGAGACTCAAGCAGTATCAAGAGCTTCAAGTACTCATGTTGTTTCTAAAAGTGCAAAAGAACAACTTGCTGCCCCTACAACTCAAAAAAATCAGAATACAGAGGTTAGTAAGGTTCATCAATTACCTCAAATTCATGAATAGCCAGTGCATCAAAAGGTACAGCCAAAGCTTAGTGGATCTCATTTCAATATAGTTGATCAAATGAAGAAACCTAATATCAACATTAACATCTGGGATTCTCTTACAATTCCAGGGCAAAAGGATAAGCTTATCCAAGAGCTTTCAACTTTTGAATTGTCTCCAAAACCGGTTGAGAAAGGTGTTGTCTTGGCTAATTTGGATCAGCCAATAAAGCAACAGGTACAACAAGCAATTAAGGTGACAAAGGTAGACAAAACCAAGGTAAAGTCAAAGAAAACTCCTCCCTTTTACCTTTCTTTGATAGTAGGTGATACTTTGGTTCATAATTGTATGGTGGATAGGGGAGCTAGTAGTACAGTTATGTTTAATTAGATTGCAGATAAGCGTGGAATCGTTTATGAGCCAAATACTAAAGGAGTATTGCAATTGGATGGGTCACCAACAAAGACGATAGGCATCATCAAAGATTTGAAATTGACATTACATGCATGTCCTAATGTAACTATTTAGCAGGATGTTGTTGTGGTAGATTTGCCTCCTTATTTTGCTATGTGCCTCTCAAGGGATTTCACCTCAAATATTGGGGGATATTTATCAGCTGATTGGACCTATTTGCTGTTCAGAATCAGGTATGGTACAAAGGTAACAATTCATTCAGAGCCTATTGCATGTTTTCACATGGAGCCATATACGCCAAGTGTTGTCAATGCTAATTGTATCATCTCACATGAAATATTACAAACTGGTGATGTAGAAAAAGACTCACCTTTGGATGGAGTTCCAGATTTGTTTCTTGATGAGTGGGCTTCTACCTTGCATGAGCATGATCCCTACAAGCTGATTGAAGAGGAGGGTCTTGGTGTGTATTGTTTTCATGAGAATGATGCACCAATTCCAGCCATGGTCAAAGAAAACGAATCTAATGAAGGTTTGTGGCAATTGTACTTTGATGGATCAAGAAATAAGCATGAAACCAGAGCTGGGATGATTTTGGTTTCTCCAACAGAGCAAAAGTATTTCTCTTCCATTAAATTTTAGTTTGACTGTTCAAACAATGTTGTTGAGTATGAAGCGCTAATTCACGGTTTGCAGTGGGCTAGAAAGATGAAAGTCAATTGTTTGCAAGTATTTGGAGATAGTGAACTTGTAGTTCATCAAATAAGAGGTTTGAATGTATGCAAAAATGTTTCTTAAGTCTTACAAGCATAGAATTTGGGATTTACTTGAAGATTTTCAGGATTTTAACATTCAGGCAATACCAAGGGATAAGATTAAGCATGTTGATAGGTTGGCTGCTGTTGGAGAACAATTTAGTATTCCAACTGATGTAAAAAGTGACAAATTTCAGTCACATATAAAGGTAGTAAGGCCTTCTGTTTCGGATAATCATTATAATTGGCAGGTATTCGAAGATGACAAACAAATTGTGAGATTCTTGCAAGAGGAGGCTGAGTTTTCCTAAAAAAATTAGTCAAAGCACTTACAACAGTATGGCGATCAGATTGTGCAATTAAAAACAATAAGCTGCCCAAAGGATTGGTCACTCTCGAGAATATTTTCAGTGGTGATGATGAGTTAAGAATAGAGAAGGCATCCTTGTTAACAAAATAACACTATGCCAACATAGAGGTTGCAGCGGGTAAGGTTTTGAAATTGGGAAAGGTATGTGCTCCTTCATAAAAAGAAGCCTTCATTGAGTTAAGTACAAATTTTGCTGATGTATTTGCTTGGCAATATAGTGATCTCAAGGGATTTGATCCATGTTTGGCTCAACATACCATTGAGTTGGAAGCTGAAACTAAACCAATGAGGAAAAAACAAAGGCCCATCAATCCTAAACTTGAGCCTTTAATGAGCATTGCGCTTCACAATCTCATCAAGTCAGCTCTCATATTTCCAATCAAGCACTCAACTTGGGTGCCAAACCTTGTTTTGGTATGGAAAAAGAAAGGTAAGATTCGTTTGTGTGTCAATTTCCGTGATTTATATAGGGCTTCGCTTAAAGACCACTATTGATTGCCATTAATAGAACAAATTTTACAGCTTGTAGGTTCAGAGAGGTTCTCCTTGTTGGATGGATATAGTGGTTACAATTAGATTTTGGTCAAAGAAGATGACGAATTTAAGACAGCCTTCACAACCAAGTGGGGAACCTTTGCATACAGAAAGATGTCGTTTGGATTATTTAATGTTGGAGCGATTTTTCAAAGAGCCATAGATATGGCGTTCCAAGGCCTTTTGAATAAATTTGTACTTGTTTATTTAGATGATATAACTGTGTTCTCAAAAAATGCAGATGATCACATAGCTCATCTTAGGCAAGTGTTTGAAAGGTGTAGACAATTTGGGATATCTCTAAATCCAAAGAAGTGCGTCTTTTCGGTTCATGAAGGTAAGCTTCTTGGACATATTGTTTCAAAGCATGCTTTAAACATTGATCCTGAAAGAGTAGATTCAATCCTTGCACTCTCTTTGCCTAAGCACAAAAAGACTATGCAAAGTCTCTTTGGAAAAATCAACTTTATAAGGAGATACATTTCAGATTTCGCAACTATAATTAAACCACTTACAGCCATGCTAAAGAAAAATCAGATCTTCAGTTGGTCCAAGGAGGGAGTAAAAGGGTTTGAAGATGTTAAGAAAGCCATAGTAAGTGCTCCTACGCTTTTAAATCCAGATTTTACGAAAGATTTCATTCTGTATACATATGTTAATGTGGACACCATTTCAGGGATTCTTATGCAATAGAATCATGAAGATTTAGAGCAACCAATAGCTTTCTACAGCCAAGGCTTGGAAGAGTACGAAACAAGGTATTCTTTTGGTGAAAAACATGTCCTTTTAGTTATAAGATCTCTTAAAAAGTTTAGACACTTGTCGAATAACAAGATACATCTAATGGTTCCCCATCCAAGCATCAAAGAATTTCTTTTGATCAAGGATATTAACGAGAAGAGAGCTGGTTGGATAACCAAGGTAATGGAATATGACATGAAAATTAAAGTTAAAGAGCTGGTTAGAGGCAAAGGACTTTGTGAGCATCTAACTCAGGACTTGCAAGAAACTAATGAAGTTGTTTTAGTGTCAAATGATGAAGAGATTGCTACTATTCACACCTCACCTTCCAGCTGGTTTCGTGATTTGGTA
This sequence comes from Torreya grandis, assembly GCA_037957365.1. Lineage (NCBI taxonomy): Eukaryota > Viridiplantae > Streptophyta > Pinopsida > Cupressales > Taxaceae > Torreya > Torreya grandis. The sequence continues at coordinate 2,536,152 of JARHVA010001339.1, forward strand.
AGCTATCTGCAAGATGGTATTTACCCTTCTCACCTAAGTGCATCAAAAAGAAGGTATATCAGATTGCAATCAATTCCATTCTTGCTCGTTGATGGTGTTTTGTTCAAAAAGGATATTAATGGAATGTTACGAAGGTGTGTGGAAACAAGCCAAACTCAAAGATTACTTAAAGAATTCCATGATGGACATGGTGGAGGACACTTTTCCGCAAGAACTACAACACTTAAAATCATGAGAGGTGGGTACTATTGGCCTACTATATTTGGTGATTGTCATGCATGGGTTAGAAAGTGCAAATAGTGTGCTAGGTTTGTAAGAAAAGTCAAGCTTGCAGCTTTGCCCCTTCAGCCAATTGTGGTGGATCAGCGTTTTGTCCAATGGGGATTGGATTTTATTGGTCTCATAAATCCTCCTTCAAGTTCAGGGCACAAATGGATTCTAACAGTTACAGATTACTTCACACGTTGGACAGAGGCAATAGCATTGAAAGAAGCAAACGAAACCAATGTTCTTGATTTCTACAAAGGTTTGCTTACTAGATTTGGAGTTCTTTCAACGATTATTTCTGATAATGCAATGGCTTTTGTGGGATCTAGGATCAACGAATGGGCTGTCCAACATGGAGTTTATCTCAGCACTTCATTGAACTACTATCCACAAGGCAATGGCCTTGCTGAATCTAAAAATAAGAACCTCTTAAGGATCATACGAAAAACTATTGAAGATAGTCAGAGGTCATGGCATCTCAAGTTGAAGTCAACTCTATGCGCTAATTGGATCACCTACAAGAGGTCAATAGCCAACTCTCCATACAAGCGGATATATGGTAAGGAAGCAAGGTTACCTATTTCTCTTGAATTTTCAGCTTTGAAACTAATGCATCAGCTTGAATTGTTGGAGAATGAGCCTGTGGAAATCAGGTATGCAGAGCTTATGGAGTTGGAAAAGATAAAAAATCAATCCATGCTAGCCATGGAAAGTCATCAAGCACAGGTGAAGAGAACCTTTGACAAAGGAGCTTCCTCACAAAGCTTCAAAGAAGGAGATTTGGTCCTCGATTGGGATGAGGATCGAGCCAAACTAGGAAGGCACACAAAGTTTGATTCCCTTTGGAGTGGCCCATATACGATCTCCAGCTACAAATCCCACAATGCCTTCCAACCTGCAAAGGTGGATGGCCAAGAGTTTCCAATGGGATACATCTGAAACATTGTTATTGAAGAGCAAAGCTCCATGTACATAGTTAATTTGTTTTGCTTTCCTCCAAGTGCTATTCAAGCACAATAGTTTCTTTTAGTTTTGTTCCAATAAGTGCTTGTTTGCACATTTGTTTCTTAGTTTTTCTACTTTCGTGTGTTTCCCTTCTTATTTTGAAGGAGAAAGGTTACTTCAGCCATGATTAGAGGAGATTTTCAGTCAGAAACCAAGTTTATCACTGTTTTGGGAGTTCAAATAGCATCTATATGGTCTAAGTTCTCAAACATAGCAGGCATGCTTCCCTACGAGTCGCCAGAAATGTTAGCCAATTTTTGTCCTACATACCAAAATTTTGCCTAAGTGTGAGAGGGTGGGCATTCAAGCAAGACTTCGGGTTTTACACAGTAGAAGACTTCGGGTTTTTGGAAGAAGTCTTCAGGTTTTACAAGAGACAACTTATTTTACTTTATGAGTAATCAGCAGTTGAAACCCCTCAGTAGAAGTAATTCGGGTTGGAAAACCTGAATTACTCTTGACAGTGCAATCGGGTTTTAAGAAGTGCTTTGCTTATGAAATTTTTATCAGCATAAGTAATTTGGGCTGGAAAACTCGAATTATTCTTGACAATGCAAATCGAGTTTTGAGAAGTGCTTTGCTTATGAAAGTTTTATCAACAGAAGTAATCCAGGTTGGAAAACTCAAATTACTCTTGACAGTGCAAATCGGGTTTTGAGAAGTGCTTTGCTTATGAAAGTTTTATCAGTAGAAGTAATTCGGGTTTAGAAACCCGAATTACTCAGGATAGTGCGTTTCGGGTTTCTCAGGGTGAATGACTTATCTATTTTTATAAGTAACAAGCAATGAAGAATCCGAAGTTGCAGACATTGAAGAACAAACAAATAGACTCAGACAAAAAGCCCGAAGGAATTCCTTCGGACAATTTGTCCAAAGAAATTCCTTCGAAAAAGTTCAAAGGACAAATTAAAGACAAAAATCCGAAGGGCAATGTACCCTTCAGAAAGAACATCCAAAAGGCTCGGGTGCCTTAGAAAAAGTGAACCTTACAAAAAGCCCGAGTGTCTCACAAAAAGTCTGGGTGTCCTGCAAAAAACCAAGGTTAAATGTTTGAAGGGCCATTTTCAAGCTTCTGGAGGGCAATTTCAAAAATCTCGAAGGGTACTTGCCCTTCGAGATAGTTCACTTCAAGGTTGAAAGGGACATTTCCAAAAAAATCCAAGTGCCCTCCAAAAAGCCCGGGTGCCTTAAAGATAAAAGTCGGAAGAAAATTGAAAGACATAAAACCTGAAGAAAATATAAGCAAAGGCAAAAGGAAGTTTGTGGGAGGACATCCTTCAGAAAAAATGTCTGAAGGAATTAGTTTGTGGGAGGACATCCTTCAGAAAAAATGTCTGAAGGAATTCCTTCAAACTTTTTGTCCGGAGGATTCCTTCAAAAAAATTGCAAACATAATAATTTGAGGGGCTTGACAAGAAATCCGTAGAAAAGTAAATGACAAAGCCATGGGAGATAACAATAAAGTCCGCAGGAAAGGAAAAAATCCGAAAGAGAAGCTAACAGAATTTCGAAAGGAAATAATTAAAAAAAACAAAGGCAAGACAAAATTCCGAAGGAATAATTGGACTTGGACAAAAAATAGAAGTTCGTAAAAAATAGACACGAACAGGCAGACCAAAATAAAATAAAAATCCATGCAAGCAAAGGTTATTTTTGGTTGACTAGTCAAAGCTTTAGTTGACTGGTTTTTGAAGTCAAGCTCATCTCCGATCAACTCGTGCTTTCAAACATTCCAACTTAGCTTCCAATGTTTCAATTGGAATTCTAATTTTAGCATGGTGTAGATTTCATGCATGCTCTTGTTTATCTCAGCTCTTTAAACGATCAAACAACTCAAGAGGAAGATCATATTTGGAGGTGGACGTAGCATTTTGCTTGATAAGAGTCTGACTTGTCAAAATTAGCCACTGTCCATTTCAATGCCAAGGATTCTTCATGCAAGACAAAAGACATAGAAAAGACAAACTTGGAAGGCTCATGGAATGCAAATTGAACTTGAGCTACTGAAAGATTTGACTCCTCTTCTATTTTCAGCACCACCTGTTGGCTATTGTAAATTTTCTATATTAATGGCTTTTCAGCCTTGTAAAAATCATCCCTCTTTTGGCAAGAAAATTCTCGCCAAAGATTGTGCTGTAACCTTTTTCAGAATCAATAAGAAGATGATTGTGTTTTTTCAATTTTCAGCAGCTGGTATAGTGTACTTTTGTTATAGATTTGCCTAAGTGATAGATTTTCTTTCTTTCTTGTCAAATCTGGATTCGTACCTAGTTATTAGCTAGTTATTTATGCAGGTCACGTTCTTTGTTTGAATGTCTTTTGCTGAGTTTACAGTGGATATTAGTGGCTATTTAGTGCCTTTCATCAGGCCTATTTCTACATTTCCCTCAAGCTTAGATCATTAGACAGAACCTTTTCGTGAAATACTTGTGTATTGACCAATTGGAGTTGAAGTTCTACCTCTTCCTTGTCTGAATCAGTGTTCAGAAGCTTGATTTGAGTGGATCAAGCAAATTAGGTGTATCACCGTTTTAGCTAGGATTTTCTCTCAAGTTTTTTCTCCCCTTTTCCTCAAGCAGTTTGTAGCGTAGAAGTTGAGATCCTCATAGATACATCTCATAGGAACCAACCTTCTCTGGAGGTTCTTCTCATCATTGAGGCACCCAGCCTCATGAGAAGATCCCATTGTTTCAACTGGAGTGAGGATTAGCCATTTCAGCACGTCTTCAATCAGGGTACAACTCCGGTTGACAACAGGTCTTGTAGTGCAAATCGAGATTCCAGAACAACTTTACTTCTCTCAACTTTATAAGTTAAGTTGTCCCGAAAACCCGAATGGGCCTAACAATGTCAATTGGGTTTATGCAACGACTTTACTTGTCTCATTTTTATAAGTCAAGTTGTCTCAAGAAGCCGAAAGGGTCAAGAAGAGTTGATCGGGGTTTCAGAAGCACTTTACTTCTTTCATGTTTATAAGATGAGCAATGTAGAAAACCCGAATGGGTGAAGGAAGAGGTAATCGGGATTTCGGAGTGACTTTGCTCCTCTCATGTTTATGAGTTAAGCAATGTGAAAAACCCGAATGGGTCTAGGTGAGTTGAGTGGAGTTTTGCAACAACTTTACTTAGTTCATTTTAATAAGTTAAGCAAAGTTGAAAACCCGAATGGATCTGGAAGAGTTGATCGGGTTTCTAAGATGACTTTATTTCTTCCAAGTCTATAAGTCATGCTGAATGAAGAACCCAAAATGGTCTTGAAGAATTCTTTCGAAAAAATTGGCAAAGACAATTCTTTTGAAAATATTGACAAGGACAAATCTTTCGGACAAAAAGCCCGTGAAAATTGTTCCAAAGGGCGTGAAGACGCCTACAAGAAAGCCAAAGGGCACTTCTTAAGAAGTCCAAAGGCCAAGTGGACCATCCAGAAAAGCCGAAGGCTAGTTTGCAAGAAGTCTGAAGGGTAAGTGGACCGTTCAAGAAAGTCGAAGGGTAGTCTAAGAAAAGCTGAAGGGCATGAGGACGTTTCCAAGGATTCCAAAGGACAATTTGTCAAGAAAATTGTCCCGAAGAATTAAGTCGGGAAAATAGCCCGAAGAGTAAAGTCCTGAAGAAAATAACCCGAACAAAAAGTCTGCGGAAATTGTCTCGAAGGGAACATGTTAAAGTTCGAGCAAGTCTGAAGGGATCAACGAAGGGGAAGCATCTCAAAGATGTCGAAAGAAGCGAGATGAAGTCAACATGTCTAAGGTTAATGATCTATTCAACATAAAGAGCAAACATCTTTGATGATCCAACGACACACGCAAGTTAGGATTAAGAAGACCCAATCAGAGCGAGTGAATCCAAAGCCCTAAAGGTGCTCAAAGGTTAATGCACAATGGCAAAGTTAAAGATCGAGCATATTCGAATAAATCGAAAGGAGCAAAAGCGATCTTGATATATAGGAAGTAGCGAGATGCAAAGAGGAGCTCGATGGTTAGACTTGGCGAGAAGAAAGAAATGAAAGGCCCGCATTTAATCTATTCTCAACAAACAATTGAAGGAACAGATAAAACCTGTAAATGATTGCACAGAGCTCGAGATTGATCGATCCAACCGATCAATCATCGATTAAGGAGGTTGTGCATTTAAGAGGTAAATCCAACAGCTACCAAACATAGTAAAGAGACTAGAACATTATGGTGTGATGCATGAACCAAGACACGAAAAGGAAATGGCACAGTTATGACCAAAATCCCGCAATTGTCAAAGATAGAAGCGAGAATAGACAATTGTAGTATGATGCAAGAACCAAGATGCGGGAAAATGCAAAAGTCAAATACGCATTAAAGGAGAATCTTGAACTGAAACTGGTTAAGTGCAAATAGAATGTGAATGCATTGAGTCGAGAAACCCTAATGAATCCTTGTATAAACACGACTCTTAACACATCATAAAGGTGCTGCTGCTATTGCGTTTTCAAGTGAGAAAAAGGGCTATCGATAAAAATAAATATGCAGAGTAAAATGTAGAGAAGAAGGGGAATGAAGTGTATCTAAACAAAGCATAACCAGATGTACGCAGATACAGAGTGAAAGACGTATGCAGACAGAGATTAAGCAAGCAAGAAGATAGAACACACAGATAATGAGAAGAAAGTGAACAGCTACAAATTAGACTTGTAACAAAGAACATTGAACTAGATTCACTTGTGAATCTATCTTGTACACTGGAGTTGTAGCTCCATAGTTCAAGTAGGTTGGTGCCTACATACAAACTGGGTTGGTGCTCAGTAAGGAGATTGGTGTCTCCTAAGGATTGGTGTCCTTGAATGTAACCAGTGAAGTTTGCCAGTAAGGCATTTTATTGTGAGGCTGGATTAAATCAGTAGATTCGAGCAACTGATTCTCATCATGGGTTTTCTACATAAAAATCTGATTTTATGTACTTCTGTGTGTGTGTGTGACTTTTGCATTTGTTCTTTGATTTGCACATGAATTTACATCCTCTTTAAAAGGTTTTAAATGGACTAGTTTTAGCTCATCTACTGATTCAACCCTTCCTCTTAGTAGATAGTTGTGTTCAACAAAACCTACCTGTTCCCGTGAGATGAGAGTTAGGAGGATCACTTTCATCCTTTTTGTGAATGCTTTGGTGAGAATTTTGTAAATTGTGTTGCATAGAGAGATTTGGTGGATATTTGGGGAATAGATCATTGATTTCTTAGGAATGAGAGCTATGAATGTGTAGTTGAGTTCTTTGATCTTTTGGCTTCATTTACTACTAATGTGACTTCACTACCCACTACATCCCAGAATTGTTGTTAAAAGGCAGCTATGAATTAGAGCCAATCATTCAGGGAAGCCCTATACGGGTACAAACAGAGTAGGTTGTTCAAAGACGCCTTAGGATAAGGGTACAAATAGTGCAAGAGAGAAGAGGTTTGAACTTGAATTGTAGAGTCGGTTTATAATTTGAGTAAAGGCATTTGCAGAGGTGAAGACCCAAGTTCATGACGTTTTGTAGATCAGATTTGTGGCATTTGAAGATGACAAGCTGAAAAGAATATTGACAGAATGACAATGAAATTGTATTTCACAATTCAAGAATAACAAGAGCAAACATTACAATAAATAAGCCAAAGCGGATATTCACATCGCATTCCCAAATTGACCTTTCCTATTCCTATGGGAATGGAGAACTTATTGAATGAGACAAAATCATGACACCTAAGATATACACCTAGGATTAATAACAACTATGTACAATATTGTTACATCCCCCCCTTAATTTGCAGGGGTCTGTCAGACCGAACATTCCTCTGAACTTTTCAAAATTTTCTCGTCCAAGTGCTTTAGTCAAGATGTCTGCTGGTTGCTTTGTTGTAGGGCAATGTTGCAACTTGACAATGCCATCTTTCACATAGTGTTGGATTAGATGAAATTTGGCATTGATATGCTTGGTTTGTTTGTGAAAGACTGGATTCTTTGTCATCTGGATTGTAGAAGTGTTGTCAACCATGAGAGGTGTTGACGAAACCTGTTGCTCGTGCAAATTTGAAAGAACCCTTCTGATCCACAAGATCTCTATAGTTGCCTTTCAAGTGGCCATATATTTTGCTTTTGTTGAAGAAATTTTTTGTACTGATTGCTTATTTGATTTCCAATTGACAATTGTCATTCCCAAATTCATCAGAAAACCCATAATGGACTTTCCATCTTCATGGTCACCAATATAGTCAGAATTTGAATATCCAACCAATTTGAAGTCTCCTGCCTTGAAGTATTTGAGCCCAAAATTTTGTGTTTCTTTGAGATATTCGAGGACCCTTTTTGTTGCTACCTAATGACTGTCCCTAGGTTACATGAATCTTGAGAGGATACCAAGAACAAATAATATATCTGGTCTAGTTGTGGTCACGTAAATCAAACTTCCAATGAGTTGTCTGTATTTAGTGGCATCAACTAAATCTGTTGAATCTTTAGATGCCAACTTAAGATTTTGCTCCATGGAAATGCTGAGAGGCTTACGAATTGGCTCAGAATATCACCAACATACTTTTGTTGAGTGATGAATAAATACTTTGGTTTTTGAATTACTTCAATACCCAAATAATAATGTGGATAACCCAAATTAGTCATTTCAAAGCTTTTCATCAACTTTGATTTGAACTTTGTAGTGTATTGTTCATTGTTCCCTGTGATGAGCAAATCATCAACATACACCACCACAAATACAATTGTTTTGACGAAAAAAATTGCATCTTCAAACTCAAAATGTTTGAAGTTCATGGTCATGAGGTGCTCAGCTAGTTTGTCATACCATGCTCAAGGGGTTTGTTTCAAACCATACAATGATTTTTCTAGTTTGCACACCTTGTGCTCTTGGTTGTTTACTGCAAAACCTTCGAGTTGTCATGTACACAGTTTCCTTGAGGTAACCATTTAGGAATGCAGTTTTGACATTCATTTGATGAACTTTCCATCCGTTGTGAGTTGCTAGAGACAACATGGATCGAATGGTAGTCCATTTTGTTGTAGGTGCAAAGGTTTTCATTGTAGTCAATTCTTTATTTTTGAGCATATCTCTTTGCGACAAGCTTTGCTTTGTGTTTGTCAAATGAGCCATCGGCTTTGTTTTTGTTATGGTAGACTCACTTGCAGTGAATAGGTTTGCAACCATATGGAGGATCAACCAATTTCCAAGTTCCATTTTTGACCAATGCATTGTTCTCATTTTTCATTGCTTTTTGTAATGTCCCCACTTTAGCAGTTGGCTTACTCAGTTTCAAGCGTACTTACTATTTGTAGTAAGTTAGCAGGACATAGCGGAGGCCAGTTTTGATGATTGGATTTGATACTCCTCGACGAGAGCTTTCCGGCAGACTATCACTTGCACTATTCGAAGTCTGATTGCTATTATATTGTAATGTCTGAAGTGTTATAAAAGTAACATTCAACTTAATTGCAAGATATTAAAGTGTTACTTTAAATATTTACTTTATGGGGATGGTACCCAAGGAGACATAAGTAATATCTTAATATATAAAATGTTGCACATCTTTTATCCCATATTGCTCATGAGATTTGAGTCACCCCCTTGGAGAAATAATAAAATGAAATGTTTGTGGCTTCATTAGGCATGTTGGATAAGAAGAAAAAATTGATGCACTTGCAGTTTGCAGGTTATTTTGGGCATTTGGGAACGTCCTTCTCATTTGTAGCACTCTAGACATCAATCCTTGGGATTGGTCTTTGGAGTCTGTGCTTTCAGCCTCATACAGCCACGCCACTTAGCAATCACACCACTGTAGCAGCTGTGCCACTATAGCAGCTACATCACTGTAGCAGTCGCGTCACTGTAGCAGCTCGTCATTATAGTAGCCACGTCACTATATCATCTTGTAGCAGCCGCCATCTGCAGTAAGAGTCGGGAGAAACAAGCTTGCGGAGTCTGTAGAACCAAGCCTGTAGAGTCCGTAGAAACAAGCCTGCAGAGTCTGTAGAAGCATGTCTGCAGAGTTCGTAGAAACAAGCCTGCGGAGTCCGTAGAAACCAGCCTGCAGAGTCTGTACAAGCAAGCCTGCAGAGTCCATAGAAACAAGCCTGCGGAGTCCGTAGAACAAGCCTTCAGAGTCCGTAGAAACAAGCCTTTAGAGTCCATAGAAACCAGCCTACAGAGTCCGTAGAAACAAGCCTGCAGAGTCTGTAGAACAAGCCTGCGGAGTCCGTAGAAACAACCTGTGGAGTCCGTAGAAACTAGCCTACAGAGTCCTTAGAAATAAGCCTGCAGAGTCCGTAGTTTTGCTGGACGGAGAACAAAATGATCGCACCTTCGGTATTCACTGGGGACATTCGCTTGAAACAATGTTCATTTCATTACTGGAGTATTTAGTGAGTTATCACATGGCCGACATTGTACTTGCTTACTCATTTTGCAATCAATATAAATACAGTGTGTTGGTTATTTCAGCTATGTGTGCCTATGCTTTCAATTCTATATTTATGTTACATGCATAAGACTTTGCAAAACACAAAAAAAAACAATACAAGCAAACCGTTCCGGAGTCATAAGGAGTAAAGATGTTGGTTCTGAATTAAATGCAACAGTGAGTTCTTCTAGAGAATCATTCAAGGTGAGCTTTTCAATTCTATCTTGAATTTCTTCAAGGGACTTGTTTGATTGTGATGTGGCTGCATGTGTACTTCTAGTGCCCGTTTTTACTTCATCAGATTTCTCATCTTTCAATATTTGATTGGCCCACTTAGGCATCTGTTTTTGTGTTTTAGGTGTTTCAAGTTCATCCTTTGAAGTTTCATCACTTTCTACTCTCTGTTCTAGTGGCCCCTGTTCATTGTCTGATGAAGTTTCACTCTCTCTTTCAGGAGGAGTTTCAATCTCATGTATAAGAGACAATAAAGAATCAATGGATTCCCAACTATGTGTCCACTCATTGTTTGGAACATCCAAATCACTCTTTGTAGACATCAAATTTTGCATACTTGTCAAGTCGACTCAGCTGATGATCAATGTGCTCTTTATCCTTTGCAGTCTCACAAAAAACTTCTCTTGCAACAAGAAACTTCTCTTTCTTATCGTATAGCCTATATGCCTTGGAGGATTCAAAATATCTCAAATGGATGCATTTGTGACTCTTGCGGTCCAACTTATTTCTCCTCTTTTGGAATCAATACATAACAAGTGGATCCAAAAATCCAAAGATGTCACACTGAAGGAAGATGATCACATCACATCTCATATGGAGTCTTGGATTTAAGAGCTATTGATGGTGATATGTTGTGAAGGAATACCGCTGTTTTAGCTGCTTCAGCCCAAAAGTGCAGATTTACCCCTTTGAAGTACAACATAACACAAACTATATTCATCAAAATTCTATTCATCCTTTCTACAACTCTATTTTATTGCGATGTGTGAGGAACTGTGAGATGGTGTTTGATCCCATTTTGCTCAAGTTAGGATTCAAATTTTTTTGAAGTGTATTCACCACCATTATTTGTCTTGAGTGTTTCGATGTGGGTTTGAGCTTCATTTTCTATCATGGTTCAAAAATTTTGCAAAATCTCAAAGGCTTTTGATTTTTTTTATAGAAAATATATCCAAGTCATTTTGCTATAGTGATCCTTATGACCACTAGCTGAGAGGATTGGAAGAGAACACAAGTCCGAGTGAACCAGTTGCAATTTTTTGTTTGCTTTCCACTATGGCTTCAGAAACGGTTCTCTTGCGTGTTTAGCCAAAATGCAGGTTCACATTTTTTATCTGATTTTGCAAGCAATGTAGGCATGCCAACAACACCATTCTTTTGCAATACATGAATGTTATTATAGTGAGTGTGCCTGAATCTAGCATGCCACAACATATTTGGAGACATTCTGTCTTTCACGAGATGAGCATAATTCCTTGAATTTGAGGAGTTTTCCTTCCTTATATCTAGTCAAGACGACTCCATTGTCACTTTTTCTCTTGATTGTGATATCATCATTAACCAATAGAATGGAATGGCCTTGTTGCCTTATGAACACTAGGGACAAGTTTTGTTTTAATTGAGGAAGGTAGAGAACATTTTCAAGTTTGAAATCTAGAAGCCCTGAACATTTAAGTTGTATTGTACCTTTTCTCTGTGGTTGCAAACTTGATCTATCTGTGAGGTATGCCGAGCCACAACTTTCTTCATTGTACTCCTCAAAGAAGTCTTTTCGAAAAGTCATATGTTGATTGGCTCTAGTATCAAGACCCCAAGCATCAAACCATAAAGAATTGATTGAGACACTATTTGCTTCATCATTTATACTGGAAAACACACATTCACTGGTGAATTGAGTTGAGTTTGACTCTTTTTATTGTTTCTTTGAATTTCCCTCTTTCTTATGGTATGCTTCAATTTTATCCCATGGAGTACTGCATTCATGAGTCTCATGACTTCCTTTTTTGTCACACCATTCATAGTAGAGGTTCTGTTTTTCATTTTTTTTTAAATTTTTACCACTATGATTTTCATTTTTGCCACTTTTTCCCGTGTGCTTGTTTTTGTACTTATTATTGCCTTCATTTTTGGAAGATGTGGCCTTGTTGGATGTTTTGGAAAAATTTGATTTGACATAGCACACACTTTCACTTATTGTGGACTTGGTTTTTCTTCTAAAGGCCTTTTCTCTTTTTGCCATCTTTTCAAGCAATTGATCAAATGTGAGTGTCTTCAACTGATTGCTTGCTTGTAGAGACTCCAAGTAGGTTAAATAGTTAGGAAGAAGGGCTTTTATGAATGCGGTCATATAGATGTCAATTTTGACATCTGTTGCATCTACATCATGCTTGATGGCACATATCTCTGAAGCCAATTTCATCACATCACCACTTTCAACTCTAGGTTGAACAACTTCAACTATATCTAAATGAATTCCAACTCTGAGTGAGAATCATATCGCTGCTTCAATTTGTGAAATGCTTCCCATGGAGTAATGCACTCTTGATATGATGAAACACATCTTTGTCTACTGAGGACCTCATCAAGGTCAATGCTTTCTAGTTTTTCTACCTCCATCTCTGAATATCCTTTGCATTTCTTATTGGTTCAACTGGGTGTTTCTCCCCATCGTAAATATTGAACCATAGATCATTGAAGACGAGTGTGTTCTCCACTTGCCGAGACCATTCTTATCAGCTGTCTTTGCCATTCAATGTTGTGCCAACAATAGATTTGATGAAATGCATGGTTTTTGTTTGATTTTTTGGAGTTTTGAGTTTTGGAGGTTTGGAGTTTAACTCCAATTGATTCCTTATCACTCCAAAATGGTCCCCTTTTCTAGATACCAAAATGGCACGTGAAAAAGATTCACCCTATCATTAGCACCTACTTAACAAGAAACCTCATACATCAATATACTCAGTTTTCTTGATTTACAAATTTGTGCCTGTCGATAGTGACAAATGGATAATATAGTAGCTCTCCTTTTTTCTCATTGAATTGCATAATTTGGTTGTTTTTTTGCCCAAATTTGCTTAGAATAGCTTTCTCAAGGCAATTTCAATGAAAATTGCTCCAAATTTAAATGCTTTCAAATTTGAAATTTAGCATTTAAAACTGAAATCTAAAATTTGTTTTTTAAATGAAAAAGCATAAAAAATGTATACCTTCTCTCCTCCAATTCGGCTTTATATGCACATAAAATTTCAATATTGGAAATATAAGTACAACCCTTTCTCTTTGAAACTTCTACGCAGCTGTATTCTTCTCCACGTGACTTCTATGCAGTTGTATTCTTCTCCATGTGACTTCTACGCAGCTTTATTCTTCTCCACGTGTGCGTGATTGGGCAGTGAGAAAGCAAAGCACCACAATTATAGGTTGTAAGGCCATAACGTGGAAAAAATACGACATAGATACCAACAAGTGATGACAATTCTGATGCCATGACTCTATGCAGGTCACAGGGAGAAAATTGTTAGATATATACAACTAAGACAGTTCAAACCCAACTCTATCTAGCAGAAAGCATATGTATAGTGCCAAAGAACAATCATATATTGCTTAAAACCGTTGATACACATTCAAATTTATTAAACTGATGAAACGCCTCTAGCAGTATGAAAATATGCAGCTGTCAGATGAAACATTTCTCAGAATTAGACAAGCGATATGCAGTCCCAACAACAACTAGAAATAGCCAAAAGATGACAAATTCTCATTCTTCAACTTCCACACAGATGCTACGCAGAACTTAGCATTGAAACACCATTCTTGAATGCAAAATAAAGCTATGCTCCAAATCAGATTATGCAAGTTGTACAACTTGAAAAGAGGAAGAAGGATTGAAAAAAAAATAAATAAAATTCCAGGCTCTGATACCAATGACATGCCGGAAAGAATATTGATGGAATGACAATAAAATTGTATTTCACGATTTAAGAATAACAAGAGCAAACATTACAATAAATAAGCCAAAGTGGTTGTTCACATCACATTCCCAAAATGACCTTTCCTATTCCTATGGGAATGAAGAACTTATTTAATGAGACAAAAGCATGACAACTAGGATTAATAACAACTATGTACAATATTGTTACAGAAGAACCATGAGTTGAAGCAAAACGATTTCGTGAGCAATGACAAACCAGTCGACGCAGGTTTATGTGATGTTAAGGCGTGCATGCAAAGACCAAACTACAAAAATCACAATCTATAGATAAGGTGCAAAGGAAGGATTCACGATTTGCAGACTAGGGTCATCCAAATGAAGGTGGTTTCCACAGGCAAAATGACGAAGCTGGAAGAAGAAATGCATCTGCAAATGTGAGTTATAGACATACGCGAGACAAAAAAATGTGATATGATTTGTGATCGTGATTTGCAACCTGCTAAAAGATAAAAATCATGATTTGCAACTATTCGAGAGTGAAGATTAGGACACAAGAAAGAGATGTGGAAAAAATGGAGATAGAATGGTAGAAAAAGGACACGACCCACGACATCATGATTCGGAGTTTGAAGTTGAAGTTGTAGACGTGACCAGACGATTGTTCTAGGGCACTTGCTGAGGAAGAATGAAAGTGAAAGACCAAACTTGGACAGAATTTTTTGAGTGATTCCAAGTGGACGATTTCAATTAAGGGCACACAAAAAGAGATTGTGCTAGGGCATGAATATACAATCCACTTTCAGTTTTGTTATTTTTGGTGTACAATCACAAGTTTTGTAGAATATATAGTCCAGAAGGGTTTGTAAAATATACAATCCAGAAGGGTTGTTTTGGTAATCACACATGTATGCAAAACTTTACATTTATTTTGGTAATTAGACTTGTGTGTAGACTTTACATTTATTTTTGCGTTGATTTCTGAGCTAGAGGTGAAAATATTAAGATTAATGGCCAATATTCAAAACTTGGTTATGCTGGAAGTGCAAAAAATAATTGGTCATAATTACAATGTCTGTAGCCATAAGATTTTAACAATTGTAGAATATCATGATTTGGATAAAATCATTCTCGGTTTAACAATTGTAGAATATCATGATTTTGATAAAATCATTCTCGGCATTGAATAAAGACTTGCTATGAATTTTGTGGATTATGACAAGCATCATAAGGGGGCTTTGCCATTATTGAAGTTGTTTGTGTCAAAATGATTCTTGAGGTTGGGAATGCCACTGAGGCAAGTGTGGTTTGGACCAGTCTAAAAACTAAGTATCAAACTTCGGAGAAAAGATGGGTCAATTTGCTAATTTTTGCAAGGATGATTGAGGATGGGACCTTATTAGAAGATCTTCGGGTGAAAGGTCTCCAAGACCAGCTCGTTGCCATTAACTAAAAGGTGGATGAGGATGACCTAGTTGTTCTTGTTTTGAACAGTTTGATGCCCTCATATGAATCATTCGCGGAGGCTTTACACTTAATGAAAAAAAGATAGACCCTGACATTTGTTTAGGTTAGTTTCTATTTGCTATAGAAGGAATGTAGACAGACACAAGTAAATGAGTCTAGTGCTGGACAAACAAAGAGTGCATTTGCTGCTAAGTCATAGGGGAAGTGGAAACAAATCTCTATTGATTTACCTTCCAAGTACCATGTGAAGTACTTTTACTGTCATAAGGTTGGGCATGTAAAAAATGATTGATCGAAGCGATGGTATGTACTTTCCCAACAAAGCAATTAGGTGAAAAATGTGGCAATTGTTGAAAAAGAACGAGATTTTGAGAAGAGTGCACCCTTGTGGCATCATATTCGAATGATGGTTCTACCATTTGCTAGCTCATTGATTCCAACACATCTAGATAATTTACATGTCAAAAGGATTAGTATGTCACATTTACTGCAAATACAAATATTTCTGATTTAATTTTATTAGATGATGGGGAGTCGCTTACTATAGATTGGATATGAGATATTCACACAATATTGAATGATGCTGGAAAATCATAGTAAGGAATGTTAGGTATGTTCCTAGCATAAATAAAAATATCTTCTATTAGTTAGTTAACATAAAATTCCAACACTGTTGTAAATTTCTCTAGGAAGTAGTGTATTGTGTCTAATGTAAAACTGGACAGAGTAATTGCCTTAGGTATTGGGCAAGGTGGTTGTATGGGCTTGTTGACCTTGCCACGGTCAACTTAAATGCATGTGTGGAGGGAAACTCCACCACACATAATATGCTGGAGGATGAAATTCATCATAGGTTTGTTGACCCTGCTCTAGTCAACTTACATGCACTAGTTGTGGAGGGAATATCCACTATAAAGAATGTGCGGGAGGATGCAATTCCTCAATCAAATGTACATGTAGTTGTGTAGGAGGATGAAATGCCCTAGTCAAAGGCACTTGCTCAGAGGATTGGAAACAAGCTTGCTAATTCAACAACATGGTCGTTTTCCCTGTGCTTATGACTTCTGAAGTTTGAACAACCAATTAAACAATCTATTGGATGCAAATTGGTGGACAAAGTTCTTATTTTGGAGTTAGTTTTTACTTCTATTGCAAAGATGTCACACTTCGGTTGCTTCTCTCCATAGCAGTTCAATTTGGTTTCTTGAATGAAGATGTGGATGAGGAGGTCTACGTGGTGTAGCCTGAAGGGTTTTAGGTAACGAGTAGTGATCATCTAGTTTGTAGGTTGATTAAGTCCTTGTACAAACTTAATCAGGCTCCACGAATGTAATGTCCCCTTTCTCGAATTAATGAAATCAGAGGACCCGTAGCCTATCTTTATTTTCCATAGGCTGAAGGGGGAGTTTTAAAAGGGAAATAATCTAATAATAATTTATTAACTTGGCCAAAAAGGTACTTTAAGTTATAACTTTGGAAAATGACAATTTATTATTATTGAATAGGGCAAAAAGTAAATATTGGATACATGGCCAAAAAATAATTAATAGTCATAAGTTGAAAAAATGTGAATATTCAATTAAAAGAAATATTAATTTGTTTTAGGGTTGGAATGAAAAAGTGAATAATAAAAGAATTGGGTGGAAAAGAAATCATTATTCAGACATCTGAATAAAAACTAACACCCTATTTCAGAGGAAAAGCTTGCAGCTTCAGCTTTCCATCAGAGGAAGAAAACCCTCTTGGTGAACGGATTCGAGGATGAAAACCCTCCCATCCTTTCGTGGTGACTTCATTTAGAAGTCATATCAGTGTAAAAAAGATCGTGGTTTATCCAATTTAGTTCAAAGTATGTATTAGTTGTTGAGGGCATCTAGGGTTTTAGATTTCTAGGAAAATCAATCATTGGCAGTTGGGCGTCCCACTTCTAAGCAATTAATACTATTGTCCCTAACTATTTGACTGTGATGTCACACTTCTAGTGGTTTATCACCCTTGACGTCATTCCTGATCTATTGCGTCACACTTCAGATTATCAGTTTTTGGCCATACAGGTCCTACACCATTGGCGTCACCCCCTGCTGGCTGGACATCATCCTTTTTGGCATCCACTGTTGTTGGCATCCTACCAGCTAGCACTTTTATTGAGCGTACAACAATCCATTTCGAGCATTTGCTTGTATTGGCATCACATCTGGGTGTTGGTGTCATTTATGGTTGTTGTACATCCCAGATTCATCATATCTAGACACATCAACCTACTGTACTATTATGAGGTTTATTCGACAATGGTTTGAATAAAATATTCCTCCTTTATGCATTTTCAGGTTATGCTAGGTTAGGGTTTGATCAAAAATTTATAAATAATTAGCATATGACTTTATTATGCTGTTGTATTTTTCCAATATTCAATAAAGATTCAATTTGGTTTTTGGTTATCAGTTTGCTTTGTGTTATTATCTATTATTGGGTGAAATTCTAGATTTGAATTGAATAACAAAATAAGGGTTTTAATACAAATCCAAAATTGTTCATATTTATCCAAAAAGGGATATTACAATGGTATCAAAGCCATTTTCTTGCTAGCCTATGAACGATGGGGTCACTACATAAGGATATTATGGCTAGTTTTGATTTATACAAAACTCTTCCAATAGAGATTTGAACATAAATCTTTTTTACAGACTTTATGGAGTTGATGGAGTCACGGAATGGAAAAGGGCACTATGAGGAAGTGTGGTTAGATAAAAGGAAGAGAGATTCAAGGTCTGAACCTCAAAACTCTATTGAGGAACAAAAGGAACTCTGTTGACCATTTTTGGTCCTGCAGACCAAAATTGGTCTCCCTTTTCTTCTCCTTCCATTTTCAAGCTCAAACATGAAGGATAATGCAGAAGTATACTTCTGCAACTCGTTTTTTCTCTTGGCATGCAAAAAGGCTTAACTTCATGCGTTTGCAAGAACAGGTAGGGTTGGAAGGAGCGATTATACAGGAGTTTGCAAAAGGTGCTAGTTTCATGAGAGTTCCCAAAGTTGAGTGTAAGTTCCATGTCTCAAACGTCTAAGGAGCTCCACGATGTGTTCTCGGGTTTGACAGAGCAAATAAACTGTTTCAGAGGACTTTTATTGGCAAAATAGACCAAGTTCAAAAGGCAAAAAACGCTTGAAAGGGTCAGAATTTTCCTTCAGAAAAGGGACTAAGGCAAAAGAAATCCAAGAGAATTAAAGGGATGAATTCTTTCGGACTTTATGTCCAAAGGAATTCCTTTGGACAATTTGTCCGAAGGTGTTCGCCAAAGGATCATTTTCAAAAGCCCGAAGGGTAGCAGCCCTTGCGAGGGGCACTTAGGTAACAAAAAGGGGCCTTTGCAACTTTTCCGAAAGGCAATTTTGGAGACCAAACAGCCCTTGCGGAGGGTAGGGGATGAGCAAAGTGCACCATTACAAAGCTCCGAAAGGTAACTTTGGGTATGATTTAGCCCTTGCGGAGGGCAGGAAAGCACTTGGAAAAGGCGAAGACAAGTTGAATTTCTTCGGGCAAAATGCCCGAAGGAATTCATTTGGACATTTTGTCCGAAGAAATTCACGAGGCAATAAACACAAAAGAAAGGAAAAACCCGCTGAAAGAAATCCGCGAAGAAATTCACAAGGCAAATCCTTTGGACAAAAAGTCCGAAGGAATTCCTTCGGACTTTTGTCCGAAGGAATTCACCAGAAAAAGAAAGCCCGATCGAAGGGAAAGCCGACTGAAAGCAAGCGGGAAAAAACGTAAAGGAACATTTCCTTTGGACAAAATGTTCGAAGGAATTCCTCCGGACATTTTGTCCGAAGGATTTGAGGACCAAGAAGCCTGAAGGGCCCCGAAGGGCAAGTACCCTTGCGGGGGACTCTCGGCGCAAAAATAAAGGGACCTTTCTCCAAGCCCCGAAGGGACACCTTCCCTTCGGGAGAGATAAAAGACAAAGGCCCGGACAAAGTCTTTTCCAAAAAGGGCTGAAGGGAAAAAGGCTGAAGGAAAGAAAGCCGAAGAAATCGTCAAAGGAGGGGACGGGCCCAAAGACGTCAAAATTGAGCATGGCGAACTAGCTGTTGGAGGTTCAAACGCCCAGTGATGGGCGCGCAGACGTCAAAATTAAGGCGGTGAAATAGCCGTTGATTTTGAAAAGCTTAAGGACAGGCCGCAAGTGAACTCAGCGACCCGCCGAGAAGATAGCCCCGAGTGCTCACAAGGCCAAGAAAAGACAAAGCCATAAAAAGACAAAGTCAGGAAGGGACAAAAAATAGCAAGGGAAGACGGAACAAAACAGAGAATCCAGAACACGACCACGCACACATACGAAAACATATGGAATGTTCCAAAAGACGCATCCAGCTAAGCACATATATGGACAAAACAACCCAAGTGGCGAAAGGTGTCGGCACAAGGAGTTTATCGAGTGGTTGACACAGTCTCTGCCAAGTGGTCATCAAGGAGCGCGAACAGTGAAGATGTGGCCTGTTTTTTCCACACTTTGCATTGATGAGCAGACAAACCACATGAATATCTTGAAGGAGCGGTCTTGTTTGCAGAAAAAGAGGTGCGGCTCATGCTTTCACATTAATGTTTGAACGCCAAAGTCAAGATCGACAGCCAACACAACATTCTCTTTCAACAGTTTTCTCTTCCCGATGCTCTCAATGCAGATGGGCCACTTGTAAAAAAGGGCGTCAAAGTCTTTTCCAAGGGGGCACCATTTGCTTCCTCTCTATATATATATTGTAATCTCTCATTTGAAAAAGATATCTCTCATTGTTGTAAGGCGAAGCCCTGCCAATTTTCACCTGAAATCAAGAGAATATGCATTTTTACCTCTATTTTGGTTGGATATATCTCTGAGTGTGTCTGAGTGTTAACCTTGTGTTCAGTCATTTCTTTCTTGATGCTCTCACAAGCTTGATACCAACACGCCTGGTATAGACAAAGCGCCATTCCTGTAGGTAACAAGAAGAGCTATATCTGGAGCGCAGAGGCAAAAGAAGGCTACCAGACAGTGTGCTTTTCCTACAGCGCCTGTGGTAAGTTCATTTTCTGTGTGTTTCCATTAAAGCCTCCCTGTTAAGCTTCTTTCAGTCTGGCCCTTTCATCAGATAAAGTGTATGTATGTGCTCTTATGGTTCAAAGTGTGAGTATGAGTAGATCAAACTTGTTTGGTGCATCACCAGCTTAGGTTAGGTTCTGTTTTTTTAGTAATCTTTCTCTCTTTTCAAACCCCCCCCCATTATATATATATGTATTAGCAATATTACTGGAATAACTTAGAGATGCATCAGAGGGAGCTAGCCCTTATCTAGAGACTCTCCTCTCAGTTTTGCCAGACCCACAGGCAAGAGAGGAGTTTCCATTGTGCCGCGTGGAAGAGAGAAGCCCAGCGTTTTCTCAAGGGTGCAATCCACAGCGTCAACAAACTCTACATGTAAGTTGAAGATAGAGATTCTTTAATAGTATAAAATGTTTTATTGATTCCTAATGACTACATGTATCAACAAGGGAATGAGGAAGCCAAGGAAGAAATTGTGAAGGTGAAAGCACCATTCGTTGATTTTCCAAATCTTTAAGCAGAAAAGGTCAGTAATTACATATGTGAGGCAGAATTTAATGATCCACCATTATCAACAAAGGTGGATCCTAGGGTTGAAAGAAAACCAACCACCTTGCAAGCAAGTATAGAAGATGTAATGAGGACCCAACAAAGGCATGATGAATGGCTAAGGAGAGCTAGGGAAGCTAAGTTGATAGTCACCCAAGCAAAACAACACTTGCAGAAAATTAGGGCAAATAATATTCCCTTGATAATGAGGAAAGAGGGAGAAATCATGGAGCATGAACCAAAGAAAGAAGAAAACTTGATTTGCAAGATGGTGGAGAGAAGTTGGTGGTTCAAGCCAAATTTTCAAATGATAATGTTGATTTTCAGCTTGCTGGAATTTTCTTAACAACTAATGGTAAGCAAATTGATTATCTTCATGGCAAGGGTTTATTGCATCACCCTCATACTATGCCCTTACAATGTTTTGGTCATCGTGAGAATTATTATAACAATGTTGAGAAGATGAAGGGTACCAAATGGAAAGAGGAGCTTTTCCAAGAAGCTCCTATACATTTTCTGAGCATTCTTAAGATCGAGCCATTACCATATGAGATGCATTTTTAGGACAACAAAGAACTATTCCAGCCTTGCCATCATTCAGAGAATGGAAAAAGAGTGAAGGAGACTTCTCATAGGAGGCAAGTCCCATGGGCAGCGCATGATGAGGTAAATCCTACAATTTTATTTTCAGAACAACAGTCATGTCATAAGAATTCTTAGCTCCTAATTGATAAGCATGCTCTTGGGAAAGGTCTTTCCTTGAAGACATGTAGTAAGTTCATCAGCTTAGCCACTAAGGGTAAGCAAAATATATATTACCTTGCTGTTCAAGATGTTATAGGCCAACATAGTGTGGTAGCTATGAATGTGGGAAACAAGAACTATGATCCACGGTTCTTAAAGAGTGCTGTCATGAACTTTTGGACTACTTTTTTCCACATTCACCTTTTGCAGCAATAGAAGAAAGTTTTGTCACCGGAAAGATGCACACTCCATCCACGAACATTGGTGAGGTTTTGGCTGCTGGTACAAAATGGTTTCCAGCCACCCCAACCCAAGATTGAATGAGAGAATACAATGCTACCACCATGGTATGTTGTTTTTTCTAAGTTCATGTTTTGGAATAATAGTACTTTCCTTGGACAGCTATAGATTGGCAAGCATGACGAAGTTTTTGATGTGTGAAAGAAGCCACTTGTTGAGAACATCATGAGCAAAAGCTCCAACACCCTTAAGGCTGTTTTGGAAGAAATTAAGAGCAAGGAGTGATGATCTTCTACCTCGCAAGGAAAAGGAGTACATGATGGGGACAGTCGTGCTCCAAACCTTCAGCTTGAAGGCCAAAATCATCACCATTTCTTGCTGTCACATGACAACATTTGCAGCCACACAAATGCTTCTATTGCATGATCTTTAGTTTGTTTCTGCTAATGAAGTATTTCCAATCATTGTTTGGTTGTTTCAGCTCCATTTTCACTAACATTAATGATTTTTACAAAGTATTTTCAGTATTACATCTGCTGCACCAATTTTGTTTCGCTGAGTCCCAGGAGTTTCAATCCTGGACTCCTGCCATTAGTCACAAACAACCATAGTACAGATCCTTTGTCTTTGCAATTGATTGAGGATACAATTACTGTCCACATCTTAGATGAAATGGTGAAGATTGACAAGGTTGGAATGAAGGGTGAGGTTGCCACATTGGAATATGTATTAGCTTGTCACGCTGTTGATTATTCATCCATTCTTTGCTTTTGGACAGTAATTGTAGTTGTTTGCAAGGCATTTATTACAACAGAGTTTGCAAAGAAAGAACTTGTTATTGTTGTTTTAAAGGGTGCAAGTGAAGAGGGCAGGTTCAAGGTAGTGGCTGATCTCTTTTTCAAGGAAGTTTTAAAACTTCATGGACTGCCTAAGAACATTGTGAGTGATAGGGACAACTGGTTCCTTAGTTTGTTTTGGTAGGAACTCTTTCATTTGGTAGGGACAAAATTGACACCACGCACCAACTACCACTACAAACAGATGGGCAAACTGAAATTGTTAATAAATGGCTTGAAGGTTACTTGAGAAATTATGTGGCGAGGCAACAATTAGCTTGGCTTAAATGGATTTACATGGGAGAGCATTGCTACAATACCACTTACCACATATCCATTGGTATGTCACCTTTCAAAGCTCTATATGGGTATGATGCTCTTTCTTTTGTTGATTTGGTTATTGCTAATAGTAGAGTGCCAGGTGTTGACCATTGTTTGGTCCTGCAGGCCCAAAAAATCGGTCCTCCCTTTTGTTTCCTTGCTGTCCCAGTCTTTGATGTTTTCACCTTGCTGCAATCATGGTTTTTTTTTCCTTTGCAATAGCCCTGGTCTTATAAAGAGTCGAGAGATCCAAGACCTGTAGGTTTTTGGTTCAATATGGAGCTTATTTCACTTCGAGCGATTGCCTTGCACAGGTCTTTTCGGCAAAGGGAATGGGCCGGTTCCAAAGGGATGCAAGTCTTTTAGCAGGCTCCAAAGGCAAAGTGCCCTTGCGGAAGGCAACGAGCACCTTTAGGAAAATGAACAAGGCGGAAAAGAGGTTCAAGCGGTAGGTTCAAACAATAGGTTCAACGATGCATTGAATTCATAAGGAGACTGAGTGAACCCGACTCTTTGCAAAATAGAGTATTGAACCGTTGGACTCCAAAAAACGGTTCAGATTCAATTGAAAGGTTCAAAGTCATAGCTAAAAAAGCCCGAAATGGCCTACACAGTTCGCAAAAAGGGGCAACAGATTTTCTTCGGAGGGCACTTTGGTCGGCGGCAGGACCAAATCAGAAGTTCCGAAGGGGATTTGCAAGACCCAAAGTACCTTTGCGGAGGGCAGAGTTTCTTTCGGAAAATGACGAGGTAGAAAAGCCGAAAGGTAAGTTTCCTTCAAAAAGAAAGACCAAGGCAAAGAATTCCTTCGGACTTTCTGTCCGACGAAATTCACAAGGCAAGGAGCCAAACAAAAAGTTACCCTTCGGAAAGGAATCAAAGGTCAAAGTTCCTTCGGACTTTTTGTCCGAAGGAAAAGACAAGGAAATCCAAAGGATGAATTCCTTCGGACATTTTGTCTGAATGCATTTGTCGGAGGATTTTCCCGAAAGAAAGGGCCGAACATGAAGGAAACATTTCCTTCGGGCAAAATGTTCGAAGGAATTCCTTTGGACATTTTGTCCGAAGGAATTGAGAAGCCAAGGCAGCCTGAAGGGCAAGTGCCCTTGCGGGGGACTCTCAACTGCCAAGAAGGAGACCTTTTCAAAGCCTCGAAGGGACACCTTCCCTTCAGGTGGGTTCAATTGCAAAAAGCCGAAGGAATTGCCAAAGGGGTGACGGGCCCGAAGACGTCAAATTCAGCATTGCGAACTAGCCATTGGAATTCAAACGTCCGATGACCTCCTTGCAAACGTCAAATTCAGGCAATGGAATAGCCGTTGGCTTTTAAATGGTGACGGGCGCGTGAACGTCAACTTTTCGGCAATGAAATAACCATTGATCTTTAAATGCTTGAGCGCAAACTTGAAGGAATTCAAAGGCCTTAAGGCCAAAAGGAAGAGACCGCCGAGAAAGGAGCTTGAAGAGCCAAGGATTGAGAGAAGATAGCCCCGAGGGCCGAAAGAGCCAAAAAAGACAAAAGCTAGGAAAAGACAAAAGCCAAGAGTGAACTCAGCGATCCGTTGAGAAAGGAGCCCGAAGAGCCAAGCGCAGAAGCAGACAAAACAGTCCAGGTGGCAAAAGAAAGTGTCGGCACAAGGAGTTATTGTTGTGGGTGAAACAGTCTCCGCCAAGTGGTCATCAAGGAGCGCGAATAGTAATGGCGCGGCCTATTTTTCCTCATTTTGCATTAATGAGCAGACAACCACGTGAATCTCTTTAAGAAGTGGTCTTGTTTGCAGACAAAGGGGCCTAGCCCATGCTTTTACAATAATGTTTGATAGAACTTAAATGTTAAAGTCAAGACTGGCAACTACCACAGCATGTTCTTTCAGCGACTTCCTCTTCCCAATGTTTTCAACGCATCATGGCCCACTTGTAAAAAGGGGCGCCATTGCTTTCTCTCTCTATATATATATTGTAAATTCTCATTTGAGAAAGATATCTCTCAGCTTGTATGGCGAAGCCCTGCAGGATTTTACCTTGAATCAAGACATAGCATTTTTACCTCCATTTTGAGTTTGCACTTTTGCATATGTCTATGGTTTTGTCTTGTGTTAAGTCATTTTCTTTCATGCTTTCACAGAATGATTCCAGCATGTCTAGTGTATTATGAGTTCTTCTTTTGCAGGTCAACCAGAAGTGTCCACAGCAGATTATAGGCGCATGTGAATAGGCTACCATAGTGTGTCTTAGAACACCTCTGGTAGTTCTTCCTCCCTGTATCTCTAGAGGACCCCTAGCTCATTGATGCAGAAGAGTTTCTCGTATCAAATGAAGTGTATATCAGCTTGTTCTTGGTGTAAAGTGTATGTCAAAGCTAAGTAGATCAACCATTTTGGTGTATCACTGCTTTAGTTTAGGTTCTATTTTCAGTAATCCTTCTCTCTTTTCATCCCCCCCCCATTGTTAGCAGTAGAAAATCTAGGGCCACAGAGATGCATCAAAGGGAGCTAGCCCTTATCTAGAGATTCTCCCCTCAGTTTTGCCAGACCCACAGCAAGAGGGGAGTCTCCATTGTGCCGTATGGAAGACAGAAGCTCAACCTTTCTATCAAGGGTGCAATCCACAGCGTCAACACTAGGGGCACGAGACTTGGTTGCTCAAAGCCAAGACATATTGTGTATGCTCAAATAAAACCTCCAGCATGCTCAAAACCAACATAAATTATATGTAGATCAGCACCGTACAGAGAGAAGTTTTGAGGTGGGAGACATTGTTTTCTTAAGGTTGCAGCCATACAGACAATCTTCTATCAAGAGTGGAGCTGAGAAGTTTAAATCCCATTTTTATGGGCCATACAAAGTCATTTGAAGGATTGGGGAGGTTGCCTACGAACTTGAGCTTCTAGAGCATAGTAAAATACATAATGTTTTCCACGTACCATGCCTCAAAAAGGCATTGGGGCAGCATGTCATTCCTTCTATTGAGTCGTCTCCCTTAGATGATGAAGGCAAACTCATATTGATTCTTGAAGTTATATTGGATGTCAAAGCAAAGAAATTAAGGAACAAAACTATCACAAAGTATCTGGTGCATTGGAAGGATCTACCAATAAAGGATTCTACTTGGAAGGATGCAAAAATTCTTGAGCATCCCAATTTGCAATTGCTTGTGGGCAAGCATTTCTAGGAAGGGTGGACTGTAATGTCCTCTTTCTCGAATTTATGACATCAGAGGACCCGTAGCCTATCTTTATTTCCCATAGGCCAAATGGGGGTATTAAAAAGAAAATAATCTAATAATAGCTTATTAAGTTGTCCAAAAAGGTACTTTAAGTTATAACTTTGGAAAATGATAATTTATTATTTATTGAATGGGGCCAAAAGTAAATATTGGATACATGGCCAAAAATTAATTAATATTCATAAGTTGGAAAAAGATGAATATTCAATTAAAAAAATATTAATTTCTTTTAGAGTTGGAATGGAAAAGTAAATAATAAAAGAATTGGGTGAAAAAGAAAATTTTCAAACACTCGAACAAAAACCAACACTTTTTTCAAAAGAAAAGCTTGCAACTTCAGCTTTCTATTAGAGGACAAAAACCCTCCCGGTGAATGGATTCGAGGATGAAAACCCTCCCATCCTTTTGTGGTGACTTCATACAAAAGTTAAATCGGTGCAAAAAGACCGTGGTTCATCTAGTTCAGTTTAGAGTGTGTATTGGCTATTGAGGGCTTCTAGGGTTTTAGATTTCCAGGAAAATCATTGGTAGTTGGGCATCCCACTTCTGAGCAATTAATATTGTTGTACCTGACTATTTGACTATGGCATCACACTTCTGGTGGTTTATCACGCTTGACATCATTCCTGGTCTGTGGCATCAAACTTTAGTTTACTAGTTGTTGGCCATACAAGCCCTACACCATTGACATCCCTCCTTGTTGGCTGGACGTCATCTTTTCTGGCACCCACTATTGCTGGCATCATACAAGTTGGCACTTTTATTGACCGTGCAACCATCCATTTCGGGCATCTACTTCTATTGGCATCATGTCTGGCTGCTAGCGTCATTTCTGGTTGTAGCTGTACATCCCAAATTTTTCATATCCAGACACATTAGGCTATTGTATTGTTCCAAGGTTTATTTGGCAAGGGTTTCAATAAAAGATTCCACCTTTATGCATTTTTAGATTATGTTAGGTTAGGGTTTGATCAAAAAATCATGAATAATTAGTATATGCTTTATCATGTTGCTATACTTTTCCAATATTCAATAAAGATTCTATTTGGTTTCCAGTTATCAATTTGCTTTGTGTTCTTATCTATTATTGGGTGAAATTCTAGATTTGAATTGAATAATAAAATAAGGGTTTCACGACAAATCTAGAATTGTTTATATTTATCCAAAAAGGGATATTACAACGAACTTGGTATATTTTGTTTGATCAGTATCTCCAAGATTATGAATTCAAAACTATAGAGGTTGGGCTACCGTTAATAGCCAATGGTGATGCATCACTGATCAATGAATCACTCTATAGAGAATTGGTGGACAACTTGATATATCTCATGTCCACATGACTGGATCTTTGTTTTGTTGCTAGTTACCTTTTTCGGTTTCTGTCTACACCAACTCCTACATGGGACAACAACAAAATGTTAGAGGACCGCAGTTTCAGATTGTTATCTAAAGAGCAGCATGTACCTGTAATGACTAAACTTTTTGGTCCCACTTTGTTCATAAAATTTCAGGAAAAACTTGAGTAGTCTTCTTTTTAATCATTAAGGGAGGGTATTAAAGTTATTAATTAGTCATTAGCTAAACATTAACTAATGGTCAATTATCAACCTTCCCAACTAATGTAACTTCTTTTTTGCTTAATAAAAGATGAACACAAAAGTGGGTAAGTGTGCTGTATGCCTTCCATTTATCTTCATTCTTTCAGTGTTTATATATGCTAATATTTTCCAAGTTTTACGGAGCTCATATTGGCTTAACCCTAAGGAATAATTGATCACCAAAATTTAAATTCATGAATAGATCGTTTAGTATCATCCCAACTCTATCATATGTAGCTTTCAAGTTATGCACATTATCAGGAATGGCAACGTTGGAAAAAATGATTTTTAAAAGAACCCAATGCACAAGTCATTAAAACAAATTTATTTGAGTGACACTACTAGGAAGAATACTTCATTAAGAATGGTTGAAGTGAAAGTTGTCTCCTTAAACTTATTACCTTTTTGTAATACCATTGTACAAAAAAAGTTTACAATCTTTCTCCCCCTATAAAAACTCTAAATGTCCCTGTTTGATATATCTAATCAAAATGAACTAATGATACAAAATATTGGATGCGAGTCATTACTGGACATTTCCAATATTGACAAGATAAGCCTCCCCAACTGGCACACAATGTGCACACAATACTTTTCTTATTAATTTTACACTAAGTCAAGTATTAAAGATAGATTTTTAGAAATGACTTGGTTTGTTATCTTTGCTCAAAGATTGAGTGCCTACAAGGACTTATCTATTTTGATATGCAACGTATGTATTATTCTTCTCAAACCAACTCATTCCTATCATGGCATCACATTTACTTAAAGTTAAAACATGAAAATGTTCAATGTATCAAAGTTGTCTTATTTAAAATTCAATTTTTCGACAATTACATCCGTATGTTTAATAATTCTTTTGTTTTCCATCTCCACGGCTATGGGTTCAATGGTTCTGTATTTACAGCTGCTTAAATCTTCATGTTTGGTTGTGAATCAGTTTTATTGGAATTATTTTGATGTTGAAATTTCCTGATTGACATCCGGGGACATCCTTTTGCATAATGATTATCCCATCAATTCCAACATTTGATATCTCATAGTGTTTTCTTTTGGGATTGGTGAGATTTACCATTTTGAGAAGAAGATGACATATTAGCTGCTCGATAAGGAGCATTCTCTTGATTTGGTCTTCTTCTTACAATCCTTTTTGCGTATTGTTGTCAACCTGGAGCTGTGCCCTGATTCGAAGACGTGCGCGAAACGGCCAGTCTTCTATCCGACTGAAACAATGGGATCTTCTCACGAGGGTGGGTGCCTCAATAGTGAGAA
Organism: Torreya grandis; assembly: GCA_037957365.1. Lineage (NCBI taxonomy): Eukaryota > Viridiplantae > Streptophyta > Pinopsida > Cupressales > Taxaceae > Torreya > Torreya grandis. The sequence goes on from JARHVA010001339.1 coordinate 2,565,106, forward strand.
GAACCTCCAGAGAAGGCTGGTTCCTGTATGATGTATCAATTTGGACTTCTACTCTACACTGCAGACTACCGTGAAAAGGGAGAAGGAGAACTTAAAAGGGAAATCCTACCTAAAGGGGGTGATACACCAGAATTATGATCCTACTCAGCTTGGAACCTTGAACATTGAACGAACAAGAGAGAAGGGAGACCTTAGACTTCAATTAATCATTTATGCATAAGTATTTCATGCAGAGGTTCGATCCAATAACTAAAACTTGAGGGAAAACGATGGAGAGAGGTCTGATAAAAGACACTTTGCTGCCACCTAACATCCACTTACAATTTCAGTAAAAGACAATAAAGAACACTGAACACGATCTGCACAAAGATAAGATAGCAACTAGGTATGAAACAGAATTTGGGAAGGGAGAGAACTCTATCACTTATGCAAATTGCTGAAGAAATATAGACTATGCCAATGCTTGAAATCTGAAAGTACAGTCCTTATTGATCGAAGAGGTTACACAACTCACCAATGGCAGAGTTTGGTCTAACCAAGAGAGATTGGATGATTTTTAATCAAGGCTAAAAGCCATTATATAGAGAGAATTACAAAAAGCCAAAGATTGGCGTAGAACTTGAAGAGAAAGATTCACTTTTGTTAACTCCAAGCTTTACTTGGCCTTTCAATAAAATATATTTTCCTTTTGTCCTTGCATGAAGCTTCTTTGCTTGATGAAGCGCACTTATCTTTGTTATGAACTGCCCACCTCTTTTTGCATGGAAATCCACGCAAATGCTAAATTTAGAACTCCATGTGAATTGCTTCATTGCCGGGTTATAGCGTTTGAAAGCTGAGATAAACGAAGAGATTAACCTCCCTCGCATGGAAGGCTCCTAGTGAATGCGGCGTTTAATCAATTAGTCAACTTTAACTTTGACAACTGTTTGAAAATAGCTCCTGCTTGCATGCATTCTGTTCATTTTAGTCTACCCGTTTGTATCTATTTCTGGCGGGATTCTGTATATTTGGATGGTGTTAGTCTAATTATACCCGGTTTATATTTTCTTTCAAAATTCTGGCTTTATCCTTGTTCCAACGGTTACTTCCTGTGGTCAAAATTTGACGGCCTGCGGGACGTCACCCTTAGTTTTCTTATTTCCTTCGGATTTCTCTGCTTGGCAATTTCCTTTACTCTTATTTGTTCGGGCTTTTTCCCGCAGTCTTTTGCTCTGTCGGCTTTTTGTATTGAACACTAATTCATATTCCCGCAGAAAAAAGTCCGCAAGAATTATCCCGGTTTATTCGGGTTAATTTTATCGCGCTTATTTTGCATGGCCTTTCTCTGAATTCCTTCGGACAAAAAGTCCGAAGGAATTAATCCTTCTTTTGATTGTCTTTGCCTCTTGTCTTTTCTTCGGACTTATGTCTTGTGCAAGCCTTTTCGAATTTCTTCGGACTTTTTGTCCGAAGGAATTCCTTCGGACAAAAAGTCCGAAGGTTGTTCTTTGTTGTTTGCAGAATCAACTTCTCCGAAGCTCCTTGGATTTTACCGTTGGCATCCTTTCTTTCGGCTTTGTAATTTCTCCGAATCCCTTTGGGCTTTTTGTTCGAAGGAATTCCTTTGGACAGAAAGTCCGAAAGGATTCATTTCCTTTGTTTTTTTCCTTTGTCTTTTGTCTTTCTCTCCGAAATGTGCCCTTTGGGATTTCAAATGTGTCCTTCCGCTGACCAAGTGTCCTCTGCCCGTGCCCTTCGGAAAAATTGGAGGACACCCGGGCTTTTTGCAAAAGTCTCCGAATTTGGTCCTGTGCCTTCCCGAAGAGTAGGTGCCCTTCGGGAATATTGAAAGTGACCCTTCCGAAGGGTAGGCTGCCCTTTGGAAAAATTGAAATGGACTTTTCCTTGCCTCTTGCAACTTTTCCAAATTTCTTTGGCTTGCCTTTTGTGCGGACTTTCTTTGTCTCTGTGGTCTTCTAAATTTCTTCGGACTTTTGTCCAAAGGAATTCCTTCGGACAAAAAGCCCGAAGGTTGTTCTTCGCCTTTATCTTTCTTCCCCCTAAGTGCTTTCCTGCCCTCCGCAAGGGTTGTGCTTGGCTTCTGAAATTGCCTTTCGGAAAAGTTGCAAAGGCCCTTTTGTCGCCTAAGTGTCGGGAACTTGTAAATTTCCTTCAGACAGTCCGTAGAAATTTGCTGCTGAGTCTGTAGAAATCCTGTAGAGTCCGTAGAAATTTCCTGCTAGAGTCCATAGAAATGACTTGCAGAGTCCGTAGAAATCCTGCAGAGTCTGTAGAAATCCTCTACAGAGTCCATAGAAATCCTCTTTTGGTCAAGGAAAACCATGTATTCTTTCTAAATAGCAAGAGACAATCTGACTTGTGGAAGAATTGTCAACATTCTGGTGACTCAACTGGGAAGCATGCCTGCTATGCTTGAGAACTCAGACCATGTATAGACGTTATTCGAATTCCCAAATGGTGAACTTAATTTTTGATTGAAAATCTGCTCTGATCATGGCTGTAGTAACCTCCCTCTTCAAAATAAGAAGGGAAACACACAAAAGTAGAAAAACTAACTAAAAGCAAATGTGCAAACAAGCACTTATTGAACAAAACTACTGTGAACTACTGTGCTTTTACAGCACTTTGCAAAAACAACTAAATAACCTAGCTAACCATGATGAAGCATGATCTGCCTGGATCAAATGGGAAATTCTTGAACTCACTCCTTCCAAGAGATGGTACAAGTTGCAAGGCAGGATGTTTATTAGTCATAACCTTTGATGAGGCATTTGCCTTGTCGACCAACTGTATTAGCATCTTCTCAAATGGGTCATCAACAGCAAACCAGTCACCAACAAAGACAAACTCACCAAGTATCTCCTGATTTTTTTCAGATTGCTTGTCATCTACCACCATGTCAAGTGATACCTCATGTATGCATCCCTTTTGAGTGACCACGTCTTTCTTATTGATTGCTGCAAGTTCTTCCAGCTCTTCAAGGAGCTTTGAATATGCAACCCAATTTGTACTAGGATCTTGAATAGGTGATTCTTGATCAAATCTCTCATAAACATGCTCTTTAATAGCCACCATATCCATACAAAGCTCTTCAATCTGTTGTAGAGATTCAAGGTATAGCTGCCAATCATATTTTTGTTCCTCACTTTGATCTATTTGAACTGAATCAGCTGTCACGCTATCTGGATCCTTCTCAATAGGAGATACCTGTAACTCATGTATGACTTCAATTTGTACCAGCTCCTCTTGAAGTTCCTGTTGACCATTTTTGGTCCAACAAGCCAAAAAATCGGTCCCCTTCTTTCCCTGTTGTTCTGGGCCAATTCATTTTTTTGATTTTGCACAAGTCTGGGATTTTCTACGGACTCCACAGGATTTTCTACGGATTCCACAAGAATTTCTACGGACTCTGCAGGTCCTTTTCTACGAACTCTGCAGGCATGGATTTTTCTACGGACTTTGCAGGTCCATTTCTACGGACTCTGTAGGTGAAGTTTCTACGAACTCTGTAAAGAAGATTTCTACGGACTCTGCAGGCGAGTCTTTCGGCGCATGAAGAACCAGTTCAAAGAGTGCAAGGTTTTACAAAGCTTCTTCGGACTTTCGTCTGAAGAAATTCACAAGGAAAGAGCGCTGAAAGTGGTTCAACGACACGATCTTTCCAAGAGTTAGCATCTTTGAACCATTGAACCGGTTCAACACTTTGGTTCAATGCTTTGGTTCAACGACAAAGTTCAATTGGCTTGGTTCAACGAGCTTGGTTCATCGGCTCGGTTCAAAGGCTTGGTTCAATTCAGTTGGTTCAATGCTTCGGTTCAATCAGATGGTTCAATCACTTGGTTCAGTCGGCTTGGTTCAAAGCTTGGTTCAACTGCAAAGTTCATTGGCAAAGTTCAATGGCGAGGTTCAATCAAATGGTTCAACGGTTGGTTCAAAGGAGCGGTTCAACCAAAGAGTTCAAGAGAGCCTCCCGAAGGACAAGTGCCCTTGTGGAGGGCACTTAGTCGGCAAAAGCACCCTTCGGAAGGGTCGATTTCAAGAATCCCAAAGGGCACTTTTAAGGCCAGTCGAAAAAGACAAGGAAGAAATCCTTCAAACTTTTTGTCCGAAGGAATTCGGAAGGGCAACAAAGCCGAAGAAAAGCAAGAAAAGACTAAGGCATTGAACGAATTCTTTCAGACTTTTGTCTGAAGGAATTCTTTCAGACAAAAAGTCTGAAGAAATTCGGAGGAATGCCGTGGAAGGAAAAGCTGACGGAAATTCCGAAGGCAAAGCGGCCGAACAATTCTTGCGGACTTTTTGTCAGTGGGAAAATTGTCCGCGGGGAAAAAAGTCTGCGGGAAAAAAGCCCGCGGGAAAAGCCCGAAGCAAGAAACCCGCCGAGGAGAAAGAAGACCGCCTAAAGGGTATGTGCCCTTGCAGGGGGCTCTCGCCGAGAAAAAGGGAGCGACAAAAAAGGCTGAATCAAAGTAGGAAGCCGAAGGAAAGTCCAAGGGGTGACGGGCCCGAGGACGTCAAAATCAAGCACGACAAACTAGCCATTGGGTATTCAAATGTAGTGACGGGTGCGCAAACGTCAATTTCAAGGCTCGTGAAATAGCCGTTGATTTTGAAAAGCCTTAAAGAGGAGCCCAAGGAACGCAACAACCCGCCAAAAGATAGCCTCGGGGGGCTGAAGGAGCCAAAAAGAGACAAAGCAAGGAAGAAGACAAAGTGCAGGAAAAGACAAAGCAATCCAAGTGGCGAGGAGAGGCGAGTTATTGCCAAGTGGTCATCAAACAACGCAAACAGTAAACGACGCTGCCTGTCTTCTCCATTTTGCATTTATAAGGGGATAAACCACGTGAATATCTGGAAAGAGCAGTCTGTTTGCAGAAAAGAGGTGCGGCCCGTGCTTTCACATTAATGCTTGAACGCCAAAGTCAAGATCGGCGGTTACACAGCATGGTTCCAGCAGGCCTTTCCCAGAAGAATGACATCAACAATAGTGACTTCCTCTTCCCGATGCTCTCAGCACACATGGGCCAGCTTGTCAAGAGTGCCAAAGTCTTTTCAAAAGAAGCGCCAAGTTCTCTTCTCCTCTTTCTATATATTGCAAAAATTCTCATTTGAAAAGGGATCCATCCCTCAACCTTAAGGCAAAACTCTGCCCAAAAATCTCTCGGGCTTGTAAGGCAGAACTCTGTCAGATTTTACCTTGAATCAGGACTTAGCATGTTTACCTCTATTTGAGCTTGCACTTTTGGATGTGTCTATGCCTTTGTTCTGTGTGAAGTCATTTTCCTTATGCTTTCGCAAGGTGATTTCAGCATGTCTAGTGCATTGTGAGTCTCTTTTGCAGGTTTGCCAGAAGTGTCCCTAGGGGAGTGTAGGTGCTTGTGAATAGGCTGCCATAAGTGTGTCTGAGGACGCCTCCGGTAGTTTCTTCCTCCCTGTATTTCCACGGACCCCTAGCTCACTGATGCAGAAGGATTCCTTGTATCAAATGAAGTGTATAGGAGCTTCTTCTTGGTGAAAAGTGTATATTCGGGCTGGGTGGGTCATCTTTTTTGGTGTATCACCTTTTTAATTTAGGTTTAGGTTCTGTTTCAGCATCTTTCTCCCTTTTTATCCCCCCCTTTTTTTCATTTTATTTGTTAGCAGTAGGAATCCAGGGCCTAAAAGATACATCAGAGGAAGCTAGCCCTTATCTAGAGACTCTCCCCTCCAGCTTCGCTGGTCCCACAGGCGAGAGGGGAGTTTCCATTGTTGCGTGTGGAAGGCAAGAGCTCGGCCTCCTGCCCAGGGTGCAATCCACTGCGTCAACAGTTCCTCTACCTCAAGACCAGTCTTCTCACTCTCAGCTATAATTAGATGCTCAACTACAACCTCAAGTGAAGTATCAATAAGAAATTCTTCCTTAAACACACCTGAAGCATCATCTTCACACTCTGCAAGAACTTGTCCTGTAGCCGCAACTTCTTTCTCATTCCTCCAAAGAGCAGGATCCTCCTGAGAAAGGGGGATGGCGGGAGGGTGATAAAATTCATTTGTTTGAGAAGGAATATGAAGCATGGGAGGTCGATCATGATCAGATTCTGGAATCTTGAGAGCAATGGAATTATCTAGGGAGTTTTGGAGGGGAGGGAAAGAGAAATTCTTAAAGACCTCTGTATTCTGTTCCTTCCATTTGGCTATTAACTCATCATAGTTTGGAACCTGCTTGTCCTCCTGGACAACCTGGGCTTGAGAGATGATTGGTGAGGAAAGGGGACTATAGGAAGGTTTAGTCTCATAAATAGTCACTTGAATAGGCTTTTGGATATGCTCTTGACTCCAACTAGGAAGCTCCCTTGGCACACACTGGGCATGGTTAAGAACTTCATAAGAACAAGGAGCACAATAGCCCTTTGTAGACAATTGGTTTAACTCGATTTTCTGCCTTTCCCAAGCCTCTATCTTTTCTAATGCAAGAATACATAGTCCATTTATCTCTTCTGGATCATTGGACACATTTTGAAATTTGTTGGGTGAATATTTTGTTGACCAGCTAATTGGTGAGCAAAATAGTTCCTATCACCACAGCATAGGGAGATTGGTCGTCCAAAGTTGCAGGTTTACCACATCCAATGGGGACAAATCTCTCCTCTCATCAAGGGGAGGTTCCCTATAATTATGTAGGTGCTATATACTATATAAATAAGCAGAAAATAACACATGGGGCCAGAATAAACCATCCATCTCTCATCTTTCAAAGATGATGCTCAGAGACAAAAGAGAAAATCCTGGTGGAAACACTGAAGGCACTTCTCTTCTTTCAGAAGTGTTCTTGCAGGAAACAGCAGGAGTTTCTTTCAGGTAGTAAAAGTAATTGATGGCAAAAGGGCGTAGTAACCAGCAAGATGAAACAGAACACAAAGTTTCCACCTCAACTGCCCAAAGAGTATATCACAAAGGATAATGGGGGCACAAAGTCATCCCAGAATCCTCAACACAGAAAGAAAAGAAAAACACAGACTGAAAGCAAACGTGAAAGCGCAAAGTCTTCCTCACAGTTGATTTCAAGACACTTTACTAATTACTTTCGCTGGTTCTGCTTGTCAAATTAAATAAATAAGAATACTTCTAGGAAACAGACATAAGAACAATTTCCTAAAGTAGCACAAGCCAAAACAGCACAAAGTCTGCAAACAACTTACTTTCTCATTCAGATAAAATGAAATGAAATTACAATCTGAGCTCAAAGTCTCAGTCTTCTTTCAAAATGGGCAGAGGTTTGCTCCTATAAAATGAAAAGTCTCCCTTACTAATGAGAGAAATTACAAACTTATAGCAATCACGCAAGGCTTGGCGTTCTTTCCCATGGGACGGCCCATGTTGCAGTCAAAGTCTTCAATGCGCCTTCAGTTTTGTCTGGAGGGACCATGCTGGGAACAATGTATCGCCATAACTATGGCGTGTCCATTCCTCTAATGTGTCTCTTCTTTGGTATGGACTGTCCGGTCCTTTTCCTGATATCTGCGCAGCTGTCCAATTTGCCATTACTTTATGGAAGAAAAACAGGGTTGCGTCCTTGATTTGGTGCGCTCAAAAGTCTAAGTCTACTTGATCCACTGTTCCACCTACTGGAAATAACTCTTTTGAAAATATTTCTGGTCCTTTGCGTCGATCTTCTCTCCCCTGTAGCAATTTAAATCTTCGGGCTCTCTTTTTATTTAATCGTTTGGTTCTTACTTTAAGTTCCACGCTCTATTTGAATTTTCACAGATTTTTCTTTACTTTAAATTTGACGTCCGAGGGGCCGTCAATGGTCGCTAGCTATTTGAACCGTGTTGAACTTTGAACCTGTGAACCATTTGAAAGTTCATTGGTTCAGAGCTTCGTCAGTTCACTCTGTCTCTTTTGGTCCATCGCTTCCTTGCTTAAGCGCTTCTTTGCTCTCTGGTTGAATCATCACTTTCATTGAACTTGCCTCTGATCATCCATGTTGCTTCTTTCTTTGCTTGAGGCCGCCTTTGAACTGCTTGAACCTATGAACCATTGAACTTTGAACTCTTTTGGTTCAAGGTTCAATCAGTTCATTGGTTCTTTGATTCTGCTCGCCGCTTGTTCTTCCTAAGCTCTTTGGTCTTTATCATGCTTGGTTGAACTTTTGAACTTGCGAACTCCTTGAACCATTTGGTTCAACGGTTCAATGGTTCAATCGGTTCATTCTTTGAAGCTCTTTGTGTCTAAGTCTTTGAGGATTCCCTTCTGCGTCTTTGTTCAGCCTTTGGAACGTCCCAAAGGGAAGGTGTCCCTTCGAGTCCTTGGAAAAGGTCCTTTTTCTGACGCCAAGTGTCCCTCGCAAGGGTATCTAACCTTCGGAAATTTTCATGCGACCTTCGGGATTTAACTTCCCTGGCGGGTTCTTGTATCTTTAGCGGGCTTTTGGCTTTCGGGCTTTTTCCGTCGGGCTTTTCCTTCGAACAAAAATCCCGAAAGAATTCCTTCGGACAAAAAGACCGAAGGAATTTTGCCTTAACATTTTTTTGAGAAAAATCTTCCCGAAAGAATTCTTTCGGCCTCTTTTACTTAGCCATTTTCCCGAGGGGTTTCTAACTTTTGTCCGCTTTTGCTTACTGCCCTCTGCAAGGGCACTTGTTCCTTTGGCTTTGGGGGCAGCCCCTTGAACCTACCGATTGAACCAACTTTGAAATCGCCTAAGTGTTGAGAGCTTGCTTCTTTCCTGCAGAGTCCGTAGAAATCAACATGCGAAGCTCGTAGAACTTGGCCTGCAGAGTCCGTAGATTTTCTTCCTGCAGAGTCCGTAGATTCAAGCCTGCAAAGTCTGTAGATTCAAGCCTGCAGATTCCATAGATTTTTGGAAAAGCTTTGAAAAATGAAGAACCCAAATGCTCAGAACAATTTTTTGAAAAGGGGAGAGATGATTTTTGGTCTGTGTAGGGCCAACATAGTCCGTAGGTTGTCCCAAAAATGAGTGACATTTTTTGGGGACAACAAAATAAACCATTCACTTCCTCATACTGAGAATTAGAACAAACCTTTCTTGCATATGCTAGTATTCTGAGCTCTATTTCATTCATTTTTTCTTGAAGGCAATACTGCTCATATGCAACATCATAGCCATATGGGGAAGATAAAATCCGGCCCTGAGACTGATATGGCTCACAAGGAAGGTAAGATTCACGCTCTTGATAATAAGGATCATGAGAAACTTGATAAGGCTCAACATAGCTTTGATAATACCCTTGATAAGGCTGATCAGACTCATAAAGAGGCTCATAGGTATCATGACCAGGTTGGTATGATCCATCATTAGGCTGATAAGGAAATATAGCATAGGAATTCTCTCCATACACAACCATCAAAATTCATTCATGATAATTCAATAAAAATAGACTTACATGGAAGCTATCCTAAACTATTGGAAGCAACTGCTTGAGCTTGGAGTCACCAAATACTTCTTGAAGAACACTGCTATAACTGCAATTTCATCAAAACTAGGAAAAATGGGTCCCACCCGGCGTGCCAAATACTGTTGTCAACCTGGAGCTACGCCCTGATTCGAAGATGTGCGCGAAACGGCCAGTCTTCTATCCGGCTGAAACAATGGGATCTTCTCAAGAGGGTGGGTGCCTCAATAGTGAGAAGAACCTCCAGAGAAGGCTGGTTCCTGTATGATGTATCAATTTGGACTTCTACTCTACACTGCGGACTACCGTGAAAAGGGAGGAGAATTTAAAAGGGAAATCCTACCTAAAGGGGGTGATACACCAGAATTATGATCCTACTCAGCTTGGAACCTTGAACACTGACGAACAAGAGAGAAGGGAGACCTTAGACTTCAATTAATCACTTATGCATAAGTATTTCATGCAGAGGTTCGATCCAATAACTAAAACCTGAGGGAAAACGATGGAGAGAGGTCTGATAAAAGACACTTTGCTGCCACCTAACATCCACTTACAATTTCAGTAAAAGACAATAAAGAACACTGAACATGATATGCACAAAGATAAGATAGCAACTAGGTATGAAACAGAATTTGGGAAGGGAGAGAACTCTACCACTTATGCAAATTGTTGAAGAAATATACACTATGCCAATGCTTGAAATTTGAAAGTACAGTCCTTATTGATCGAAGAGGTTACACAACTCACCAATGGCAGAGTGGTCTAACCAAGAGAGATTGGATGATTTTTAATCAAGGCTAAAAGCCATTATATAGAGAGAATTACAAAAAGCCAAAGATTGGCGTAGAACTTGAAGAGAAAGATTCACTTTTGTTAACTCCAAGCTTTACTTGGCCTTTCAATAAAATATATTTTTCTTTTGTCCTTGCATGAAGCTTCTTCGCTTGATGAAGCGCACTTATCTTTGTTATGAACTGCCCACCTCTTTTTGCATGGAAATCCACGCAAATGCTAAATTTAGAACTCCATGTGAATTGCTTGATTGTCGAGTTATAGCGTTTGAAAGCTGAGATAAACGAAGAGATTAAACTCCCTCGCATGGAAGGCTCCTAGTGAATGCGGCGTTTAATCAATTAGTCAACTTTAACTTTGACAGATGTTTGAAAATAGCTCCTGCTTGCATGCATTTTGTCCATTTTAGTCTGCCCGTTCGTATCTATTTCTGGCGGGATTCTGTATATTCGGATGGTGTTAGTCTATTTATACCCGGTTTATATTTTCTTTCGAAATTTTGGCTTTATCCTTGTTCCAACGGTTACTTCCTGTGGTCAAAATTTGACGGCCTGCGGGACGTCACCCTTAGTTTTTTTATTTCCTTCGGATTTCTCTGCTTGGCAATTTCCTTTACTCTTATTTGTTCGGGCTTTTTCCCGCAGTCTTTTGCACTGTCGGCTTTTTGTATTGAACGCTAATTCATATTCCCGCAGAAAAAAGTCCGCAAGAATTATCCCGGTTTATTCGGGTTAATTTTATTGGGCTTATTTTGCGTGGCCTTTCTCTGAATTCCTTCGGACAAAAAGTCCGAAGGAATTAATCCTTCTTTTGATTGTCTTTGCCTCTTGTCTTTTCTTCGGACTTATGTCTTGTGCAAGCCTTTCCGAATTTCTTCGGACTTTTTGTCCGAAGGAATTCCTTCGGACAAAAAGTCCGAAGGTTGTTCTTTGTTGTTTGCCGAATCAACTTCTCCGAAGCTCCTTGGATTTTACCGTTGGCATCCTTTCTTTCGGCTTTGTAATTTCTCCGAATCCCTTCGGGCTTTTTGTCTGAAGGAATTCCTTCGGACAAAAAGTCCGAAAGGATTCATTTCCTTTGTTTTTTGCCTTTGTCTTTTGTCTTTCTCTCTGAAATGTGCCCTTCGGGATTTCAAATGTGTCCTTTCGCCGACCAAGTGCCCTTCGGCACCAACCAAGTGTCCTCCGCCCATGCCCTTCGGAAAAATTGGAGGGTACCCGAGCTTTTTGCAAAAGTCTCTGAATTTGGTCCTGTGCCTTCCCGAAGGGTAGGTGCCCTTCGGGAATATTGAAAGTGACCCTTCCAAAGGGTAGGCTGCCCTTCGGAAAAATTGAAATGGACTTTTCCTTGCCTCTTGCATCTTTTCCGAATTTCTTCGGCTTGCCTTTTGTGCGGACTTTCTTTGTCTCTGTGGTCTTCTGAATTTCTTCGGACTTTTGTCTGAAGGAATTCCTTGGACAAAAACCCTAAAGGTTGTTCTTCGCCTTTGTCTTTCTTCCCCCTAAGTGCTTTCCTGCCCTCCGCAAGCGCTGTGCTTGGCTTCTGAAATTGCCTTTCGGAAAAGTTGCAAAGGCCCTTTTGTCGCCTAAGTGTCGGGAACTTGTAAATTTCCTTCAGACAGTCTGTAGAAATTTCCTGCTAAGTCCGTAGAAATCCTGCAGAGTCTGTAGAAATTTCCTGCTAAGTCCGTAGAAATCCTGCAGAGTCTGTAGAAATTTCCTTCTAGAGTCCGTAGAAATGCCTTGCAGAGTCCGTAGAAATCCTCTTTTGGTCAAGGAAAACCATGTATTCTTTCTAAATAGCAAGAGACAATCTGACTTGTGGAAGAATTGTCAACACGTATAAACCACCATTTGTTTTCTTAAATTATTCTATTCTCTTTTCTCATAATATTTTTAGATTTAACAAACTGCTCAGCTATATTTGTGCAGCTTCATCCACTGTTGTCAGTTTCCCACAGCACACATTAACTTTTTACTCATTTCTTAACCCATTTATGAATCTTACGACTTGATCTCTCCTATTAATAAATGATACAAAACAATTAAATCATTCAAAATTCTATTTATATTCCTTAACAGTCTGCCATTTTTGTTTTAATTCAAATAATCCATTCCATCGTTCTTGTATTTTATAGTCAAAGATGCACTTTTATTGGCATAATGCCTAGAATCTTTCCTATTTGATATTTTGTGTTTTAAGCTTAAGTGATCTTGTTGTATCTTGCCACCAATTTAATGGCCCTTTTTGTAATCGATAGGTAGCAATTCATGTTCTTCCATAACTACTAGTTCCTTGCAGTTCAAAATATCAATCCAAGTTTGTCAGTCATTGTTCCTCTTCTTCTCCACTCCCAACTTCTCCATTATATCCGGACAATTTCACCTTTTGAATGAAACTATCCAATTCCTTTCGAACTTTATTTCTATCATTGGTGTGAGGAGACTCAACTTCAGAATCACTAGAAAGTTCATCTTCCGAGCTCATTTCTTCTTTCATTGATTCTTGCCTCTTTCTTTTATTACTGTTATTCCTATTTTTACTTTTATTTTCCTTAGTATTACCTCCTCTTCTTTGTCTCATTCTCATTTAGAGAAGAAGTATCATCTGAGCTTCCAGTTACCCTATTATTGCATTGATTGCCTTGTTCCAAGGCTTGACATTTGAGTTGTTCGACTTGTTCTTCTTTCCAAAGATTTGTAGGGAGACGTGTTGTCATGTTCTAAGGCCATGATTAGTAATGGTTCTGATGCAAGTCAATCTGTTAACAGGAAAATTATCTAATTAGGAATATTATTAGGTGTATAATAGCTCGGAAACCATCAAAAGTCGACTGAACATGGTTTAACCACAATTAGCAATCACCCCTAAGTAGACCAATAATCGACAAATACACAATCACTCTATAATCATACACTTTTATCCTAATAAATACCTGTAGGAAGACAAAGATCCTTAATTTAAGAAAAAAATCTAACTTAATTAAATAAATTTAAAATCCTATATACTCACTTCTTTTATCATGCTCATTGGCTGAAGAGGCATTATATTTCAAAGACAACTGAAGGTTCAAGTTTATGGGAAACCAATTATTATTAGAAAAGTGCGACCATTCTCTTGTTTTGTAGATGGGACCCACTAAATGTGGTTTAAGTTTTATATGTATGGATATTTTCTAAATATGTATGGATATTTTCTGAAATCACAAATGTGTGATTCAATTTTGAAAAACATTTCCTTGACTAATTATTCCATATACACATTGGAAACCACCAATTTATCATTTATTACATATGAGTCACCCATAAGATCACGTTTTCTCATACTATAACAGTATTATAGTACACCCAATCTATTTCATACATGTAGATTCTTGGTCTTCTTGGAATGTACTATTTATTTTATTATTGGCTTGTCTTTATATCGGCATAACCCCAATAACATATCCTCCTATATAATTATTCTGCATCGTGCCTGCTGATGGGCAACACCATGTATATGATAAAATATTTTTTTGAGTTATGTTATTTTTTTTTGTTTTGTTTTGCTTTTTTAAGGATGATTGACAGTGTGATGGTGCCATCCAAATATTTTTGATGGATCTATTCCAATTTTTTCTTAAAAAATGTGAACTTCCACGCTTACCAACTTGAAGCTTTGATATGGTTTTAATTCTAAGACAAATATTTCAGAAATTGATTTCAAGTGGCAGGTTGTACTGATTATTTATGTATTCCGAGCACAGCTGGCTCAAATTGATTTCAAGTGGCAGGTTGTACTGATTATTTATGCATTCTGAGCACAGCTGGCTAAAATGTCAATTTCTTTTCCATGTACAAGGTTTTTTGGGGGGGTTATATCTATGTCTATTTGGGTAAGCCATGGCTGATTTAGCAAGGTCTTCATGCATTTTAGAAACCAGAAAAACTGTTCTGCCTCTATGATTTGTGCTATATGTTTTCTCATAAAATTTAAGGAGAAATTTTGGAAATAGCTTATACCTTTTCAATTTAAAAAGTACCATAGTGTTTATGTTATTGTTTGCAGTAGAGATGTTTCAGGATGAGAGGCTCTGATACCAAAATGTCACGGTCAATTTCCCAGAATTAATCCAAACATATCACATTAATATTAAACTTCTATTTTAAGATTTAAACATTATAAATGCTACAATGTACTCACTCATATAATTATATGACAAACAGAAAATAAATATCTTTGTTAAATTCAAGGTTGGGTATATATCTTTTAGGGTCTTGGAATAGATGAGGCCCTACTTTCTCTTGGTGTCCAGATGCACATGTGCTTAGACTAATGGCCACAAGGACGGAGAATTCATTAAATATTACATTTTTCCTTAGCCAAGAACCATCCAAGATATACTTTGTATCCTTGGTTGGACATGCTCTGTGTGCCCCTTCTCCAATGCCCACTGCCTACCTTGCATTGCCAACCCAAGAAATTTTGAATGTCCCATATCCAAGGAGTTTAATGCATTATATATTTTCCCCGGGTAGTTATAATACAACTAACACATCCGCTTATAAAAAAGATTAATTTCATCAATTAATCTTTTAAACACAATCTTTATTGCACCCCTTTTACTTTATTATAATATTTTTTTGACACTTAAGTTCTACTTTTTTTTTTAATAGTTTTTTTAAACAATTGCTTTTTACATTTTCTTTTTTATTTTACATGTTCTTTAGCCCTCCTTGAGAGACATTGTTTTTGGCACCATCTTCAAGACATCTCTTCCAAGATGTCCCTCATGGACACCCTTATCAGGCCTACTGTCCTCTATGGGTTTGTAGTTTGGGGACCCTCTTTGCTTGAGTCAGATTAGGCATCGGCTGAGAGAGTCTAGACACTTCTCCACCACATTATCAGGTGCAAACAGACTGTTCCCAACACATCATCCTTGCAGAGTTTGGGGCCCGTCCCCTCAGACTGGTGACTATGTTCGATCTAATCTCTTTCTTGCATCGCATCCGGAGCTTCGCTGACTCAGCGAAGGGGCATGATAGATACTCGTACTTAGCTTATTGTTCTTAAGAGGCTATTGCCCGTTCTGGCCCCACTAGTTGGGCTCGTTGTTGGTACGCTGGGGTTTCAGATCTCTTAGGGTCTATGGGGATTATGATGGACCGTGTCCCTCCATTTCAGTACTCCTTGGACGCTCCACGCCACCTTCTACCTACTAGACAAGAGATGAATAGGATTATCAGGGAGGATATTTACAGACAGTATATTCATACCACTTGGGTTAACCCCTATAGGGGGTTACGCTCAAAGATGGCCTTTTATGCGGAACACTATTTGGAATTGAGGGACGAGCTTATTGTCTGCCCTCAGTACACTTTCCGCCATTATATGCATGCTCTCCATATTCCCATTGGATAGTTTAGAGTGGGTTCTCATAGGCTTCGGATTGAGACAGATCACCAGATGGATTGGACAGATAGGGTATGTCAGTTATGCAGCCTTCAGGAGGTCAAGTCAGAAGAGCACTTCATCTTCCATTGCCCCATCTACTACGAGATCAGAGGGAGGTTCCACTGCCTCTTCAGGGAGACCCAGGCTCTCTCCGTCCTCTTCAGATATGAGGACCAAAGATGTTTGGCTCTATACATACAGGAGGCCCTCAGGGTTCATGACCACATGATTCGGGGCCACACTAGACCACAGTCTATCTAGCAGATTACTTCCTTCTTCATTGTGCTACCTTTTGGGAGAGGCACTAAGCGTCGGATTGACACCAACACGGCCTCGCACTCCAGATCAGTATGGATTCGAGTGACCATTCACAACCCCTCGGGATCTTATCGGCATAGCCATTCTAGGTCCAGCCCCAGGAGTCAAACTAGGTCCACCAAATCATCGCGACGGGCTACTCCCTCTAGATGGCAGCACACGGGACAAACCAAACACTCCACCTCCTCCTCCATTGGTTATCCATCTATTTTGAGCTTTTTCTCAATGGCCTCGAATGTTAGGAGAGTTGGGTCCACTCCTTGATGGACCTCTTACATTGCTTTTCTTGGTTCTTCTCTCATTTTGTATTTTCCCACCTCTCCGTTTGGTTGGGGTTGTTGGCTGCGGGTTGGTCTTCACCTCTTTCCTTTCTGGGCACTCCCGCTAATTGTTGTATTATTTCTCTTTCAGCTTTGTTTTCTCTTTGGGAAACCGTTTGGTCTTCCCGCTTTGCTCTGACACTTTTGTACTCTATAGTCCCTTTGACCTACTTTTGTGGTCATTTGTCGGACATTAATATATTTATCTTATCTTATACCTTCATTTGCACTTGTTTTTTCCACTTTATTTTATACTTTATTTTCGCCCACTTTAAAATATATTTAAAAATATTATTTCCTTATTTCTTTTGAAGGGTAAAAAGTCTCATAACATCTAGGGTGAAATGTCCCTTTTTAGGGCTGAATTGCTAAACAAAGGATTATACAACAAACCCCAATGAAATAATGATTTTCAAAATTAATCAAACCCTAGGCAAGCTGAACAAGATTTAATACTGCTGTAAGTGCCTCAAAATAGCATAAAAAATAATATTCAAGGATCCCAAAATTAGCAGAAAATATTTCAGTTTTATAGCCAAAGAAATCAATCAAAAACCTATTTTTTGGCAATGTTTAATGCTGGAAAAATATTAGAAAAATACTGAATGTTCATGTGGCTGATCCACACACATAACAAGGCTCAACAAGCCTCCCAAATGAGTCGCCAACCCTAGGAGAGGGTTTGCTGTCCCTAGAAGTGCATGCAACCCTCAAAGAAGATGTTCGCTGCCCTAGGACAGCCTCCAAAACCACTCTCCCAGCCCTCCAAGTGATTCGCCCACCTGCAATTATCCCCTTGGTGTTGAAAACACCTTTATTCTGCAATTGAAGCTCTATACAACATCCTTCCGAAGTTGTTCACAATTGAAATCACATGTTTCCATCCTTGTTTCAGCTACCTTGAAAGGTTTTCATCCTCAAGGCACAAGAAAAGCTTTTCGTGCTTAGACTTCAAGAAAAACAATTATCCAAAAAAACATGAACCTCTCCAAATGATTCCTCCTTTGATGTTTATAGCTTTCTGTAATATTCCGAATGGGAATATTATACAGAAAATTGGTTTCCTTGAAACTTTTGTTTAAAATAAATATATAACTTGTACTTCAAAGTGATAATTTATTAATTTAAATGAATATTTATTACAGAATTGTTAGAACTCAAATAATATAGTATAAGCCTCAAGGGTTTTCGTCCTTGGGTTGTGATGACAAGGGTATCCGTCCTTGCATCCAATTTTATAATTAAGGGATTATGTCCTTAAGTGTAATAAGAAGTGTAAAGCTTGTACACGATTGACTGTTTAATACATGAGTTGAATGAATGCCTTCTTCCACTTCAACGAATGAATATAAATACGTCATAACCCCTCATCAAGTAGTGTGTCTTTTCCAAAGGTGGTGACCACTCATTTAATGAATGCTGAATTAATTAATTAACAATAGCGATGTAATTAATTATTAACAATGATTACTTCTTTAATGATGGTGCTACATCCCCAAAGGCGATTTAGTTAATGGTTGAATGTTGCGTTGATCTCCCTTGACTATTGCGATTTTCCTTGTATTTGCTGTTGGCAACAATTTATTTGCCTTGGTGGTTGACTGCATTCTATTATTATTGGCTGTTTTTTATCATTCCTTGGCTGCTGCGTGACTTGGGTGGAGTTCAAGAACATTACAGACCTCCCTTCCTAAAATTGCTTGTCCTCGAGCAATTGTAAATTGGGGTATTCAAAAATTGATACTCCTTCCCACATGGCATCTTCGAGTGGTAAATTTTTCCAACGAACCAAATACTCTGTGATAATTCTATTCCTTAACCTTTTTTCATGAGCCTCAAGGATGGCTTTGGGTATTAAAATCAACTTGCCTTCTTTGTATAATGGTGGTAGCTCTATAGGAGTAATATGTTGGCGAAGCGCCCTTTTTAGGCACGAAACATTGAAAACATTATGTATTCGGCTACAACCTGGTAATTCTAACTCATAAGAAACCTCTCCCACCTTCCTCGTGACTTTATATGGTCCGTAGAAATGTGGTTTGAGTTTCTCGGCTCCACTTTGTTTGATAGAGGTCTACTTAAATGGCTGTAAACGCAAATATACCATGTCCCTTCAAATTTCCTTTCTGTTCTGTGCTAATCTGCATACAACTTTTGTTGATTTTGTGCTTGCTGAAGATTATCCTTGAGAGTTCTAAGGATATCTTGACTTTGTTGGATTAAATCTTTGGCTTCCGGAACTCTACTATCTGGAATGACCAAGTCCACGAAAGATTGTGCATCGTACCCATACAAAGCTTTGAAAGGTGTCATTCCAATTGACATGTGATAAGAGGTATTATAGAAAAATTCTCCCAAGTGCAACCATTTGATCCATGCATTTTGTTTCCCTAATATATAATTCCTTAAATACCCTTCAATCCATTTATTGGCAGTTTCTTTTTGACCATCCGTTTGAGGATGATAACTTGTACTTGGGGTCAGTTCAGTGCCTGCTAGGTGAAAGAGTTCTTGCCAAAACGAACTCGTAAATCTGCTATCTCTGTCACTAATAATGTTCTTTGGCAGCCCATGTAATTTAAAGATTTTTCTAAAAAATATTCCAGCTACCAAGGGGGCATCATACTTAGTGGGAAGAGGAAAGAAATGAGCCTACTTTGTCAAACGGTCAACAACTACATAGAGGCAACTCTTCCCTTGAACCACGGGCAATCCAATAACAAAATCAATTGAAATACCTTCCCATTTTTTAGTAGGGATGGGTAGGGGTTGCAACAAGCCTGCTGGAAATTCGTGCTCTATTTTGTTCCGTTGGAAAGTAAGACACCCCTGAATGTAGTTAATAAATTCATTCTTAAGCCCTTTCCAAAAGAACATTTCTCTTACCTATTTATATGTCTTAAGATAACCTGGATGGCCTGCCAAAGGGCTATTATTAATAACCTTTAACATTTTATGCTTAACTTTTGATTTTGGTACCAAGAATATTCTATTTTTAGACAAAATGAGACCTTCTACTACCTTATATTGTTCATACATAGTTTTTCCCTCTAAGATCGCATTAATGAGCGCGTTTTTAACATATTCGGCTATTATGAAAACCTTCCAATCAACTGCAATTGTAGATATGGAGCACAAAGATGGTTTTCTCAATAATGCATCTACCACAACATTATTCTTTCCTTTCACATATTCAATATCGAAATCAAAGGCTTGGACCTTGCTCACCCATTTTTGTTGTCTATCGTTCAAATCCTTCTGACTTAAGAAAAATTTCAAACTATTATGATCCATTCTCACCACGAATTTTCCACATACCAAGTATTGACGGAACTTGGCCAATGCATGCATGATTGCCAACATTTCTTTATCATATATAAAGTACTTGCGCTCATGATCTTTTAGTTTCTTGCTTTCAAACACAATTGGATGACCTTGTTGCATTAGGACAACATCGATTCCTTCACCCGATGCATCGCATTCCAGCACAAAGGGTAATGAAAAGTTTGGTACAGCCAACACTAGGCATGAACTCATTTTTTTTTAAGATCATCAAATGTTGATTTAGCAATTTCAGTCCAATGAAAATCTCCCTTTTTGGTTAAATTATTCAGAGGGATAGTTATTTGAGAGAACTTTTTAACAAAACTATTGTCAACCTGGAGTTGCACCCTAAAATGAAGATGTGCTGAAATAGCTAATTCTCCCTTCAGTTGAAACAATGGGATCTTCTCACGAGGGTGGGTGCTTCAATGGTGAGAAGAACCTCCAGAGAACGCTGGTTCCTGTAAGATGTATCAATGTGGATCTCTACTCTGTGCTACGAATCTACCATGGAAAAAGGAGAAAGAAACTTGAAAGGAAAATCCTACTTAATGATGGTGATACACCAAAATGTTGATCCACTCTACTTGGAACCTTGAACACTAAATCAAACAAGGGAAAAGAAGACCTTTGATTTCAATTGATCACTATGCATAAGTATTTCATGAGAAGGTTCGATCCAATGACAAAAACGTGAGGGAAAATAATGGAGAGAGTTCTGATACAAGACACTTTGCAGCCACCTAACATCCACTTACAGTTTCGACAAAAGACATAAAACACTGAACATGACCTACATAACATGATGAGCTAGCAACTAGATACGAATCAGAATTTGGGAAGGGAGAGAAATCTACCACATATGCAAATTGTTGAATGAATGTACACTATGCCAGCACTTGAAATTTTAAAGTACAGTCCTATTGATTGAAGAGGTTACACAACTCACCAATGGCAAAGTCTGGTCTTGCGAAGAGGGATGGATTTTACAACGCTGAAAAGCCATTAATCTAGAAATTTACAAGCCAAGATATTGGCATTGAAAAAATGAGAAATTAACTCTTCATTAGCCCAAGTCCAAATTGCATTGCATGGATCTTCCAAATTTGTCTTTCCCTGGCTTATACCTGGCTGTCTTGCATGAAGAATCATTGGCGTTGAAAGAAGAAGAAGAAGAAGAAGAAGAAGAAGACAAGCTTTGGATGCATGACACTTACGAATAGATGTCTTGACTTGAAAACTAATCAACTCTAAAACAAGAGTAGTCAAATTCACTCGAACTACTGGAACGTTTGAAAGTCTCCCCTTTGCATGAAATCAATGCAAATGCCAAATTAAGAATTGCGTTTAAACCGCTGGAATGTTTCGAGCTTTGAGACAAATGAGAGTGCGTGCATGGAATTTCTGGCTGTTTGAAACGTTCAACGCTTTGCCTGTTCATCATGTAAGATAACTCTATTTTTAGAACTGAAACATGCTTGTTTTCTTAAACGCGTTCACTTCGTTGGAGTCACTCACGTTAGTCTGTGCATGATCTTTGTTTATCCTGCCTTTGTCTTTATTCTGCATTGGTTTTATTTACTGTTCATGCTTATGTCCATGTTCAGTTCTGCTTTAATCTTTGCTCATGCCTCTATTTCTGCATTTGTCTTACTTCTTGTTCAGTTCTATTGATCATGCTCAGTTCACTTCGTGTTTTCTCTGGCCTTTCCCGTGTTCTGATTTAATTCGAGATTCGGGCTTTATTTTAGTTTTCATCCTTCGGACAAATTGTCCGAAGGACTCTCTGTCTCTTCTCTTTCCCAGGCTTGGCATTTCCTTTTCTCTTTTTTGGCCTTTGCTTACGCCCTTGTCTTTTCTTTCGAGTTTTTTGAAACTGTCCTTATTCCTTCGGACTTTTTGTCTGAAGGAATACCTTCGGACAAAAAGTTCGAAGGAATTCGTTTCCTTTCCTATTTTCCCGAATTTATTCTTTTAGGCTCTTATGTCTTGCCCTTTGATTTTTTTCGGACTTTTGTTGACTTCATATTCCCGCGGATTTCCTGTTTGACAATTATTCCGAAGGATTTCCTTCTTTGCCCTTGTTCTTTTTATTTCCTTTGGATTTTTATCCTCCCGAATTTCTTCGGACTTTTTGTCCGAAGGAATTCCTTCAGACAAAAAGTCCTAAGGAATTCGTCTCCTTTGGCTATCTTTTCCCCGAAGGGCAAGTGCCCTTCGGGAACTTTGCTTTTGTCCTTCGCTTTATGGAGGTGCCCTCCGCAAGGGCTTCTGCTTCCCAATAATGCCCTTCGGAACTTTTGAAAGGGTCCTGCCACCGACCAAGTGCCCTCCGCAAGGGCAGGTGTCCTTCAGAAAAATGAATTTCATCTTTCGAAATTTTTGCCAAGGTCTTCTTCGTGCTTGAAGTGCCCCCGCAAGGACACATACCCTTTGGGGAAATTGTAAATGCCCCTACGCGACGCCCAGATGTCCTCCGCAAGGGCTATGTCTTCCAGGAGTGCCTTTCAGAAGAATTGAAAAGGTCCACTTCACCGACCAAGTGCCCTCCGCAAGGGCATGTCTGCCTTCAAAAGTGTCATTCGGAAGAATTGTAGAGCACCCAGGGATTTTGAAGGGCACTCGGGCTTTTTGAAGGGCATCTGGGCTTTTTGAAGCCATCCCTTGGAACTTTCGTCTTGACTTGAAAACCATAAAGTGAACCAACCCGAAGGGTACATACCCTTCAGGACTTTTGAGTTGGACCTTCTCGAAGGGCAGGTGCCCTTCGAGTCTTCTCAACTGTGCTTTTCTCCTTTCCTTTCGGACAAAAAGTCCGAAGGGCTTTTTGAAGCCATCCCTTGGAACTTTCGTCTTGACTTGAAAACCATAAAGTGAACCAACCCGAAGGGTACATACCCTTCAGGACTTTTGAGTTGGACCTTCTCGAAGGGCAGGTGCCCTTCGAGTCTTCTCAACTGTGCTTTTCTCCTTTCCTTTCGGACAAAAAGTCCGAAGAAATAGTCCACATCTTATATCCCGAAAAATTCCTTGGGAAGACAAAATAAATAAACTTACAGCTTGTATATCTTGACTGTGTTTTCACATTTGACTGTAATCAAGCAAGCTCCTTGGAAATCTCTGAATGGATGGCCACTTGGGTGGCTGTAAATGGTCATTTAAGGACCCCAAAACTGATTCACAAGACAAACTTGGCACCATAACAAAGTTCCAAATAGTAGGGGTGACAATTTGCCCTGTGGGGGGCAAAGTTGTCAACATTTTTGGCGACTTTGCTGGGAAGCATGCTTGCTATGCTAGAGAACTTAGACCATATAGATGCTATTCGAACTCCCAAATGGTGAACCTGATTTCTGATTGAAAATCTCCTCCTGACCTTGGCTGAAGTAACCTTTCTCTTTCAAAATAAGAAGGGAAACACATGAAAGCAGGAAAACTAACTAAGAAACAAATGTGCAAACAAGCACTTATTGGAACATAATTGAATGAAACTAATGTGCTGGAACAACACTTGGAGGAAAACAAACTAACAAAGAACCTAACTAACCATGACAAAGTATGATCCACCTGGATCAAAAGGGAAATTCTTAAACTCAGTCACTCCAAGAGATGGTACTAGTTGCAAGGCATGATGTTTATCAATCATAATCTTTGATAAGGCATTTTTATTGTCCACCAACTGTATTAGCATCTTCTCAAATGAGTCATCAACAACAAACCAGTCACCAACAAAGACAAACTCATCAAGTACTTCTTGATATTTTTCGTACTGCTTTTCATCTACCACCTTGTCAAGTGATATCTCACCTATGCATTATTCTTGAGTGGCCACACCATTTTTATCGACTGCTGCAAGTTCATCCAGCTCTTCAAGGAGCTTTGAATAGGCAACCCAATTTGTATTATGATCTTGAATAGGTGATTCTTGATCAGATTTCTCATAAACATGCTCTTCAATAGCCAACATATCCATACAAAGCTCTTCAATCTCTTGTAGAGATTCAAGGTACAGCTGCCAATCATCTTTTTGTTCCTCATTTTGATCTATTTGAACTGAATCAACTTGAAATCTATCTGGATCCTTCTCAATAGGAGATACCTGTAACTCATTTATGACTTCAATCTGCACCAACTCCTCTTGGAGTTCCTCTACATCAAGATCAACCTTCTCATTCTTAAATATAATTGGATGCTCAACTACAACCTTAAGTGAAGTATCAATAAGAAATTCTTCTTTAAACCCATCTGAAGCATCCTCCACACACTGTGCAGGAACTTGCCCTGTAGCTGCAACCTCTTTCTCAATCCTCCAAAGAACCGGCTCCTCTTGAAGAAGGGAGAAGGTGGGAGGGTGATGAAATTCATTTGTTTGAGAGGAAAAATGAAGCATGGGAAGTTGTGTTGACCATTTTTGGTTCAACAGGCCCAAAAAATCGGTCCCCTTCTTTCCCTGCTGTTCTGAGCCAGTTCATTTCTTGATTTTGCACAAGTCTAGAAATTTGTACGGCCTCTACAGAGAGTTTCTACGGACTCTACAGAGAGCTTCTACGGACTCTGCAGGTAGAGACAAGTTTACACTTAGGCGCAAAATGGACCATTCGAAGTGCCCTTGCAGAGGGCAGGGAACATTTGCAAAGAGCCCATAGAGAAAGCCGAAAAAGTAAGCTTCCTTCGGATTTTTGTTTAATGCAAAGAAGAGGATTTCTTCGGACAAAATGTCCGAAGGAATTCCTTTGGACATTTTGTCTGAAGAAATCCTTCGAAAAAGCTCTGCAAAAATAAACAACGATGAGGCAAAAGACATGAACGATTTCTTTTGGACTTTTTGTCCGAAGGAATTCCTTCAGACAAAAGTCTGAAGAAATTTGAGAATATAGCCGAAGAGAAAAGGCCCTTGTGGGGGACTCTTGGTTGTCGAAAGAAGGGGACTTCTCCAAAGCCGAAGGGTCATCTTCCTTTCGGGAGGGTTCAAAACAAGAAGCCGAAAGAAAGATAAACTCCGAATAAATTCGGGAAAGGGCCGTTGGTTTTCAAATAGTGACGGGCCCGCAAACGTCAATTTTACACTAGAAAAGCTTGAAAGCGGAAGCTACCAAGTGTCGTCTGCCAGGACACATGATAATTTGCCTCTAAAAGCAGCGGAACGTGCCACGTGTCCCTTGCAAGGCTCGATGGAAGTCGACAAGTGTCAACATCTGCGGTCTCTCCCTTTTGGTTCCGTAAAGACTATGGTGGGCCCTGGACGAACTGCTAAAGAGAGCGGAAGCTGCCAAGTGTCATCATCCGTGGTGAATCCGAATGAGTCCCGAATACTTTTGTATTGTTTCTAAAGCTCAGCAGAAGCCGCCACGTGTCCTCTTCCGCAAGACTCTCAAAAGGTGTTTAAAGCTTCTATAAACTCAGTAGATGCTGCCACGTGTCTTGCCTGTTTCAGCAGCGGAACATGCCACGTGTCACTTGTTGAAATCAGCGGAAAGCAGCCAAAGCAAGCCAGAAAGACACGAAGAATTAGCTGAAGATAGCCCCGAGGGCCGAAGGAGTCAGAAAGAGACAAAACCAGGAAAAGAGCCAAGTGTAGAAACGGACAAAACAATCCAAGTGGCGAAGAAAGGTGTCGACTCAAGGAGTTACTCCAGTGGTTGACACAGTGTCTGCGAATTGGTCATCAAGAGGCGCGAACAGTGAATGGCGCGACCCGTTTTCTTTACTTTGCATTGATGAGCAGACAAGCCGCGTGAATGCCTTGAAGGGAGCAGTCTGTTTGCAGAAAAGAGGCACGGCCCATGCTTTTTCATTAATGTTTGAACGCCAAAGTCAAAGCAAGAGCCGACAATCAAACGACTTCCTCTTCCACTCGGAACGCACATGGGCCACTTGAAAGAAGAGCGCCAAAGTCTTTTCCTTCTCTCTCTATATATTGTAAACTTCTCATTTTAAGGGGGGATCCATTCTCTTAGCCCGTAAGGCAAAGCTCTGCCCAAAAAACTCTCGGGCTTGTAAGGCAGGACTCTGCCGGATTTTACCTTGAATCAAGACTTAGCATTTTTACCTCCATCTGGACTTGCACTCACACATATGTCTATGTTTTCATTTGTGTGAAGTCATTTTCTTTTATGCTTTTCACAGAACGATTCCAGCATGTCTGGTGCATTGTGAAGTTTCTTCTTCTACAGGTCTGCTAGAAGTGTCTACAGCAGAAATATAGGCGCATGTGAATAGGCCGCCAAAGTGTGTCTCAGAACACCTTTGACAGTTCTTCCTCCTGTATCTCTACAGACCCTTGACTCGCTGATACAAAAGAGTTTCCCATATCAGATGAAGTGTATGACGGCTTCTTCTTGGTGAAAAGTGTATGTTCGGGCTGAGTGGGTCATCTGTTTTGGTGTATCACTTATTTATTTTTTGCTTAGGCTTAGGTTCTGTTTTCAGCATCCTTCTCCCTTTTCATCCCCCCTTTTTCCATTTATTTGTTAGCAGTAGGGAATCTAGGGCCTAAAAGATACATCAAAGGGAGCTAGCCCTTATTTAGAGACTCTCCCCCCAGCTTCGCCGGTCCCACAGGCGAGAGGGGAGTTTCCATTGTTGCGTGTGGAAGGCAGGAGCTCGCCACCTGCCCAGGGTGTAATCCACTGCTTCAACAGTTTTTGGCACGCCCGGTGGCACCAACTAGGACAAGTTGTGTCCAAAGAGTTGAAGAATTTTGGTGTGTTCTTCAACCAACCAGCCTTTGGAGGTTTTTGCATCAACACCAATGGCGACTCCGAGTTGAATCCGCTGGTTAAGCAGTTCTGGTGCCATCAAGAAATCTCATTTTTCGTATGTATAATCCCTTTACACAAAATCATGGGCCTTGTATTCCTTCATATGGTTTTAATCAGGCTCAAGTTTTTCATGCAATCCCCTCAAGCAACCCTCCTAGTTGCCCTTCAACAAGAAGGGAAAATTCCAATTCTGAGGTCATGAGTTGGAAACAAACAGTGGAATCATGGGGCAGGAAGGATGAGAAGAAAGGTTTTGCTCAAAACCTTGAAGAAGATAAAGCTGCTCCCACCCATCATGATGATTCCTATGACCTTCGAGAAAGGCTCTTCCAGGAAAACATAGCCAGGAGAATTGCAGAGTTGGAATCCAAAGCGAGATTCCTCAGCCAACGTGTGATGGACCTGTCTGAACACACTCCATCTACACACCTCCAAGAGAGCTATCAAGCCACACCTGATATAGATGAAGTACTGGCCAAATGGAAGGAGGAGAATCATTCGATTCTAGCTCAAGGACTGCCTCCTCTTCCACATGGTTTTTTCACTTCACCCCTTCTCAAGGAGGAACTTGTTTTGCAGGAGGCGAGTGAGGAGCAGAAGATCCAATTTGCAGCTCTCCAAGAGGCTACCATGAATGACAATGAAGAAGAAATCATCATCGATGCTCCTTGTGAAGACATCATCAGCAATGGAGAAGACGCAGGGCATGCATACATGCATATGTTCCAGCAATACGAAGAGGAATGTAAGCATGGTGAGCTCTCTCCTCCTTTGTTTGATGAACTTCCTTGTTGCTTCGATGAGGAGGATGACTACGCCGAGGAGTCTGAGTTGGAGGAGGACCAGATGGATGCCTTTGAACATCTAGAAACTCTGGTCCTTGAGCAAGAAAAGGAGAGGCCGGTCTCTCTTGAGGAAAACCTTGAAGAAGAAAGTTTTGAACATAGAGGCGATGTTCTGTGGGATGAGCAATCAGGTTGTGATTCCATTTCAGACATCACAACAGTCACCCTTCTTCAAGAAGGCCATGAGGGAGCAGAAGATGAGTTTGACAGGGTCTTCAATAAAGCAGAAGGGAATGGGTCAACCATGATGCACTGCAAGGGGACTATGCGTATCAAAGGGCTTATGGTGATGAGCCAACAACCATTGATTTTTTGGTGAAACGCACTAGCATGAAGGACCAATTTTCAACAAGCTTCCAAGAACAAGCAGAGTACATATATGTTGGTAGCATGTTTGAATCTGATCCACTCGGATGCAGGCCAATCGAGGTGACAAACAAGAGGAGCAGGTCACCAAGTCTCCATTCCATTCAGCCACTTGTCTGGCACCATAAGTTTCCTTGCCAAGAAGGGGACTTAAGAAGTTTTCCCTTTGATCTAGTAAGGAGGCAAATATTCTTGGTTAGCTGTATATAGTAGTTTGCTTTCAATTTCCTTTCCTATTTTCCCTAAGTGCAGTTTGCACATGTTAGTAGTGTTTTTAGCCTTGTGTGTGTTTTCCCTTGTGTCTGGGGTAAAAGCTCATGATTGATTATGGGATTTCTCAACGCTGTTGTTAACCTTTCTTCAAAGTTGCATTCTGACTCCGTGCCCAATGGACTTTAAGGCAATTGGTCTCTAAGCATAGCAGGCATGCTTCCCTTGGAAGTCGCCAATTTGTTGACTATTTTTGGTCCAATAGGCCAAAAAAATCGGTCCCCTTCTTTTTCTGCTATTCTGAGCTAGTTCATTTCTTGATTTTGCACAAGTCTGGAAATTTCTATGGACTCTGCAGGGATTTCTTCGGACTCTGCAGAGAGCTTCTATGGACTTTGCAAAGAGCTTCTACGGACTCTGTAGGTAGAGACAAGTTTCCACTTAGGCGCAAAATGGACCATTCAAAGTGCCCTTGCGGAGGGTAGGGAACATTTGCAAAGAGCCCACAGAGAAAGCCAAAAAAGTAAGTTTCCTTCGGATTTTTGTTTAAGGCAAAGAAGAGGATTTCTTCGGACAAAATGTCCGAAGGAATTCCTTCGGATATTTTGTCCGAAGAAATCCTTCGAAAAAGTTCCGCGGAAATAAACAAAGATGAGGCAAAAGACATGAACGATTTCTTTTGGACTTTTTGTCCGAAGGAATTCCTTTGGACAAAAGTCCGAAGAAATTCAGGAAAATAGCCGAAGAGAAAAGGCCGCCGAAGGACCCCGAAGGGCAGGTGCCTTTGCGGGGGACTCTTGGCTGCCGAAAGAAGGGGACTTCTCCAAAGCCGAAGGGTCATCTTCCCTTCGGGAGGGTTCAAAACAAGAAGCCAAAAGAAAGATAAAGTCTGAAGAAATTCGGTAAAGGGCCGTTGGTTTTCAAACAGTGATGGGCCCGCGAACGTCAATTTTACACCAGAAAAGCCCGAAAGCGGAAGCTACCAAGTGTTGTCTACCGGGACACATGATAATTTGCCTCTAAAAGCAACGGAATGTGCCACGTGTCCCTTGCAAGGCTTGGCGGAAGCCGACAAGTGTCAACATCCGCGGTCTCTCCCTTTTGGTTCCGTAAAGACTATGGTGGGCCCTGGACGAACTGCTAAAGAGAGTGGAACCTGCCAAGTGTCATTGTCCGTGGTGAATCCGAATGAGTCCCGAATACTTCTGTATTGTTTCTAAAGCTCAGCGGAAGCCGCCACGTGTCCTCTTCCGCAGGACTCTCAAAAGGTGTTTAAAGCTTCTATAAACTCAGCGGATGCTGCCACGTGTCCTGCCTGTTTCAGCAGCGGAACACACCACGTGTCACTTGTTGAAATCAGCGGAAAGCGGCCAAAGCAAGCCGAAAAGAGACGAAGAACTAGCCGAAGATAGCCTCGAGGACCGAAGGAGTCAGAAAGAGACAAAACTAGGAAAAGAGCCAAGTGTAGAAACGGACAAAACAATCCAAGTGGTGAAGAAAGGTGTCAACTCAAGGAGTTACTCCAGTGGTTTTCACAGTGTCTGCGAATTGGTCATCAAGAGGCGCAAACAGTGAACGGCGTGACCCGTTTTCTTCACTTTGCATTGATGAGCAGACAAGCCACGTGAATGCCTTGAAGGGAGCAGTCTGTTTGCAGAAAAGAGGCGCGGCCCATGCTTTCTCATTAATGTTTGAACGCCAAAGTCAAAGCAGGAGCCGACAATCAAACGGCTTCCTCTTCCCAAGGCTCGGAATGCACATGGGCCACTTGAAAGAAGAGCGCCAAAGTCTTTTCCTTATCTCTCTATATATTGTAAACTTCTCATTTTGAGGGGGGATCCATTCTCTTAGCCCGTAAGGCAAAGCTCTGCCTAAAAATCTCTCGGGATTGTAAGGCAGGACTCTGTCGGATTTTACCTTGAATCAAGACTCAGCATTTTTACCTCCATTTGGACTTGCACTCACACATGTCTATGTTTTCTTTTGTGTTAAGTCATTTTCTTGTATGCTTTTCACAGAACGATTCTAGCATGTCTGATGCATTGTGAAGTTTCTTCTTCTACAGGTCTGCCAGAAGTGTCTACATCAGAAATATAGGCGCATGTGAATAGGCCGCCAAAGTGTGTCTCAGAACACCTTTGACAGTTCTTCCTCCCTGTATCTCTATGGACCCCTGACTTGCTAATACAGAAGAGTTTCCCACATCAGATGAAGTGTATGACGGCTTCTTCTTGGTGAAAAGTGTATGTTCGGGTTGAGTGGGTCATTTGTTTTGGTGTATCACTTTTTTTTTGCTTAGGTTTAGGTTTTGTTTTCAGCATCCTTCTCCCTTTTCATCCACCCCCCTTTATCCAATTATTTGTTAGCAGTAGGGAATCCAAGGCCTAAAAGATACATCAAAGGGAGCTAGCCCTTATCTAGAGACTCTCCCCCCAGCTTCGCCGGTCCCACAGGCGAGAGGGGAGTTTCCATTGTTGTGTGTGGAAGGCAGAAGCTCGGCCTCCTGCCCAGGGTGCAATCCACTGCGTCAACAGGTTGATTATGATCAGATTTTGGAATCTTGAGGGCAATGGAATTATCTAGGGAGTTTTGGAGAGGAGGGAAAGAGAAACTTTTAAAGACCTCTGTATTATGTTGCTTCCACTTGGCCATTACCTCATCAAAGTCTGAAACCTGCTTGTCTTCCTGGACAATTTGAGCTTGAGGGGTGATTGGTGAGGAAAGGGGACTATAGGAAGGTTTAGTCTCATGAATAGTCACTTGAATAGGCTCATGACTCCAACTAGGAAGCTCCCTTGGCACACACTGGGCATGGTTAAGAACATCATGATAATAAGGAGTACAAGAACCCTTTGTAGACAAGTGACTCAACTCGATTTTCTGCCTATCCCAAGCCTCCATCTTCTCTAATACAAAAATAAATAGCTCATTTATCTCTTCTGGATCATTGGACACATTTTGGAATAGACCATTCACTTCTTCATACTGAGAGTTTGAACAAACTTTCCTCACGTATGCTAGTATTTTGAGCTCTATCTCATCCATTCTTTCTTGGAGCCAAGGCTGCTCATATGACTGATATGGTTCAACATAGCTTTGATAATACTCCTGATAATGCTGATTAGGTTCATAAAAAGACTCATCGGCATCATGATAAGGCTGGTATGATCCATCATTGGGCTGATAAGGAAACATAGCATAGGAATTCTCTTCATATACAACGATCAAAACTCATTCATGATAATGCAATACTTACATGGAAAGTGTGACTGGATTATTAGAAGCAATCACTTGAGCTCGGAATCGCCAAATACTTCTTGAAGAACACTGCTGCAACTGCGATTTCATTAAGATTAGCTCCAAACGGGTCCCACTGGGCATGCCAAAAACTGTTGTCAACTTGGAGTTGCACCATGAAACGAAGATGTGTTGAAATGGCTAATCCTCCATCCAGTTGAAACAATGGGATCTTCTCACGAGGGTGGGTGCCTCAATGGTGAGAAGAACCTCTAGAGAAGGCTGGTCCCTGTAAGATGTATCAATGCGGATCTCTACTCTATGCTGCGAATCTACTATGGAAAAGGGAGAAAAAAACTTGAAAGGAAAATCCTATCTAATGACAGTGATACCCCAGAATGTTGATCCACTCTACTTGGAACCTTGAACACTGAATCAAACAAGGGAAAAAGAAGACCTTTGATTTCAATTGATCACTATGCACAAGTATTTCATGAGAAGGTTCGATTCAATGACAAGAATGTGAGGAAAGACGATGGAGAGAGGTCTGATACAAGACACTTTGCAGCCACCTAACATCCACTTACAGTTTTAGCAAAAGACATAAAACACTGAACATGACCTGCATAACATGATGAGCTAGCAACTAGGTACAAATCAGAATTTGGGAAGGGAGAGAAATCTACCACGTAGGCAAATTGTTGAATGAATGTACACTATGCCAGTACTTGAAATCTAAAAGTACAGTCTTATTGATTGAAGAGGTCACACAACTCACCAATGGCGGAGTCTGGTCTTATCAAGAGAGGAATGGATTTTACAACGCTGAAAAGCCATTAATATAGAAATTTACAACAAGCTAAGAGATTGGCATTGAAAAAAGAAGTTAACTCTTCATCAGCCCAAGTCCAAATTGCATTGCATGGATCTTCCAAATTTGTCTTTCCTTGGCTTATACCTGGCTGTCTTGCATAAAGAATCTTTGGTGTTGAAAAAAGAAGACAAGCTTTGGATGCATGACACCTACGAATAGATGTCTTGACTTGAAAACTAATCAACTCTAAAACAAGAGTAGTCAAATTCACTCAAACTGGTAGAACGTTTGAAAGTCTCCCCTTTGCATGAAATCAATGCAAATGCCAAATTAAGAATTGCGTTTGAATCGTCAGAACGTTTCGAGCTTTGAGACAAACGAGAGTGCGTGCATGGAATTTTTGGCTGTTTGAAACGTTCAATGCTTTGCCTGTTCATCATGCAAGATAAATCTATTTTCAGAACTGAAGCGTGCTTACTTTATTTAAACGCATTCACTTCGTTGGAGTCACTCACGTTAGTCTGTGCATGATTTTTGTTTATCCTGCCTTTGTCTTTATTCTACAGTGGTTTTATTTACTGTTCATGCTTATGTCCATGTTCAGTTTTGCTTTAATCTTTGCTCATGCCTCTATTTCTGCGTTTGTCTTACTTCTTGTTCAGTTCTATTGATCATGCTCAGTTCACTTTGTGTTTTCTCTGGCTTTTCCCGTGTTCTGCTTTAATTTGGGATTCGGGCTTTATTTTCGTTTTCGTCCTTTGGACAAATTGTCCAAAGGACTCTCTGTCTCTTCTCTTTCCTGGGCTTGGCATTTCCTTTTCTCTTTTTTGGCCTTTACTTATGCCCTTGTCTTTTCTATTGGGTTTTTTGAAACTGTCCTTATTCTTTTTGTTCGAAGGAATTCGTTTCCTTGCCATTTTTCCCGAATTTATTCTTTTAGGCTCTTATGGCTTGCCCTTTGATTTTCTTTGGACTTTTGTTGACTTCATATTCCTGCGGATTTTCTGTTTGACAATTATTCTGAAGGATTTCCTTCTTTGCCTTTGTTCTTTTTATTTTTTTTGGGTTTTTATCCTCCCGAATTTCTTTGGACTTTTTGTTCAAAGGAATTCCTTCGGACAAAAAGTCCGAAGGAATTCATCTCCTTTGGCTATCTTTTCCCTGAAGGGCAAGTGCCCTTCGGGAACTTTGCTTTTGTCCTTCGCTTTATGGAGGTGCTCTCCGCAAGGGCTTCTGCTTCCCAATAATGCCCTTCATAACTTTTGAAAGGGTCCTGCCACCGACCAATTGCCCTCCCAAGGGCAGGTGTCCTTCGGAAAAATGAATTTTGTCTTTCGAAATTTTTGCCAAGGTCTTCTTCGTGCTTGAAGTGTCCCCCGCAAGGGCACATACCCTTCGAAGAAATTGTAAATGTCCCTACACGACGCCCAAATGTCCTCCGCAAGGGCTGTCTTCCAGGAGTGCCCTTCAGGAGAATTGGAAAGGTCCACTTCACCGACCAAGTGCCCTCCGCATGGGCATGTCTGCCTTCAAAAGTGTCATTCGGAAGAATTGTAGGGCACCTGGGGTTTTTGAAGCCGTCCCTTGGAACTTTTGTCTTGACTTGAAAACCATAAAGTGAACCAACCCGAAGGCTACATACCCTTCGGGACTTTTGAATTGGACCTTCTCGAAGGGCAAGTGCCTTTCGGGTCTTCTCAACTGTGCCTTTCTCCTTTCCTTTCGGATAAAAAGTCCGAAGAAATAGTCCACCTCTTATATCCCGAAAAATTCCTTGGGAAGACAAAATAAATAAACTTACAGCTTGTATATCTTGACTGTGTTTTCACATTTCGCTGTAATCAAGCAAGCTTCTTGGAAACCTCTAAATGACTAAAATTCACCTGGCTGTAGATGGCCACTTGGGTGGCTGTAAATGGTCATTTAAGGACCCCAAAATTGATTCACAAGACAAACTTGGCACCATAGCAAAGTTTCGAATAGTAGGGGTGACAATTTGCCCTGTGGGGGGCAAAATTGTCAACAAAACCTTTGATAGTACCTGCATAACCCTAAGAATCCTCTTAATTGAGTCATGCTAGTAGGAGGCCAATCTAATATAGCTCGAATTTCATCTTGATCAACGTGCACTCCTTTTCTATTAATGACATGCGCCAAGTATAAATTTTATGTCATTCCAAACTCGCATTTAGACATTTTAGCAAAAAGAGATTGCTGCTCCAATATTTCCAGTACTATGTCTAAATGTTTCAAGTGTTCATCCCATGACGTACTATATATCAATATATCATCAAAGAAAACTTGTTAGTAATTTGGCCTATCAAGGCCAAATTACTACCCCTACTATTTGAAACTTTCCCCAGAACGGTCAATTTCCCTATACATCTAGTCAAACTGGTGAATTATAGTCTAAAAACATGAACAAAGGGATATGTAAGCAGTCAAAGTATCAAATACAGTCATGATGAGGACCTACAGCAATGTTACACAATCAAGTGTGTTCACAATGATGATATGTTGAAATAAGAAAGGTCTTTATCAAGATTTAGTGACAAGTACTTATGATCATACATGGGGTGAAAGATAAGCATGGAGATGAAGGTTAAGGTGGCAGTGAGTTTTTTCATATGGTTCATGTTTGCCAATGGACTGATCAAGCAACCATTAAGAGGAATGATGATCAAATCTGCCTTTGAGCCCTCTTTGAGGTCCTAGACAAGCTACAGTTCGTACAAGGGCAAGTTATCCTAAGCACAGTCAAGAGCATGAGAATGAAAGTTTTATCTCCATGGTGTTTTGATTTTGGAGAAATGGCATTCTACGTTAGATACATGGAGTTTTGTGAGAAAGGAATACAATGACCAAGATTTTATCTTGAGCCTAATGCACATGTCCACCTACAACCATGTATTCCTAAAGACACTTACAGTAGGTCAAGAGCATGAACACAGTCATACAAATTTCAAGACACAAGCATAAGTCACGGTCAAGAATTTTTGATATTTGCCAAGGAAGCGAGGTTTTGAAGTTTCAAAAGGACATTTGATGTGGATTACTTTTCATGCAAAAGAAGCAAGCCAAGTGAAGGGCTTTCCAAATTTTCTAGCAGGATGTAGAAACTCCTAGTTTCCTCTGATTCTGAAAACTGACTGTTTAATTGTTTTTTTCTGAAGTTTTTGATTTTTTTGATGTTTTTGGGGTTTTTGCCAGAAATGAAGGAAATGCGATTTTTGCATAAAATAGTAAATAAATCCTATATAAAATTTATCCAACTCCGTAAACTATATGGTATACTGCAACTTCAAGCTTATTTTTATATAAAAAATCTACCAGAGACGCTTTCAACTAAACAGTTACATGCAAAGTATAAAATAATGATATTATTTGAAAACCTGGTTTTTTCCTTTGCTGTAGCAGCTGAAAGTACAGATCCGGTACAGCTGCATTAAATGCGTCCTTCTCCTTCTAAAAATTGATGGCAGATGATCCCAGATACAGGGCACCAATGATGAAACCAACTGGTAAGTGAAGTATGCTGCACCTCCCTCTGAAAATGAAGTACGGCCTGGTGAATGGTACGGCCAGGTACAAAAAAGTACAGTTCTGTACCAACAGCAAGTACAATAGTATGGCCTGCCCAAAAATCAATGCCTAACCCTCTGAAATGAAGTGCCTAGTATGAGGAAGGCTCTCTGGATGCAACACTGATAAAAACTCTGTAGATAATTGATCTCTAAAAACTCTGTGATTTCTCCTAAATGAAGAAACCTTTGCTGCAATAAATCAGGTGTTATTTCACACACTCTGAATTGCTTCCAATGGAGATGGCACGTTTCCCAAGGAATTCGAACTTGAAACCCTGAAGCTTCTTGCTCAGATCAAAGTTGATCAATTTCAATTCTCAATAATGACATAATGGCTCGATTCCCAAGGCAAATGCATAAGTAACCAAAGAGGTGCGATTTCCTCCATAATAGGGGTTTTTAATTAATATTTTGCATTTCTCTTTATTTTAATATTTCCATAGTCTTGGCCAATTTTATAATAATATATAATTACAAATTGGCCCCCTCCTGATGATGGGCGACCCCTCAGCATTAAAATCACTTAAGTTATAATTTTTAATTATAACTTAATATAGTAGTCTTCGCATCATTAATATTTAATTAATACAATTAAATATTAATATTTCCCTCGTTACTCACCCGATGACTGAACCGTCTGAAGCGGTCATATACTGAAGTGATTCCGAACGCTACCAACCCATATTGCTAAAAATAGCAGGGGTCCCACTCTGATCACCAGGAACTGCTAAAAATAGTAACTTCTGCTAGAAGTCTCCGATCGAGCCCAAACGAAAGCCAACTGATCAAACTCTGCCAACTGAAGCATGAGCCAAGCTCCAATGTGACCCTCTATCCAGTCTATCAGCCTACGAGGGTCATATGATAGGCTAAACCTGTGCTCCGAGAGATGTCACTGAGAAGGGGACATGACAGTCCGCCCCTCCTAAAATTGCTTGTCCTCAAGCCATCTCAATGCCGGATGCTGTAGAATATCCTCGCTCTCCCATGTCGCATCCTCAACAGGCAAATCTCTCCATTTCACCAGATATTCCCTGATAGTCCTCCTACGCAACTGCCTCTCCCTATACTCCAGGATGGACTCAGGTACTAAAATCAGCTTTCCCTCATCATCTAAGGGAGGTAGAACCGCAAACGGTACCACACGATGACCCAACGCCTTCTTGAGGCGTGATACATGAAAAACGTTGTGCACCCTGCTCTCTGCTGGAAGCTCAAGCTCGTAAGCCACCTCGCCAACCCTCCTCAGGATCCTGAAAGGTCCGTAATAGCGTGGCTTAAGCTTCTCTGACCCACTCTTCCTAAGAGTGGACTGACGGTAGGGCTGCAGCATGAGGTAAACCATGTCACCCACCTCGAAATGCCTCTCCGTCCTCTTCTGATCCGCATACTGTCTCTGCTGGTTTTGTGCCTTAGCTATATTTTCCTTGAGAGCCCTCATAGTGCCCTGACTCTCCTGCAACCAACCTCCTGTACTCGGCACTCTACTGTCGCTCAGTAGCAAATCAAGGAAACTCGGCGCCTCATACCCGTACAACGCCATGAAGGGTGACATCTGAATGGTCATATGGAATGTCGAGTTACAGCAATACTCACACAAATGTATCCATTTGACCCACGCCTTCTGCTGCCCAGCTATATAGTTTCGGAGGTAACCTTCCACCCACTTATTAACAATCTCCGTCTGTCCATCAGTCTGCGGGTGGTAGCTAGTGCTCGGAGTGAGCTCAGTCCCACAAAGTCTGAAAACCTCCTGCCAGAAGTTACTCAGGAACCGACTATCTCTGTCGCTCACTATGGTCCGAGGCAACCCATGAAGTCTGAATACCTCGCGAAAGAAAACCTCTGCTACCTGTGTAGCTGTGTAAGTCGTGGTGATCGAAAAGAAGTGGGCATACTTCGTAAGCCGATCCACAACTACATAAATGCAATCACGCCCTTGGGATTTAGGCAAGCCTGTGATAAAATCCATCGACAGGCATTCCCACTTCCTGTCAGGAATCGGAAGTGGCTGCAACAACCCTGTCGGGTACGTGTTCTCCTGTTTGTTCTGCTGACAAACAGGGCACTCACGCACATACTGAAGAACATCTGCCTTGAGTCCTTTCCAGGTGAATCTCTCCCTAATCTGCCTGTAGGTTTTGAAGTATCCAAGATGTCCTGCTGTAGGCATGTCATGAAAGGCTCGCATAACAATGTTCTTCACTTCTGACCCTGGGATCAAATATATCCTGTGCTTGTAAATGATCAAATCTTTCACAAGTGTATACCTGGTATCAACTGCTGATCCCTCAACAATGCTGGAGGCCCAACTGTCCTTGGCATACTCTGCCACTATCATATGCCTCCAATCCTCAGAAATATGAACCATAGTGCTCAAGTACGGCTTACGTGAAAGTGCATCAGCCACTACGTTCTGTGGACCTTTGATATATGAGATATCAAAGTCATAAGCCTACAACTTACTGACCCACTTCTACTGCCTATCATGGAGATCTCGCTGCCCTAAGAAGTGTCTCAAACTGTTATGATCAGTTTTAATGCAAAATTTACTGTCGACAAGATACTGTCGAAATTTTGCTAAGGCATGCATAATCGTGAGCATCTCCTTATCATATATACTATACAACCTCTCTGGTCCTCTGAGCTTGCGGCTCTCATACACAATCGGGTGCTTGTCTTGCATAAGCACCGCACCAATGCCCTCACCTGATGCATCGCATTGAAGCTCAAACGGCTTCGTAAAGTCGGGTAGTGCTAAAACAGGGCATGTGGTCATCAACTCCTTGAACTTCATAAAACACTCCTGTGCCTCTAAAGTCCAAACAAAGGCCCCCTTCTTCAACAAATCTGTCATCGGGGCTGCATGTCGTGAAAAACCATTCACGAATCTACGGTAGAATCCACATAAACCGAGAAACCCTCTCAACTATGTCAGGTTTGCCGGTGTAGGCCAGTCAATAATGGCGTGGATCTTTTCAGGATCCATACGCACTCCATCTGCACTGATGATGTGACCGAGATATAGCAATTCGGTCATCCCCACTTCGCACTTGGATTCCTTGGCATACAAGGACTCCCTCTCCAAGATACTCAACACTGTCTCCAAATGAGATAAGTGCTCCTGCCAAGTCCTGCTATATATAAGGATGTCATCAAAAAAGACCAACACAAACCTCCTCAGCAATGAATGAAAAACCCTATTCATCGTAGACTGAAAAGTGGTTGGTGCGTTAGTGAGCCCAAATGGCATCACTACGAACTCGAAGTGCCCACAATGGCATCTGAAGGCCGTCTTCTCTATGTCTTGCTCTCAGACTCTGATCTGGTGATAACCTGACCGTAAATCAATCTTAGTAAAGTAGCATGCCCCATGGAGCTCGTCAATCCTCGGTATCGGGTATCTATTCTTAATTGTCCTCTTATTCAGGACCCTGTAATTAATGCACATGCGTAATGTTCCGTCCTTCTTCTTCACCAAAACAACCGAAGAAGCAAATGGTGACTTGCTAGGCCGAATGTGACCCATAGCAAGTAACTCCTTTATTGTCTTTTCTATCTCATCCTTCAATCTTTTTGGATGCCTGTAAGGAGTTATCATAACTGGTTTTGCCCCCTCCTCGAGCTCAATGATGTGCTCTATGCCCCTGTCTGGAGGTCTACCTGGCGGAATATCACTTAACACCTTGTCATGCTTGACTCTCAATTCTTGAATGTCCGGATGATATTCTATCTTTTGTTGTCCCTCCTGTATAGGTGCTAAATGACACACAGCAGCCCACTCTACCATGTCGTGACGCATAAGCCGCTCCATCCGGTGGAAAGAAATTGTTTTGATGTTGCTGTCCCCGTATTGCCTTAAGTATGTGTGTCTTCCCGTCAACATCAAAACGGATCTCCATGTCCTTGAGACGAAGTGTGACCTCATCCAATGAATGTAACCACTTCATTCCCAAGACCAAATCAATGTCCCCCATATTAACAACATAGTAATCTGCCTTGAACTCATAATTGTTCAAGCATAAAGGGAGATCCTTAATCATGCGTTCACATCTCAAAGTGTACCCATCAGCCACTTTGACTCTTATGCCCTCGAACTCCTCAGTGATGAGTCCACGTTTCTCAACAAATCTAGCATCTATGAAATTATGCGTGGCTCCTGTATCAAGTAGGGTAATGACCCTCTGTCCTGCCAACACACCACGAATCCTGAAAGAACCCTCCTGCTGAATGCTAGATAAACGGGCCTCCTGTACCTGAAGCTCGGGCTCTGTCTCAACTCTAGGCTCTGGAGCCTCTGGCTTTGAATCCTCGGAACTCTCCCGCTGTTCGGAATCTTCCGATTCAGAGTCCTCATAGAACGCCCACATTATACGATTTGCCTTGCCCTTAGGTCTTAGAGGACAATCGTGATTGGCGTCATATGGTCCTTTGCAGTGGAAGCAAAGCTTCTTCCTGCGTAGGTCATTAAGGGCCTCATGATCCAAAGGTGGAGCTGCTGATTTACCTTTTGGATCGTTTCTTGAGTTTGATTTTTCTTTATTAAAATCAGACTTATCCTTATTTCTTTTAAATCCCTTGTTATCCCTGAATGATGAAGAACCTCTGGAGCTGAATTTACTCGATGGTGCTGCTAACTCCATGTTTCGTGCTTTCTTCATCGCCTCTTGTAACGAAGGAGGATCAAAAGCTTTGATCCAACCTCGCAATGGCTCTGACAACCCCTCCATGAAGAGTACTACCAAGCGTCTCTCTGAGATGTTAGGGACCATAACGGATAACTTCTGGAAGTCACCTATGTAGGTCTCTACACTGCCACTCTGTCTCAACTGTGCTAAGTCTCGGAAGTAGGTTTCCGGATCCTTCCTGTCACCTCTCAACCAACCTGTCCACAAACTCCTGGTATGTAGTGATCCTGTCATGCTGTAAAGTCACCATGCCGTGGTGCCACCAGTCGTAGGCCACTCCCTCGAGATGCAATGTAGCATATCTAATGGCATCACTCTCAGCCATCGGGCGTAGTGTAAGGAATGTATCAAGCTTGCTAATCCAAGCTTGGGCTGTCATCTTACCACTACCATCGAACGTCGCCAATGTGAGCCGGTTCGTAGCATGTTTTAGATCGTTATTCTGCTGTCGAGGTCTCCTATCCTGTCGAGCTCTGTTGTGTTCTCGCTTCTGTGTAATAAAACGGTCAAAAGTGATCATCTCTTGGACCACAGGTGGTAACAACTCCCATTCTTCACGTGCTGCCATAAGGGTGTCAGCGAACAATTCATCATGCTCCTCATCTGGTATAGCCCTATCGGGCTCCTGTCTCGTGAAAGTAGGCCTGGTAGGCCTATCTGCTGTCCGTGACACTGTCCTAAGAGCTCTCCGTGACCCTACATCACTTTTGTCATCGTCACGGTGAGGTGACGGTCTCCTCGAAGTACCCAATCTCTGCAGTGCCACTGCCACTTGCTGTAATACCTCATCGGACCGTCGTTGTCCTGCACGAAGATCTCTGAGTGTATGCATGAACTCTGCACCCTCCTGATCTCTGTCATTATGTTCTGTCCTAGGTATATCTGTTCTGTCAGCCATATTTCCCGGCTGCCTGCTCAAGCTCTGTTGCCTGTCAATCAGAGCTCGCCTGCGCGTGTAATACCTGGGTGACCCAATCTGATCTGGCTGCATAAGATAGCTAAACCCGTAGGATGGCAGGGTTTAGCTCTGATACCACTGTAAAAACTCTTAGTTTCCTCTGAATCTGAAAACTGACTGTTTAATTGTTTTTTTCTGAAGTTTTTGATTTTTTTGATGTTTTTGGGGTTTTTGCCAGAAATGAAGGAAATGCGATTTTTGCATAAAATAGTAAATAAATCCTATATAAAATTTATCCAACTCCGTAAACTATATGGTATACTGCAACTTCAAGCTTATTTTTATATAAAAAATCTACCAGAGACGCTTTCAACTAAACAGTTACATGCAAAGTATAAAATAATGATATTATTTGAAAACCTGGTTTTTTCTTTTGCTGTAGCAGCTGAAAGTACAGATCCAGTACAGCTGCATTAAATGCGTCCTCCTTCTAAAAATTGATGGCAGATGATCCCAGATACAGGGCACCAATGATGAAACCAACTAGTAAGTGAAGTATGCTGCACCTCCCTCTGAAAATGAAGTACGGCCTGGTGAATGGTACAGCCAGGTACAAAAAAGTACAGTTTTGTACCAGCAGCAAGTACAATAGTACGGCCTGCCCAAAAATCAATGCCTAACCCTCTGAAATGAAGCGCCTAGTATGAGGAAGGCTCTCTGGATGCAACACTGATAAAAACTCTGTAGATAATTGATCTCTGAAAACTCTGTGATTTCTCCTGAATGAAGAAACCTCTGCTGCAATAAATCAGGTGTTATTTCACACCCTCTGAATTGCTTCCAATGGAGATGGCACGTTCCCCAAGGAATTCGAACTTGAAACCCTGAAGCTTCTTGCTCAGATCAAAGTTGATCAATTTCAATTCTCAATAATGACATAATGGCTCGATTGCCAAGGCAAATGCATAAGTAACCAAAGAGGTGTGATTTCCTCCATAATAGGGGTTTTTAATTAAAATTTTGCATTTCTCTTTATTTTAATATTTCCATAGTCTTGGCCAATTTTATAATAATATATAATTACAAATTGGCCCCCTCCTGATGATGGGCGACCCCTCAGCATTAAAATCACTTAAGTTATAATTTTTAATTATAATTTAATATAATAGTCTTTGCATCATTAATATTTAATTAATACAATTAAATATTAATATTTCCCTCGTTACTCACCCGATGACTGAACCGTCTGAAGCGGTCATATACTGAAGTGATTCCAAACGCTGCCAACCCATATTGCTAAAAATAGCAGGGGTCCCACTCTGACCACCAGGAACTGCTAAAAATAGTAACTTCTGCCAGAAGTCTCCGATCGAGCCCAAACGAAAGCCAACTGATCAAACTCTGCCAACTGAAGCATGAGCCAAGCTCCAATGTGACCCTCTATCCAGTCTATCAGCCTACGAGGGTCATATGATAGGCTAATCTTGTGCTTCGAGAGATGTCACTGAGAAGGGGACATGACACAGGAGTACAGGGTTATTTTTCTTTTTGGACTTTTCACCAAGTGTTTTCTTTCTCAGAGTTCTTTCGGGCTAAGTGTTGGAATAATTTCCTCGGACTTTTTGTCCGAGGGAAAGAAATCTGAAAAAGGACTTTGCAAGAAGTCCGAAGGAATTAGTGGTCCACTTGCTTTTTTCCAAAGGGTAGTTCCGCAAAGGGCAAGAGGGCCAATTCAAAATTACGAGGGGCTTTTTTTTCAAAAGGAACGGTCCATAACATTTTCCCAAAGGGCAGCTCCAAAAAATCCGAAGGGTGTGTGCCCTTCCGGAAAGTTCATTCATAAAAAACCCAAAGGGTATGTGCCCTTCAGAAAAGTCACTTGGCAAGAATCCTAAATGGTATCTACCCTTCGGGAAGGTTCACTTCAAGAATATCAAAATGACTTTTACAAGAAAGGCGAAGGGTATGTGCCCTTCGGAAGAAGACCAATTCAAAATCCCGAAGGACTTTTTAGGGGCAAGTGTACCGTTTCACAGAAGTCCGAAGGGACATTTTGAAGAAGGGCTTTCCAAATTTTCCGACAGAACCAATTCAAAAGTCCGAAGGGCAATCCAAACATTCTAAGGGGCAATTCGAAAGAAGGGGCCAAAGACAGATTTCCTTCAGACAAATTGTCCGAAGGAAAAGATCATCACAAAAGCTCCGTAGGAAATAGACCCGAAGAAAAGTCCACAAAAGTGGCCATTTGCAAAAACCCAAAAGGTATCTACCCTTCGGGAAAGTTCAAAACAAAAGTCCGAAGGGTCACTTAGAAAGGCTGAAAGGACACTTTTATTTTGCTGAAAGGTCACTTGGAAGAAAATTCCAAGGGGCAAAAAGGGACACTTAGGATTTTGTTGAAGGCATTTTCTCAATTTTGAATGAAACATTGGCAAGAATCCCGAAGGGCTGTTTAGAAAAGCCCAAAGGGCAATTGAGGAAGGAGTTCAAGACAAAGGCCCGAGATATTTCCTTCGAACTTTTGTTCAAAGGAAATGAACAATTCCTGCGAGACCAAGGACGAAGAGAAAAGTCCTAAGCAAAAGAAAGGGAAGAAATCCGAGAGGCAATAAATCCTGAAAGGAAGGACAAGCCAAAGGAACAAATAGAGACAAAAAGCCACAAACAAATAAATGCCAAAGAAATACGTGCACAAAAGTGAAGAACCCAAGAGCAGAAAGCTGAGAAATAACAAGAAGTTCAATCTGAATACACCTCTTACTCATCAAGATCCTTGTCCATGCAAGCAAAGGCTATTTATAGTTGATTGGTCAAAGCTTCAGTTGACTGTTTATTGAAGTCATGCTTCTCCTTGGTTTTCATGCAATCTAAAGCTTTCAACGTTTCAGGCAGTTCAAACGGAGTTCTCTGTCCAAGATGTGGCGTAGCTTTTCATACAAGTGGAGACCATTGGAGGTTGATTGGTCTTGAGTTTGAGTTGACTAGTTATCGAGTGCCACATCCACTCATGCTTTCCACACAATAAAGGATTTTTTCATGTTCCAACTCAACTTCAAGTCGGTTCAAGTTTGAGTTGTAAATTTAGTTTTGGCATTGATTTCATGCAAGGGAAATTATTCTCTTGTTTCAGGCAGTTCAAGTGGAGTTCTTTTTTTGGCTTTTGGCATAGCATTCCATGGAAGAGTTTGACTTGTCAAACATGGGTCCACCTCATCCTTTCTACGCCAACCTTGAAGTTCATGCTTGTTTGATGTTTTTTGGAGATTTTAATGAATTATATTCAAGATAATGACTTTTGAAATGGGCCCACTACCATACTTTTACGCCAAAGTTTGGAGAGGCATGCAAATTTTATAAAGGGAAAAGATTGTGTTGAATATTCTAAACATTGTAAAAGGTGTTAAGTCTTGAGTTAATTAACCAAGACTAACCCTTTCCCTTTTTTGAACTCCACTTAGGGCTATTTTAGGTTTTGGAAAGCTTATTTATTGGCTTAATCAAGCCATTTGGAATGGATCCCTGAAGTTGGAAGAAAAGAAATTGTAAGCTGGACCAGTGATCAATAAAGAAATTTATGTTCTGAATCTAAGTTTTGAGAGAAGAATAGTGTGTATTTAATTGTGCATCAGCGTACAAGTGAGATTTATCTCCTTTTGCAGGTCCCTTCCTCACCTATCTTCCTCTATCTCACCCTTTTGCAGGTCATTTGAAGAGGTTTTCAACCCTTCATCTGAAACATTTTTGCTTAAGGACAGAAATATAAATTTCATTTGATTATATGTGTGCATTGATTTCAGTAACTTCAGAAGATTTGAATAATTTAGGTGTATCACCCCCTTTTAATAATAATTTCTTTTAAGTTTCCCTTCCTCTTTTCAACCCAAAAAATTACA
Organism: Torreya grandis; assembly: GCA_037957365.1. NCBI lineage: Eukaryota > Viridiplantae > Streptophyta > Pinopsida > Cupressales > Taxaceae > Torreya > Torreya grandis. The sequence goes on from JARHVA010001339.1 coordinate 2,609,990, forward strand.
GTAGTTCAGATATAATTGATAGATCTGAAGGGAACCAACCCTCTCTGGAGGTTCTTCTCAGTACAAAGTCACCCACACTCTTAAGAAGTTTCAATTGTATCAGTTGGAGTGAGGGTGTGATTTACACATCTTCAAGCAGGGTGCACTCCAGAGTGATAACAAAACCAACACAAATTTTCTCAAATGTTTACCGAATATATGATTCTTACATGAGTGAAAGGTGGCTGGAGCGTTGGTCAATCCGAAAGGCATAACCAAAAACTCGAAATGCCCATAATAACATCTGAATGCCGTTTTTTGAACATCTTAGTCTTGCATTCATATTTGATGGTATTCTGATTTTAAATCAATTTTGGAAAAGAAACTAGATCCATCAAGCTCTTCAATTAATTCATCAATCCTTGGTATCGGATATCTATTCTTAATAGTCTTTTTATTCAATTGACGGTGGTCTATGCACATTCTTAATGTGCCATCTTTCTTCTTGACTAGGACCACGGACGAGGCGAAAGGACTTGAACTTGGCCTAATATGCCCCATCTCCAACAATTCTTTGATAGCTTTTTCAATCTCATCTTTATAGATTATGGGGGGTGGTAAGGTGTAATTATTATTGGCTTGTTACCGGTTTCTAACTCAATAATATGTTGAAACACTTTATCTGGTGGCAACCCATGGATATTCTCAAAAATCTTAGCATGTTTATAAATTATGGGTTGAATATCTTCATGATGTCTCTATGGTTCCAATTTTGTAGAACTCACAAAATATTGTGTTGCCCATGAAACTTGGCCTTCCCTGAATGTCCTTTCCATCCTTTTGACTATAACCACTTGGGGGGCTCCATTAGCCACACCTTGAAGAACTACTTCTTTCCCAGCTATTTTAAATTTTAATTCCATGGTTTGATAGTTTTGAGTAAATTCCCCCAAGGAATGTAGCCATTGTACACCTAGTACCAAATCTGTTTTGCCAATGCTCACTACATAGAAATCATCGTTTATTTGATGTCTCCCCAACGTGAGATAGAATAGTGGAATTCTTTGAGTGCATGGAATGGTAAAACCATCAACAAGGGTGACCTTAAAACTTTGAAATTCTTCTGCTTTTAAACCCATTTTTGTTACCAATCCTTCGTCAATGAAATTGTGGGTGGCCCCACTATTTATTAATACGGTGATTTTCTGTCCTTGGAGACTCCCTCTTACTCTATAGGCATTGTATCTCAAAGCTCTTGATAAAGTCGCAAAGGTACCCTCCAATGTATTTTCCCCTTCTTCTGATTCATGTATTGTTTCTTCATCTATGACCTCTTCTTCGTCAGGGTCACCATTTGAAACAACTTCGATGTAATGGACTTGCCCCTTTCCCAAACAAGGGTGACCTGGTACCCAAGGGTCCTTACAAGTGAAGCATAAGTTTTTCCTCATTAGATTATTTCTTGTTTCTGTTTCTTTACCCATTTTAGGTGGGTCTCTTGGTTGGAATCCTCTTGATTGGAATGGTTTTCTTTGTTGGCTATAGGTTGTTGTCCCTTGCTGTCCTGAAGGCATGGTTCGTCGTTGTCCATTATTGGTTATTCTTTGTTGTATAAATGGCACAATTTTATTCGTTGGTGTTGATGTCTTTAAATCTAATGCTTTTTTAATTGTTTCTTGGAGAGGGAGGATTAAAGGCTTTGACTAAACCTTTGAGTGGCTCAATCAATCCTTCCATGAACAATACTGAGCCTCCTTTCAGTAATGTCTGGAACCATCACGATGAGCCTCTGAAATTCTGCCACATGGTCTTCCACATTGCTACTTTGTTTTAATAATGCCAACTCCCATAAATGAATTTTGGGGTCATTTCTATCGAATTTTTCCATCAACCTCTTAGTAAATTTGTTATATGATTTAATAAGATCATGCTCCTGCATAATCCATCCATGGTACCACCATTCATGAGCTATTCTTTCGAGATTAAGGGTTGCAAATTTTACTTCTTCCATCATAGGTCGGAGGATAAGTATGTATCTAATTTTTGGATCCACGCTCAAGTTGTGCATTTGTTAGAGCCATCAAAAGTCGACAAAGTTAATTTACCCAATGCATGTTGAAGATATTTTTGATTATTTTGGGGTCTACGCTCCGTTCTAGTGCCATTACAATTTTTTTTCATTTCCATGAACTTCGTGAGCAGCGATATTTCCCTTCATAAATCATTTGAAAGGGCTTGATATTCTGCAAAATCAGTTGTAAGGTCATCTCCAAATGAAGTTTGGGTTTCTTCTTTCATACTTGATTCTATGCTTGAAATATATTTGTGTTGAAAAGGTCTATTTGAAGAACTCACGGTTGTTTTGTGTAAGATTTGATTATCGCTAGTATTAGAATGACCATTTTCATCATTTTGATATCTATGATTTTTCATAGATTGCATTCATTCTATGAGTCATTTGTCCCTGACCTTGGATAAGCCTATCAATCCGTTCATCATCTCTATTCCTCTCTTCCACATTTGTTCTTTCTTCTTCCCTTTCATTTCTTCTCTTTGCTGACTAGAACCCTTATTTTTATTTCTCAAATAATAGCGTATTTCTTTATCGTCGCCTTGAATGAAGTTTACATTCCACAGGTTGGCAGGATGAAGATCTCTGATACCATTGTAATATTTCAAATGGGAATATTATATGGAAAATTTGTTTCCTTGAAAATTCCGTTTAAAATAAATATGTAACTTGCACTTTGAAATGATAATTTATTAATTTAAATGAAGATTTATTACAAAATTGTCAGATCTCGAATAATACAATATAAGCCTAAAGGGTTTTTGTCTTTGGGTTGTGATGACGAGGGTTTCCGTCCTTGCATCCAATTTTACAATTAAGGGATTTCGTCCTTAAGTGTAATAAGAACTGTAAAGCTTGTACACGATTGAATGTTTAATACATGAGTTGAATGAATGCCTTCTTCCACTTCAATGAATGAATATAAATACATCATAACCCCTCATCAAACGGTGTGTGTTTTCCAAAGGTGGCGACCACTCATTTGATGAATGCTGAAATAATTAATTAACAATAGCGATGAAATTAATTATTAACAATGATTATTTCTTTAATGATGGTTCTACACCCCAAAGGCGATTTAGTTAATGGTTGAATGCTACATTGATCTCCCTTGACTGCTGCAATTTCCCTTTCCTTGTATTTGTTGTTGGTAGACATTTGTTTGCCTTGGTGGTTGACTGCGTTCTATTATTCTTGGCTGATTTTTTATCATTCCTTGGCTATTGCGTGACATGGGTGGAGTTCGAGGACATTACACCTTCCCTAAGTGTGGCGTCCAAAAGGGGCGGGAGAGTAATTTAAATTTTAAAGGATCATTTCCTTATAATCTTTTATTAGATCACTTAAGCATTCATGACCCTCAAAGGTCCCCTCTTTAAGTGAAATAAGAAACATAAAGTACCTTTTGAAAAGAGCCAATAAGAACCATGTTCCCCTTTTCTCTCCATTCACCCTTTAGCTTATTGGGAAACAAATTAAGCTAAGGGTCTTCATGACTCATGTTGAAAAGGGGGACATGACATAGGGTGTTAGATCCATTCTTTTCTTGATGTTTACCAGACCAACCATTCACATTTAATGTGTAGTGAACTGGCCATTAGGGATGATTTTTTTTCTGTTGTCATGTCTAGAAAGAGGAAGGTCCTAAATTCTAGAAGTAAGCTCTGCTGTAAAGCAGCTGAAAGCTGCAGTATGAAATTGCTGCAAATTAACACTAACATCTTTATCTTTTCAGATTTCTGCTTTTACCTTTGGAGTAACCAAACCATACGAAATGGCCACTCTTCAAACTTTGTTTTGTTTTCTTGTTAGGTATCTTGATGGAAAAAATGGTTCCATATTTTTAGCATATAATCAATTAAATGCTTACCAAACAAGCTGGACTTCTAATTCCTAACATTTGACCTTATTGAATTTCTCTGTGAGGATTCAATCTCCAAGGTGGAGTTATGTTATAATCCAATCCCAAGGCATGGCATTTTAGTTAGGGACGTACAGTTGTAGATGAGCCAAAGTTTCCTTCTTGTATTCTTGGTGTTCAATCTTTATTGACATTACTTCTTTGAGGCTCCATGGGAGAGCACCCTGTTAATTCTTCATACCAAATAGGAATCCTCTCGACCTTAGACCGAACTAAACATATTACTGGTGTGGAACTAGTGACTATGACTTCGTGGAGCTTATGGTCTGACAGATCTATCAATTCAAATAATGGGGATTCGACATCCTTTTGAATTGGAGTTTGAATAAGAGGTGGGTTCTCTCTCTCTCTCTCTCTCTCCCCCTCTCCCCCTCTCCAACCCTCGCATTCGGAAGATGTTTAAAATGACTATTTTCTATTGCTTTCTTTTCCTGGCTTGAGTACATTTTTTTTCAACCACGATTCTCAATACTGTTTTGTATTGTCTAGTTTAACTGTGGTATAAGTTATAGTGACAATGATTTGCAAGTCAGTGTATTGTGGTGCAATGGTGCTAAGTGAAAACTGCAGCCAGTTTCCTCTTGGAACCTGGGGTTTTGTGAATGGTTCCATTTAAGGAGGTCCTCAGTTACGTACTTCAGGCCCATTTTATTTAGCGTATGGCTATTGTTGTCCAATACCTGGGCTCTATTTATATTTTCTGCACCTTAGATTTACAGAGATAACTATGTTAGTGCATCTATATTTTATTGTGTCCTAATTTTGGTGAACCTCAGGACAGACTTAGACCATAACATACGCTGCCAACACACTATAAAGCCCCTCCAGTTTGCATGGTTTCTACATCAGCTTTCACTGCTAATGTTATTCGACATAACTGCTGCGAACATTGTTTGCATAATTAGATATCATTTTCCTTCTATATGCATCCTATTTTACTCTTGTTCTATGTGAGATGGTTTGGTCTCCTAGGAGGAAAATATGCTGCTTTTTGGCTTTCCCTTTTGTAGTTGGCTGGGCCTAATTCAATTTATATTGCTTCCATGTAGCACTAGTGTGGATTGGCTGTTTTGGATATGGGAGATTGACTTGCACATGGATTCTTATTTAGAGGACTAGTTTTTCTGACCTTTTGAAAACAGGGAAACCAAATGGCTTTCATAGTGAAGCAAATTTCTCGAGTTTGAATGAAACTTGATCCATCAAGGTGCATACTTGTTCAAGGGAATGTTAAGCTCCTCTTTGTTCTAGTAGGTTTGAAGCAGGACATTCTAAATTTGTTCACTCCTTTTTATGAACACTGTGCTGATTCCTAAACACTTCCTGACCCATTCATAGGATTTTTTCTAGACAGAAATTGATCTCACCATACTACTTGTATTGCATTCATAAATTCTAGAAAATAGTCAGCTGTACATAAAATTACAACAGCGCTTTTCTTGAGCTGGGAGAAAAACAAGAACCCCTGTTCCTTGAAAATTCAGCCTTTTTATATAATATTACTCCCACAAGGTACTTTAGAAACTACCTTTTGACTTAACCCAATGTAAGACTAACCCATGCTGAACTAGAGTTTGCACTGTTTTTTTTTTTATTATTCTAGGCACTCTCTTAGAAGGCTTTACACGACAACAATATTAAATTGCTTTTTGTAACTTTTTTACATGACATCTGACTTTTTATTTGCAATATAATAATTAATTCACAATGTACTAATTAAATGTATTCTTACAAAGTCACTTTAGACCCACATTATTACCCACTTTGACACATCGGATTATTTCGCTTTTGGGCTATGTTATCGGATACGCCCCCCGGCCTTGGGAGTGCAGGGGATACGCCTCAGGATATGGGAGCGTAGAGGATACGGCTAAGGAGTGTCCCTCGGCTGCGGATATGCCCGGATATGTCTGGGTGACGTATCCGGGCATATCCGCAGCCCAGGGACATTGCTTGGGCATATCCCCACGCTCCTAGACGTTAAAAACGTATTTTTTTTTTCAATTTTGCTCAATGAAAAGTCAAACATGGACTTAAAAATACAATTAAAAACAAACTAAATTGGATTCCCAACCACAAATGCAGCATTCACACTCATTTTATCAAAAGTCGCATGAATTGTTTTTCGAGGGCTCCACCCCCGAACCCCTGGGTGGGGAGGAGGGCGGGGGCGCTTAAACAAAACCCCCTACAACTCCCCTCATGCTGGATGGCTTGTCATACTGCAAATGATATTGCCAAGGGGATTTCACGACGTCACACCATTACAGTTGTTGGAGGTCTAGATATTCACTTCACCTCCTAACACATTGCATATTTGTTCACTCCTGTTCACTCTTGGACTTCAAAATACAGCTATGGACATCATATTGAATTTTTTATTTAACTTATTTTGTTTCCTCTATGCATATTATGTGGTTAATTTTGCTTATACGGCTATATTTATATATTTTTAATTTTTTACATATATTTTTGTATGGTCGTACCCAAACGTATCCAACCCCCCCCCAAAAAAAAAATCCCATATCCCCATATCCGATTCTCGTACCCATATCCATATCGATAACGTAGCTTTTGGGAGTTTTGCACATAGGACCTTTTTTACAAGTGAAAAATACATGAAATGACTTAGCATAAAAATCAATTAATCTACAGAGGATAAATATGATTTAATACTGCGAAGTGCCCTTTCATTAACATTGCCTTGGGAGATGTCTGTGAGAACAACGAACTTTTTTGTGACATGCATTTTTGAAACATTTTAGCTCGTCGAATTGGATCAATTTGGCATTAAATTAGGTTGGCATTAACTGCTTGACATTGACATTAATTTTATGATTCTCTCCTATTAGCTTTAGCTCAAACTTGCAAGTACTGGCTCTTGAATGCTTGAGTTTAATTTTAATTCCACCTTGACACTGATTAGCACCAAATATAATGAGCACTACATCCAGTGCTCACTGAATTGAGTAAGCACCAAGTGCTGAATTAAACAAATGCCAAATGCAAAAAGGTGCCAAAGGTCACTGGTTGATTTTCATGTTGTCATACTTACAAGCGTATGTACCTGATAGCTCTTATGATCACTTTGCACATCTAACCTGATTCTGTTATGTTATTGAATAAAATCAACGATTTCATATCACAAAATCATTGAAACTTGGTTCTTAGCCCATGAATACTAGTGCTTTAATTTTCACCAAGCAATTTCCCTTGTGGATTTGTTTGCAAACAAAAATTTGAATGGGTTTATCAAGCCTTGTCCATTGGTTCAAGGAGTCAACATTATCATTCTACCAATTTTTTATTGTCCTTGTTCTTGATTTACTTCCAATTTGCCTATTGGGAGTGCAATTGGGGATGTTATCACGAATTGCAAAAAATTGTGATAACAAGTCCCAAGAATGTGAGGGAACAAATTTCACATGTGGACTGGGTCACACACACTATCCAATACACTAACAATTAATTGATTAACGAGGACAAACTCATGGTTCATCGAGAAACATCAAATTGCATGTACTAGGACTCACAAGTTTCTACAACGGATCAATACACACACTTGTGTAAAGAGGGATACGCTCAATTGTTTACAACAGAACACTATGTGAATAGGAACAACCTCAACTATTCCCCAAAAAGCAATAGTGGGATTAGGCCTCACTACGCTTTGTCAGTGAGAACTAGACCTATTTGAAATCCTCTTCAATGGGAATCGGGCCTCATTGAACGACAATACATTCGATTTTATCTTCAGTGGGAGCTGGGCCTCACAAAAACAACACCACTTTGTGAATCTTATTCACGAGGACAATTTGACAATTAAAGTATCACAACATGGCTAGAAACAATGGGCCTAAGTTCGATCTTATTGGATGGGGATTTTAAATTTGTCATATCATCAGATGAGAAAAGGGGACTATCCATTCAATCCTAGAATATCTGATCTTCTCTACAATTCCATGGAAAATAACATGTTCATTGACATAGACTTATTACAAGGTGCAACATAAGGAAAGGTTAAGGATATTGTTGAAAACATTGACTGGCATTTATTGTATTTTTTTATTTTTGTGGGATTTTTACTTGTGTTTAAGGCATCTGAAGATGACCTCCATGGTTAGTCATTACACTAATGGTATTAACTTCCTCATGTATTTTTGGTAATAATCACAAGGCAAGGGGATCCACTTAGCACACAAGGACCTTAAGCATTTGTTAGTAGGGGGAGGAACAGTGAATTTAATCAACCACTTTTGGCTTCTCAGCCTCTGGCCTCTTTTGCCATTGGCAAAGCTTTTGGTGAGTGTAATGCCTTATAAGTCACCCTTGTCTCATAATACTTACCAATGCTGGATTAACCCAATTACAACCCAAACATATATTTGTATTAGGTAGTTGAAGGCTTTCATGAGCAATTTTAATTATATTGTTAATTTGTGGGATTTTTACTCATGTGTGTTTAAGTAATCTCAAGATGACCTCCATGAGCAATCACCATTGTAATGACATTTATCTCCTCATGTCTTTTTTTGGTAATAAATGGACCCACTTAACACAAGCACTATAAGCATTTGCTAGTAGGGGGGAGGAACGGTGAATTAAACCAACCACTTTGGGATTCTCATCCTCTAGCTTCTTTCACCATTGCCAAAGCTTTTGGTGAGTGTAATCCCTTATAAGCCTCCCTTGTATCATAATTCTCACCAATGTTGGATTAACCCAATTCCAACCCAATCATGTATTTGCAATAGGCAGTTGAAGGCTTTCATGCACAATTTTAATTATATTGTTGATTTTTGTGGTGTTTTACTTTTGTGTTTTATGTCGTCTCAAGGTGACCTCCATGAGTTGTCAGAAGGCATGGGGACCTACTTAGAACACAAGCACCATAAGCATTTGTTAGTAAGGGGGAGGAATGGTGAATTTAATCAATCACTTTGGGCTTCTTATTCTCTAACCCCTTTCCCCATTGGCTAAACTTTTGGTGAGTGTAATGTCTTATAAGTCACCCTTGTCTCATAATTATTACCTGTTGGCCCGAGTAAATGTAGGAAACAAGAAGAAATTACATTGCGGAATAAAACATTTGACAAAATATGATAATATATTATATCCGTTTGATAAATTACAAGGAGAGTAAAAACTTTATAAGCTTTTATGGGTGGTTACGGGATGTAACCAATTCCCGTGAAGCAATTAACCAAAACAAACTTATTTAATTAATAACATAACATAACAAAATTAACATACAAATAACAAAGTAAATAAATAAAGCTACTTTGGATCATATGACTCAACATTACCAATGTGAGATTAACCCAATTACAACCCAATCCAATATTTGTATTAGGTAGTCGAATGATGTCATGAGCAATTTAAATTATATTGTTGATTTTTGTGTGACTTTTATTCCTTTATGTTTAAGTCATCTCAAGCTGACCTCCATGAGTAGTCATTACTCTAATGACATTTATTTTCCCATGTATTTTTGGTAATATTCACAAGGCAAGGGGACCCACTTAGCACACAAGCATGGAAGCATCTATTAGAGGTATTTATGGTCCAAATCATGGGTGAACCAGCGTGACAAAGTTTTGCTATATCCATAACCCTACTCTTTCAAATCAGCTCAACTGCACATATAGCCAAGTCAATGAATTACATACCGCTCCTTTAAATCTGAAAATATGTGGCTACTCCATCCCAAATTGAATCAAAATCCAGGAGTGTGGGAAAAGGGTTTCGTCATTCAGGGCCAATGCAAAAAATGATAACCAAATTCATGGCCTCTTAGGAGGTGCTCATGAGGCAATAGGTTCTCAAATTTTCTATTTGCAAATGGTAAGTTATTTCTCACTACTCTAATCAGTCAATAGTTAAGGAATAGTTAAGGAACGTGAAGGAAATTTTCAACACCTACCAAGTTGCTTCATGGTAGTAGGTCAAAGCTGACAAATCCAAGGCATATGTTTTCCACAATCCTATTTGGAGAAAGTGCCCTATCCTCGAACTTTGTGTTTTAAGGAGGTTTTCTTGCCTATCAAATATCCAGAATTCTCTTTACGTGTCAAAATGCCTCTTGGTTATCCTCTTAGGGAGTTAATCTAGATTATCATAAACAAACTTGTTGGTTGGACTAATGGCTTACTTTGGAAGGGAGAATTAAGTTACTTCAATTAGTGTTGCATGCCATGCAAGTCTATCTGAATTTATCCAAGAAAGCTGAAGAAGACAGTGCTTGCATTTTGTGAAACTTTCTTTGGGTGGACATGGGCATAGTTTGAAGTATATACTTGTATCATGGAATCAAATAGCTCGGCCCAAGGCAATCGGAGGCCTATGTCTTAAAAAATTAGCTTTATTCAATAAGGCTTTAGCAATGCAATTGGCCTAGACTCTATATAAAGAGCCGAAGCTTCCTTGGTGCACAATATTAAGGTAGCAATATCCTGTTGATTTTGGGCTTTTGTTTTCTCCCTCCATTGTCTGGGTTGAGCGTTGGTATGTGTAGATACTAAAATCTGGTATTAGACACTTGATAATGTCACTTTTGACTTACCTTCACCATACATTACTTGTGCACACGTCTCTTATTTGTCATTCTCTCACATCCACATGCTTGCTATGAGTTCTCTCGTTTTGTTGTCAGTCATCTACAAGAACCTCTCAGTCTATGTCAAACTAGTTAAATACCTTACTCAGACATCTCCAAATCATTAGATCCACATTCATGTCTCTTGGATACTAACGTCAAGCTCAGACAATTTCCTTGACGAAACTATCATGAGGGCGGCGTTATAGACCTTCACCCAGCAATGGGTATTTTTCAAATCCAAATTATTCCTATGGGTCGACCCATTGTCCTAGTGTGTTGGTGACATGAGAAATTACCCAAATGGATTCATATAAATACAAATCAAACCCATATTTGTTAATCACTTGGCACTTATCTATCAAACATCCATACACTACTGCATATTGAGCAAAGCTGTTGTTGACGCTATGGATTGCACCCTTAACAGGACGCTGAGCTCTTGTCTTCCACGCGGCACAATGGAAACTCCTCTCTTGCCTGTGGGTCTGGCAAAACTAAGGGGAGAGTCTCTACATAAGGGCTAGCTCCCTCTGATGCATCTCTAAGTTATTCCAGTAATATTGCTAATACATATATATAATGGGGGGGTTGAAAAGAGAGAAGGATTACTGAAAAATAGAACCTAACCTAAGCTGGTGATGCACCAAACAAGTTTGATCTACTCATACTCACACTTTGAACCATAAGAACACATTCATACACTTTATCTGGTAAAAGGACCAGACTACAGAGAACTTAACAGAAAGGCTTAATGAAGACACACAGAAGATGAACTTACCACAGGTGTTGTAGGAAGGCACACTGTCTGATGACACTCTCCTATCTCTGCGCTACACATACAGCGCTTTTTGCTATCTGCAAGAATGGCACTTTGTCTATACCAGGGGTGCTGGTATCAAGCCTGTGAAAGCATCATGGAACAATGACTGAACACAAAGTTAACACTCAGACACACTCAGAGATATACCCAACCAAAATAGAGGTAAAAAATGTGTATTCTATTGATTCTAGATGAGGCAGGTCTTCGCCTTACAACAATGAGAGATATCTTTCTCAAATGAGAAGTTACAATATATATAGAGAGAGGAAGTAAAGGCGCCCCTTTGGAAAAGACTTTGGCGCCTTTTTACAAGTTGGCCCATGTGCGTTGAGAGCGTTGGGAAGAGGGAGCCGCTGAAAAAGGATGTTGTGTCGGCTGCCTGTTTTGACCTTGGCGTTCAAACATTAATGTGAAAGCATGGGCCGCGCCTCTTTTTCTGCAAACAAGACTGCTCCTTCAAGACATTCACGCGATTTGTCTGCCTATCAATGCAAAATGGAGAAAAACAGGTCGCGCCATTCACTGTTTGCGCTCCTTGATGACCACTTGGCGGAGACTGTTCCAACTGCAGGAATAACTCGCCTCCCCTTTGCCACCTAGGTTGTTTTGTCCATATTCATTTTGTCTCTTCTTGGCTTTGTCTTTTCTTGGAATTTGAGATCTTGGGGCTATCTTATCGTCCTTTGTTGGCTCCTTGGGCTCTTTCATCAGCAGGTCGCTGAGTTCATTCTTAACTTTTGTCTTTTCTTAGCTTTGTCTCTTCCTGGTTTTGTCTTTTCCTCTCTTGACTCTTTTCGGCAATCTGAGCCCTCGGGGCTATCTTCTATCAATCTTTGGCTCGTTGGGATCCCTTCTCGACAGTCTCTTCCTTTTGGCCTTAAGGCCTTTGGATTCCTTCGAGTTTCTTTTCTTCGGCCTTTCTCTCGAAGTGTTCCCTCGGACTTTCTCCCGAAGTGTTATCTTTCTCTTCTTTTCTTCTGTCCGGGCCTTTGTCGTTGAAACCTCCCGAAGGGAAGGTGTCCCTTCGAGGTTTGGGGAAGGTCCTCCTTTCGGCAGTCGGGAGTCCCCCGCAAGGGCACCTGCCCTTCGGGGTCCTTCGGGCTCCTTTTGGTAGTCACATCCTTCAGACAAAATGTTCGAACGAATTCCTTCGGACAAAAATGTCCGAAGGAAATCTTTCCTTCAATCCTTAGCGTTTGCTTTCCTTCGGTCGGGCTTTTTCCGTCGAGTGAATTCCTTCGGACAAAAAGTCCGAAGGAATTCCTTCGAAATTTTGTCCGAAAGAATTCGCTCGTTCACTTTGCCACGGGAACTTTTTCAAAAGAATTCCTTGCTCTTTTCCTTGCTTGTTTCTTTCGGTCGGCTCTTTTCTTCGGACAAATTCCTTCAAACAAAAGTCCGAAGGAATTCTTTTGGGCTTTTTGTCCGGAAGATTTGCCTTGTGAATTTTTCCGCGGAATTTTCCTTCCGAAAGACATTCTTTGCCCTGTGAATTTCTTCGGACAAAATGTCCCTTCGGGCATTTTGCCCAAAAAAATTCAATCTTTGTTTTACCTTTTGCCTTAGCATTTCCGAAGGAAAACTCAGCCTTTTGATTTCTCCGCAAGGGTTCCCTGCCCTTCGCAAGGGTATTTTTGGGTCCGGAACTGCCCTCCGCAGCCTGCTTGAAAAATCCAATTTGTGCTTGACTGCCCTTCGCAAGGGCACTTGTCCTTCGGGCTTTGCAAGACCCCCTCTGAAACTTCCGATTGAACCAAACAATTGAACCACCCGATTGAACTGGTTCCTCCTTTTGCTGAAAGACTTGTGCAAACCAAAAATTGAACTGGCTTAGAACAACAGGGGAAGAAGGAGACTGATTTTGCCCCTGCAGGGCCAAAATGGTCAACAAAATGGCGATTCCCAGGGGAAGCATGCCTGCTATGCTTAGAAACCAATAGCCTCAAAGTCCATTGGGCACGGAGTCGAGATGCAGCTTTGAAAGAGTCAGCAACAGCGTTGTGATATCCAAGAATCAATCACGAAGTTTTTACCCCAAAAGGGAACAAAACACACACAAGATTAAGAAAACTACTAACATGTGCAAAAGCACTTAGGGAAAACAGGGAAAAACAAGGAAAATATATACATGATGGGAGAAGGGCTCAGTGATAATGCTTAAGATGTATCCCATTAACTGGGATATATAGTTCTTCACCATCCAACCTGGAGAGTTGGAACGCATTGTGCTGCTTGCACTAAGTGATGACGTATGGACCACTCCATAGGGCATCGAACTTCATGTGCTTTCCAGGCTTAGCTTGGTCCTCATCCCATTTCAAGACGATGTCTCCTTCAGAGAAACCTTTTGATGAGGATCTCTTGTCGAAGTGCTTCTTCGTCTGCTGTTGGCGGCTGGTCATAGAAGCCATAGCTTGGTCCCTTGCCTCTTGAAGTTCCATCAGCTCACATAGCCTAACCTCCATGCTATTGCCTTCTTCTAACTGTAGTTGGTGAGCAAGGTCCAAGGCTGGCAATTCAAGTGAAATAGGAAGCCTAGCTTCCCTTCCATACACAAGCGTGTATGGTGAATTACCAATTGCCCTCTTTGGGGTGACCCTATCTGCCCACAGGGCTGTCTTCAACTTGGCATGCCAAGTTCTCTGATTCTCCTCCATTGTTCTTTTGATAATCTTGATCAGATTTTTGTTGGTGGATTCAGCTAGCCCATTCCCTTGTGGGTAGTAGTTGGAAGAACTGCTGAGATAGATGCCGTATCTCAATGTCCATTCACTCATTCTGGTCCCTAAGAACGCCAATGTGTTGTCTGATATGATGGTCATTGGGACAAACCTTGTCACCAGGTCTTCATAAAAGTCCAGGACTGCACTTTCGTTGGCTTCCTTCAAAGCGACAACCTCTACCCATCTCGTGAAGTAGTCTGTGGTAGTCAAAACCCATTTGTGGCCAGCACTAGAGGGAGGATCGATCATCCCTATGAAGTCTAGGCCCCATTGCATGAATGGTTGCTCCACCTGAATAGGCTGTAAAGGCATGGCAGCCAACTGTTGCTTCCCATCAAAGAGCGCACACTTCTGGCACTTTCGTACCCAGGCATGGGTGTCTCTGAATAGAGTGGGTCAGAAGTAACCATCTCTCATTATTCTTGCAGCTGTAGGCCTAGGAGCAAAGTGACCACTAGCTGGCCTATCATGGAACTCGGACAGCACCCTGTCGACTTGACTTGGGTCTATGCACCTTAAAAGTACTCTTGAGAGATCCCTTCTGAACAACACTTCATCAATCAGGACATAAGGGAGAGATTGGAGTCTGAAATATCTCCTCTTGGTCCTATCAAGGCCTTGTGGGCACTCACCAGTGAGAAGGAAACGCCTCAAGTTTGATGTCCAATCCTTCTTAACAACGGGTTCTTCTGCTGTGGCTGCATCGTGAATTAGCAAACTGTCCTCTTTTTGCTATTTAAGGTCTGCAGCAAGGTGTTCGCACAGGTCTTTTCCTCTCACCAGCTTGGTGATCTTGACATCCACGTCATACTCCATTACTTTAGTGATCCATCCCGCTCTCTTTTCATTCAGATCACGATTGGTTAATAAATCTTTGACATTGGGATGTGGAACCATGAGGTGAATCTTATTGTTGGACAACATATGTCTGAATTTCTTCAGGCTCCGTATGACTGCAAGGACTTGCTTCTCCACATATGTATACTTGACCTCAAAACCCTCTAGACCTTGGCTAAAAAATGCAAGCGGTTGTTCAAGGTTATCACCATTTGCTTGGGTAAGCATAGCAGAGATTACCTCTTCATTTCTGAAGGTGTAGAGGTTGAAATCTTTGGTGAAACCAGGACTGATCAAGGTAAGAGCTTGGGCGATAGCCTGTTTGATCTCTTCAAAACTATCCTTCCTTTGCGCTGTCCACGCGAACTTCTCATCTTTCTTTAGCATAGAGGCCAATGGCTTGACTACCTCCGCAAAATTTGGAATAAATCTCTGGATGAAATTTATTTTGCCGAAGAAGCTCTGCAGACTTTTCTTATGTTTACACAAGGACAACTCTAGGATGGAGCGAACTCTTTTCGGATCAATGGTCAAGCCTTCTTTGGAAACAACGTGGCCAAGGAGTTTACCTTCATGGACAGTGAACACGCATTTCTTCGGGTTGAGAGAGATACCGAACTCTCTACACCTCTCAGAGATTTGTCTGAGGTGTTTCATGTGTTGGACCGCCTCTTTAGAGAAAACTGTCACGTCATCAAGATACACCAGCACGATGTTTTTTATCAGGCCCTGAAAGGCCATGTCCCATGGCTCGTTGAAAAGTGGCCCCAACGTTGGACAGTCCAAATGGCATTTACCCATAAGCAAACGTCCCCCACTTGGTAGTGAACGTTGTCTTGTACTGATCATAGTCTTGTACCAAAATCTGATTATATCCTGAATACCCATCTAGGAGGGAGAAACGCTCGCTCCCTGTCACCATTTGGAGGATCTGCTCCATACTTGGGAGAGGATAATGGTCTTTCAAAGAGACTCTATTGAGGTCTCTGAAATCTACACATAATTTGATCTCCCTATTCTTTTTCCAGACAGGAACAAGATTGGCCAGCCAAGAAGAGTGTTTGATTGGAAATATTATCCTGGACTCAATTAACTTGGTGAGTTCCTTCCGCATGAGAGGCTCAATCTTTGGGTTGACAGGGCTTTGCTTCTGCTTGATCAGCTTGGTGCCTTCCTCCAGCTCAATGGTATGTTGGGCCAAACTTGGATCAAAACCCTTCAAATCGCTATACTCCTAGGCGAAGACATCAGCAAACTCTTGGCACAACAAGATGAAGGCCTACCTTTCATGGTCCGTGCACACTTTCCCAAGTGCAAGCAGCTTATCCTTGAATATTTCAACCTTCTCATAGTTTTTCTTCTTCGTGGTGATGCTTGCTTTATTGTTTTTTAATTGGTCATCCTCGTTGAAGATACTTTTGAGGGTGACCAAGCCTTTGGGAAGTTTATTGTTCCTCAGCTGCACAATCTAGCCGCCATACTGTTGCTGTAGTTTAGCCTGGTTTTTAGCAGCAAACTCAGCTTCTTCTTGAAAGAAGAGCGCTATTTGCTGATCGCTGTCAAACACCTGTCAGTTGGTGATGTTGTCAGGTACGAAGGGACTGATTACCACTTTCAAATGGCGTGAACTGCTGTTTCGGCCTATCTCCTTAGAAACATTAAATTGGGGGCCAACTGTTGCTAGCTGTCCGCTTGCTTATTCTGCTCCCTTGGAATGGAAGTAATATTGAAGGCAAGGAAACTCTCCACTAAGTCCCATACCCTGTGCTTGTAAGACTTAAGCAAGGAATTTTTTGTCAAATTTTAGCCTCTCACCTGATTCACAATCAGCTCACTGTCACAAAAAACCTGCAGCTCTTTGATTCCTCTTTTCCTCACCCACTCCAAACCATGGATGAGGGATTCGTACTCCGCAACATTGCACGTGCAAGAAAATTGGAACCTGAAGGCCGAAAAGTACTTCTCTTGTGAAGGAGAAACTAACACCACTCCACCACCAGCTCCCAACTTACTTCTTGAGCCATCAAAGAACAGCTGCCATAAAATCGAGCTTTCTTGGCTTGCATTCATCAAATTTGGTACAAAAGTACCCTCTTCGTGCATGCAATAAATCCCAAGGCCTACCTCTTCTATGAACTTGTAAGGGTCGTGCTCAAGGTTGTCACTTCCCCATTCGTCTAAGAGCAGGTCAGAAACTCCTTCAAGGGCAGAGGATGGAGATTGATCCACTTGAAATTCTTCTTGATCAATAATGGCGTAGATGACATGTGCCGCCTTGAGTGAGTATGGTTCCAGATGATCTCTGTGGAGTGGCTCCGATTCAATCTTGACCTTAGTCCCATACTTGGTTCTAAAAATCAGATAGGACCAGTTTGCTACTAGGTAGCCGCCTATTTTGGATGTGAAATCTCTAGATAAGCAAATGGCAAAGTAAGGAGGAACATCCGCCACCACCACGTCATGAGGGACCGAGAAGGTTGGACAGGTGTGGAGCGTCAAGTTCAAGCCTCCCACCACCCCTACTATCTTTGCTGGTGTCCCATCCAGCTGCATGACTCCCTTAGTCATCTCTTCATATTTAACCCCAGTTTATCCGCTATGCATTTGGGCATTACCAATGTGCTTGCTCCACTGTCAATGATACAATTGTGCACCAGGAAGTCTCCTATGACCAAGGACAAATAGAAAGGAGGAACCTTTTCTTCTTTCTTAACTTGCCCTGATGTGGAAGGCTGCCCATTTGTGATCAGAACGTTATCAACCTTTGCTGGGACAGCTTGTTCATTCAGCCCGTGCAATTCTTTTTGCAGCATGTCTTTTTGTCCCGGTATCGATAATGAATCCCACAAGGAGATATTCATGTGCAGCTTCTTCATCTGGTCTACCACATTGACCCAAGGGTTGCCTTCTTTCAAATTTTCCTTAAGGTTACTTACAGCCTGAGGCGCAGGCCGAGGAGCTGAGGGTGTAACCGGCGGTCTGAAGTTTGGAATTTTCTGGTTTACATGTGATGAAGAAGGCGGTGTTGATGCTTGAGCTTCTTCCATAGCTCTCCTCTTGGACCTTGTGTTGGTTGCGACACAATCACCTTGATTGTCTGTACTGCCCACATAATTGATTGTATAAAATTCACCTTCCAGGTGATTCATGAGAGTGGAATTAGGCTGAGCCGGCCTGTTGTCCATGCCATGTTGTAATGATGCCTCAAAGTTGGGGAATTGGGCGGCTGCCTGATTGTCCTGTGCATTCGTGTACTGACTCAACATTTCATTTGTGTAAACAGCCTGATCTTGACCATATCCCATAGGTGAGCAACTGGGTTGTTCTTGTACCAGATTGTTTTGGATGGGCGCTAGAGCTTTGGATGATGAAGGGGCGCCTGGATTATAGCCTTGAAAAGGTCTGGCCTATGCAAACTGACCCTGTCCTTGATTGTAATTCTGCAAAGGGGGTCTATTTGCTTGCCCATATTGCTGGGATCCTTGATTTGGTTGATTACTTTGAGCCTGCTGCCTTTTGAGAGCCACTAGTTCATTTGTTACGCTTTGCAACAAGCTTTTGACTTCATGGAGGTCATTGGACGAAGTAGCAGCCAGCTTTTCTATGCCAGGCAGAAGAGCCAAAGTGGGTGCAACCGTCTGAATTGGAGGCAGCAATTCAAGAAAGGGCGGCATATGAGGCCTAGGGGCTATCTTTCTGGCTTACACCAGGCAATTCTCAGTTGCTATGGCTATATCATAGGCATCGGGCAGCACATGTCCTCCCATGGATTGTATCATAACAGCAATGTCGTTGTTCAACGCTTTCAAATAATAGAAGAAAGCATAGCTTGGAGTCGGCCTTACCAAAATGGGGATTCTATCCCATGTCTTCTGAAACCGAGTATTGAAATCCTGCATGAATTTGTGTGGAGCTCTTTTCATAGTGGTCAGATGCTCGGCAAGTGAGAGGTGGTCGCTCTTTTCCCCAAATCTGTTTGTTAAGAGGGTGCCCAACTCGTTCCAGGAATCGACTGAATTCATGGGCAAAGTCCCATACCAGTCTAGAACCTTGCCCTTGAAAGACAATGCCAGCAATCTGACTGCAATGTTTTCCTTAGTGACATTGTGGATGTTGCAGAGGTTAGCAATATTTCTGATGTGTTCAATCGCAGTAATGGGCCCTTCTCCATTAAAGGGAGGCACACTTTTAAGGACTGCCCCTGGAATTGGGTCATAATGGAGGAGATTCAAAGGACTTTGACCATGAAAGGCCACAAAAGGTAAAGCCATAGCTTTAGCAAGATTCAACCGAGGCCTTCTTGCGTAGGTGTATCTTATGGCAGGTCTGGAAAAACAATTTGCTGAATAAGGATGAGTTCTTGCAAACCTCAGTCGTCTTGCTGAGTTTAAAGGTAGTTCAACAAATTCAAAAGGGACACCCTTAGTAGCAGATCGTGTGGTGATTTTAGGCATAGGAGGTCCGACTGGTCTTTGATCAGAGACTGATGTTCTTAATAGTGGAGTCGCCAGATGCTGGAAAATGGTTAATTTTGCTGTAACAGGACCAACATCAATCCTGGAATTTTGCTGAGTGTTAAAAAATGGTCCCACCGGGCTTGCCAAAAATTGTTAACGTTGTGGATTGCACCCTTGACAGGAGGCTGAGCTCCTGTCTTCCACGCGGCACAATGGAAACTCCTCTCTTGCATGTGGGTCTGGTAAAACTGAGGGGAGAGTCTCTAGATAAGGGCTAGCTCCCTCTGATGCATCTCTAAGTTATTCCAGTAATATTGCTAATACATATATATAATGGGGGGGTTGAAAAGAGAGAAGGATTACTGAAAAACGAAACCTAACCTACGCTGGTGATGCACCAAACAAGTTTGATCTACTCATACTCACACTTTGAACCATAAGAACACATACATACACTTTATCTGGTAAAAGGACCAGACTGCAGAGAACTTAACAGAAAGGCTTAATGAAGACACACAGAAGATGAACTTACCACAGGCGTTGTAGGAAGGCACACTGTCTGATAACCCTCTCCTATCTTTGCGCTCCAGATACAACGCTTTTTGCTATCTGCAAGAATGACACTTTGTCTATACCAGGTGTGCTGGTATCAAGCCTGTGAAAGCATCATGGAACAATGACTGAACACAAAGTTAACACTCAGACACACTCAGAGATATACCCAACCAAAATAGAGGTAAAAAATGCGTATTCTATTGATTCTAGGTGAAAATTGGCAGGGCTTCGTCTTACAACAATGAGAGATATCTTTCTCAAATGAGAAGTTACAATATATATAGAGAGAGGAAGTAAAGGCGCCCCTTTGGAAAAGACTTTGGCGCCTTTTTACAAGTTGGCCCATGTGCGTTGAGAGCATTGGGAAGAGAGAGCCGCTGAAAAAGGATGTTGTGTCGGCTACCTGTTTTGACCTTGGCATTCAAACATTAATGTGAAAGCATGGGCCGCACCTCTTTTTCTGCAAACAAGACCGCTCCTTCAAGACATTCACGCGGTTTGTCTGCTTATCAATGCAAAGTGGAGAAAAACAAGTCGCGCCATTCACTGTTTGCGCTCCTTGATGACGACTTGGCAGAGACTGTTCCAACTGTAGGTATAACTCGCCTCCCCTTTGCCACCTGGGCTATTTTGTCCATATTCATTTTGCCTCTTCCTGGCCTTGTCTTTCCCTGGAATTTGAGCTCTCGAGGCTATCTTATCGTCCTTTGCTGGCTCCTTGGGCTCTTTCATCAGCAGGTCGCTGAGTTCATTCTTAACTTTTGTCTTTTCCCAGCTTTGTCTCTTCCTGGTTTTGTCTTTTCCTCTCTTGACTCTTTCCGGTAATCTGAGCCCTTAGGGCTATCTTCTATCAATCTTTGGCTCTTTGGGCTCCCTTCTCGGCGGTCTCTTCCTTTTGGCCTTAAGGCCTTTGAATTCCTTCGGGTTTCTTTCCCTCGGCCTTTCTCCCAAAGTGTTCCCTCGGACTTTCTCCCGAAGTGTTATCTCTCTCTTCTTTTCTTCTGTCTGGGCCTTTGTCGTTGAAACCTCCCGAAGGGAAGGTGTCCCTTCGGGGCTTGGGGAAGGTCTCCCTTTCGGCAGTCGAGAGTCCCCCACAAGGGCACCTGCCCTTCGGGGTCCTTCGAGCTCCTTTTGGTAGTCACATCCTTCGGACAAAATGTCCAAAGGAATTCCTTCAGACAAAAATGTCCGAAGGAAATCTTTCCTTCAATCCTTAGCGTTTGCTTTCTTTCGATCGAGTTTTTTCCGTCAGGTGAATTCCTTCGGACTTTTGTCTGAAAGAATTCGCTCGTTCTCTTTGCCGCGGGAACTTTTCTAAAAATATTTCTTGCTCTTTTCCTTGCTTGTTTCTTTCGGTCGGCTCTTTTCTTCGGGCAAATTCCTTCAGACAAAAGTCCGAAGGAATTCTTTCAAGCTTTTTGTCAGGAAGATTTGCCTTGTGAATTTTTCCGCGGAATTTTCCTTCCGAAATACATTCTTTGCCTTGTGAATTTCTTCGGACAAAATGTCTGAAGGAATTCCTTTGGGCATTTTGCCCGAAAAAATTCAATTTTTGTTCTACCTTTTGCCTTAGCATTTCCGAAGCAAAACTCTATCTTTTGATTTCTCCGCAAGGGTTGCCTGCCCTCCGCAAGGGTATTTTTGGGTCCAAAACTGCGCTCCGCAACCTGCTTGAAAAGTCCAGTTTGTGCCTGACTGCCCTCCGCAAGGGCACTTGTCCTTCGGGCTTTGCAAGACCCCCTTTGAACCTTCTGATTGAACCAAACAATTGAACCCCCTGATTGAACTGGTTCCTCCTTTTGCTGAAAGACTTGTGCAAACCAGAAATTGAACTGGCTCAAAATAGCAGGGGAAGAAGGAGACCGATTTTGCCCCTGCAGGGCCAAAATGGTCAACAGCTGCCTTGTTCTTCCCAAATTGCAAATCAATCACTAGTAGTCATCAGCAAAGTTTGAAACACATTAAGCCAAATCAAGAGCAAATATTGTTAAGTATCAAAACCCAGATTTTGGGTGCATGCATATAGCAAATGAATACAATTGCACATTCACATAAAGGGAAGAACTACGTGTGGCTTGGCTTCCCTCTTTGGAGTATTGGATACATAAGCAATGGTCAATCATCAACGGGGTTGATTTGGGTCAGCTCAACTCATTACACTTTTTAAGTTTTTACAGGTTTCTACTCTTTACAAGTAAACCTAGGGTTTTAAGGAGGAGATTGATTTTTGGAGTTGCATACACATTCAGGAATCAAGATCGCACACACAAAGGTATTAAAAGTAGATGCAAATGATTGTATGGTCATTGAGAGTTTGAACATTAAGGATAGTAATGTTAGTGTACAGTCACTTTCATCGACGTTATTGCCCCAACTTGATGTTAGTGAACCTACGCATACAAAGAGCCAATTCTACATCCGAGTGACTCAGAGGCCTACTTACATCCTGTTTCCATTGTCAAAAGTCAGTCACAGTCAGCCAGAGAACTAGGGAAGCTAAGTATCTTGGCCTCTTTAGTACTTTATATATTTAGTACATGCCACTTGTCAAATCAGGGTCAATATTTTACATTCATATATATGTTTGATTGCTATATTCTACAATTTGAATCACATTTAAGTTTCTATCTTAATTAAGGTTGCACAATCCAAATTAGGGTAAAACAATATGTGATTTTGCAGCATATTTGAGGTCGAGTTGCTGAAGTATGAACTCACATGGTGAGATAAATATGAGGAATCTTGCTAGTTTCTAAGATGGTAAGTGGAATGGGCACACCCATTTTCCTCTATTCCCTAGGTTAGCTCCTCTTTAGTTGGACACAATTAACAATTATCTTATCATGGTCAAAGGCTAAATTTCCTTGGATCCAACTTTGTGCCACTTTGATTGGAATCAGAGAATTTTCCACAACTTCAAGGATCAAAACCCCTCAAAGGTTGAAATTTTGAAAATGGAATTAGTGGGCCGTTAATTGGATGTTAGATGGAAAACCTAGAATTCTTTTTTTGGGGAAAATAATAATTTCGTCAATGCACAAGTTGACAAGCATATCAATGTCTTTTGGAGAAACATATTACCATATCATCAATGTGTCAAAGGTTTGGACTCTTAGTCATGGAAAAATATAAAAGCTTCTATTTGGCTACTCTTACATAGAAGTCTCCTCACATCCAATGTTCTTCAAAAGAAGGATGGATTGGGCCTGTGTGATGCCTCAACTACATAGGGCTTGTGAGTCAATTAATATGTTCATTCAATTTTCTTTGCATAGAAAGTTTGGTGACAGATAGTGGGATATCTTCTACCCATCACAAACATTTGCAACCTTTATCCTCAGATGGTCATAATTCAAGTTTGAATCAAACACCTTAAAGCTAATCAATGATGTCATCCCAAGTTTTGTTTCTTGAGATTTGTGAATTAAGGAGAACTCGTCATTGAAGACAATCAACATTCTGTTCAAGATGTCATCAACTGAACCTTTTTGAGTGCTCCCACTGCGGTCATGTTTCATTCAAGTTTCCCTCCTTCTATTGTAAATAATATGGACAATCTAGCTATCTACACACTTTGGTAATCCGATTTAGATGCTCTTTCTGTCCAAAAAGTCAATGGTCACTCCCTTGTATGCCATTCTTCAAAAACTTAACTGTTGACCATTTTGGCCCTGCAAGGCAAAATTGGTCTCCTTCCCCTACTGTTCTGAGCCAGTTCAATTTCTGGTTTGCATAAGTCTTTTAGCAAAAGGAGGAACCAGTTCAATCGGGTGGTTCAATTGTTTGGTTCAATCAAAAAGTTCAAAGGGGGTCTTGCAAAGCCCGAAGGACAAGTGCCCTTGCGGAGGGCAGTTAGGCACAAACTGGACTTTTCAAGTAGGCTGCGGAGGGCAGTTTCGGACCCAAAAGTACCCTTGCGGAATCAAAGACAAGGCAAAAGGGCAGAGTTTTCCTTCGGAAAAAGGACAAGGCAAAAGATAGAACAAAATGTCCGAAGAAATCCTTCGGAAGAAAATCCCGTGGCAATAAAAGACAAGGCAAAACCTTCGGACAAAAGTTCGAAGGAATTCCTTCGGACTTTTTGTCTGAATAAATTCACCAGACAAAAAGTCGAAGACAGAAAGTCCAAAGGGAGAAACCCGAAGGAATTCACCCGAGGAAAAGCCGACAGAAAAGGGCAAGCAGAAAAAAACATGAAGGAAACATATCCTTCGGACAAAATGTCCGAAGGAATTCCTTCAGACATTTTGTTCGAAGGATGTGACTACTAAAAGGAGCCCGAAGGACCCCGAAGGGCAGTTACCCTTGCGGGGGACTCTTGGCCAAAAATGAAGGGACCTTTCTCCAAGTCCCGAAGGGAGACCTTCCCTTTGGGAGAGTTAAAAGACAAAGGCCCAGACAAAGGAAAAAAGGCCAAAGGAAAGAAAGCCGAAGAAATTGCCAAAGGGGATGACGTCCCCGAAGACGTCAAATTCAGGCCAGTGAAATAACCGTTGGTCTTTAAATGAAAGGCGCGAACCCGAAGGAATTCAAAGGCTTAAAGCCAAAAGGAAGAGACCACCGAGAAGGGAGCCCAAAGAGCCAAAGAATTAGCAGAAGATAGTTCCCGAAGGACAAAGGAGCCAGAAAAGACAAAGCCAGGAAGAGACAAAAGAGACAAGTGCAAAAATGGACAAAACAGTCCAAGTGGCAAAGGAAGGTGTCGACTCAAGGAGTTACTCCAGCAGTTGACACAGTATCTGCCAAGTGGTCATCAAGGGGCGCAAACAATGAACGACACGACCCGTTTTTCTTCACTTTGCATTGATGAGCAGACAAACTGCGTGAATACCTTGAAGGAGCGGTCTTGTTTGCAGACAGACGGCGCGGCCTGTGTTTTCACCCATGACGTTTAATGTATTTAAAACACCTAAAGTCAAAATCGGAGTCGACACAGCATTCTCTTTTAGCGACTTCCTATTCCCGATGCTCCCAGCACACGTATGCCACTTGTCAAAGGGCGCCAAAGTTTTTTCCAAAAGGGCCGCTTTTGTTTTCTTCTTCTCTATATATATTGTAACTTCTCATTTGAGAAGGGATCTCTCATATTGTAAGCAAAGCCCTGCCAATTTTCACCTAGAATCAATAGAATACGCATTTTTACCTCTATTTTGGTTGGATATATCTCTGAGTGTTAGCCATGTGTTCAGTCATTTCTTTCCTAATGCTTTCACATGCTTGATACCAACACACCTGGTATAGACAAAGCTACATTCTTGCAGATAACAAGAAGAGCTGTATCTAGAGCGCAAAGGCAAAAGAAGGTTATCAGACAGTGTGCTTTTCCTACAGCCCCTGTGGTAAGTTCATTTTCTGTGTTTCCATTAAAGCCTCCCTGTTAAGTTCCCTGCAGTCTGGTCCTTTTACCAGTTAGGTTCTTTTTTCTAGTAATCCTTCTCCCTTTTCAACCCCCCCATTATATATATGTATCAGCGCTATTACTGGAATAACTAAAAGATGCATCAAAGGGAACTAGCCCTTATTTAGAGACTCTCCCCTCAGTTTTGCCAAACCCACAGGGAAGAGAGGAGTTTCCATTTTGCCGCGTGGAAGAAAGGAGCTCAACGTCCTGTCAAGGGTGCAATCCACAGCGTCAACAGTTTTTGGCACGCTCGGTGGGACTGTTTTAACACTCAAAAAAGTTTCAAGATTGATGCTGGTCCTGCTACAGCAAAATAAACCATTTTCAGCCTCTGGTGACTCCACTGGTAGGAACATCAGTGTCTGATCAAAGACTACTCTGACCTCCTATGCCTAAAATCACCACACGTTCTGCTGCTAAGGGTGTCCCTTTTGAATTCGTGGAATTGCCTTTGAACTCAGCAAAGTGACTGAGGTTTGAAAAAACTCATCCTTATTCAATAAATCACCTTCCCAGACCTATTATAAGATACACCTACGCAAGAAAGCCTCGGTTGAATCCTGTCATAGCCATGGCTTTACCTTTTGTGGCCTTTCATGGTCAGAGTCCTTTGAATCTCCTACGTTATGACCCAATTCCAGGGTCAATCCTTAAAAGTGTGCCTCCCTTTAATGGAGAAGGGCCCATTACTGCTATCGAACACATCAGAAATATTGCTAACCTCTGCAATATTCACAATGTCACTGAGGAAAACATTGCGATCAGATTGCTGGCATTGTCTTTCAAGGGCAAGGTTCTAGACTGGTATGGGACTTTGCCCATGAATTCAGTCGATTCTTGGAACGAATTGGGCACCCTCTTAACGAACAGAGTTGGGGAGAAGAGCGACCACCTTTCACTTGCCGAGCAACTGACCACTTTGAAAAGAGCTCCACACGAGTTCATGCAGGATTTCAATACTCGTTTTCAGAAGACATGGGACAGAATCCCCATTCTGGTGAGGCCGACTCCGAGCTATGCTTTCCTCTACTATTTGAAAGCGTTGAACAGTGACATTGTTGTTATGATACAGTCCATGGGAGGACATGTGCTACCTGTTGCCTATGACATAGCTATAGTGGCTGAGAATTGCCTGGTGCAGGTTGGAAAGATAGCCCCTAGGCCTCACATGCCGCTCTTTCCTGAATTGTTGCCTCCAATCCAGACTGCTGCACCCACCTTGGCTCTTCTGCCTGGCATAGAAAAGCCGGCTGCTACTTCATCCAATGACCTCCATGAAGTCAAAACCGTGTTACAAAGTGTAACAAATGAACTAGTGGCTCTTAAAAGACATCAAGCTCAAGGAAATCGACCAAATCAAGGATATCAACAGTATGGACAAGCAAATAGACCTCCTTTCCAGAATTACAATCAAGGGCAGGGTCAGTTTGCACAGGGTAGACCTTTTCAAGGCTATAATCTAGGTGCCCCTTCATCATCCAAGGCTCTAGTGCCCGCTCAAAACAATCTAGTACAAGAACAACGCAGTTGCTCAACCATGGGATATGGTCAAGATTACGCTGTTTATACAAATGAAATGATGAGTCACTACACAAATGCACAGGACAATCAGGCAGCCGCCCAATTCCCAAGCTTTGAGGCTTCAGTGCAACCCAGCATAGGCAGCAGTCAGACTCAGCCCAATTCTACTCTCATGAATCACCTGGAAGGTGAGTTCTATGCAATCAATTACGTGGGTAGTGCAGACAATCAAGGCGACTATGTCGCAGCCAACACAAGGTCCAAAAGGAGAGCAATGGAAGAAGCTCAAACAATTGCTCAAACGTCAGCACCACCTTCTTCATCACATGTAAACCAAGAGGTTCCAAATTTCAGACTGTCAGTTGCACCTTCAGCTCCTCAGCCTGCACCTCAGGTTGTAAGCAATCCCAAATAAAATTTGAAAGAAGGCAACCCTCGAGTCAACGTGGTAGACCAAATGAAGAAGTTGCACATGAATATCTCCTTGTGGGATTCATTATCAATACCGGGACAAGAGGACATGCTGCAAAAAGAATTGCACGGGCTGAATGAACAAGCTGCCCCAGCAAAGGCCGATAATGTTTTGATGACGAATGGGTAGCCTTCCACATCAGGCCAAGTTAAGAAAGAGGAAAAGGTTCCCCCTTTTTATTTATCCTTGGTCATAGGAGATTTCTTGGTGCACAATTGCATCATTGACAGTGGAGCAAGCACCTTGATAATTCCTAAATGCATAGCGGATAAACTGTGACTCAAATATGAAGAGATGACTAAGGGAGTCCTGTAGCTGGATGGAACACCAGCAAAGACAGTTGGAGTGGTAAAAGGTTTGAGCTTGACGCTACACGCCTACCCGACCTTCCCAATTTCTCACGATGTGGTAGTGGCGGATGTCCCTCCTTACTTTGCTATTTGCTTGTCCAGGGATTTCACATCCAAAATAGGTGGCTATCTAGCAGCAAACTGGTCCTATTTGGTTTTTAGAACCAAGTATGGGACTAAGGTTAAGATTGAATCAGAACCACTCCATAGAGATCATCTAGAACCATACTCGCTCAAGGCGGCAAATGTCAGCTATGCCATTATTGACCAAGAAGAATTCCAAGTGGATCAATCTCCATCCTCCACCCTTG
Source organism: Torreya grandis (assembly GCA_037957365.1). Taxonomy (NCBI): domain Eukaryota; kingdom Viridiplantae; phylum Streptophyta; class Pinopsida; order Cupressales; family Taxaceae; genus Torreya; species Torreya grandis. The sequence goes on from JARHVA010001339.1 coordinate 2,638,006, forward strand.
AAGGAGTTGCTGACCTGCTCTTAGACGAATGGGGAAGTGACAACTTTGAGCATGATCCTTACAAGTTCATAGAAGAGGCAGGCCTTGGGATTTATTGCATGCACGAAGAGGGTACTTTTGTACCAAATCTGATGAAAGCAAGTCGAGAAAGCTCAGGTTTATGGCAGTTGTTCTTTGATGGCTCAAGAAGTAAGTTGGGAGCTAGTGGTGGAGTGGTGCTAGTTTCTCCTTCAAAGGAGAAATACTTTTCGGCTTTCAGGTTTCAATTTTCTTGCACAAGCAATGTTGCGGAGTATGAATCCCTCATCCATGGTTTGGAGTGGGCGAGGAAAAGAGGAATCAAAGAGCTGTAGGTTTTTGGTGACAGTGAGCTGATTGTGAATCAGGGAATGGGCCAAAATCTGACAAAGAATTCTTTGCTTAAGTCCTACAAACACAAGGTATGGGACTTAGTGGAGAGTTTCCTTGCTTTCAATGTTACCTCCACTCCTAGAGAGTAGAACAAGCAAGCAAATAGGCTGGCAGCAGTTGGTGCCCAGTTTAATATCCCTAAGGAGATAGGCCGAGACCGCAGTCTGCGCCATTTGAAGGTAGTAATCCGGCCCTCTGTACCTGACAACATCACTAACTGGCAGGTGTTTGACAACGACCAACAAATAACACTCTTCTTACAAGAAGAAGCTGAGTTTGCTGCTAAAAACCAGGCTAAGCTATAGCAACAGTATGGCAGCCAAATTGTTCAGCTGAAGAACAATAAACTTCCAAAAGGCTTGGTCACTCTCGAGAGTATCTTCAATGAAGATGACCAGTTGAAAAGCGATAAGGCAAGCATCGCAATGAAGGAGGAGAACTAGGAGAAGGTTGAAATACTCAAGAATAAGCTGCTTGCACTTGGGAAAGTGTGCACGGACCATGAAAGGCATGCCTTCACCTTGTGCAAGGAGTTTGCTGATGTCTTCGCCTGGGAGTATAACGATTTGAAGGGTTTCGACCCAAGTTTGGCCCAACATACCATTGAGCTGGAGGGAGGCGCCAAGCCGATCAAGCAGAAGCAAAGGCCTGTCAACCCAAAGATTGAGCCTCTCATGCGGAAGGAACTCACCAAGTTGATTGAGTCCAGGATAATATTTCCAATCAAACACTCTTCTTGGCTGGCCAATCTTGTTCCTGTCCAGAAAAAGAATGGGGAGATCAGATTATGTGTAGATTTCAGAGACTTCAATAAAGTCTCTTTGAAAGACAATTATCATCTCCCAAGCATGGAGCAGATCCTTCAAATGGTGACAGGCAACGAGCATTTCTCCCTCTTGGATGGGTACTCAGGATATAATTAGATTTTGGTGCAAGACTGTGACCAGTGCAAGACAACCTTCACTACCAAATGGGGGACATATGCTTATAGAAAAATGCCATTTGGACTGTCCAATGCTGGTGCCACTTTTCAGCGAGCCATGGACATGGCCTTTCAGGGCCTGATAAATAACATTGTGCTGGTGTACCTTGATGACGTGACAGTTTTCTCTAAGGAGGCGGGCCAACACATGAAACACCTCAGACAAATCTTTGAGAGGTGTAGAGAGTTCGGTATCTCTCTCAACCCAAAGAAATGTGTTCGTTGTCCATGAGGGTAAACTCCTTGGCCACGTTTCCAAAGAAGGCTTAACCATTGACCCAGAGAGAGTTTGCTCCATCCTGGAGCTGTCCTTGCCTAAACATAAGAAAAGCCTACAGAGCTTCTTCGGCAAAATAAATTTCATTCGGAGATTTATTCCGAATTTTGCGGAGGTAGTCAAGCCATTGACCTCTATGCTGAAGAAAGATGAGAAGTTTGCATGGACAGCGCAAAGGAGGGATAGCTTTGAATAGATCAAGCAGGCTATCGCCCAAGATCCTACCTTGATCAGTCCTGACTTCACCAAGAATTTCAACCTCTACACCTTCGAAAATGAAGAGGTAATCTCTGCCATGCTTACCCAAGTGAATGGTGATAATCTTGAGCAACCACTTGCATTTTTTAGCCAAGGCCTAGAGGGTTTTGAGGTCAAGTATACATATGTGGAGAAACAAGTCTTGCAGTCATACGGAGCCTGAAGAAATTCAGACATATGCTGTCCAACAGCAAGATTCATCTCATGGTCCCACATCCCAGCATCAAAGATTTCTTGACCAACCATGATTTGAATGAAAAGAGAGCGGGATGGATCACTAAAGTAATGGAGTATGACGTGGATGTCAAGATCACCAAGCTAGTAAGAGGAAAAGGCCTATGTGAACACCTTGCTGCAGACCTTAAACAACAAAAAGAGGACAATTTGCTAATTCATGATGCAGCTACAACAGAAGAACCAGCTGTTATGAAGGATTGAGCATCAGACTTGAGGCGTTTCCTTCTCACTGGTGAGTACCCGCAGGGCCTTAGTAAGACCAAGAGGAGGTATTTCAGACTCCAATCTCTCCCTTATGTCTTGATTGATGGAGTGCTATTCAAAAGGGATCTCTCAGGGGTGCTTTTAAGGTGCATATACCCAAGTCAGGCCGACAGGGTGCTGTCCGAGTTCCATGATGGGCCAACTGGTGGTCACTTTGCTCCTAGGCCTACAGCTGCAAGAATAATGAGAGCTGGTTACTTCTGGCCTACTCTATTCAGAGACACTCATGCTTGGATACGAAAGTGCCAGAAGTGTGCACTCTTTGATGGGAAGCAACAACTGGTTGCCATGCCTTTACAGCCTATTCAAGTGGAGTAGTCATTCATGCAATGGAGCCTTGACTTTATAGGGATGATTAACCCTCCCTCCAGTGCTGGACACAAGTGGGTCCTGACCGCCATAGACTACTTCACAAGATGGGTAGACGCTGTCGCTTTGAAGGAAGCCAATGAAAGTGCAGTCTTGGATTTTTATGAGGACCTGGTGGCAAGGTTTGGGGTTCCAGCTACCATCATCTCAGATAATGCTTTAGCTTTTCTGGGAACTAAAACGAGTGAATGGGCATTGAGATATGGTATCCATCTTAGCACTTCATCCAACTACTACCCACAGGGGAATGGGCTAGCTGAGTCCACCAATAAGAATCTGATCAGGATTATCAAGAGGACAATGGAGGAGAATCAGAAGACTTGGCATGCCAAATTGAAAACAGCCTTGTGGGCAAATAGGGTCACTCCAAAGAGAGCAATTGGTAATTCACCATACACGCTCATGTATGGAAGGGAAGCTAGGCTTCTTATTTCACTTGAGTTGCCAGCCTTGGACCTTGCTCACCCGCTGCAGTTAGAAGAAACAGCATGGGGGTTAGGTTATGCGAGCTGATGGAGCTTCAAGAAACAAGGGACCAGGCTATGGCTTCTATGACTAGCGGCCAACAGTAGACGAAGAAATACTTCGATAAGAGATCTTCATCAAAAGGTTTCTCTGAAGGAGACATCGTCTTGAAATGGGATGCGGACCGAGCCAACCCTAGAAAGCATGCAAAGTTCGATGCCCTATGGAGTGGTCCATACGTCATCACTCAGTGCAAACAACACAATGCGTTCCAACTCTCCAAGTTGGATGGTGAAGAACTGTCTATCCCAGTAAATGTTGGATGGTGAAGAACTGTCTATCCCAATAAATGGGATACATCTTAAGCATTATCACTGAGCTCTTCTCCCATCATGTATATATTTTCCTTGTTTTTCTCTGTTTTTCCTAAGTGCTTCTGCACATTTTAGTAGTTTTCTTAGTCTTGTGTGTGTTTTCGTTTCCTTTTGGGGGTAAAAACTTCGTGATTGATTCTTGGATATCACAAGGTTGTTGCTGACTCTTTCAAAGCTGCATCTCGACTCCGTGCCCAATGGACTTTGAGGCTACTGGTTTCTAAGCATAGTAGGCATGCTTCCCCTGGGAATCGCCATTTTGTTGACCATTTTGGCCCTGCAAGGCAAAATCGGTCTCCTTCTTCCCCTGCTGTTCTAAGCCAGTTCAATTTCTGGTTTGCACAAGTCTTTCAGCAAAAGGAGGAATCAGTTCAATCGGGTGGTTCAATCGAAAAGTTCAAAGGGGGTCTTGCAAAGCCCGAAGGACATGTGCCCTTGCGGAGGGCAGTCAGGCACAAACTGGACTTTTCAAGTAGGCTGCGGAGGGCAATTCCGGACCCAAAAGTACCCTTGCGGAGGAATCAAAGACAAGGCAAAAGGGCAGAGTTTTCCTTCGAAAAAAGGACAAGGCAAAGATAGAAGAAAAGGCTAAGGCTGAATTTCTTCGGACAAATGTCCGAAGGAATTCCTTCGGAAGAAAATCCCACGGCAATAAAAGACAAGGCAAAACCTTCGGACAAAAGTCCGAAGTAATTCCTTTGGACTTTTTGTCCGAATAAATTCGCTCGATAGAAAGCCGAAGACAGAAAGTCTGAAGGGAGAAACCCGAAGGAATTCACCTAGGGAAAAGCCCGACAGAAAAGGGCAAGTGGAAAAAAACATGAAGGAAACATATCCTTCGGACAAAATGTCCGAAGGATGTGACTACCAAAAGGAGCCCGAAGGACCTCGAAGGGCAAGTACCCTTGCGGGGGACTCTCGGCAAAAAATGAAGGGACCTTTCTCCAAGCCTTGAAGGGACACCTTCCCTTCGGGAGAGTTAAAAGACAAAGGCCCGGACAAAGGAAAAAAGGCCGAAGGAAAGAAAGCCAAAGAAATTGCCAAAGGGGATGATGTCCTCGAAGACGTCAAATTCAGGGCAGTGAAATAACCGTTGGTCTTTAAATGAAAGGCGCGAACCCGAAGGAATTCAAAGGCTTAAAGCCAAAAGGAAGAGACCGTCGAGAAGGGAGCCCAAAGAGCCAAAGAATTAGTAGAAGATAGCCCCCGAAGGACAAAGGAGCCAGAAAAGACAAAGCCAGGAAGAGACAAAAGAGACAAGTGCAGAAACGGACAAAACAGTTCAAGTTGCAAAGGAAGGTGTCGACTCAAGGAGTTACTCCAGTGGTTGACACAGTATCTGCCAAGTGGTCATCAAGGGGCGCAAACAATGAACAGCGCGACCCGTTTTTCTTCACTTTGCATTGATGAGCAGACAAACCGCGTGAATGCCTTGAAGGAGCGGTCTTGTTTGCAGACAGATGGCGCAGCCTATGTTTTCATGCATGATGTTTAATATATTTAAAACACCTAAAGCCAAAATCGGAGCCGACACAACATTCTCTTTCAGCGGCTTCCTCTTCCCAATGCTCCCAGCACACGTAGGCCACTTGTCAAAGGGCGCCAAAGTCTTTTCCAAAAGGAGCGCTTTTGTTTTCTTCTTCTCTATATATATTGTAACATCTCATTTGAGAAGGGATCTCTCATATTGTAAGGCAAAGCCCTGCCAAATTTCACCTGGAATCAATAGAATATGCATTTTTACCTCTATTTTGGTTGGATATATCTCTGAGTGTGTCTGAGTGTTAGCCATGTGTTCAGTCATTTTTTTCCTAATGCTTTCACAGGCTTGATAGCAACACACCTGGTATAGACAAAGCTCCATTCCTGCAGATAACAAGAAGAGCTGTATCTGGAGCGCAGAGGCAGAAGAAGGTTATCAGAGAGTGTGATTTTCCTATAGCCCCTGTGGTAAGTTCATTTTTTGTGTGTTTCCATTAAAGCCTCCCTGTTAAGTTCCCTGCAGTCTGGTCCTTTTACCAATTAAAGTGTATGTATGTGTTCTTATGGTTCAAAGTGTGAGTATGAGTAGATCAAACTTGTTTGGTGCATCACCAGCTTAGGTTAGGTTCTGTTTTTTTAGTAATCCTTCTCCCTTTTCAACCCCCCCCCCCACCATTATATATATGTATCAGCACTATTACTGGAATAACTAAAAGATGCATCAAAGGGAGCTAGCCCTTATCTAGAGACTCTCCCCTCAGTTTTGCCAGACCCACAGGCAAGAGAGGAGTTTCCATTTTGTCGCGTGGAAGACAAGAGCTCAGCATCCTGTCAAGGGTGCAATCCACAGCGTCAACATTAACTTTGATGGGACCAATGCAGGTATCTTGGGTCTTGTTAAGCTTGGGGGGTTAATTAGAGGCACCACAGGTTAGCTCATTGTGGCATAATACATCCATGCCCAAGTCTGGTCATTTTATGAAGGTGTTTGCCTTGCCCACGAGCAACATTGGGATTATTTTCATATTGAGGGTGCTTCAAGTTGTTTTTTTCTTGGTGATTTTTAAGAGCATTATTCATTGACCCCCCTTGTTCATGCCCCTCCATTCCGTTGCCATTGGACCCTTGGAAATATTATTCTCAATATTACTCAGCTCCCTCTCATACTATAGGATGTTCAAATAACCACATACAAAGGCACCTTAATGGGTTTGTGGATGTGCTAGCTAAATATTCTTTCTAGTTGGCATCTAATAACTCTGACGTACATAGATATTTCTTTTCCAAACAACTATATGCCCTCCCAAATAGATAGCTAAACCTTGCTTATTACATCTGGTCTCCTCCTAAGTCCGTTCCTACCCACACATCTAGCCAAGCACACTATGTGAGGCATATTTTTGTGAGCCTTGCAAGAAAGAAATTGTTTATATGCTTATTAATTGTAAAAGGTTTTCATTTAGCAAAGGGCTCATTTAACACACTGAGTTATTTATCCCTGTTCACCCCCTCATCTATGGAGTGTTGTTGCCCTCCATTGTTTCCTTGAGGCATTCAAACAACTTCCTTGTGACCTTTTACTCACCACTTGGCCATATCTTGTCAACTTATTGATATGAAAGCATTTTCTTTATTAAATGCTTGAAGGCTCATGTGCCTCTTCTCTCTCTAACTACAACTTGCAATTGCCAAACATGAAGTACACATTTAATTTTCTTACACAACCTCTCCTCTAGTGTAAGGTCTCCATAACTGCATGGGTGGTCGAAGCTATCTTGGCATTAATTTGTGTTATGGATGACACTGATGGTGTGTAGTTGTCAAAGCATATGCCTTTCTTCCTCCACATAATTACTTTCAAGATATAACCCTTCTTCTAGGTCAAAGTCTAGTTTCCGTGGAGGTTTTAATCAACTCACTTGATCTCTGGGAGGTCTCAAGTCTATTCTTGAAATCTCTCTCCGACGTTTGTTTAATCATGACTCTCACATACTTAACAGGAAACCTGCTTCTGCACACGCAAAGATTAAAGAGTTGGTGACACACCCCATCACATCTTGTTTGTGAAGCCAGTTGCAGCCTCTTAATGCTTTTATCCTACTGTGATTGTTGGTGACAGTCTGAAGGAAAATTAGTCTCCTATTGTATTTACAATAATCACTCTCTCCTCTTGCACTTGCAAAAAGAGTTGCTTTTCCTCACAGCCTTTGTCGCACCCTGATATTTTCCATTTTTCAGGCTTCTGGCGATTTCCAGAAACCTTTGCCCCATTCCCATTCTTCTTCCTCAAATTCATAGTTACCATGTCAAGCCGGATCTGCAAAAAATGTGGCTGGATCTGGATTTTTTTGGCTGACCTAGATAAGAGTAGATCAGGTCGGCCCTGTTTTTTTCTTTAATTTTTTTTTTTTTTTTTTTTTTTAAAGTTTTTTGCAAAAACAAGACACCCAGCAACCTTATATATTATATAATATTAAATATATTAACATTTTATATTTCATTAGTAGTTATTTATTTATTTCATTATTAGTTTTTTTCATTCTATTTGTTAATTGTGTATATTTATAAAATTATACTTGTATATATTTTTATATGTATAGTTTCGGAACAGATTTTTCCAAACTTTTTCACGAATTCCTTATTTTTCTCCCCGCCTCCCGGACGGATCCAGATTTCCTAACTTGGTAACTCTGCTCAAATGTTCCTCCTCCATCTTCTAACAATGCAGTTCCGCTCCTTCATTTGATTTACAGGTTATGGCAATGGATATGTGTTTTAGAGGTTGGATAGTTGTTGCATTGCATTAATTTCCATGGATCTCCTGTTGTTTGTTGGACATTTCTTTTTGGCTTTATTTGGATTCTATTAGTAGTTTTCTCTAATTATCTCCTGCTATTATAAGACATTTTGATGCACTTTTGGTTTTTATTTAGTCAGTTGGGGTTGACTCTTTTGTCTTGGATCAGGGTCCTCCTCATCTTTTGTTTAGCTGTTTTTAAATTTGAAATTCTTATTTTGCTAAGACTCTTTTACAGCACTACAGGTGGCTGTTTTTGTTATCTTTTTTATATATCAATATAATTACTCTTCTATTGCAATGTTAAAAGAATGCCGATTGTCACTTTTTGACCTAGGAGAGTCGTAGTAGTTAACTAAAGAATATTTTAAATCTGAATGCGTAGATATCTGAAGAGCCAAGATGCTGTGATAGGAAGTTTTTTGGTCAATTTAGTTTGTTATGGTTGGAAGCACACTCTAATAAGATTGGTTGGATCAGGGTGTTACTTAATCTTTTAAGGCCAAGAGTGAACATAACAAACTGATTTTTTTTGTTCCGAATCCTTATGACTAAAGCAGAATAAAAGTTCTGCAGGAGATATTTATGCATGTTGAAATTCTGCAGTAGGAGGGGAAAACCGCTTTGCATCGAGTGTGTTTGAATTTGTATCTGCTGATGTTTTTCTGGATTATTTGATAATGTTATCAAGTTCTATTCAAAGGTCTGTTTTGGCGCACATGGTTGAATTGGGATGTAGTCATGGTTCTGTAAGAAGGCACTTGATTTTGGTTCTTGAATGTAAGATAAATGCAAGTGTTTATTTATCTAGAAACTGGTAATTGTAGGTCCTAGCGTGGCCTTCATGCTGCACTTTCAGGGGCTTTGAAGCGATTTAAATCAAATGCATAGGAGAATAAAATGTCCCTTTGTAAGTTTGATGTAGAATATTGGAGCAATTTGACGTGACATGTATAAAAATGGTTGAATTTCATGTTTTTGAATACAAAATATTTCAAATTTGTCCAATATGTTTACAGTTAAATGTTTTGCATGAATCTGAAGTTTGAGAGAAAAAAAGAAACATAACAGAAAGGTTCTTTCATATTATTTTCTTGGTCTTGTGCATGCAGACCAGGAGAGATTGGACTTTGATGTAAAGAAGTTACAAAGCTATGTCAAGGATAAAACTTTATCGCTTTCAGAGAAAGGTGGCTTGTCTAACACAATAAGCCCACAAGTTCTAAGAGCTATGGTAACTCTAAGGGATTCTAAATAGAGATTTCCATCTTTTAAGTTGAACGTTCAAATCTATGTCTAGAGAAGGAATTCATGTATTGGTGCTACATTTTCAACATCGACCAGAAGAAAAGAGATGGGATGAATTGTACATCTTGAGTGCCATGATCCATATTGCCTAGTTTGCCCAGTGAAAACTGAAGCTGAGATTAAATGTTTGGTTGTAGCATAAAATGTACAACAAATTTCAGGAGGATTTATGGATCAGATCTTATTTTAACAAGAGACTTCGTCAACCTAGTTCTTTTGTATAAGGTAATATGGACCTATAAGCTTGCAGTGTTTTATGAAGATATCTCAAGTTTTTGCTTGTAATTAAAGCGTGCATTAAGGATAACGTTTTTACCATTCAGTGTGGCAACAATGGTGGTGCATCATTCATTCTATATCTTCATTGGATAAATGTTTTCAACACGTTGTGGGCACTCAATCTCGAATTTAAGGAAAGTTTAGTTTCTGCAATTTCATGCATGCTTTCAAAGAATAAGTGTAATCATGTGTATATTTTGTTTTTAGGTTTTAACAGTCATATCCTACATGCTTAAAGGAAGCACTTCTTCATTCTTGAGTTTAACATGTCAGTACTAGTTAATGTTAAAAATCTGAAAATGTTGTCACTTGATTACAACCATTATAAAAAACAAGTATTTAATAATGTGTCCATGTTACACACTGGAAATTACCTGCATGCACATGGACACAAGGGTTTATGGCATTTGTATAGGGTAATATGAACATATAAGTTATCAGTGTTTTATAAAGATATCTCAAGTTTTTGCTTGTAATTAATGCGTGCATTAAGGATAAAGTTTCTACCCTTCATACTGTGGTACCAATGGTGGTGCACTATTCGTTGCATACCTTCATAGAATAAATGTTTTTGACACATGGTGGGCACTCACACTAGTATTTAAGGGTAGATTGGTTTCTGCGATTTCATACATGCCTTAAAAGAATAAGTGTCATCATGCACGTAGTTTGTTTTAAGGCTTTAACAGTCTTAGTCTACATGCTTAAAGGAAACACTTCTTCATTCTTAAAGGAAACACTTCTTCATTCTTCGCTTTAACATGTTAGTACTAGTTGATTTTAAAATATGAAATTAATCTCATTTGATTACAACCATTATAAAAAGGAAGCTTTTAATAATGTGTACATGTTACAAAGTGAAAATCGTGCACGTGCGCTCACACACAGAGCCATATGCACACGCATACACACACAGTGCCATATGCACACGCATACACACAGTGCCATATGCGTACACGTGTACACACAATGTCATATGCACACATGCGTACACACATATTGCCATATACACACGCGCATACAGACACACAATGCCATATGCACATGTGTACACACACACAAAGGCAAATATAGACACGTAAATAGACACAAACAAACATAGACACACCCACAGACATGTAAAGGGAGAGATACACAAGTACACACATACATAGAGAGAGAGAGAGAGAGAGAGATAAACAAACACAATTACATAAATATAGACACACAAATATACATAAACACAAAGACAAACGTACACATAGAGACAAACACATAAACATAGATAAAAAATTGTACACGCACAAATGCGCAATTATAAGAAAAAAGACAAACAAACTAATAAAATATATAATATAAGTTATTTTGCTAGGACTCCACAGTTGCAATATTCTTGGTGTGGTTCACTATTTCATCCTCATTGTTGGGCTACTCCCTCATTGGTGTCAACTTTTTGTTACAAGTTTTATCAAACTTCTTATGGATGATGAAATGATTCTCATCAAAGGTATTGCATAAGGTATTTATATTGACTATTAAGAATGAGTACGTTTTAGGTGCCCATGGGGCCCATGCAATACACCCAATCATTTAGTGGGAAGACTCCCCAGCCATGTGAATTGTCATGTGAACTCCATTGATCCTCGATAACATTGTTTTTGGGTCCTTAATGTCAGTGGTGGTTTAAGAAATTTATTCTCTAGTGCTTCTCCAATACCACTTTTAAACAAAGCTACCCGATTTCATTGGCACTTTTGAGATTCAAAATATCTTTTGGAAAGACAAGTTTCTATTCCATCCATGAAGTCTTGTACATGTTGTCAGTTGAGTTCATTGCTAGGTTTCATTTGAGTTAATTACCTTTTAGGATTCTTCTTCCCTCAAGTTTCAATTGGATCATTTTTGGTTCCTCAATGTTATTTGTGTTTTAACAAGTTCCTTCTACATCACCATACTATTGAAAAACTCACCATCTTTTGTTGGGGCTTTTGAGAACTTCAAATTTCTTTTGGAAAGCCAAGTCTGAAATTCACCCTTGGACTACCTATAAATATTCTCAGTTGAGTTCATTGTCATGTTTTCAATTGATTTTACTATCTTTCGAGGTTTCTCCATACCTCAAGTCTATGGCTTTCATTGCCCTTGATGTTCATGGATTGTTGCCTAAAATTGAGAATGTAGGAAAAATGTCCAAACAATCAAAGAATGAAAGGACATGATTTGTAGAAATTAAAGTTATGAAGTGCAAATCCTTTTCAACACCAATGTAAGATGGAAACAAAGGATTATGGATATGTTGGGGTTTGAAAGGGAATCTTCCTATTAAATTTTAGGTATTCTGCATGTTAGAGGAAGAAAAAATATCAGCTTTGGTAACCTCTAATTGACACAATCCAAAATAGAACTATTGGAAGTAGAGGAAAGTGGCTTTTTTTAGTAGGTAAGCTACAACTCAAATAAGTGATTCAAGACATTCTTGTTCATACACAATCAGTTTTAAATGGTTCTGCAAATCGTTTACAAACATACAAAGAACATTTCTATAGCAAGGCCCGAAAGAGTTTTAACATTTCACCTTGTTGGCTTGGAAGAAGGTTTAACCTCCCAAAGTCTTGGGGGATGTTGGTATAAGAAGATTTGAATGGATACATAAGGCCTTGGTTGCCAAACTAGTTTGGATAATATGCCAATAACCTAATATGCTTTGGAGCAAGATTAATGATTTCAAATACCAAGGTGATGCGTTCAAAAAGATTGCTTAGAACTTCAAACACCCCAATAGGCTCCTCAATTTTCAAAATTTTATTTTAGGACATGTTAATGTAACAAGACACCATATCCTAAAGAAGACACCGTATTTTTTGGGATATTAGAGATGTGATAAAAGAAAATTTATAGGGTGATGCCTAGGTGTAAATCCCCAATTGAATTAGTTAAAATGAAGTAAAGATCAAATTCTTTATTTTTTTGGAAAGAATGGGGAGTAAAATTAATAGTCTATTGGGAGGAGAATAGTGGCGGCTTCAAAGTGAAAATTGGAAGGATAATATATCCATACAAAAAAAATCTTCAATGGAAAGGTGTTAGCTAACTTTATAGACATCTTCTCCTTTAAAATTCCTTATAGTTGTGAGGAGGTGTTTAACCCTAAAAATTTAGATTATGGGGGATCTTGGGTTAGGAATATAGAAATGAATAAGCACAAAGATGATAAACAAATCTATAGCAGGCGAATTAATTTAAAAATTTAGATAGAACATATACTGCATTAATTGTACTGAGATATGTTAAAAATGGAAAGTACAACTATGCTAGATATTGCAATAAATAAATGAGATACTTAGCTAGTTTTGATGCTAATACAAATTTGGATCTGGAACAGGTAGGAAATACACTAAAAGAGTATTCTAGAACAATGACCAAATTTTGGATTTAGTGTCTTTGTAGCCTCAAACACTTGCATCAACCTTGGATGGTTGCATCGACGCTAGTGTCTGAGTTGGATGCAGGTGTCATATAGAAAATATCTGTTGGAACAAGATGCGACCAACTAGACACTTTTGGGTTTTTTGTCGCATTCGTTCTAGTGCATTCAAATATGGGCCATGGATTGTCGCTCTTTGTCAAATAGCAAAGCACTAGTTCTTCCTCCTCATAGTGGTTGTGGAAAAAATGGGTTATGGCATACGATGTCGCATTGCCCCAAAGACCCCTCTGTCAATGAGCACTACTTACATAGAAAATACTCCGAAGAGGGCCTTAGACTTATGTAGTTCTCCCCTACGTGTTGACTTGTGTGTGGATCATGCAATATGTGATAAACAAGTACACCAATGACATAGTTTGTAACTTGGCAAATATAGCTCTTGGGTTGCTCCTTCAATACTTTAAACCTATGTATGTGTTGTCCCTATGACTGATATGAAAATAGGAGAAAATATGGAAGCTTTAGTCACTCGCATGTTTGATTGAATGTCTTTTGTAAACTGCCTGGTGAGTAAGTAAGAAGTTTCTAGGTGAGGAATGAATAAGGGTTGTTCTTATATTTATACCAATCCTCTTAGAGAATAACTCATATTAAAGCACTTAGGCCAGCGATTAGGATGTGTTTTATTTGCAAATTAGATGAATTTTAAGGCATTGGGCACTTGTGTCAGAGCATGACACTTACATCGACGTAAGTATCTATCGTGGATGTAAGTGTCCAGGGATCAAGAAAATAGGTACAAACTTTGAACTCGCAGAGATGGAAGTGTTGGCCATTTTTGGCCCACATACTAAAGCTTTTGCATGGTTTGATGAAGCAGTGGATCAAAGGCTTGAGAGAGGATCCAAGCAAGGTTTTCTAAGGACCTAGCAACAGTGTTCAAGGATAAGCCAACAAGCTAGAAGCTAAGTGCAAAATCTTTTATTCAGCTAAGTCTTTACTTGTTCATTCTTCGGACTTTGCGGGGACTAAGTGTTTTTTTTCTTTCGGGACCCTTTTTGGCTAAGTGTTGAATTCTTTCGGACAAGTTGTCTGAGACAAGGTTTCTGAAGGGATATTTCTTTTGGACAAAATGTCTGAAGCAAAAGATAAAGACCTTTTCTTTCGAAAAAATTGTCCCAGGCAATTTTCCTGAAGGGTAACTCTTTAATGGTCTTTTTCAAAGTTTGAAGGGTTCTTTCCAAGATTCTGAAAGGTACTTTCCTTTTGGAAAAGATATTTTCAAGGTTTTCGAAAGACCATTTCAAGAAAGTCGAAAGGTTATTTGTAAAATTATGAAAGGTTCATTGCAAAAACTTTGAAGGGCACTTCTCGGGAAAAGGGATCATTTTCAAGAAGGTCGAAGGGTACTTTCCTTTTGGAAAGGGCATTTCAAGTGAAAAATAGGGCAATTTATAAATTCTTCCGAAGGTCCATTTTTTAATGAAATCGTTCAAGGCCAAAGAAAAGGGTTAATTCTTTCGAGAGATTTGTCCGTGAGCAAATAGTCCAAAGAAATGGCCGAAAACAAAAGTTTGAAGAAATTAATGACAGGCCCACAAACGTCAAGTTTGAGCCCCTACGAGTAGTCATTGGCTTTGGTCAAGTTTTTTAAAAAAAAATTCATCAAGATTGTCGTGAGCTTGACACTTGTCAAGATCTAGCAAGGAGATCAACGGACGAGAAAAGGCTAAGTTTTTAGAAGGATCCTAGTGGGATTTTAACAGTGAATCAGTGGAAAAGAATGAAGATTTCTCCTTTCAACTCTGATGATGTGGTCTATAGCTCACAATCAGAACACGTAAAGTGGTCAAACTAAGAATAGATGCATCCAGGTGGAGCAACAGACATACCAAGTGAAGAAACACACAAAATTTTTAATGCAAAAGATCAAATCATTTACACTTGGCGGGAACATGCAGCTACCCGTGACATGGCTCTCTCAGCCCCAATCAAGGGAGACTTGAATGCACGAGGGGCTTGAGGAGATTTTTGGTGATCTTGAATGGCTCATCTCATGGTCAAGGCAGTTGCAAGGACAATGGTGGTTGCAGCCATTTATGACCCATCTCTCCATTTTCTCATGCAAGCCCCCTCTTCTGTCATTCCTTTTTGCTATATATAGAGGCTTGTGAGTCTAAAAAGGGATCCCTCAACTAGCGATAGAGTCACTCTATCAAAATTTGTAAGAAAGACCTTTTAAAGCAATAAAGATCAATTTTTACCTATCTCTTGCCTCTAAATTGTGCTTAGCAAGTTTGTGCATGATGGCCTTGTGAAGAAGTGTTCTTCCATGTCCATTGTCTTTCTTTCTTGCCTATTTTGATGTGTTTTCAAGTTAGCTGCAGGTCTGAACTTGAGCTCTTTCCACCATTAATGGACGCTTGGTGTGAATTTTAAAATTCCTCTTTGCTTCATGTATTGTTTGGTGAGCCTAGTTTATGAAACACATATGCAAATTAACTAGTTTGTGAGGTTGTGTGAGCAAGAATTATCTTATGTTGAATTAGTATTTATTTCATGCTTATGTGAGTGTCAATAAATTTGGTGTATCGCCCATTTGGCTCTCTTAGTTACCCTATACCCCCTCTCTACCTCTTTTCCAAGTAGAAACATTAGTTTAGGTGATCTACCAAGAGGAAGTTGGTCTTCTTCGAAGGTTCAACCTCACTATAGGATACCCATAGCCTAAGGTTGCTCCAATATTATCGCTGGGAGTGAGAGAGCCTAAAAAACTCTCCCACAAGGGTGCAATTCTGTGCTACAAAAGTTTCTGGCACACTCGATGGGATCACTTTCAAGGAAGATTGGTCAAGTTTGATGTTGGTTTGATCAATTTACAGCGGTTATAGCTTTCATCTTTTAGTATCTGACGACTCCAAAGAACACTCAACAATCTGGTGGCAGAACAGTAACTATCTTTCATGCCAAAGGTGACTATATGGTCAGCTTCCAGAGGCTTTCCTTTGAGCTTGTTGAACTCCCCTTAAATTCAACCAAAAGGTTAAGGTTTGCCTATACTTACCCATACGTAGGAAACCATTTTCCTCAACTAGTCGTCAGGTATACCTATGCAAGAAGACCTTTTTTAGTCCCTTTTGTTACCATGATTCCTCAAAGAGATTTTATAGGCTTCAATGGCCAAAGTCCTTTGAATCTACCACAATACGATCTTATGCTAGTAGTATCTCTCAAAGGCATCCCATATTTTATAGGAGACCAAGCCACAACCCCTGCTGAACACATCAATAACATAGCCAATTTTTGCAATATCCATAATGTCGTTGCATAAAATATATCTATTAGACTGTTAGTTGTATCCCTTAAGGGAAAAGCTTTAGATTGGTATAGGGGATTAGCTTCTAATTCTATTCAATCATGGAATCAGCTGGGGGACGTCTTGTGTAAAAGATTTGCAAACAAGAATTACCATTTGTCACTAGCAGAACAACTTACCAAATTAAGAGAGCCCCCCATGAAGTCATGCAAGATTTCAACACAAGATTCCAAAAAGCTTGAGACAGAATTCTAGCCTCTGTTAGACCGTCCCCTAACTTTTCATTCCTATACTACTTGAAGTCTCTAAATAGCGATATAATTGTAATGATCCAATCCATGGGAGGGGACATATTGCCAGATGCTCATGAGGTGGCTATTAAAGCAACAAATTTCTTGGTTTAGGTTGTTAAGCTTACTTCTAGACCCCCAATGCCTCTTTTTTTAGAAATCAAACCACCCCCTGTGGTTATTCCCTCACTTGATGTTATTCTTCTAACTTCAACAATTGCTGCTATACCTTCACCTAAGTAGGGAAAGGCCTCCACTAGCGGATCAATTGATTCCCAAGAGCAAAAAAACTACCTATAACTTAAGAACATGCTCCAATCCTTAGGAAATAATGTGGTAAATGTGAAGAGGTAGCAAGCTCAGTTCAATAAACCTTATCAAGCTCCATATCAAGCTCTATATCAACCTCAACAACAGTCTTATCAAGCAAATAGACCACCCTTCAAGGAAAAATTTCAAACCCAGAACCGTGAGCAAGAGCAAGGACAACCTAACTATGCTAGATAAAATAACTATAATCCAAATGTTGCAGGGTCTTCCAAATCGATTCCTATTCAAAATAATATGGCTCAGGAAGCTGAAGGAACCATACTTTGGAATCAATCTTTTGGGCAATCTATTGTCCCAACTAATATTTTTAGCTAGGCCTTCAATGACCAATGGCAGCAGGTTGTTGCTTATGGATACAATCAAGCTTTAATGGCTCAAAATACAAAGATCCCCATGATGACAAAATCAAGGTAGTCTCCACAAGACCAAGGATCTGATCAGGTACCAAACCAACTGGGTGCCACAATGGTCATCAGTGAGCAAGAAGAGTGTTATGCACTCAATCAACAAGCTAGTTTTATCCAAGCATACATTCCAGTGGTAGCTAATACAAGGTTCAAAAGAAAGAATATGGATGGTAATCAAGAGGCATTCAAAGAACCTCCTGTCATTACTCCATTATCTAAGCCTAACGAGCCTGCTATCACCCCAAAGGTCCTAACACCTCCTAAAAATTAGAATCGAGAGAAAGGTTATGATCCACAAAACTCACAAATTCAACAAACAACAGTAGTGGCTCCCAAAGCTCAGGCAAAGGTTGGTGGTCCACCAATCAACATTGTTGAACAAATGAAAAAGTCCAATGTGAGTGTGCCAATGTGGGACATGCTTTCCATGCTCGATCAGGGGGATATATTTCAAGAAGGTTTGTCCAAGATATGTGTTACAACAACTGCAGGTAGACAACCAAACAAAGAAACTGAGGTCCTTACCAATGCAACCCAGGGTCCTATGGGAGAAGGATCAAGTAAGATAGTCAAACCTCCTCCGTTATACATTTCATTAATCATTGGTGATTCCTTGGTGCATAATTACTTGGTAGATAGTGGAGCTAGCACTTCAGTAATGCCAAAGTCTATAGCCGATCAGTTGAACCTCAAATGAGCCACATACTAAGGGAGTTTTGCAGCTTGACGGTTCTTCCGCAAAGCTGTCTAGTATCATCAAGGAATTGAGCTTGACCCTGCATGCTTATCCTAATGTTTTGATGGTTCATGATGTGTCATTCCTTGATGTAACTCCTCGCTTTGTGTTATGCCTCTCTAGAGATTTCACAGCCAAAATTGGAGGTTATCTAGTAGTAGATTGGTCCTACATGGCATTCATAATAAGGTATGGGACTAAGGTATCAATCAAGGCTAAGCCCATGGCATAATTCTACATTGAACCCCATCATCCAGATAACATAAACCTCAATTGTACTATCCTAGATGAGGATGAATTTACAATTGGTTAAGAACTGAATACTTATCCTGAGGAGATTCCAGACTTATTCTTGGATGAGCTATGGGGGATAATCAATTTCTCAACTTTTTGGAAGGTGTTGAAGAAAGAGACATGGGTGTCTATTTGCTACATGAAAAAAATCAACTCATGCCTTCCCTCATTGGACCTAAATAAGGCCTCAACGACATGTGGATGTTGTTATTTGATGGTTCAAGGAGAAAAAATGGAGTAGGTGCAGAGGCAATGCTGATTTCCCCTTCAGATGATAAGTATTTCTCCTCTTATAGGTTCCATTTCAGTTGCTCCTCCAATGCAACAGAATATCAAGGCCTAATCCATGGCCTCCAATGGGCCAGTAAGAGAGGAGTCAAGCAGTTGTAAGCATATGGAGACAATGAGCTAATAGTGAACCAAGTTAAGGGCCTAAACATTATGAAGAATCCTTTGATGAGGTCCTACAAAAATAGAGTATGGGACCTAATTGAAGATTTCAAAGCCTTTAACATTCAAGTTGTGTCAAGGAACCAGAACCAACATGCTGACAGGTTGGTCACGGTGAGAGCCCAGTTTGATATTCCAAGTAAGCTAAAAGAGGCCAAGGTTATGCCACATGTCAAGTGGTGGTGAGGCCATCAGTACCAGATAATGAAGCCCACTGGCAGGTCTTCAAAAATGGCAAATAAATTTCTTGTTTCTTGCAGCAAGAAGCAGAGTTTTTCTCAATGAACCAAGGTAAATTTTAACATCAGTATGGGGATCAAATTATTCAACTAAAGTCTAACAAACTTCCTAAAGGGCTGGTCACCCTTGAAAGTCTTTTTCATGAGGGAGACCATATGAGGAAAGACAAGGTAGTAATATCAACCAATGAGGAGAATTATGAAAGGGTCCTTATTTTAAAAGACAAGCTCCTCAATCTTGGGAAGGTAAGCAATGAGGCAGAAAGGCATGCTTTCATTGAAATTTGTAAAGAATATTCAGACATCTTTGCTTGGGAATAAAGTGACCTGAAACGTTTTGATCCAAAGTTAGCCTAGCATACTATCGAACTAGAGGCTAATGCTAAGCCTGTAAGACAAAAACAAAGGCCCATTAACCCCAAAATAGAAGAGCTTATGAGGAGAGAGCTAACCAAGTTAATTGAATCCAAGATCATCTTTCCCATCAATCACTCATCATGGGTATCCAATTTGGTGCCTGTAAGGAAAAAGAGTGGGGAGATTAGGCTGTGTGTTGACTTTAGAGATCTGAACAGGGTCTCTTTGAAGGACCATTACCCTCTCCTATCTATGGAGCAACTTCTTCAAATAGTTTCAGGTTTAGAACATTTTTCTCTTTTGGATGGATATTCAAGTTACAACCAAGTATTAGTAAATAAAGGAGATCCGTAAAAGACTGCCTTCACCACCAAATGTGGCAGATATGCTTATCAAAAGATGCCTTTTGGCCTATCAAATGTTAGGGCCACTTGTCAAAGAGCAATGGACATGGCCTTCCAAGGATTGTTGAATCAAATGGTGTTGGTCTACTTGGATGACATCATAGTTTTCTCCAAGGATGCCAACGAACACATAAACCACCCAAGGTTAATCTTTAAGAGATGCAGAGAGTATGGGATCTCTTTGAATCCCAAGAAATGTGTGTTTGTTTTCCATGAGGGCAAACTCTTGGGTCATATTGTCTCAAAACAAGGATTAACTATTGATCTTGATAGAATAAGTGCCATCTTGGCCTTATCCTTACCCAAGCATAAGAAGGGACTCCAAAGTTTCCTTGAGAAAATAAACTTTGTGAGAAAGTTTATACTTGGTTTTGCAAACTTGGTTGATCCCATCATTTCTATGCTGAAGAAGAACCAAGTGTTCACGTGGTCAAATGAAGGTAAATCATCATTTGAGGCTATCAAGAAAGCCATTGCTCAAGCACCCACACTCATGAATCCTGATTTCTCAAGGGATTTCATATTGTATGTTTTTCCCAATATTAATAATATATCAGTTATGTTGATGCAAAAGAATGGTGAAGGACTTGAGCAACCAATAGCATTTTTCAGTTAGGGGCTTGAGAGGTATGAGGTGAGGTATACTTTTGTAGAAAAAGCAAGTCCTTGCAGCAATAAGAAGCCTTAAAAAGTTTAGGCCAATACTCTCCAATAGCAAAATCTATCTTATGGTGTCTGATCCTGGAGTGAGAGACTTCCTTCTTAACAAAGACTTAAATGAAAAGAGAGCTGGTTGGATTACCAAGGTCATGGAGTATGACATGAAAATCAAGGTCACTAAGATAGTAAGAGGTAAAGGTTTTTGTGAGTATATGGTTGATGACCTTGATGAATACAAAGAGGTTATCTTGATAACACAAGATAACCAACAAACAGATGTACCTCCACCTCACACTAGTTGGCTCCAGGATATGACATGTTTCTTGATAACATGTGAGTGCCCTCAGGGTATGGACAGAGAAAATAGAAGGTATTTTAGAATTCAATCCATACCTTATGCATTAGTTGATGGGGTTTTATTTAGAAAGGACCTCAATGGAGTGCTCCTAAGGTGCATAGATAATGACCAAGTGACCAAGATTTTGGAGAAATTCCATTGACCTATGGGAGGTCGTTTTGCACCTAGAACCACAACAACAAAGATAATGAGAGCTAGTTATTGCTGGCTCAACCTCTTCAAAGATGTGTATGCATGGGTAAAAAAGTGTCAAAAGTGTGCTTTCTTTGTGGGTAAGCAAATATTAGTAGCCCTTCCTCTCAACCCAATTCAGGTAGAGAAACCCTTCATACAATGAGGGCTAGATTTCATAGGAATGATCAACCCTTCATCAAGTGTAGGACATAAATGGGTGCTTACTGCAACCGACTACTTCACGAAGTGGGTGAAAGCCATTGCGTTGAAAGAAGCTAATGAAGGTGCAGTCCTATACTTCTATGACAACATCGTGACCAGGTTTGGTGTTCCATCTACTATCATCTCTGATAATGCATTAGCATTCTTCGGTTTGAAAATGAGTGAATGGGCTCTCAAGATGGACATCTACCTCAACACCTCTTCTAACTATTATCCTCAAGGAAATGGACTCGCTGAGTCCATAAATAAAAATTTGCTAAGAATCATTAGGAGAACTATGGAAGAGAATCAGAAGACATTACACACTAAACTAAAGACAACGTTGTGGGCTGACAGGGTGAATCCTAAAGCTACCATTGATAATTCTTTATGTATTAGTATATGGAAGGGAGGCCAAGTTGCCCATTTCTCTTGAGTTGCTTGCATTAGAACTAGAAAATCACCTAGAGTTGATGGAAGATGAGCCCATGCATGTGAGACTTGCAGAACTCATGGAGCTTGAATAAATGAGACCTTGCAATGAAAACACTAGAATCACATCAGGCTCAGGTCAAGAAATATTTTGACAAGAGATCCATAGAAAAGGACTTCAAGGAAGGAGACCCAATCCTTAAGTGGGATTTAAACAAGGCCAAGCCAAGTAACCACACCAAATTTGACAGCTTGTGGAGTGGTTCTTATTTTATCCACAGATGCAAACAACATAATGCTTTTTAGTTGGCCCAACTAGATGGAGAGGTACTGCCCATCCCAATCAATGGGATTCATCTAAAGCCTTGCTATTAGAAGAGTTTGCAGTCATTGTATATATTGTACATTTTGTATATTTTTTCATGTTTTCTCCTAAGTGCCTTGTGCACATGTTTTTAGTTGTGTGTTTTTTTTTTCCTTTTTTCTTCAAGGGGAGTTACTAGATAAAGTCAACCTTGTCAAAGAAAGCAGTAACTTCATTCCCAATGGATCGGATGAGGCAAATGAGATAGTTTCTCAAGCATAGTAGGCATGCTTCCCTGCGAGTCACCAAAAATGTTGGCCATTTTTGGCCCACATACTAAATCTCTTGCATGGTTTGATGAGGTAGTGGATCAAAGGCTTGAGAGAGGATCCAAGTAAGGTTTTCTAAGGACCCAACAATAGTGTTCAAGGATAAGCTAGAAGCTAAGTACAAAATCTTTTATTCAGCTAAGTATTTACTTGGTCATTCTTTCAGACTTTGTGGCGACTAAATGTTTCTTTTCTTTTGGAACCCTTTTTGTCTGTGTTGAATTCTTTCGAACAATTTATCCAAGACAATGTTTTTGAAGGGATATTTCTTTTCGACAAAATGTTTGAAGCAAAAGACAAAGACCTTTACTTTTGGGAAAATTGTCTCAGATAATTTTCCCAAAGGGTAACTCTTTAATGGTCCTTTTCAAAGTTTGAAGGGTTCTTTTCAAGATTCTAAAAGGTACTTTTCTTTTGAAAAAGATATTTTCAAGGTTTCCAAAAGACCATTTCAAAAAAGTTGAAAGGTTCTTTGCAAAATTTTGAAAGGTTCATTGTAAAAACTCCGAAGGGCACTTCTCGAGAAAAGGGGTCATTTTTAAGAAGGCCGAAGGGTACTTTCCTTTCGGAAAGGGCATTTCAAGTGAAAAATAGGGCACTTTATAAATTCTTCTGAAGGTCC
The DNA here is from genome assembly GCA_037957365.1 of Torreya grandis. Classification (NCBI taxonomy): domain Eukaryota; kingdom Viridiplantae; phylum Streptophyta; class Pinopsida; order Cupressales; family Taxaceae; genus Torreya; species Torreya grandis. Next base: position 2,660,818 of record JARHVA010001339.1, read on the forward strand.
ATATATGAATAAAATCATTCAAGGCCAAAGAAAATGGTTAATTCTTTCGGGATATTTGTTCGCGAGTAAATAGTCCAAAGAAATGGCCAAAAACAAAAGTCTGAAGGAATTAATGATGGGCCCACAAATGTCAAGTTTGAGCCCCTGCAAGTAGCCAATGCCTTTGGTCAAGTTAAAAAAAGTAAAGTTCATGAAGATTGCCGTGAGCTTGACACTTGTCAAGATATAGCAAGGAGATCAACGGATGAGAAAAGGCCTAGTTTTAAAAGGATTCTAGTGGGATTTTGACAGCCAATCAATAGAAAAGAATGAGGATTTCTCCTTTCAACTCTGATGATGTGGTCTACAGCTCGCATTCAGAACATGTAAAGTGGTCAAACTAAGAATAGATGCATCCAGGTGGAGCAATGGACATGCAAATTGAAGAATCATTCCAAGTTTTAAATGCAAAATATCAAATCATTTACACTTGGCAAGAACATGCAATTACCCATGACATGGCTCTCTCAGCCTCAATGGTCAAGGCAGTTGTAAGGACATAGTGGTGGTTACAGCCATTTATGACCCCTCTCTCCATTTTCTCATGCAAGCCCCTTGTTCTCTCATTCCTTTCTGCTATATATAGAGGCTTTTGAGTCTAAAAAGGGATCCCTCGACTAGCGATAGATTCACTCTATCAAAATTTGTAAGAAAGACCTTTTGAATCAATAAAGATCAATTTTTACCTATTTCTTGCCTCTAAATTGTGCTTAATAAGTTTGTGCATGATGGCCTTATGAAGAAGTGTTCTTTCATGTCCATTGTCCTTTCTTGCCTATTTTAAGGTGTTTTCAAGTTAGTTGCAGGTCTGAACTTGAGCTTTTTCTGCCATTAATGGATGCTTGATGTGAATTTTGAAATTCCTCTTTGCTTCATGTATTGTTTGGTGAGCCTAGTTTATGAAACACTTATGAAAATTAACTAGTTTGTGAGAGAAAGAATTATCTTATGTTGAATTAGTGTTTATTTCATGCTTATGTGAGTGTCAATCAATTTGGTGTATCACCCATTTAGCTCTCTTAGTTACCCTATACCCCCTCTCTACCTCTTTTGAAAGCAGAAACATTAGTTTAGGTGATCTACCAAGAGGAAGTCAGCCTTCTCCGGAGGTTCAACCTCACTATAGGATACCCACAGCTTGAGGTTGCTCCAATATTGTAGTTGGAAGTGAGAGAGCCTAAAAAAATCTCTCACAAGGGAGCAATTCTATGCTACAACATGAAGATAAACATGTTTTAAGTATTTTAGGCAAGATAAAAGACCTAGGTCATCAATATAAGACTAGTTAGACTAAAATATAGGCCAAAGGGCACAAGAGAGTAGATGCGAGACTAGCGAAAGAAAAAAAAGGTCTAGAGCTGAGAGGAACTGTTGACCATTTTTGGCCCACATATATAGATCTTGCATGATTTGATGAAGCAATGGATCAAAGGCTTAGAAATGGATCCAACATTTACAAATAGAGAGGGTCCAAGCAAGGTTTTCTAAGGATCTAAAAGTAGTGTTCAAGGATAAGCCTACAAGCTAGAAGCTAAGTACAAAATCTTTTATTTAGTTAAGTCTTTATTTATTCATTATTTCAAACTTTGTGGGGACTAAGTGTTTCTTTTTCTTTCGAGACCTTTTTTGGCTAAATGTTAAGTGTTGAATTATTTCAAACAAGTCCGATACAAGGTTTTCGAAGGGATAATTCTTTCGGATAAAATGTTCAAAGCAAGACAAAGATCATTTCCTTCGGGAAAATTGTCTCGCCAAAGATGTTGGCCATTTTTGGCCCACATATAAAGCTCTTTCATGGTTTGATGAAGCAGTGGATCAAAGGTTTAGAAGTGGATTCAACATTTGCAAATAGAGAGGATCCAAGCAAGGTTTTCTGAGGATCCAACAACACTATTCAAGGGAAAACAATCCACTTTAAGGTTTTCAAAGGGCACTTTTCTCAGCAAAAAAGGGATCTTTTTAAAGTCACTAAACGTACTTTCAAAGCAAGGGGCCAAAACACTTTTTACGAAGAGTCATTTCCATGCCAAAGTGTCTTATGAAACATTTTTGAAGGGTATCTCTTGAGGAAGTGGACCTTTCCAAAAGTCTCAAAGACCTTTTATTTTAAAGAAGTGGTTGAAGCAGATAAATCTAAAGGGTCATTCTCAAAAAGTTTGAAGTTTGATTCCTTAAAAAAAAGGTCCACAAAATTGTTCAAGTAAATTGTTCGAAAGAAGAAAGCTTGAAAGAAAAAGGCCTGCACTAAAGTGTCTGAAGGAAACATGACATTCATGCCAGTGTCAAAGATCAAGCTCATAAAATAGACATTGGCATTCAAAATCTATCAAAGGGGTCTCTGGCCAAACGCAAAGACGATGCATGGTAGCATTTCAGGAGCTAGATCTGATGGCACATAATCAATCTTACATTGAAGATCAATAGAGAGTGAAGGTCAAAGGGGTCAACAAATCTCAAGGGAAAAAGTGTGCATGACAAGTGTCAAAGACACATTCAACTGACAGGAGATCGATGACTCACAGGTATCCATGCACAAGAAACTTGATGGACATGCAAAAAGCCAAGGGGGATATCAATTTTAATAAAAAATATATGTCTAAAACAATAGTAAGGAGCACACTAGGTTTCAAATGCAAGAGATCAAATCATGTACACTTGGCGGGTACATGCAACTACCCACGACATGGATCTCTCAGCTCCAAAGATGGAGAATTAAATGTGCGAAGTGCTTGAGGAGATTTACAGTGATCTTGGATGGTTCATTTCATGGTCAAGCAATTTCATGCTCTAAAGGCAAAAAAAGTTCAAGGACATAGTGGTGGTTGTAGCCATTTATGACCTCTCTCTCCATTTTATCATGCAAGCCTCCCTTTATCTCATCCCTTTCTTCTATATATGCAGGGTTTTGAGCCTAAAAAGAAATCTCTTGACTGGTGATAGAGTTACTCTATCAAAATTTTCTTGTAACACTCTCTTGAAGCAATACAAGACAACTTTTTGATTTTTATTGAAGTCAAGTGTGCATTATTAGAGTTTAACTTGCAGAATGTATGTTTTTCTCTCATCACCTATGATTTCTCTATGCACCTCACTTTATTTTTTTGGGTTTCTTGTAGGTCGTGTGATGTGTTATCCTTTGGTGCCTTTCTAAAGCGTTACAAGTTATAGTGTCTCTCCTACATACCTATTCCTTCCTGCCCTTCAAAGTGCATCCTCTCCTTTTGACCTCCACACCACTACTCATTCTTGTAGCTTTGAAATAGGGTCAGCTAGACTATGTCTTATTTAAGTTTAGTATTAGTCATTAAGGTTCCCAATCTGAATGTGGATCACTCTCTATTTGGTGCATCACCTCCCTTGGCTTAGATTTGTTTTTTACGTTATCCTCCTATCCCTTTTTCTTAGTCAACAATATATTTTAGCATAGGAAATAAGAATTGAAGTGAAGCATCTGAAGAACTAGCTTCATTAAAAAGCCTAGAGGTTCAACCTCACTATAAGATACCCACAGCCTGAGGTTGTCCCAACACTTGTAGCTAGGAATGAGAGAGCCTGAGAAACTCTCCCACAAAAAGTGCAATTCTAAGCTACAAAATTTTTTGGCATGCCTGATGGGACCAATTTAAAGGAATATTGGTCAAGTTTGATGCTGATTTGATTAATTTGTAGTGGTTATAGCTTTCATCTTTCAGTATCTGATGACTCTAAAGAACACTCAGTAATTAGGTGGTAGAACAGTCACTATCTTTCATGCCAAAGATGACTACAAGATCAGCTTTTGGAGGTATTCCTTTTGAATTTATTTAATTACCTCTAAACTTGGCAAGAAGGTTAAGGTTTACCCATACTCACCCATATGTAGGAAACTATTTTCCTAAACTAGTTGTGAGGTATACCTACAAAAGAAAACCTTTGTTAGCCCCTTTTGTTACCATGGTTCCCCAAAGAGCTTTTGTAGGCTTTAGTGGTCAAAGTCCTTTGAATTTGCCACAATATGATCCTATGCTATTAGCAACCCTCAAAAGCATCCCATATTTCAAAAGAGACCAAGCCGTAACTCCTACTAAACACATCACAAACATAGCCAATTTTTGAAATATCCATAATATTTCAGTAAAAAATGTAGCTATCTGACTATTGGTTGTATCCTTTAAAGAAAAGGCTTTATATTAGTATAGAGGTTTAGCTCCTAACTCTATTCAATCATGGGATTTTCTGGGAGCAACCTTATGCAAGAGATTTGCAGACAAGCATGATCATTTGTCACTAGCAAAACAATTGACCACAATCAAGAGAGCTCCTCATGAAGTTATGCAAGACTTCAACATAAGATTCAAAAAATCTTGGGACAAATTCTAGCAGCTATTAAACCATCTCCTAACTTTGAATTCTTATACCATTTGAAGGCTCTAAACAGTGACATAGAAGTAATGATCCAATCCATGGGAGGAGATATATTACCAGACACTTATGAGGTGGATATGAAAGCAAAAAAAATGCCTAGTTTAGGCTAGCAAGCTTACTCCTAGACCCCTAATGCCTCTTTTCCTTAAAATTAGACCATTAGTTATTACTCCACTTGATGTTATTCTTCCAACTCCAACAATTACTGCTATACCGTCACCCAAACAAGAAAATGCATCAACTAGTGGGTAAAGTGATTCCCAAGAGCAAAAAAACTACCTAAAACTTAAGAACATGCTCCAATCCTTAGGAAATGATGTGGAAAATGTGAAGAGGAAGCAAACTCAATTTAATAAACCTTATCAAGATCCATATCATCCTCAATAGTAGTCTTATCAAGCAAACATGCCACCCTACAAAGGAAATTTCCAAGGACAAGGTCAATGACAGGGGCATCCTAACTATGTTATAAAAAATAACTATAATCCAAATGTTGTAGGCTCTTCCAAATCCTTAGTTTCTATTCAAAACAACATGACTCAATAAGCTGAAGGGACCATGCCTCGGAACCAATCTTTTGGGCAATCCATTGTCCCAACTAATGGTTATAACTAGGAATTTAATGACTAATGGTATCAGGTTGTTGCTTATGGATATAATCAAGCCTTAATGACTCAAAACGTGGAGACTCCCATGATGATAAAGATAGAGCATTCTCCACAAGAACAAGGATTAGATTAACTACTAAACCAACCGCATGCTACAATGGTCATTAGTGAGAAAGAAGAGTGTTATGCATCCAATCATTAGGCTAGCTTTAGTCAAGCTCATGTCCTAGTGACATCAAATACAAGATTCAAAATAAGGAATATGGGTGATAACCAGCGAGCATTCAAGGAACCTCCTACCACCACTTCTTCATTGTCTAAGCCTAACGAGCCTGCTGTCACTCCAAAGGTCTCAACACCTCCACAAAGCTCACAGATTCAACAAACAACAACAACAGCTCCCAAAGCACAAGAAAAGGTTAGTAGTACACCAATCAACATTGTTAAATAAATGAAGAAATCCAATGTGAGCATACCAATGTGGGACATGCTTTCTATGCCTAGTCAAGTGGATATCTTTCAAGAACGTTTGTCTAAGATAGGTGTTACAATAATTGTAGGTAAACAACCAAGCAAAGACGTTGAGGTCCTCACTAATGTAGCCAAGGGAATTATGGGAGAAAGGTCAAGTAATGTGGTCAAACCTCCTCCCTTCTACATTTCATTAATCATTGGTGACTCCTTGGTGTATATTTACTTGGTAGATGTGGAACTAACACTTCAATAATGCCAAAGTCCATAGCTAATCAGTTGAACCTCAAATATGAGCACATACCAAGGGTGTTTTAAAGCTTGATGGTTCTTCCATAGAGCCATTTGGTATCATCAAGGATTTGAATATGACCCTACATGCTTGTCCTCATATCTCAGTGGTTCAAGATGTGTTGATCCTTGATGTAACTCTTTGCTTTGCATTATGCCTTTCTAGAGAATTCATAGTAAAGATAGGAGGTTATCTCTTAGAAGATTAGTAATACATGGCATTTAGAATGAGGTATGGAATGAAGGTATCAATCAAGGTTGAGCCCATGGCACAATTTCACATTGAGCCGCATTAGCCAGATAACACAAACCTCAATTGCACTATTCTTGATGAAGACAAATTTGCAATTTGTCAAGTGCTGAATACTCATCCTGAGGAGATTCTAGACTTGTTCTTAGATGAGTTATGGGGGGATAAGCAATTTCTCAACCCTTTGAAGGATGTTGAAGAAATAGACATGGGTGTCTATCTACTACATGAAGAAAATTAACCCATGCCTTCCCTCATTGGCAGATTTGGGAGCTTAGTTCAACATCCCAAGTAAGCTGAAAGAGGCCAAGGTTTAACCACACATCAAGGTGGTGGTGAGGCAATCAGTGATAGATAATGAAGTCCATTGGAAAGTTTTTAAAAATGAGAAATAAATTGCTTGTTTCATACATCAAGAAATTGAGTTCTCCTCCACCAATTAGGAGAAGTTTCAACAACAGTATGGGGAGAAAATTGTCTGATCAAAATCTAACAAGCTTCCCAAAGGATTCGTTACACTTGATGGCCTTTTCTATGAGGGAGACCATATGAGAAAATAAAAGGCAGTAATGTCAACCAATGAATAGAACTATGAGATAGTCATCTTCAAAGACAATCTTCTCAAGCTCAGGAAAGTAAGAAGTAAGGCTAAGAGGCATGCTTTCATAGTAGTTTTTTAGGAATACATAGACATCTTTGCTTGGGAATACAGTGACATGAAAGGTTTTGATCCAAAGTTAGCCCATCATACCATAGAGTGAGAGGTTAATGCTAAGCCTATGAGGCAAAAGCAGAGGCCTATCAACCCCAAAATAAAAGAGCTTATGAGGAAAGAGCTAACCAAGTTGATTGAATCCAAGATTATCTTTCCCATCAAACACTCATCATGGGTAGCCAATTTGGTGTGTGTAAGGAAGAAGAGTGGGGAGATTAGGCTATGTTTTGACTTCAGAATTTGAACAAAGTCTCTTTAAAGGATCATTACCTTCTACCATCCATGAAGAAACTTATTCAAATAGTTGCAGGGTCAGAACATTTTTCTCTTTTGGATGGATATTCAGGTTACAACCAAGTATTTATAAAAGAAGAAGATTGGTACAAGACTACCTTCACCACCAAATAGGGTATGCATGCATACCAAAAGATGCCCTTTGATTTGTCAAATGCTGGGGAAACTTTTCAAAGAGCCATGGACATGGCTTTCCAAGGATTGCTAAATCAAATGGTGATGGTCTACTTGGATGACATCACAGTTTTCTCTAAGAATGCTAGTGAACACATGGACCACCTGAGGTTGATCTTTGAAAGATGCAGGGAGTATAGGATGTCATTAAATCCTAAGAAGTATGTGTTTGTTGTACATGAAGGTAAGCTACTGAGCCACATCATTTCAAAAGAAGGGTTGTCTATTGACCTTGAAAGGGTAGATGCCATCTTAGCACTCTCTCTCCTAAAGCATAAGAAAGGAGTTTACAGCTTCCTTGGTAAAATAAACTTTTTAAGAAGGTTCATAGTGGGTTTTGTAAGCTTGGTCAAACCTATTATTTCCATGTTAAATAGGAGTCAAGTTTTTTATTGGCCAAGAGAAGGAAAAGATGCTTTTGAAGCCATCAAACAGGTCGTTGCCCAAGCACCCTTTCTCATAAATCCTGATTTCTCCAAGGATTTTATGCTATACACCTTTGCCAATGTTGATAACTTGTCAGCTATGTTGATACAAAATAATGGTGAGGGAATGGAGCAGCTAATTGCCTTTTTTAGCCAAGGGCTAGAAGGATATATAGTGAGATAAAATTTTATAGAGAAGCATATCCTTGTAGTAGTGAGGAGTCTTAATAAGTTCAGACCAATGCTCTCCAACAACAAGATTTATCTCATGCTACCCCATCCTGTAGTTAGGAATTTCCTCCTTAACAAAGTGCTAAATGAGAAAAGAGCTGGTTGGATCACCAAAATCATGGAGTTTGATGTGGAAATCAAAGTGACCAAGTTGGTCAGAGGTAGAGGTTTGTGTGAGCACATGGTAGAAGATCTTCAAAAAGACAAAGGAGTTACCATAGTGATTCAAGACAACTCATAAGCAGAGGCACCTCTACTTCATAAGAGCTAGCTCCATGATATGGCACATTTTTACTAATAGGATAATGCCCCCAAGGTTTAGACAAGGTGAAAAGAAGGTATTTTAGACTTCAGTCCATACCTTATGCATTGGTTGATGGGGTTTTATTCAAAAAGGATCTCAATGGAGTGCTCTTAAGGTGCATAGACGATGACCAAGTGACAAGGCTCTTGGAACAATTCCATGATGGGCCTATTGGAGGCCATTTTGATCTAAGGACTATAATAGCAAAGATAATGAGGGCTGGTTATTACTGGCCCAACCTCTTCAAAGATGCTTATGCATGGGTAAGAAAGTGTTAAAAATGTGCCCTCTTTATGGGTAAGTAAAGATTAACATCTTTTCCTCTCAACCCAATTCAGGTAGAGCAACCATTCATGTAGTGGGGTTTGGATTTCATAGGAGTGATCAACCCTCCATCACATGTAGGGCATAAGTGGGTGCTTACTACAATTGACTACTTCACTAGATGGGTGGAAGCCATTGTGACGAGTGTCGTCTAACTCCTCATTTAACCAATATTCAATTGGTGTCTTATCAACTAGGGCCGGTGTCCAAAGCTATTTGCAGTAAGGTATGGGGTAGTAGATCTAGAAGTTTTGCTTATGGGGGTGCTTGCTGATCCTATTCTAACTTTGAATAAACTACTTGATTCACGCTTTTGCTGAAAAATAAAGAAATCAAATCAATCCACTCTTTTGCTGGAAGTAAAAGATCACACTCCTATTTTACGTTTGCAGGGAAAATAAATTCACACTCCTACTTATGAAAGGAAATTTGCTTCACACTTCTGCTATAAAAGAAAAGATACTTTGCATAGAAAAGAAATGAAATAAGAAAATGCTCTTTTTAAACTATGAATTTGTTTTGATATTTTTAATAAATAAATACAAATAGTAACAAGATTCTGACTAATAAAATAGAACATAAAGTTCCTGGTTCCAAGGAGAGTGGGCCCTTGCTCCTCTTAGACTCAGAAACAAAGCTTAATTAGTGCTGGAAACTTAAAGTATTAATTCATAGAAATGAAATAATTATAATCTGATTAAAATCTGTATGCTTATCTAATTCTCAATCCTCTATTTTCTTTTTTTTTTGAAAATCCCTTTTTTATAGTTGAAAGTCTTACACTTTATAATAATACAATTAACTCAAAATAGGATGCAAAGAAATAAGATTCTTTGGTTGATCCATTCTTCCAAAGATAGGAGATTGGATTCCCAAGAGATCCAATTATTCTGATGAAATAAATATCCTATCCTATAATAGTCATAAAATCTGATTATATACAAATTTATCAAAAACAAGTCCTTCAAAATAACAGGCGGTTATTCTCCTTATTTGATTCTAGCTGGAATAGTTCTTTCCTATCCTATATGGTCTCCAGCTCCCCGTTGTCCTTACAAAATTCTCGATATTGACCCTGCAGAGTCTGTAGAAACGAGCCTATGGAGTCTGTATAAACAAGCCTGCGAAGTCCGTAGAAATAAGCTTGCAGAGTCCGTAGAAATGAGCCTACGGAGTCTATAGAAATAATCCTACAGAGTTTGTAGAAACAAGCCTATGGAGTCCATAGAAATAAGGTTACAGAGTCCATAGAAACAAGCCTATGGAGTCTGTAGAAAAAAGCTTGCAGAGTTCGTAGTTCTGCTGGGTGGAGATCAAAATGGAATGTTCATTGTACAACACTTGTGTATTCTTCCTGAGCATTCTTCACATAAAATATCATTAAAACATACTATGTAGTAGACATTAATGACAAAGTAAAGATTCAATATTTAGTTTAATATAAATAAGACAAATATCTATTTTCCATGTAATAGCTATCTAAGAATCTAAGATTTGTATAAGATAATATCCTTCGAGAGATGATTTGAAGGAAATAACATGTCAATGATGAGCCATATTTTGAGCTCATCATCTCCCCCAAGCTTTACCTTTTGCAAGTCCCATTGCAAACATGTATTAGCGTTCATAGCTCTGGCTTTTGCTTTCTACACTCTGACTCAAGTCATATTCATCAAAATCATCTATTATGTGTCTGTCTGAATTGTTGGTAAATCCATAATGTGTTTAAATAATCTATTTCCATATATTGAATTGTTCTACTGATTGTAGAGCCTAACTCTGCCATCTTGGAATATGTATGATCAGTAAAGGGGGTCTATATCTCATGCTAATCCATTTTTGTTCTCCCCCAGAGTTGATTACCTCTATTAAAATTTCTAGAATTGAGGATGCTCTCCTCATACTCCATCTTAAGTTATTTGGGGACAAGACTTCTCACCTTTTAAGAGGCACTAAAAGTTGGTCCCATCTATTTACACTTGTAGTCACTACTGAATCAAAATTCTATCTTGAAAACAAATCAAAAGAAATAGTAAAATCATATAGAGCCTGTAAATAATGTGTTTTAACCTCATCATTTAACAAAGCACAGTGAAAATTCTGTTTAATCAATCTGGGAATAGGAAAGGCTGGTCTGACACATAATCCTATAGTCTTAACATGATTTGTATAGTCCTTAAATCTACCTTTCCATGCTGTCTGATTTTTGAGTGTAGAATGTAATTCTCTCAATTGAACTTCTCCTACATGAAGTCATGATCTCCTAGAATCATGTCATGTAAATAAAATTCACAAAGCAAATCATGTTGATCAGGTTCAACACTATAGAAAATTTCTAAAAATGTTATTGGCTACAAAATTTTATAAGGAAGATGACAAGAGATCTGCAAAAGCTGCCACCTGTAAAATTGTTCAAATAAAAATACACTGTATGTAGGAGAAGGATTCCTACATGCCAAAAGAGTTTCTCCTAATTTTCATGCATCCTGCAAATTTTCTTCTAACTCTTGGACTTTAACCTCTAATTCTTTCTTTTCATTTTTCAAGAGTTTGTTCGAAGAAGTTGCCACTTTGTTTTTCTGTTTAAGTACAGAATATTTTTCTTCAATTTGATGTAGTATTTACAAGGGAGGAATACTTGGATCACTTGTATGACAACCATGGTCAACAAATATTTTGGGGGAGAAAGTGAAATAACAGGTGCTTCGAAAGAATTCATCAAATTTTGCAATCTCTTATTTTCCTTCTTCAAACTTTCTACATAAAGCCAAAGATCAATTTGTTCATCTTCATGTTCTTTTATTATTTCCTTTAACCTATAAATTTTTGCATCATGATTAGTAGATACTGTATCTTATTTTTGTACCAAAGATGAGTTGAGATGGTCCTTATATTGCAATTAACTAATCAAGTCAGCAATGTTAGCTATTTATTGTTGTTCAAGAGCTTGAGCTTGAGAAAGCTAAAAAGTTAGCTTCATAATAGGATCATTTAGATTTGATGATTCACCTTTCTCATTGGTACATATAGTCTTTCCTTTATCCTTTGCAGTTTCAACTGGAACAGGTGGTTGTTCCACCATACCTAATTCCTCTGCCATGTGTGGCTCTTCCTCTGGATTTGTCTCCTCCAATATGATTGGAGAGTTCCTTTCAAAAGGATTTTCTTCAATATCTATAGGTGCAGGAATATGTTGATGTATCTGGGAATGAGACAACATTTTAAGACTATCTAAAATATCTGAAACTTCTTGTTCATCTTCTTCTGTTAAAATGAGCCTTCTCCTTATTTTAATTACTGTTTGAGCTACACTCGATTGATTTTCCTTCTCAACCACCAAACCCTTGGTCTTCTCAAGTTCTGTAGCAACCTTTTGTCTCAATTTTTTTCTTCCTATCAAAGGAACTGGTTGTACTACAGACTCATGAGGTTCTTGTGGAGACCTTGAAATTTTAGGGTTTTGAGACCTTGTGATTCTTCTTGAAGAAGGGATTTCTATGGAGATTATAGCCTGAGATTGTTTTCTTGGTGTTGTATTCTCAGCTAATGGGGCAAGTGGAAATGAGTGTTCCTGTGGTACATTTGGGGTTTCTTGTGCTATACTATTCTGAAATTCCTCTTAGACCTTTTGACTTTGCTGAAAGAAATGATGCTGGATAATAAGCTGAATAAGGCCATGATGCGTAAGAGCAACAATAGGGGTTGTAGACATAACTTGCAGAGCACCATAAAAGAAATATGGGAGGTTAATTTTGTATTGAGGGTTTTGTCTCCCATGCTTAAGATGAATTAACATTTTCATGGCATTACCTCCTAAAATACTGTGTTTCCCTTCACAAATGATATATTTAAGTACCCATTTGGCTATAAATTTCTAAGGTTCAAGAAGTGAATTCCTTTTGATTTTCCCTTGGAATCTACTAGACATGAAGTTCTGGTCTGCTTATTACCGTTAAATTGATTAATTAAATCACTAAATGAAACTCTACCTGTAGCTCTCATTCTTTCTTCTAGACATTGTATAATCTGGCTTATGATTTGAGTTGTAACAGGAATAACAATGCCTTTCACAATTGAAAATTCAGAGGTGAAATTGGTAATAAATTCACTTACCATTGTTTCGTCAAAACCTTGGAGCTTTTCAATGAAAGGTAGCCAGTCATTGGCTCTAAACACTGCTACATAAGCTTTGTATTTATAAAACTTTTTTGGATCCTTCGACTATGATCTTGTCTTCTGTCCCATTTTTATGCGGAGTTATAGTCAGCTTGGTTCCTTTAACTTCAATTAAGGTGTAGACTAGTCTTTTCTTGAAGTTGGTAAGCAAAAGGCTCTAAGGATCAGTTTTTGTTGAAGTCCATAGAAAGGAAACAATTTATTTGAAATTCTATAGATGCATGAGTTCATAGTGATGTGATACAGTTAGGCACCACACATTTTTACGGAGTGTGCCAACCGTTTGATCTCATCAATACAAGTCATGTGAAATGATGATGTGTCATATTGATGGTGACAGCGATTCATTACTTCATTTAAAAAACCCCTTTTTATGATGTCCCATCATTATGGTACTTGATGACTCAATTGATGATATTAAAGCCACACACTTATCCATGCACCTTTGGCGGCTTCGTTGCATGCTTTTTCATTATGGCATGTGTCATTCCATTTCGAGAGATTCAAATCTAGGTCATCTCAGAAGAATAGGGTCTTAATCAAATCAAAGATAATTAGTTAACTAAACATAGAGAAATGATATATATGCCTTACTTTAACCTTAGACATTATCCTTTGCTCGCCACATGTTTTGCACAAATAGGTTCGCATGGATTAGTTTACTGCACGGAGACGACCAATTATAGTGTCATATTGAGATTTATAAATTTTAGTTTTTTCCCTTTGGCCAGCCATTGGTGGTTTTCCAGCCAAATCCATTTTTGCAATGCATAGCCAGCCAACAAGCTGGTTTTCTGGGCATGCATTGTCAATAGCGTCCCTAGAAGGATTTTCACTATTGATTTCATTTTTTTTTGCTGAATTATCAAGGAGCATGTTCACTGGAAGAAGTAGAGTTTTCCAGAACAGCTACTTGATCCTTTACTTTTTGAATAAATTCATCTTTATTGAGAGGTTTTTGATAGATCTTCAATCTATGTCCATTAACTAGCAGAGCTCTTCTACTGGCATCAATTGCTATCAGCTTAACAAAACCATTTTCATAGACCTCTTCAATCTCATAAGGTCCCAACCATCTTGTTTGTAGTTTTCTTTTGAACTATTGAAATTTAGAATCAAACAATAGTGCCTAATCTCCTTTCTGAAACTTTCATTGCTTGATTTGTGCATCATGCCAAAATTTTCATTGATGTTGTACCAATTCAGTTCTTTGTAATGCTTCCATCCTCATTTCATCAAGTTGATTAAGCTATAGGAGTCTTTCTTTCTATATTTCTTCTAACTCAATTCCTACTTCTACAGCTATTTTCAAAGTTTGTAATTCAAATTCAACAGAGAATAAAGGTTTCTTACCATAAACCAATTCATAAGGTGAAAATCCAGTTGTTGTTTTTCAAGTAGTATTATAGGCCCAAATAGCTTCTAGTACCTTATCTGCCTAATACTTTCTATTGGAATTAACAGCGTTGGTTAAAATGGTTTCCAGTTCTCTGTTGGTGACTTCAACTTGTCCATTTGCTTGTGGATGGTATGGAGATGTTTTTCTATGTTGAATTTGATACACTTGCATAAAATGCTTTATCATGTTTGACATGAATTATGGTCCTTGATTTGAGACTATCTCTCTTAGAACACCAAATCGTTGCATGATTTTGAAATATAAGAAATCAGCTACCATCGCCTCTCTTGCATGAGTTAATGCTTCCACTTCTGCCCACTTGGTCACGTAGTTTGTACAAACTAAAAGATATTATTTTCCTCTAGAAGGAGGATCCACTAGACCAATAAAATCAATTCCCCATTTCTCAAATGGTTCTAAAAATAGTTGAAGATGAGGGTGCAGGGTCATCTCTGTTGAAAGAGTAGGTTGTCTAATTTGTTGACAAGCATCACAGTGTCTGACATCTTTTTACTTGTTGATGAAGATGAGGCCAATCATATTATGCTCCTAGAATTTTATGTATAGTTCTTTGAGCTGAGTAATGGCCTCCTCCTGGTTCATCATGACAAGCTCTGATGATATCACAAGCTTCACCATTTGTCACACACTTTTGAAACACATGATCAGGTCCAAGTTTAAATAACATTCCATTAATCCATTTAAAAAAAGAACTTTCTTTGATTAACTATTTTTTTTCTTTTTGAGAAAAGTATAGAGGAAACTTCCCTGTGGCGAGGTAATTGGCTATATCAGCAAACCACGAAGATTGTGATGAAATAGCAAATAATTGTTCATCTGAAAATTCATCTTCCACTGGTTCTTTTTCACCTGTAGTGTTCATTCTTGATAAGAAATCAACAACCACATTAGACTTCCCTGGTTTGTCTATAATAGTAACATCAAATTCTTGTAAGAGTAGTAGCCATCTAATAATCCTACCTTCCACAATTGGTTTGATGGTAAGATATCTAATAGCTGAATGGTCTATATAGACAAATACTTTGTAGTCTATTATGTAGTATCTAAATTTGTTCATTTCATAAATTACAACTATAAATTCTTTCTCAGTTGTGGTGTAATTACTTTCAGCAGATGTCATGTTTTTACTAATATAATATATAGCATACATGTTACCTTCTTCATCTTTTTGTCAAAGAACTGATCCTAGTGCTGTATTGGAAGCATTCGTGTATATATGGAATGACTTAGTCCAATCTGGTCCTCTTAATACTGGAGCATTAACAAGTTTAGCTTTAATGGTTTCAAAGGCCTCCTGACAACTATCACTCCATTCGAATGTACTATCTTTTGTAAGCAAGGCAAACATAGGAGAAGCTATTTGGATAAACTTATCTATGAAGCATCTATAGTAACCAACATGTCCTAAAAAACTTTTAACTTTAGTTTGTGTTTGTGAAATGGACAAGTTGGAAATTATTTCAACTTTCTTTGGATCTACCTGAATACCTTTTGCAAAAATATGGTGTCCCAAGACTATTCCTTCATCCATCATCAACAAACATTTCTCATTGCTCAAAGATAATTGATGTTCCTCACATCTAATCAATACTCTTTCCAAGTTGGTAAGAGCTTTTTCATAAGTTTCACCATAAACAGTGAAATCATCCATATATACCTCAACACAATCATTTGTAAGGTCAGAGAAGATTGCTAGAACTGCTCTCTAGAAGGTTGCTGGAGCATTATAGAGTCCAAATAGAAGTACTCGATAAGCAAAAGTTCCATAAGGGAAGGTAAACATGGTTTTATCTTGATCTTCAACTGCTACCGTTATCTAGTTATACCCACTGAACCCATCCAAGAAAGAAAAATATTTCTTTCTTGCCAAGTTATCAAGAACTTGATCAATAAAAGGTAAAGGAAAGTAATCTCTTAATGTTGCCTTGTTCAGTTCTCGATAATCTACACATACTCTTAACTTTCTATTTTTCTTGGGCACAATTACCAGAGGTGACACCCACTGGCTATCTGAGATGGGGTAAATAAATCCAACTTCTAGCAACTTTTGGATTTTTGTTTTGATCATTTCCTTTAATGTTGGGTTTATTCTTCTTTGTGGTTGTCTAACCGGTTTGACAGATTATATGTAAATGTGATGAGTGCATATGCTGGGGTGAATTCCTTTCATTTTAGTATAATCCCAAGCAAAAGCCTTGGTATGTCTTTCCAACACTTCAAAGAGTTGATCTTCCTCTTTATTTGTTAACCAACTATTGATGTTCAAATTTTTTCCAAGAAATACCATGATTGGTTTTGTACCTAAGTAGTTGGATTCTATTTGCTTAAACTCACTAATTAATGAGTTCAAAGGACATGGATGAGGAAGTAGCTTATGAAACATAGTTACATTATCAACAAACTCTTTTCCAGGAGGAATCAGTCTTGCTAAGGAACAATGAAATGCGTCTAGGAAATGAGTTTTCTACTGTTCTGCCAATTTCCACACACTTTTTTGAATTAGTCTATGATCATATGATGAAGTACTAGCAGAAGTAGAAGTGGAGGTTTTAGAATTTTCTATTTGGCCCAAGAATCCTAAACTAAGGCAGTCCATAGCTTTCAGACTGGCAAAGTCCGTAATTTCTAGACTAACAGAGTCCGTAGTTTTTGGACTGGCAGAGTCTGTAGTTTTTGGGTATATGTCTCCATTCAATTCTTCCAAGTGTTTTTTGACTATGATCATGGCTAAGGAGGAAATGTTGTTTAATGTGTTATCTGATTCATCCACCCAAAGGTCTTGTATGTAATTTGTTGATAGTTTTGCAGGAGGATGCAAAGAGATGCATTTGGATTTTAACCCATTGGAAATAGTCGTCACCTGACTTGTAATCAATCAATGCTACTACAGTAGCCAACCATGGTCTACCTAAGATTATAGGATATCCTAGATTCTTTGTTTTGGGTTGCAAGATGATGAAATCTACTAGATATTCCTAAGATTCTATTAATACTTCAATATTTTCTATAGTTCCCTCTGGTTTTGTTACCGACTGGTCTGTCATTTGAAGAATGGTAGTTGTAGGTTGCATTTTCATAAGAGATAATGCATGGAGAGTATCAGTTATCATGATATTGATTGTTGCTCCCAAATCTACCAAGACGTTAGGAATTTCTTTTCCTCCAATTGTGACTGTGATTACTGGGCTTCCTAGATCTGCATATTTTGGAACTAATAGTTTTCCTACTAATAAATCAACAACTTTTCCATCAACATGAATGGTTTCAGGATATTTTACCTTCCTCATAGGTGTCTTAATATAGAGGTTTTTGATGATCTTATTTAATTCAAGTATATCCCTAATAGCTTGTAGAAGGGGTACCTCAATATTAATCTTTTGCAAGTCATGGACCAAGTTTGAGTCTAGTTTGATATCAGTTTCTCTTAATCTTTCAAGAAAAGGAACTACTGGTGTAGAAGTGTTTCCTTTATTTACTTCAGGGCTCCTTTTGATTTTAGCTTCTCCAGTGCTTAATTGAGATGATTTTGTCTTTTCATTTTCATCAGGTATCTTAGAATTGAGTACTGGAGGTTTTTGTATAGTTTTTCTTGATCTCAAATGTATGTTTGAGCACTCAATAACTCCCACATTGATTGTTTCTTCCTGTTCATTAACATAAATAGGTGCTGGTTGTTTATTTTTTAGTTTTGCTATTGGTTGTGCAGGCATTGAGGGCTGATTAATTTGTCTTTGTTGCTGAATAACTGGGGGTGGCATAATGGTTTGCTGTTGAAGTGGTCTTCTTGGTTGGGTGAATTGTGACTGTGGGTTCCACTGCTGATTCCATTGTTGATATGGCTGTGGTATTAAATGCTGCTGTGGTACCCAGTGTTGTTGTCGCTGTGGCACCATCCATGGAGGTGTTGGCATCCAATCTTGTCCTGCCCATATATTTTGAATTGATGGAATTTGAGGTTGATTCCAAAATGGTGAAGGGACTGAAACATTCCATGGTGCCATCCATGGATTAACTATATTTCTTGCACTAAACTGTCATTGAGCCTAGTTTTGTGGAGCAAAGTTTTGTCTCTAAATATAATTTACTTCTTCAGTGGACTGGACTTGTGTTTTCATTTATTTCTCTAAAAAAGGTAGAAGGGTGCAATATTTGGTATCATGATCTGTTGCATCATAGATCCCACATGATGAAATATTAGTTCTATCTAGAGGACAGTCTCTAAAGGCGTGTTTCTATCTGCACTTGGGATAGTATATTGCTAAAGACATTGTTGTATTTGCCTTAGCCTGAAGGCCATCCAAAATACTATTTAGTGTAACCAGAATATCTATTTTGAGATTAGCAAATTCTTTCATTAATTTACCCACTTCATTAGATTTCCCCAACTTTCCTTTCCTAATTCCACATTTTATTGGAGAGTAATTGGTACAAAGCTCAAAAATCTGATCGAAGGCCAACTTATTTATGTCTCCTCCGCCCATCAAATTTAAGGCATCTCTAGTGTCTTCATCCAATCCTTTCAAGAAGACCAATTTTTGAACGTTTTTAGTGAGTGGATAATTGCTTCTTTTATGAGTGAACATAAATCTATCCAAATAATCCTCTAAAGACTCATCCTCATTTTGTTTGATTTTGAAGAAATCCTCTTTTATTTTTTGCACTCGGCAGTAATCTTGGTATTTGTTCAAGAATTCTATTTCCATGTCTTCCCATGTTCTAATAGAATTTCTAGGTAAACCCATGAACCATCTCATAGCTTCATCTTTAAGTGTAGAGGAAAATAATTTTAATTTTTGGCTATCGGTTGTGTAATCATAGGTTTGACATTGAACCTTAAATTCAAATAGGAATTGATCATGATCTTCTGTAGATCATCCCCAAAAATTTGGTAGATTAGCTGGTGAAATATTTTTCATGGGGGTTTGATCATTAAGATCTGCAACAATAGGAAAGGAGAAAGTCCTTCCTAGTTGTGTGAATTGTTGATTTTGTTGGAGATCCATTTCTTCTTCTGATGATATTTCAAAATCGGGATGATCTTCCCACTAAATATTTGTGGTCTTAGTTATAGGTTGTTCCAAATTCTCAAAATTTTCTTCATGTATGGATCTTTAAAATGCTTCTTCTAAGTCCTTGGCAATCTCTAAATAATGTCTTCCTGCAAGAGATTGATCTTGAGGAATTTGTCTTATGGGGCTTGCGTGTGGCAATGGCCTGGTTCCTATCCCAGTTTCAAAATATTCTTGCAAATAGGTTTCACTTGTATCTTCTGGTCCACTACTCAAAGATGTTGAAGGGGTGTCCACTTGTGTTCTTGGTAGAAACTTTAGAATAAATCGTCATTTAGAATCTCTAGGATGGTACATCAATTTATTAATTATTTTTGTTTTATGATTTTTACAATTGTTTTTGTTTTTTTACTCTAGATCAATAATTATTACCTTACTAACACCTTATGTTCTCTGGAAATGGTGCCAAAAATGATGAGTGTTGTCTAACTTCTCATAAAACCAATATTCAATTGGTGTCTTATCAACCAGGGCCGGTGTCCAAAGCTATTTTCAGTAAGGTATGGGATGGTAGATCTAGAAATTATGCTTATGGGGGTGCTTGCTGATCCTATTCTAACTTTGACTAAACTACTTGATTCACGCTTTTACTAAAAAAAAAATAAATCAAATCAATCCACTCTTTTGATGGAAGTAAAAGACCGCACTCCTATTTTACGTTTGCAAGGAAAATAAATTTACACTCCTACTTATGAAAGGAAATTTGCTTCACACTTCTGCTGTAAAACAAAAGATACTTTGCATAGAAAAGAAATGAAATAAGAAAATGCTCTTTTTAAACTATGAATTTGTTTTGATATTTTTTATAAATAAATGCAAATAGTAACAAGATTCTGACTAATAAAATAAAACATAAATACCGTACACAGTTCCTGGTTCCAAGGAGAGTGGGCCCTTGCTCCTCTCGGACTCAGGAACAAAGCTTAATCAATGATGGAAACTTGAAGTATTAATTCATAGAAATGAAATAATTACAATTTGATTGAAACTTGTATGCTTATCTAATTCTCAATCCTCTCTTCTTTTTCTAAAAATCCCCTTTTTATAGTCGAAAGTCTTACACTTTATACTAATACAATTAACTTGAAATAGGATGCAAAGAAATAGGATTCTTTGGTCGATCCATTCTTCCAAAGATGGGAGATTGGATTCCCAAGAGATCCAATTATTCCGATGAAATAAATATCCTATCCTATAATAGTCCTAAAATTTGATTATATACAAATTTATCAAAAGCAAGTCCTTCAAAATAGTAGGTGGTTATTTTTCTTATTTGATTCTAGCTGGAATTGTTATTTCCTATCCTATCTGGTCTCCATCTCCTTGTTGTCCTTACATAATTCTCGGTACTGACCCTGTAGAGTTCGTAGAAATGACCCTGAAGAGTCTATAGAAATGAGCGTACGGAGTCCGTAGAAATAAGCCTGCAAAGTCCGTAGAAATAAGCCTATAGAGTTCGTAGAAATAAGCCTGCAGAGTCCATAGAAAAAACTCTGTGGAGTCTATAGAAATAAGCCTGTAGAGTCTGTAAAAACAAGCCTACGGAGTCTGTAGAAACAAGCCTGTAGAGTCTGTAGTTCTGCTGGGTGGAGATCAAAATGGAATGTTCACTGTACATCACTTGTGTCTTCTTCCTGAGCATTCTTCACACAAAAGATCACTAAAACATGCTATATATTAGACATTAATGACAAAGTAAAGATTCAGTCTTTGGTTTATTATAAACAAGACAAATATCTATTTTCCATGTAATAGCTATCTAAGAATCTAAGATTTGTATAAGATAATATCCTTCGAGAGATGATTTGAAGGAAATAACATGTCAATGATGAGCCATATTTTGAGCTCATCACATTGCATTGAAGGAAACTAATGAAAGTGCAGTCCTAGACTTTTATGACAACATTGTGACCATGTTTAGTGTTCCATCCACTATCATTTCTGACAATGCATTAGCTTTCCTTGGCCTAAAAATAAGTGAATGGGCTCTCAAGATGGGCATCTACCTCATTACCTCTTCCAATTATTATTCTCAAAGAAATGGACTTGTTGAGTCCACAAATAAGAATTTGTTGAGAATCATTAAGAGAACTATGTAAGAGAATCAAAGGACATGGCATACCAAATTAAAGACAACCTTGTGGGCTGATAGGGTGACTCCTAAAGCTTCCATTGGTAATTATCTATATGTTTAGTATATGGAAGGGAGGCTAAGTTGCCCATTTCTCTTAAGCTTTTTGTATTAGAACTAGCCCATCAACTAGAGCTGCTTGAAGATGAGCCCATGAATGTGAGATTGGTAGAACTCATGGAGCTTGAAGAAACAAGAGACCTTGAAATGAAGACACTAGAGTTACATCAATCTCAAGTCAAGAAAGCTTTTGACAAGTGATCCATATCAAGGGACTTCAAAGAGGGGGATCTAGTCCTCAAATAGAATTTAAATAAGGCCAATCCAGGTAACTATACCAAATTTGATAGCTTGTGGAGTGGTCCTTATTTGATCCATGGATGCAAACAACATAATGCTTTTTAGCTTGCCCAACTATATAGAGAGGTATTACCCATCCCAATCAATAGGATTAATCTAAAGCCTTTCTATTAAAAGAGTTTACAGCCATTGTAGATATTTTATATTTTGTATAGCTTTTCATGTTTTCCTCTAAGTGCCTTGTACACATTCTTTTCAGTTGTGTGTTTTCCTTCCCTAAGTTCCTTGAGCACAATCTTTGTTTTGTTCAAGTTGTCCTTATTGCTTCAAAAGGAAGTTTCAATTTAGTTAAAAATTGACTTGACTCCATTCCCAATGGATGGATTTGACGAGGCTACATGGTCTAGGTTCTCTTGCATCGATAGACATGCAACCCCTATGAACCACCAAAGATGTTGGCCATTTTTGGCCCACATATAAATCTCTTGCATGGTTTGATGAAGCAGTTGATCAAAGGCTTAGAAGTGGATCTAAAATTTATAAATAGAGACGATCCAAGCAAGGTTTTCTAAGGATCTAGCAGTAGTGTTCAAGAGAAAATTGTCCACTTTAAGGTTTCTGAAGGGCACTTTTTTTGGTGAAAAGGGGATCTTTTTCAAGTTTCAAAAGGGACTTTCAAAGCAAGGGGCCAAAACACTTTTTTAAAAGAGCCATTTCCATGCCAAAGTGTTTTATGTAGCATTTTCAAAGGGTATCTCTTGAGGAAGTGGACCTTTCTGAAAGTCTCAAAGACCTTTTCTTTTGAAGAAGTGGCCGAAGCAGATAAATTTGAAGGGTCATTCTCAAAAAGTCTAAAGTTTGATTTCTTAAAAAAAAGGTCCACAAAATTTTTCAAGCAAATTTTCTGAAAGAAGAAAGCCCAAAAGAAAAAGGCCCACAAGAAATTATCTAAAGGAAACATGATGTTCATGCCAGTGTCAAAGATCAAGCTCATAAAATAGTTGTTGGCATTCAAAATCCATCAAAGGGGTCTTTGGCCAAGCTTAGAGATAACACATGGCAGCATTTCAAGAGCTAGATCCAATGGTGCATAATCAATCTTACATTGAAGATCAATGACAAGTGGAGGTCAAAGGGGTTAGTGAATCTTAAGGGCAAAAGTGTGCATGATAAGTGTCAAAGCACATTTGACTGGCAGGAGATTGATGACTTGTGGGCATTCATGCACAAGCAGATTAATAAACATGCAAAAAGCCAAGGGGGTATCAATTTTAATAAAAAATATATAATTCCAAAATAATAGTAAGGAGCACCCTGATTTTTAAATGTAAGAGATCAAATCATGTACACTTGGTGAGAACATGTAGCTACTCATGACATGGCTCTCTCAGCTCCAAAAAGAGAGACTTGAATGCATGAAGGGATCGAAGAGATTTATGGTGATCTTGGATGGTTCATTTCATGGTCAAGCAGTTGCATGCTCTAAAGGAAAAAAGAGTTCAAGGACATAGTGGTGGTTGTATCCATTTACGACATCTCTCTCTATTTTCTCATGTAAGCCCCCTCTTCTCTCATCCCTTTTTGCTATATATACAAGATTTTGAGCCTAAAAAAATATCCCTCGACTGGTGATAGAGTCACTATGTCAAAATTTCCTTGTAACACTCTCTTGAAGCAATACAAGACAACTTTCTAATTTTTGTTGAAATCAAGTGTGCATTATTGGAGTTTAACTTGCAGAATGTATGTTTTTCTCTCATCACCTATGATTTATCTACACACCTCACTTTAGTTTTTGGGTTTCTTGTAGGTCATGTGATGTGTTAGCCTTTGGTGCCTTTCTGAAGCATTACAAGATATAGTGTCTCTCCTAAAAACCTATTCCTTCCTACCCTTCAAAGTGCATCCTCCCCTTTTGACATCCACACCACTACTCATGCTTATATATTTGAAATAAGATCATTTAGATTGTGTCTTGTTCAAGTTTAGTAGTAGTTATTAAGGTTCCTTGTCTAAATGTGGATCACTCTCTATTTGGTGCATCATCTCCCTTAGCTTAGATTTCCTTTTTATGTTATCTTCTTATCATTTTTCCTTAGTCAGCAGTAGATTTTAACTTGGAAAATAAGAGCTAAAGTAAAGCATCTAAGGAACTAGCCTCGTTAAAAATCCTAGAGGTTCAACCTCACTACATGATACCCACAGCATGAGATTGTCCCAACACTTGTAGCTAGGAGTGAGAGACGTTGAGAAACTCTCCCACAAAGGGTGCAATTCTACACTACAACAGGAACAACCAAGGTCCGAGTTTGTTAAGTGTCCAAGACTAAGATGATATATAATTCAGAAATAGTGTCTATAGGAGGGTGAACTTAAGTGGAGATTAAAATAAGTAGGTTATTATACTATGAGGGATGAATATTTATACAATGGAAAATTGATGTAGGAGTATTAAGGAAATTAAGAAATCTTGCATCACCCAAAAAGATCTAATAGTGTTTAGTGTATTCAGGCCAAAATTGGTAGGACAAAGATGACATATAAGGGTCAATGACACTTCACCAAGCTCTTGGAATAGAGAAATGATGTTTCAGTTATTGAGATAGTTTTCTCTATCTCATGACAAAACTATCGAGGCAGTTACAAAAGTACTGCTTTATAGTAAGTGAAAATTTTGCTCATGATAGTTACATAAGTCAGTTAACAACCCAAAAACTTTTGAGTACTCATTTTGAGTGTTTTACAAAATTTTAGGGATTCCAAGAGTCATTTGATGAAACACACAAAGAAGAGAAGGATTTGACAAAGGCAGGCTGACATGAGAGGAGAATTTTGAGGAAGAGTGTGGGTGCTAAATAACATAGAGTTAGACCTTGTCCATTGAGAGACTATTAGATATGTGGGTAAATGCAGGATAATGGGGGACATAAGGGTGGGTATAAATCAACACTTTTTTCTTAAAATAATAATAATTAAACTTGGAGATAATGTTAGAGACACTTCAAAAAAGAATTTGATAATGACATAAGAATATGAATTGTGATATTTTGAATTTAGTTTCTAAATATTTAATTTTTTTTAGTACCCAAATGATAAAAGTGTAAAAAATAGATGCATTTATGATGATATTTTGGTCATTTTTGTAAAAATATAAGGATATTGCATGTGTACGACACACTTTTTTGAGTAAACGAATGAATTTTTGTATGAAACTTCATATATGGATAGGTGAAATGTTGAAGATTGTTGAGAATATTTTTTATTATATATATAATTTTTAAATAATTTTACAAGTTAAGACAACTGAAAAATCAAAACTGCAAGTGTATCAACACAACTTTTTCACCTTAACTTCATGAAAGTCATTTTTTTCAAAAGTATAGTTGACAATGTGTAGATTGTTGAGATATACATGTAGACACCGCAAACGTGTCTGCACCTTGGTTCTCCCCCTTGGTCCTTTCTCCCTCCTAGTCCTCCTTGGTCCCTAACCCACCTAGGTCTTATTAATTAGGAATAAACATCTATTTTTAAATAAGGCCCCTTTTCCCTCTCCTTGCCACCTCGCCACCCTAGGATACCCTCCTCGGATCCCCTTTATTCCCCCACATGGCCATTTAATGCCTTAGTCTCCCATTCCAACCTCTCCTCTCGCCCATTTAACCCCGTCGACCGTTTCACCTTGGCATTCATTTGACCCGGCCGTTGGGAAACGGATGAAAGGCTATTTTTAGCCTTTCTCTGGCCTTTCATCCGCCGACGTCGGTCAACCTTCGGCCGACGTCGGCGATATTGCCAGCGTCGGCAGCCTTCTTAACATTTTTTCTTCACCGTTCTTTCTCCTCTGGTTCCTCTTCGCTTCTCTTCGCATCTCTGCGTTTTCTCTTTGGCATCCCGACCCCTGAACCTTTGTATAAGACCCTTGTATCAGTCCTTCACTTGACCTCTCTCCCTCAGGTACACAACAATCTTTTGCAGGTGAACAACAGGGACTCTTCATCAGCAACATGACTTCAACAAGCGGCAACAAGACCAACACTTTCTTCAGCAGGTACAGGTATGTTGTATTCTGTTTTGTTTCTTTATGCTTTCTAGTTATCTCTAAACTAGATTCAGCTCTCCTTCTCCCCCAACCCAGACTGTTAACCAAATCACACAGACCCGTATTCCCATCTCTTTGATTGTCCTCCTCTGTCCTTCTCTGTCCATTTGACTCCCCTGCTCAGACCCCCTGACTGCCTCAAATCAGACTCAGACCCGTCCACAGACACGTCCACAGACCAGACCTCACAACAAACCCGGACCATCTACAGACCAGACCCTGACCAGACCCGACTACAGGCCATTACCCCGACCGACATCGGTCATTACCCCCACCGACGTCGGCAGACTAACCGACGTCGGCAGACCCGACAACCGACGCCGGTAGGACCACCGACGCCGGCGACTGTGACCATTTTGGCAGCTTCTTCCAGGTAAGCATTTGCTTCCTTTTTCTCTTTCAGTTTTGCTATTTATTTCAGTCCTTTTTAGCATTCTGTCTTTTTATCAGACTTATCTTTATCAAAACAGTGGGTTGACCTCCCTTAAGGAAGTTCTCATACTTCTGGGAATAGGCTTTTGCCTAGCAACCCACCATCTGTCTATCTAACACCTTTTTGTCCAAGTTTTCTTCTTTGCAGGTGTCATTCCTCCACAGCCAAAGAGGAGTGCCCACGAACGTCTGGATTTACGGTGCGCAGTCTTTAGTCCAGGTACTTCCAAGCCTTGTCCATTACTTTCTTCTAGTTTCTTTCTTTTAAGTCTGAAAAGCAAATTTGAGGTAGAAACATCTTGGCACGCCCGGTGGGACCTTAGGTTCCTCCTGGGTTCTTTTTCTTTTTTTTTCATTCATTTAGGTGCATTTAGGCTCCTTCCTTCTTGTCTCTTTCTTCTATTCCAAATGACACTATAAGCAGGTCTAAAACAAACCTTTCTTCCTTGCATTCTAGACTAGTCTAAATATCATACTCTCATCCCTTTCTCCATCTTGTCTTCATAGCAATATCACATTTCAACTTGGGCTTAAAACGTATTGCACTTTCATTTCTGCTTGTGCTTGCATTAGTCCACATCTAGTAACTTAGGCGCATATTGAATAAACCGTAGACACTTTATGTTACACTACCGAATCACATGCACTAAAACACACATAAAACATACCTGAGACAAGGCCCGACTAGGATTTCATCACCCAGCGGATACCTTACTCGTCCCGGTGACCCCACTTGGATTTCATCACCAAGGGGGAAGCCCACTCCGTTCTCTGGCGGAGTCTAAACTCTAGGCGAGGTATATCTTGGCTAAGCGAGACCAGCTAACCACTGGAATCGTGAAGTGAGGGGAGCTTGCTCCTTAGCACCAGGCCACGTACCAGACCCTAACACAGATCTTTGAGCACCTAAAACAACACCTGAAACCATCCTTAGACCGCCTTCTTCTAGGACCCATTTTTCAGCCAATCTCCCCAAACATTCATCTAAGGCATAAGCCACAAGTTTCTAAGGTTAATTCCTAGGATTTATCGCTTAGGCCTGTCTGTCTCTCTCTGTTTCCCTCTTCTCATCTGTTTGTTTGAGTGTGTGAGGACGTTTTCTTCTTTGTTTTTCCAAGAACCTTTTGGCTCTCTGGAAAACACAGTCACCGACATCGGTTCTGCCACCGACGTCGGCTTCCCCTGTCACCGGCATCGGTTCTGTTACCGACGTCGGCCTCATCTGTTACCGGCATCGATTACCTGACCGACGTCGGCCATATTTCCTACCGACATCGGTTTTTCAACTGACGTCGGTCTCTGTCACTGTCCTTTTTCTTCAAAACCAGCAGCCTGAAATCTGTCCATTCTCTGTCTGGTTTTCTAAGACTGCAAAAACACAGTTTCTGGAACCAGGCCTCTCTTCTTAACCACTTTAGCCAACAACCGCTTTCGTCTATCCTCGTCCCTAACCAAGTCCTATCATGGAGTTCCACTCGGAGACTGAAAGAAATCCTACAGGACCGACCCCGACCCCGACCCCGACTCAAATTCCCATCATCACTGAAGGGGACCAGGATTTTGCAAGATTCCTGGACCTCAACACCGCAGCCCTTCAAAACTATCTCGCAAGAAACCCAACGCGAGACCTTTCGGGTGACATGGCGACGACATCCACACCATTCGCCACCCACCCCTTTTCGACTCAACCTTTCGCCTCGACTATTAACCCAACCATGGCCAATACGCAAAGTTTGGCCTCCCCGTCTATTTTTAGACCGACCTCCACCGGGGTGTCATTACCCCCTCAACCGCCTGCAATTCAACCAAGTTCTACATCATATCAGAACTTGATTGTCTCGACCCCTCGCACTTTTGCGCCCACCAATGTAGGCGTGCCGACTTATCTTTCTACCAGTGCCGCCATTCAACCACCTTTGGCGGTGCGCAGTCTCCCTATACCTTCGACCTTCGTAACGCAACCACCTTTAGCCTCCGCTTCTGTCCCTGCGACTAGTCATCCGTACATTATACAACCGACTGTGTCGCACGCCTCCTCTAGCCTCTTCCAAGCGCCTTACAGCCTAGGGGGCGCTCAACCCGCCAATCCGTCAGCAGATCTTATCAAGATGCTGATGGATAAAATGTCCAGTCTCGAAGCCTCTATTTCTGGTTCAAGCAATACTTTGTCATATGACCAAATTTGCAACGAGCCTATCCATCCTTCCATCCCTATTCGACCATACCCTAACCATTGGGAGCTTCCTAAATTCTCTCGCTTTCAGAGTAAGGAAGACCCTCAACAACATCTACGGGCATTTAGACATGCCTGTTATCTTATTTCCCATGACGATGCGTTACTTTTACGCACGTTTCCTATGTCCCTTTCTGGCCCTGCCCTTGACTGGTATAGTTCGCTTGCCAGACACTCTATCTATTCATTCATCCAACTCGCCCAACTATTTCTTGACCATTTCTCGATCAACATCACTAAACAAGTCTCAATCACAGACCTTTACTCCATCAGGCAATTTGATGACGAATCTATTGTCGACTTTGTCGCTCGTTGGAGGGGCCTGATCAACCAGCTCTCCTTCTCTTTGCCTCAACCCGAGCTCATCGAGCTCTTTTCTCGAGCATGTGCTAGACACATCTCTTCTACCTTGCGGATTCAGACATTCCGCACCTTTGACGAAGCTTTCATCATGGCCCGAAAGCTCGAACTCCGCGCCCTTGAAGAAGATAAGGTCAAATTGCGTCATACCAACGCAAAATCTACTGGCCATTCTTCTTCCAGACCTTCTTCTTCTGCCAATTCCGAATCCAAAGGAGTGGCCAACACTGTGGTCGTTAGATCACCATCCTCGACAACAACTAATTACTCTCAACCTTCGACATCTTCCAGCATCACCAAACAATTCCAACAACGGTACATTCAGCGTTCTTACACTCCACTTGGAGAACCATACGCTTCCGTTTTGGAAAAACTTCTCAAGCAGGGGGTCCTCAATCTCCCTCCAATCCGACCACCTCAATTTGACCCTTCTAAAGCCATCCCTACATGGTATAGGGAGGCCGACTTCTGTCCCTTTCATCGCGTCCAAGGCCACGACATTGACAACTGCCGAACCTTCAAAAACATCGTCCAAGACATGATCAACAAGGGGGATCTTGTTTTAGATAACCCGAACGCCCCTCCTAATCAACATATCGATATTTTCAGACACCCTTTCCCCAATCATCTGCCTACTCAAAACAACATCCAGACTTTGACTAATGACTCTCAAGACCATGACATTCACACCATTAGCACTATCTTGCCTCTTGTCCTTGACCAACCTCTTCCATTAAAGGATGAGGAACCTTCTTCTCCTACTAGTCCTCCATCTACCTCTCTTGCATTGGAGGACGCTTTGACCACATCAACGCCATCAAGCCCACCTTCATCCGATGACCCTACCTTGCCTACTCCTCAACTACAAGTAGAAGGCACGACCACCCATGCCCTCTGCCCACTTGAGGAGCCGCCCTCTTTTATTTCTTCTCCACCAAGAGAAGAACTAGTCTCTTCACCCATTTCAACCGAGGGAGACCCAGTCACGGTTAACTCTTGCCCTTTGCGTGAGATTTCTATATCTCGCGCACCTTCGTCCACATCTAAACCCAAACCCATATCTAACCTCGCCTCGCACAACGGTGGCCCTCGACCCAGACACACAAAGACTACTAGGCCTCATCGGAGAATTCCTCCCCCACCTTCGTCATTGCCCTCTATCTTGGGCCCGCATCCGTCCACTTTAATAGGAGTGCTTCCCACTCCCATCCTTCACCGAGGCACATCGCCTCCATTACTCCCTCATCCCATCAGACATATATCTCATCCAAACCTTCGACCTATGCCTCTTTCACCTCCCAAACCAACGTCACCAACCCTCACTGCAATAAAACATCCCGACCCGTTAGCGGGTTCATATGCCTTGCTCTTACGGCACTTGTTGCAGTCCTCTCGCCTCGACCTCCCGCCTCTTAGACAATATCAATCTCTCAGACCTAAACCACCTTGGTTCGATGACACTCGCATTTGTGCATATCATCACACGCCTGGGCACGACACGGAGCATTGTCATGCCCTCAAGGTCGCCATTCGCCAATGTTTGGCGAATGACACCTCCCTTCTTGACCACATCGTCAATAAACCTTCAACACCGCCTCACTCATCAACTCTCGGATCAAGGCCCTCTTGGTTCGACAACTCTACATTCTGCCACTATCATCACACTCCGGGACATGACACCGAGCGTTGTTGCGCTCTTAAAGCTGTCATTCGTCAACACCGGAAAAAGGATTCCTTGCCCATCAGGGATCCTCTCGACCACCTCTTCAACAAAACATCAACCCCGACTCATGCCTCTTCAACCTCATCACCTAAATCGGCATCTCCACGCCAGACTGTGGTCCCTTTGCCACCTTTGACCCCCTTATTCGACATTAACACCATCCATCTGACCACTAAACCTCAACCGACCTTAACCAATCTTTCAAACATTCTCCCTACCCGCTGGGGGGATTCATCCTTCATCCAAACCTCGACCAACTCTTCAACCCAGTCTCTACCACATATCAATCACTCATTTAATCTTACATCTCGACCAAATGTCCATCAACCCAACCCCCGACCAATTATTCGACCAGTCTCAACCAAACTTCAACCAAATATCAATCAACCTGACCTCTCGACCAAACATTCAACCTTTTTCAACCAACCAACGACAATGTCAACCAACTTCACATCCATCAATCAACACCTGACCAATCTGGAAAGAGGCAAATGGGGCAAGTTTGCTCCTAATTGACTCGGACCTTAACACACTAGCATGGCCCAGGGTCTTATTAGACCTTAAACCCCTTTCTGTCTTGCGTCTTCGACCTTTCTTCTGTTAGTCGAGTACTCGTCTACTTGACACGTAACTTGAGCTCGTCCCTTGAGCAACCCTCGTCCTCTTAATCCTCATCCCTTTCAACCCTATTCCCCCTTAACAAGTCCTCTACAACCCTTTTAGGATGCAGTGATGCTTTGTCCTAATAAAAGGGGCGTCCTTGAGCTTCTACAGTCTTGTCCGTGACTCTCATTTCTATCAAAATCCAAGTCAAGATGTCAAAACATATTCATGGTCTCTAAATCAAGTCAAAAAAAAAAAAAGACAGACTGATTCCTCGAAGGACAGCTGTACTATCATTGCTGTATTACTAGACTGATCCCTTGAAGGACAGCTAGGCCAACTTATCAAACATTATCAAACAAAAATATAGACCACTCCCTCGAAGGATGGCTATGACTACTCTGGCAATAAACAACAACTTTTCTTAGAAGCTTCCCGCATCGATCAGCTTCGCAACATGACCATTACATCAAATGACATCTCTATGCAGGCTTCCCGCATCGATCAGTCTGCGCCAAAAAAAAAAAAAAAAAAAAAAAAAAAAAAAAAAAAAACGAGTCACGGACATTGGCTTGTAGTTGTCTCAGGGTCTCCTATAAAAAGGGGCAAGGTTATTCCTGCTCTTACACTGGGGTACCCTATCCTCCTCCTATCACCGACTCAAGGGACTTCGAGCTCACTTTAATGTCAAAGTGATTTGATTACCGTTCTAACTCAACACTGGTCAACGACGCAATGCATGAATGGGGCTTTGGTTCTAATAACCCCTATCTATGCTTCCTTTCTGGTCCTTGTCAATGAAAGAGCAATTTGCCTTTCATCTTTTCTCTGCACTTTGGTCACGCTTTGGCCACGTCTATTGTCGACTCATCCTTAAACCAAGCCAACTCCAACATTTTTCACTCCATCATCGACATTTTCAACATGACATCAGGCATCATCCTTGACCATTTCGCATAGTTCCCATGGACACCAATACACATGGAAACTATCGACCAGACCCAATTTATGTTAAGCATAAACCAATACTTGCTGAAGCATAAATAGACCCTTCATTCATTTTTAGCATACATCCATCCCGACTATGGAAACTTGCTAGGGATGAAAGACTCTCGACCACTTCTACAGAATACACCATCTGTAGCATCCTTTTATCCTCATCTTAGCCTCATCATTTCGACACATGACCAATCTCATCATCGACCATTTTGACCCTCTTTGTCCGAACTACATTGGTCTGAGGCCCTAGGACCAGGGCTATGTAGGCAGCACTCAGATACCACATCTTCTGAGGTTAGCTCGACCACCCCCGTTTGTTCACCCCTACGATGGACAAACCTTTTCTTCTTTGACTCTTATCACGCCCAACTTCGTCACCTTTGACAAAGACCTTTGTCCACAACCAGTCATCGACTTTGACCAAGACCAATCAATCCCTCTGACCCTCCCTCCCTTTTAGGGAGAACTACATCGGCTTGAGGCCCTATCACCAGGGCTATGTAGGCAGCACTCAGTTGACATGGGGTCTTCTGGGGTTAGCTCGGCCGCATCCTTTCGTCCATCCATCCTCTTGACCAATGACCATTGGCGACCATGCCTATCTCCTTCGACCTCGACCTCCTTCCAAGCCAATGTTGCCTTGGTTGTTTTTGCGTGTATGCTATTCCACGGCTGGTTAGCAGAATTGTTCGCAGACTTTTTTTGAACCTTCACAAGTGTAGGATCGCGAGCCAGTTGATCTCTACTACTTGTGGCTTTTTCGTGTTTCTGGGAGCACTTCCTGAGCCCTGGATACCTGGGACACGACGACCATTTGGAGCTTCAGATTGAGTGACCCGATCAGCAGACGACTAAATGCTGGGGCCCGGTTACTTCAATTTCGGCACTCCTTGACCCTTGACCTGCGACACTTTTGACCTGACCATCTTGTGCAGTGGTATGCGCGCAATCATGACTTTTGCAGCGTTTGCACTCACTTCTCATCTTTCTCATCCACCTTTCATCAAATCAGCACCCGACATCAGGTTCCTTCCCTCGACTCCTGCTTTGAGGGGGAATACCTCATCCACTTCGGGGCAATCTCCCTCATCCTTCACCTGGGGCAACTACTCCCTGTTTTTGTCTTGCAGTTCGTCCAGAATAACCAACAAGACAAAAAGGGGCAAATGTAGACACCGCAAACGTGTCTGCACCTTGGTTCTCCCCCTTGGTCCTTTCTCCCTCCTAGTCCTCCTTGGTCCCTAACCCACCTAGGTCTTATTAATTAGGAATAAACATCTATTTTTAAATAAGGCCCCTTTTCCCTCTCCTTGCCACCTCGCCACCCTAGGATACCCTCCTCGGATCCCCTTTATTCCCCCACATGGCCATTTAATGCCTTAGTCTCCCATTCCAACCTCTCCTCTCACCCATTTAACCCCGTCGACCGTTTCACCTTGGCATTCATTTGACCCGGCCGTTGGGAAACGGATGAAAGGCTATTTTTAGCCTTTCTCCGGCCTTTCATCCGCCGACGTCGGTCAACCTTCGGCCGACGTCGGCGATATTGCCGGCGTCGGCAGCCTTCTTAACGTTTTTTCTTCACCGTTCTTTCTCCTCTGGTTCCTCTTCGCTTCTCTTCGCATCTCTGCGTTTTCTCTTTGGCATCCCGACCCCTGAACCTTTGTATCAGACCCTTGTATCAGTCCTTCACTTGACCTCTCTCCCTCAGGTACACAACAATCTTTTGCAGGTGAACAACAGGGACTCTTCATCAGCAACAGGACTTCAACAAGCGGCAACAAGACCAACACTTTCTTCAGCAGGTACAGGTATGTTGTATTCTGTTTTGTTTCTTTATGCTTTCTAGTTATCTCTAAACTAGATTCAGCTCTCCTTCTCCCCCAACCCAGACTGTTAACCAAATCACACAGACCCGTATTCCCATCTCTTTGATTGTCCTCCTCTGTCCTTCTCTGTCCATTTGACTCCCCTGCTCAGACCCCCTGACTGCCTCAAATCAGACTCAGACCCGTCCACAGACACGTCCACAGACCAGACCTCACAACAAACCCGGACCATCTACAGACCAGACCCTGACCAGACCCGACTACAGGCCATTACCCCGACCGACATCGGTCATTACCCCCACCGACGTCGGCAGACTAACCGACGTCGGCAGACCCGACAACCGACGCCGGTAGGACCACCGACGCCGGCGACTTTGACCATTTTGGCAGCTTCTTCTAGGTAAGCATTTGCTTCCTTTTTCTCTTTCAGTTTTGCTATTTATTTCAGTCCTTTTTAGCATTCTGTCTTTTTATCAGACTTATCTTTATCAAAACAGTGGGTTGACCTCCCTTAAGGAAGTTCTCATACTTCTGGGAATAGGCTTTTGCCTAGCAACCCACCATCTGTCTATCTAACACCTTTTTGTCCAAGTTTTCTTCTTTGCAGGTGTCATTCCTCCACAGCCAAAGAGGAGTGCCCACGAACGTCTGGATTTACGGTGCGCAGTCTTTAGTCCAGGTACTTCCAAGCCTTGTCCATTACTTTCTTCTAGTTTCTTTCTTTTAAGTCTGAAAAGCAAATTTGAGGTAGAAACATCTTGGCACGCCCGGTGGGACCTTAGGTTCCTCCTGGGTTCCTTTTCTTTTTTTTTCATTCATTTAGGTGCATTTAGGCTCCTTCCTTCTTGTCTCTTTCTTCTATTCCAAATGACACTATAAGCAGGTCTAAAACAAACCTTTCTTCCTTGCATTCTAGACTAGTCTAAATATCATACTCTCATCCCTTTCTCCATCTTGTCTTCATAGCAATATCACATTTCAACTTGGGCTTAAAACGTATTGCACTTTCATTTCTGCTTGTGCTTGCATTAGTCCACATCTAGTAACTTAGGCGCATATTGAATAAACCGTAGACACTTTATGTTACACTACCGAATCACATGCACTAAAACACACATAAAACATACCTGAGACAAGGCCCGACTGGGATTTCATCACCCAGTGGATACCTTACCCGTCCCGGTGACCCCACTTGGATTTCATCACCAAGGGGGAAGCCCACTCCGTTCTCTGGCGGAGTCTAAACTCTAGGCGAGGTATATCTTGGCTAAGCGAGACCAGCTAACCACTGGAATCGTGAAGTGAGGGGAGCTTGCTCCTTAGCACCAGGCCACGTACCAGACCCTAACACAGATCTTTGAGCACCTAAAACAACACCTGAAACCATCCTTAGACCGCCTTCTTCTAGGACCCATTTTTCAGCCAATCTCCCCAAACATTCATCTAAGGCATAAGCCACAAGTTTCTAAGGTTAATTCCTAGGATTTATCGCTTAGGCCTGTCTGTCTCTCTCTGTTTCCCTCTTCTCATCTGTTTGTTTGAGTGTGTGAGGACGTTTTCTTCTTTGTTTTTCCAAGAACCTTTTGGCTCTCTGGAAAACACAGTCACCGACATCGGTTCTGCCACCGACGTCGGCTTCCCCTGTCATCGGCATCGGTTCTGTTACCGACGTCGGCCTCATCTGTTACCGGCATCGGTTACCTGACCGACGTCGGCCATATTTCTTACCGACATCGGTTTTTCAACCGACGTCGGTCTCTGTCACTGTCCTTTTTCTTCAAAACCAGCAGCCTGAAATCTGTCCATTCTCTGTCTGGTTTTCTGAGACTGCAAAAACACAGTTTCTGGAACCAGGCCTCTCTTCTTAACCACTTTAGCCAACAACCGCTTTCGTCTATCCTCGTCCCTAACCAAGTCCTATCATGGAGTTCCACTCGGAGACTGAAAGAACTCCTACAGGACCGACCCCGACCCCGACCCCGACTCAAATTCCCATCATCACTGAAGGGGACCAGGATTTTGCAAGATTCCTGGACCTCAACACCGCAGCCCTTCAAAACTATCTCGCAAGAAACCCAACGCGAGACCTTTCGGGTGACATGGCGACGACATCCACACCATTCGCCACCCACCCCTTTTCGACTCAACCTTTCGCCTCGACTATTAACCCAACCATGGCCAATACGCAAAGTTTGGCCTCCCCGTCTATTTTTAGACCGACCTCCACCGGGGTGTCATTACCCCCTCAACCGCCTGCAATTCAACCAAGTTCTACATCATATCAGAACTTGATTGTCTCGACCCCTCGCACTTTTGCGCCCACCAATGTAGGCGTGCCGACTTATCTTTCTACCAGTGCCGCCATTCAACCACCTTTGGCGGTGCGCAGTCTCCCTATACCTTCGACCTTCGTAACGCAACCACCTTTAGCCTCCGCTTCTGTCCCTGTGACTAGTCATCCGTACATTGTACAACTGACTGTGTCACACGCCTCCTCTAGCCTCTTCCAAGCGCCTTACAGCCTAGGGGGCGCTCAACCCGCCAATCCGTCAGCAGATCTTATCAAGATGCTGATGGATAAAATGTCCAGTCTCGAAGCCTCTATTTCTGGTTCAAGCAATACTTTGTCATATGACCAAATTTGCAACGAGCCTATCCATCCTTCCGTCCCTATTCGACCATACCCTAACCATTGGGAGCTTCCTAAATTCTCTCGCTTTCAGAGTAAGGAAGACCCTCAACAACATCTACGGGCATTTAGACATGCCTGTTATCTTATTTCCCATGACGATGCGTTACTTTTACGCACGTTTCCTATGTCCCTTTCTGGCCCTGCCCTTGACTGGTATAGTTCGCTTGCCAGACACTCTATCTATTCATTCATCCAACTCGCCCAACTATTTCTTGACCATTTCTCGATCAACATCACTAAACAAGTCTCAATCACAGACCTTTACTCCATCAGGCAATTTGATGACGAATCTATTGTCGACTTTGTCGCTCGTTGGAGGGGCCTGATCAACCAGCTCTCCTTCTCTTTGCCTCAACCCGAGCTCATCGAGCTCTTTTCTCGAGCATGTGCTAGACACATCTCTTCTACCTTGCGGATTCAGACATTCCGCACCTTTGACGAAGCTTTCATCATGGCCCGAAAGCTCGAACTCCGCGCCCTTGAAGAAGATAAGGTCAAATTGCGTCATACCAACGCAAAATCTACTGGCCATTCTTCTTCCAGACCTTCTTCTTCTGCCAATTCCGAATCCAAAGGAGTGGCCAACACTGTGGTCGTTAGATCACCATCCTCGACAACAACTAATTACTCTCAACCTTCGACATCTTCCAGCATCACCAAACAATTCCAACAACGGTACATTCAGCGTTCTTACACTCCACTTGGAGAACCATACGCTTCCGTTTTGGAAAAACTTCTCAAGCAGGGGGTCCTCAATCTCCCTCCAATCCGACCACCTCAATTTGACCCTTCTAAAGCCATCCCTACATGGTATAGGGAGGCCGACTTCTGTCCCTTTCATCGCGTCCAAGGCCACGACATTGACAACTGCCGAACCTTCAAAAACATCGTCCAAGACATGATCAACAAGGGGGATCTTGTTTTAGATAACCCGAACGCCCCTCCTAATCAACATATCGATATTTTCAGACACCCTTTCCCCAATCATCTGCCTACTCAAAACAACATCCAGACTTTGACTAATGACTCTCAAGACCATGACATTCACACCATTAGCACTATCTTGCCTCTTGTCCTTGACCAACCTCTTCCATTAAAGGATGAGGAACCTTCTTCTCCTACTAGTCCTCCATCTACCTCTCTTGCATTGGAGGACGCTTTGACCACATCAACGCCATCAAGCCCACCTTCATCCGATGACCCTACCTTGCCTACTCCTCAACTACAAGTAGAAGGCACGACCACCCATGCCCTCTGCCCACTTGAAGAGCCGCCCTCTTTTATTTCTTCTCCACCAAGAGAAGAACCAGTCTCTTCACCCATTTCAACCGAGGGAGACCCAGTCACGGTTAACTCTTGCCCTTTGCGTGAGATTTCTATATCTCGCGCACCTTCGTCCACATCTAAACCCAAACCCATATCTAACCTCGCCTCGCACAACGGTGGCCCTCGACCCAGACACACAAAGACTACTAGGCCTCATCGGAGAATTCCTCCCCCACCTTCGTCATTGCCCTCTATCTTGGGCCCGCATCCGTCCACTTTAATAGGAGTGCTTCCCACTCCCATCCTTCACCGAGGCACATCGCCTCCATTACTCCCTCATCCCATCAGACATATATCTCATCCAAACCTTCGACCTATGCCTCTTTCACCTCCCAAACCAACGTCACCAACCCTCACTGCAATAAAACATCCCGACCCGTTAGCGGGTTCATATGCCTTGCTCTTACGGCACTTGTTGCAGTCCTCTCGCCTCGACCTCCCGCCTCTTAGACAATATCAATCTCTCAGACCTAAACCACCTTGGTTCGATGACACTCGCATTTGTGCATATCATCACACGCCTGGGCACGACACGGAGCATTGTCATGCCCTCAAGGTCGCCATTCGCCAATGTTTGGCGAATGACACCTCCCTTCTTGACCACATCGTCAATAAACCTTCAACACCGCCTCACTCATCAACTCTCGGATCAAGGCCCTCTTGGTTCGACAACTCTACATTCTGCCACTATCATCACACTCCGGGACATGACACCGAGCGTTGTTGCGCTCTTAAAGCTGTCATTCGTCAACACCGAAAAAAGGATTCCTTGCCCATCAAGGATCCTCTCGACCACCTCTTCAACAAAACATCAACCCCGACTCATGCCTCTTCAACCTCATCACCTAAATCGGCATCTCCACGCCAGACTGTGGTCCCTTTGCCACCTTTGACCCCCTTATTCGACATTAACACCGTCCATCTGACCACTAAACCTCAACCGACCTTAACCAATCTTTCAAACATTCTCCCTACCCGCTGGGGGGATTCATCCTTCATCCAAACCTCGACCAACTCTTCAACCCAGTCTCTACCACATATCAATCACTCATTTAATCTTACATCTCGACCAAGTGTCCATCAACCCAACCCCCGACCAATTATTCGACCAGTCTCAACCAAACTTCAACCAAATATCAATCAACCTGACCTCTCGACCAAACATTCAACCTTTTTCAACCAACCAACGACAATGTCAACCAACTTCACATCCATCAATCAACACCTGACCAATCTGGAAAGAGGCAAATGGGGCAAGTTTGCTCCTAATTGACTCGGACCTTAACACACTAGCATGGCCCAGGGTCTTATTAGACCTTAAACCCCTTTCTGTCTTGCGTCTTCGACCTTTCTTCTGTTAGTCGAGTACTCGTCTACTTGACACGTAACTTGAGCTCGTCCCTTGAGCAACCCTCGTCCTCTTAATCCTCATCCCTTTCAACCCTATTCCCCCTTAACAAGTCCTCTACAACCCTTTTAGGATGCAGTGATGCTTTGTCCTAATAAAAGGGGCGTCCTTGAGCTTCTACAGTCTTGTCCGTGACTCTCATTTCTATCAAAATCCAAGTCAAGATGTCAAAACATATTCATGGTCTCTAAATCAAGTCAAAAAAAAAAAAAGACAGACTGATTCCTCGAAGGACAGCTGTACTATCATTGCTGTATTACTAGACTGATCCCTTGAAGGACAGCTAGGCCAACTTATCAAACATTATCAAACAAAAATATAGACCACTCCCTCGAAGGATGGCTATGAATACTCTGGCAATAAACAGCAACTTTTCTTAGAAGCTTCCCGCATCGATCAGCTTCGCAACATGACCATTACATCAAATGACATCTCTATGCAGGCTTCCCGCATCGATCAGTCTACGCCAAAAAAAAGAAAAAAAAAAAAAAAAAAACGAGTCACGGACATTGGCTTGTAGTTGTCTCAGGGTCTCCTATAAAAAGGGGCAAGGTTATTCCTGCTCTTACACTGGGTTACCCTATCCTCCTCCTATCACCGACTCAAGGGACTTCGAGCTCACTTTAATGTCAAAGTGATTCGATTACCGTTCTAACTCAACACTGGTCAACGACGCAATGCATGAATGGGGCTTTGGTTCTAATAACCCCTATCTATGCTTCCTTTCTGGTCCTTGTCAATGAAAGAGCAATTTGCCTTTCATCTTTTCTCTGCACTTTGGTCACGCTTTGGCCACGTCTATTGTCGACTCATCCTTAAACCAAGCCAACTCCAACATTTTTCACTCCATCATCGACATTTTCAACATGACATCAGGCATCATCCTTGACCATTTCGCATAGTTCCCATGGACACCAATACACATGGAAACTATCGACCAGACCCAATTTATGTTAAGCATAAACCAATACTTGCTGAAGCATAAATAGACCCTTCATTCATTTTTAGCATACATCCATCCCGACTATGGAAACTTGCTAGGGATGAAAGACTCTCGACCACTTCTACAGAATACACCATCTGTAGCATCCTTTTATCCTCATCTTAGCCTCATCATTTCGACACATGACCAATCTCATCATCGACCATTTTGACCCTCTTTGTCCGAACTACATTGGTCTGAGGCCCTAGGACCAGGGCTATGTAGGCAGCACTCAGATACCACATCTTCTGAGGTTAGCTCGACCACCCCCATTTGTTCACCCCTACGATGGACAAACCTTTTCTTCTTTGACTCTTATCACGCCGAACTTCGTCACCTTTGACCAAGACCTTTGTCCATAACCAGTCATCGACTTTGACCAAGACCAATCAATCCCTCTGACCCTCCCTCCCTTTTAGGGAGAACTACATCGGCTTGAGGCCCTATCACCAGGGCTATGTAGGCAGCACTCAGTTAACATGGGGTCTTCTGGGGTTAGCTCGGCCACATCCTTTCGTCCATCCATCCTTTTGACCAATGACCATTGGCGACCATGCCTATCTCCTTCGACCTCGACCTCCTTCCAAGCCAATGTTGCCTTGGTTGTTTTTGCGTGTATGCTATTCCACGGCTGGTTAGCAGAATTGTTCGCAGACTTTTTTTGACCCTTCACAAGTGTAGGATCGCGAGCCAGTTGATCTCTACTACTTGTGGCTTTTTCGTGTTTCTGGGAGCACTTCCTGAGCCCTGGATACCTGGGACACGATGACCATTTGGAGCTTCAGATTGAGTGACCCGATCAGCAGACGACTAAATGCTGGGGCCCGGTTACTTCAATTTTGGCACTCCTTGACCCTTGACCTGCGACACTTTTGACCTGACCATCTTGTGCAGTGGTATGCGCGCAATCATGACTTTTGCAGCGTTTTCACTCACTTCTCATCTTTCTCATCCACCTTTCATCAAATCAGCACTCGATATCAGGTTCCTTCCCTCGACTCCTGATTTGAGGGGGAATACCTCATCCACTTCGGGGCAATCTCCCTCATCCTTCACCTGGGGCAACTACTCCCTATTTTTGTCTTGCAGTTCGTCCAGAACAACCAACAAGACAAAAAGGGGCAAATGTAGACACCGCAAACGTGTCTGCACCTTGGTTCTCCCCCTTGGTCCTTTCTCCCTCCTAGTCCTCCTTGGTCCCTAACCCACCTAGGTCTTATTAATTAGGAATAAACATCTATTTTTAAATAAGGCCCCTTTTCCCTCTCCTTGCCACCTCGCCACCCTAGGATACCCTCCTCGGATCCCCTTTATTCCCCCACATGGCCATTTAATGCCTTAGTCTCCCATTCCAACCTCTCCTCTCGCCCATTTAACCCCGTCGACCGTTTCACCTTGGCATTCATTTGACCCGGCCGTTGGGAAACGGATGAAAGGCTATTTTTAGCCTTTCTCCGGCCTTTCATCCACCGACGTCGGTCAACCTTCGGCCGACGTCGGCGATATTGCCGGCGTCGGCAGCCTTCTTAACGTTTTTTCTTCACCGTTCTTTCTCCTCTGGTTCCTCTTCGCTTCTCTTCACATCTCTGCATTTTCTCTTTGGCATCCCGACCCCTGAACCTTTGTATCAGACCCTTGTATCAGTCCTTCACTTGACCTCTCTCCCTCAGGTACACAGCAATCTTTTGCAGGTGAACAACAGGGACTCTTCATCAGCAACATGACTTCAACAAGCGGCAATAAGACCAACACTTTCTTCAGCAGGTACAGGTATGTTGTATTCTATTTTGTTTCTTTATGCTTTCTAGTTATCTCTAAACTAGATTCAGCTCTCCTTCTCCCCCAACCCAGACTGTTAACCAAATCACACAGACCCGTATTCCCATCTCTTTGATTGTCCTCCTCTGTCCTTCTCTGTCCATTTGACTCCCCTGCTCAGACCCCCTGACTGCCTCAAATCAGACTCAGACCCGTCCACAGACACGTCCACAGACCAGACCTCACAACAAACCCGGACCATCTACAGACCAGACCCTGACCAGACCCGACTACAGGCCATTACCCCGACCGACATCGGTCATTACCCCCATCGACGTCGGCAGACTAACCGACGTCGGCAGACCCGACAACCGACGCCGGTAGGACCACCGACGCCGGTGACTGTGACCATTTTGGCAGCTTCTTCCAGGTAAGCATTTGCTTCCTTTTTCTCTTTCAGTTTTGCTATTTATTTCAGTCCTTTTTAGCATTCTGTCTTTTTATCAGACTTATCTTTATCAAAACAGTGGGTTGACCTCCCTTAAGGAAGTTCTCATACTTCTGGGAATAGGCTTTTGCCTAGCAACCCACCATCTGTCTATCTAACACCTTTTTGTCCAAGTTTTCTTCTTTGCAGGTGTCATTCCTCCACAGCCAAAGAGGAGTGCCCACGAACGTCTGGATTTACGGTGCGCAGTCTTTAGTCCAGGTACTTCCAAGCCTTGTCCATTACTTTCTTCTAGTTTCTTTCTTTTAAGTCTGAAAAGCAAATTTGAGGTAGAAACAATACATTTAAAAAACATTTGATTAATATTCAAAATGTTATAAGGGAATTTATGATAATATGTATATATTCTATAATGAGAAATGTTATGTATAAATTAAGTAATAATTATTAATAATATTCTAACATTAAAAAAAATTATATACTCTAAAACTACATTTTCCCCTCTACAACCCCATAGATATATTTTTTAAATAATAAAAGCTGTCTGATCAGATGTGTCAAAAAAGATGAAAAAACTCCTAAATTTCTTAGAAACTAAGTGGGCTACTCCATGGCTAGTTTCAAGCTAGGTTCAGACCTCTCCAAGCCTGTACAAAAGACAAATTTGGAGGAAAAACGTAAAAAAAATATTGAAATGTTGAAAGGGTGTACGCCTTATATATATATATATATTCATTTAGAGGTGGTTGTTTTTATGTTTAAAAACAGTCTTTTTTATTGTGTTTTTATTTCTGTGTGCAGTATGAAGTGGTTGTTTTTGTTGTGTTGTTTTTTTATTTGTGTTTGCAACGATATATTTAGTAAAATATGTAACAAGTATAAGTATATTCTTATACTTTAAATTTATTTTACTAAATGTAAAAAATTAGGGCCACTCTGCATAATATGAAACCAATTTCAAAACTGTAGGAGTTATCATTTAAAATTTAGTTTTTCAAAATCCAATATGGTCAATACTTAATTTTTAAAATTTTAGGATTGAAAGATAGAATGAGAAACAAGGTTTCAAATCATGTTACATATTTAATAGATCTATACCATTGATTATGCCCCATATTTTACCTAATTGAGTATGCCCTACCTACTTTACCTACTTGAGTATGCCATACTTGATTGAATACCCTAGCTTAAAGGTGGATTCATAAATAATTTTTGGGATTTTCAATCAATTGGTCTATCAATATGCATCATTGACTACCCTGTAGCATGTAAC
This sequence comes from Torreya grandis, assembly GCA_037957365.1. NCBI lineage: Eukaryota > Viridiplantae > Streptophyta > Pinopsida > Cupressales > Taxaceae > Torreya > Torreya grandis. The sequence goes on from JARHVA010001339.1 coordinate 2,704,612, forward strand.
TTGTAACATACCTATAGTTATTTTTGATGATCAACTACCCCCTATTCCCAGAATGGGGACCCTCCTTTTATTTTCAAAATGCCTAAGATGCCAAGCTTGCTAAATTTTTTGATTGCATATGAATTTGGTTTAATTTACCAATGCTTATGATTCTATGATTTTTGGTTAATTATTCATCTTGAAATACAGATTGGTACTTATAAATATGCGAGTTATTGCAAGTCCTTCAAGTTTTCACTCAATAATGAATCATTAACCATTGATACTTCAAAAAAGTGTAGACAAGCCTTCGCTAAGGATGTTCTACCTAGTTCTCTAATTGGCATGAACACAAAAAGCTTTGCCTACCTTATTGTACTAACCTTTTATTTTGTTTAAATCATTTACTCACACTATTTTGATTTAAACTTGTTTGAATCTGATTAAGATGGGCATTTGACATTTTTAAAAGTCTAACTTAGTTTCTCGCTTGGCTTTGTAGGACATAAATTTAAAAGTCATGATTTGTGATGCCTTATAGGACATCAAAGTTAAGACTTTAACTTAAAGGATAGGTGCCCACCTCACCTGAATTCATAATGCCCTAGAGATTTATCGCACCCCACGTAAGATAGGTGGAGTAAATCTACAAAGATTTCAAGCCACATGACACCATCTGATGAGCTCATAGAGGAACTATCTATTTAAATTCAAATCTAGGGATACGTGTCAAGATCCTAGCTCCCATGGATAAACCTATTCAATCTGAGTTGCCATACATACCACTATAATCTAAAAGCCCACAAGATATTGTTATGTGTCTCAAGCATGACCAGTCTGATCTGAGCAACCCTCTAAAGTGATTCATGTTCCATTCATGTTCATACAAGATAGATGCATTTCCACACCATGTTAAATATATCTAAAGCTCATGAGAGATCTTAACCAAGACATCTAGTAGTAGTTGAGCCGTTCAATCAAGGTTTAATGGTGTACAACTATCCAAAGTTCCTTTTGAGAATGACAAGTGGTAAAAGAGCAAAGAAATGCCCACAAGAATGATGTGTGTTCTCATTTGGACTTATACGATGATGCCACATGTCATTCTTATGGTGTTTATATCTAAGGTCCATTGGATCACCTTTGAGAGTGATGCATATCCACCTTGGACCCATGAGATGATGCCATGTGTCATTCTTGCAAAGCTACATTATGAGATCCTCTAAACCATCTCTAAGAGAGACATGTGTCTCCACATGAGCCACATGATTAATGCCAAGTTGTCGACAGTTAGTCAAAAGCCTTCTGAAGGTAATACCTATTAAGGCAAAGTTGTGAGTGTCCTCTGAGAGAGCCACCTAGCAAAGAAGAGCCTTGATTACTTGTGAAAGCAATACGTGGTACTCCCATAACCAATCAAAACCAAAAGGCTATCTGAGAGCTCACCATGAATCAAAATATGACATGTGATAGGGTACAAATAAATCATCACACCAAGTAGCATTTTGATAGTCCACAAGTAATCAAAAGGTGCCACATGTCCAGACTTAAGCCAACTAAGTAGCTTAGTCACATCTAAACCCCATGAGAACTTAACTGGATTTGATGTGGCATGCGATGTGTTAAAAGGTGGCAATATTTAGCTTTAAATCTAAAATTGATGGTGAATCAAAGGCAAATCAACACTAAATTTAAATTCTAAATGAATTAAATGCCAAAATCAATAGTTTAAAGTTATTTGAATATAAAGTTGATGAGCTCACCATTAATATGACACAAATCAGAATCATCATCTACGCTACATTAATCAAGCAATCTTTAAAAAAGCCACTCAACTCGACTATTGCTACCTACATTTGTATTTGAATCCATACGTGTTTTTTCTCCTTGCTATCAACATTCTCCCAGTAAAATGAAGCTCAAGCTACTCATAGGTTGTACCTAGGACACCATTGTTGAAGTTCAAAAGTTATAGGAAGATATAGAAGAATAATGATTACTATCTAGAATACTACATAAATGGCACAAGCAAGACCCTCCATTCCTAGTAAGGGCACCCCCTTCAAAAATGATGATTTATGATTCCAATATGGCAATTTGGTAGTTTTCAAAGACATAAAATTCATCCCCAAAACCATTAACTCAAGGGACTTGCATTATATCAACATCTATTACAATGTTAAAGGAGTTAGGGATCTTGATGAGGTCAAGATTATGACTCACATAATCTAATTAGCTTTAAACATCCTTGCAATCCAAGCTGTCAAACTCCATAAAGCCATAATGAAGCCATAGGTCATGCCCTATGTTGACCTAGTATATGGCATCTTCGAAAGGATGAGATGTAAAAATGGGTTACTAAAATCCATGAATCAAGGGCTCCTGATTGCTTTCATCATGGGGTCCAACTTTGAGAAATATTATGACCTACCTCTGCCAAAGCTAGAATATAACCAGATCATCATTGACAATTCGTATGAGGCACACAAATAGAAATAGTCTTAGCATCATGGGTTATTGACCCAACTGGGGTAGTTTTCATGGATGACCTAGGGAACATACCTATTCATCAATTCAAAAAGGGAATCAATATTGGCCTCACCCTCCTTAATAGGGTATATGGAAACATGAACATTAGGTATGTAGACATAAGAACTATCTCGTTACTACAAATAATCTTGGAGGATCAACAGATTCCCTCACTAGGAGACATCATCAACAATAATATGGTGTATATAATGAATGATACCTATAAAAATGGGGCCCCTTTATACATGATGAGCTACCTATTGGATGCCATCTCCATGACTAACCAACTAGGCCTGAACTCATGGTCTCCTATGCGAGATGAATTTGTACCCCAATTATTCTCTACAATGCATATCCACCATTTTAGACACAACATTAAGGTAATTGTAGAAGATTTATCTTCGGTAGTTTATAAATCAATTAATGAATGTGAAATGCTGAGAGTTCCCCTAGAGGTTAGACAAACATTAAGGGAGATGGGAAGCTTTTGGCTATATCCAGATTACATGATCATTAGGGTAGAAGGGGTGATGATGGCTCCACTTAGGTTTCTAAGATATGCACCAATGAAGCTAGCTAAAGAGGAGATGGTCTATCAACTACTCTATGGAGTTAATGGCATCTTCAAGAGAAAAAAGAAGACTGTCCCCCAAAATACTCCTTACAAGCTAGGGAGGACTAAGATTACAAAATGTCAAGACATCATAGTGGCTTCAAGGCAAAGGGACTCATACCTATTTCCCAAAGATTATTTCCAAGTCTAGGACCCCAATAATGTCATTGCAAAGCACCTCTTCAAGTTAAAGAATACTGTGGCAATGGAATATAAGCAATAAGAAGAGGTATATGAATGGGTTTATAATGATTTTATGAATAATGAGGTGGTCTTAAGAAATACAATAAGGAAGAATATCGAGCTTGAAATGAGGCTGGATAGGGAAAATAAGAAAGAAGACATCATAAAGCCTCAACTTCCACCAAATCATGGAAGTATGTTTGATGTAGATTATGATGAAAAAGAAGAAGAGGAGGAAGAAGACAATGTTCATCTCACTAGGAACAAACGATGCACACCTCCACCTTTTCCCACTTCAAGTGGACAAATCCTACCTCTGAGCTTCGAGAAAGGAGAAAATAGTAGCTAATAAGGACCCACATTTGTATCTACATCTTCCATGGGAGCTACCTTAGAGAGCCTAAATTATCCTAATCCTGAAATCATTAACCTTGAAAAATTACAATAGGGCATTGAGCTCTCAATGGAAGAATTGTAGGCACTGTTAGGAAGAAATATTGAGAATGTCTACAAAAGAAAGAAGGATCCCAGGACCACCATGAGAGGGAAAATGCCTCCTCCATTAGCTCCTCAAGCTCTCACTATAAGTGCATCACTGTTGCCTTCCTTTTCAACTATTTTTGCCTTTATTATTGCTTCTACTTTCACATTTGCTTCCCCATTGGCTCCATTATCTTCCACTTCTATAACCACATCTATCCAGTTCTTAATGGATACTAGCCTAAGCCAAGCTAGTACCTCCTTTGGCTTCACCTTTTCCCACTTCATTTCTCATGTTTTTGCACACATGTCTTCTTCCCAAGCAACCACTACTAGTGCATCACTCGCACTTGGCTCCCTTGCACCTACAATGCCATTGAAACCTATTTTAAAATAATTCACCTTCCACAAGCCATTCAATATCACCACAACTTCTAAGGTGAGTATACCTTCAAGGTTACCTTCATTTATTCTTGACATGAGCCCTACTAAGTCTTTATTTGATCCTCTTGGGCAATTAAACCCAAAAGATTTGTTCATCCCTACTTTAGCCTTGGCTTCTTCATCAACCCAGGCACTTCCATTGTAACCACCTCCCACATAGCCAACATCTACTACTACCACTAACTAGGTTAGGGATATCATATAGGCAACAAGGTAGGAGAATCCCCAAGCAACCCATTCTACCTCCCAAATTGGCATGAAGTTTGATGTTGATACTAGAACCATGAAGAGAGTGGTTAGAAGGCAAGTTGGGTAGCCACAATCAAGCTCAGTTGTGGTCTATGAGAGTGAAGAGTCACTCTTCACCCTGAAAAAGAAGAGGAAGGTCAGCCCCAAAGAGGTGAAAGAATATGTAGAGGAACATGCGTCCATAGTACAGGCTCAGGTAGAGTCTACAATTAACATTATGAAGGGGATGCAACAGAAATTGAAAATGCTAAAGGAGGAAACATTGTTAATAGTGCCAAAGGGCACTTTAATTTCTTTAATAAATGTTGTTATCAATGTCTTTAAATTGTATAAGGTTATGAATAAAAGATAGGAATATGGGGTCCTACAGTCCAAAGTGGTCATTAAGCTTGATCAAAATCTTGCACTTTATGATGCCAAGTTGGCAAACTTGGATACAGTTGAAATAAGTAATAATTTCCCTAACCTCAAAGTGTTACCACTTGAGGACATTATTCCTCCACAAACCATCCTCATGAGTAAGAGGATTTTTAAGAAATGGATAGAGTAGATCAAGGATACAACTACATCCTTGGAGAGGATTTAGTTTAAGATATCCTTGTTGCTGAAGGATGCCATGGTCACTAGGGTGACCAAGCTTGATGATTATTCATGGATAATCAAGAGTTTAGAGCCTAGATGAAGTTGTTTATGGCTAAATTCTAGCAATATGTAGCTAGTGTAAAGACTGCTACCGAGGTGATGGGCATTATAGCATTTGCCAATCATAGGCTATAAAAAGTGGATGCAATTGAAGAGGAACTGAGGCTAGTACTAAAAAATCATGGTAGGCTCATCCAAGAGATACTGGACTTATTTTGACCTATGATCCTAAAATTTGCTTAGAGAAACCAAGATTACTTGGCTTGTGCAGAGGTTTGGATAAAATAAGGGGTGGAGAAGAAATAGAGATGACAACAACAACAAGAAGCTAGCCAACAACCACCTCCAAGGCCTTATGAATATTTTGATAAGTTTTGTAAATTTGAATTTAGAATATTCTATTGTAATGTGGAATTTTAAGCTATTTGGCTGTATTTAGGCACCTTTATGGGCCCACTTAAACTTACATAGGAATTTTTGAGCCTATATATAGGGATGTTTCCCTCATTTGTAGATTAGAAATAATTGTTGCAATAATTAATACAAAAGAGCTAAATAATTTGCAAGTTTTTTGAAGTGATTAATTGTTTATTTTTATAGTTCCCATTCCTCACATTTTAGATGATTGATAGTTTCCTTTATGCAAGCTAATTTGGCAATTACATTCCATTTATGCATCTATTAGTTTGAGTTTGACACTAGGCTGACAAATCTGTTGGTATACTTGCTCTGATTTCTTCTCATTTACTACTAAATGTGTTATGAAATTTGTTATGAGTGAGCAATTTTATGCAAAGTAAGATTTTAGATATATGCATTTACTTTCCTTTAAAGCTTCAAATGAATTTATTTATCTTTGGTAATTATGCTAGAGTTAGTAGGTGCAAGTTTTATGTGTTTTTGCCTTAGAATTTAACAGAATTGGTGTCTTTATTCATCTTAAGAAAAATATCTTTTTTAGCTTACCCTACCTACTCTTGGATCCACCCATGGCTCACTTTAGCTTAGTTCATGCTATAAATATCCATTGTTTGTTTATATTTTGGGTAATAATTGGTAGAGATTAAAATATTTTACAAAGATTAACAAGAAGTAGTGTCACAGCATAAACATTTGTTGTCCCTTTATCAAAGTCTACTTGAAAACTTCAAAAGTCATTCTAAAAAGATACCATTCACTCTAAAACAAATATCAGACAAATGGTCAATCCATGCATTTTTCAATTCCAATCTCATTCATTATTCAAAAGTCAAATACAATAAAGTCATATTCTAGCACTCCAAATTCACATAGGACACTCCCTCATTGACCCTAATCATCCCTAATCACTCCCTCATTAAACCTCATATTCACTTATCATCCTTATTTACTCCCTCATTAGTTCTCATTGTCCTTCATTAGCCCTAATCACTCCCTCATTGGATATCATCATACTTCATTATTTCTAATCACTCCCTCATCAACCCTCATCATCCCTAGTCACTCCCTCATCATCCTTAATCATCCCTCATTCTCATTGATCATCCCTAAACACTCCCTTATCAACCCTCATCATCCCTAATCATACCTAGTCACTCTCACCATCCCTCACCAGCCCTAACCATCCCTAGTCACATTCTCATCATCCCTTGTCATCCCTAATAACTCCCTCATTAAACATCATCATTTCTTATCATCCCTAGTCAATCCTTCATCATCTTTCATTATCCTCCATCATCCCTAATTGCTCCCTCATAAACCATCATCATCCTTAATCATCCCTAATCACCCCCTCCTCATCTCTCATCATCGCTCATTGTCCCTAACCATTCTCTCATTGGACCTCATCATACCTAATCACTCCTTCATCATCCCTACTCACTCCCTCATTTAGTAGAGTGTGTTACAATCTAGTAGTTAGTAGAAATTTATTTTAGATTGAACAATATCTTTTTTAGATTAATCTTGAATGGTGTTTTGATATCTTTTGTTCTGAGTGGAGTGTACTAGGGTGATTATTCTCAGTCATGTCTAGTAGATTAGGTAGGTTCATGATGGATTAATTTAGGGAGATTTTTGAATGATTTCAATGGTGAAAATAAGATAATATCCTCTTTTCACTTGCATGGCAAAAATTCATTTTGAATGTTGAGGGATGATGATAGATAAAAAATTGCCTATTTGTGCTTTCTTCATATACTCTAATTTAGAAAATGAGTTAAATAAAAAGGAAACTATGTTTCCTCTTTAGTGAAAAAAATGATGTTGTCATGCTCTTTGGATGTGGGGATGCACGTGTGGCTTAGAAATAGAGTTAATATGCTACCTTAATTTTGCATATCATGGTTTATTTTAGCTTGGATCTCTTATTACTCTATGAAGAGTGGCAAGTTGATGTTTGGGTCTTTTGAGTTAGTTTGAGATTTGTCCTCAGGCCATTATAATGGTTGTTCATACCCTATTCCCAACTCACCCACCTAGTAATAGACTTGATGACATGTGTTTTACAATTTCTTGATGGTTTCATAGATTTGACCTTTAGAACTATTGGATCTCACCCCCTTATCACCTATGCTCTACAGATGTTGATGAGTGTACTGCTTGTGTTGGTTCCTTGTTGGTATTCATATTTTGATGAGGAGAAGGTGAAATCCTAGTTTTGGACATAGTTATTTATTTTCTATTTGGGTTACAAACATTGAGTGAAAGGGCTAGAGAATTTTGGATATTCTCATGTTTATGAGTTATTCTCGAAGAATGATGTGGGTCATGAGTATAAATTATTAGCATTTGTGCCATTAACTTTACTATGGCATGTTTTATCCTTACATTAAAATCTTTGCGCTTCTGTAGGAATTATGATAGAAAAGTAGAGAGGGTGTTGAGAAAAACTACCAATGCTTGCATCATTACTCTATGGTTTGGCCTCCATAATGTATGTTTAGTGTTTTTTGTTTAGGTTTAGTGTTTGTCATTTAGGTTTCATTTTTAGGGTTTCAATTTAAGGGTTTACAGTTTAAAGTTTTTAGTTTAGTGTTTGGGGTTGATTTTTTGGGTTCTAGCATTTAGGTTCTAAGGTTTAAGGTTTATCCAATTTTAGGATTTAGGGTCTATGGTTTTGGGTTTGAGGTTTTATGGTTCTAGGTTTGTGGTTTAGTGTTCAACTTTCATGGTTTAGGGTTTAGTGATTAGGGTTTTAGTATTAAGGTGTAGTGTTAAGATTTTAGTGGTCAAGGTTTTGGGTTTTGCATTTAGGGTTAAATTTTTAGGGTTTAAGGTTCATGATTTTTATTTTTGTGTTTAGGATTTAATATCAAGGGTATAGGGTTAAGGTTTTATGGTTTAGTGTTTAGGATTTAGGATTTTAGGCTTATGTTTTGGGCTTTAGGGTTAAGGGCTTAGGGTCTAGGGTATAAAGTCTAGGGTTTAATGTTCTATGTTTAGGGTCTAGGTTTTAGGGTTTAGATATTATTGTTTTGGGTTTAGGGCTAATGTATTAAGGTTAAACATTCAAGGTTTAAGGTGTTTAGGGTTTAAGTTTAGGGTTCAATGTTCAAGGTTTATGGTGTTTAGGGTTAATGGTTTAGGTGTAAATGGAGTAGACTAGGGTGATTAGCTACATTTGTGTCTAGTACGAGTGACTGTATCATGACTACATGAATATGCCATGTATGCATGACAACATACTTACATATGGTACTAGGTATGGGGTAGATGTAATGCATGAATGACTATATCATTACTATATGTATGCTATAGGTTGAATAATACATCATATCCATTTATGCATATTGATAGATCTATTGATTAAAAAACCCATAATTTATTTAGGAATTCACCCTAAATCTACCTTTAATCCTTTTAAATGAATGCCCTTATTCACTCTTTTCTCTATATAAGTAAGAATGACCCACATCCTTTAAAGATATGGCTTAACCAATGCCCCCTCTCCTTTTTCTATATAGGTGATAAATAAAGATTATGGTCCATGGTTATAGGTTTAGGATTTAGAAATTTAGGGTTTAAGGTTTATGGTTGATGGTTCAAGATTCACTATTTAGGGTATAAGGATTAGCATTTCGGTTTAAAATTTTAGTGTTATGTCTTAAGGATTAGGATTTAGGGCTTATATTATATATTTTATTCTTAAAGGTTTAGGATTTATGGTTTGTGGCTCAAGGTACCAAGGGTTTAGCTTTTAGGGTTTGGGGTTTGGTATTTGGGGTTAGGGTTTTGGTTTTATGGTTTCACAATTAAGGTTTAGGCTTTAGGGTTTAAGGTTCAAGGTTTGGTATTTGGGGTTAGGGTTTTAGATTTATAGTTTCACACTTAAGGTTTAGGGTTTAGGGTTTTTGTCTTGGGGGTTTGGGGTTTGGAACTTAGTGTTTAGTATTTAGGGTTTGGGATTTAGGGTTTGGGGATTAGGGCTTAGGGCTTAGGATTTGGGGTTTAGTGTTTATGGTTTGAGGTTTTAGATTTAGGCTTTAGTGTTTATGGTTTTGGGTTTTGGGCTTAACATTTTTGGTTTATGAATTAATGTTTAGGATTTATGACTTATGGTTTATGGTTTTAGGCTTAGGTTTAAGAGTTTAGGGATTAAGTGTAAGGGTTTAGGGTTTAGGTTTAGAGTTTAGGGCTTGTGTTTTGTAATTTAGGGTTAGATGTTAAAGGTTTAGGGATTAATTTTTGGGGTTTTGGATTTAAGGTTAGGGGTTTATGGTTTAGGGTCTAAATATTAGGGTTTGGGGTGTAGGGCATAGGTTTTTAATTTAGGGTTTGGGGTTTACATCTTATGATTTAGGGTTTTGGATTTGGTGTCAAATTTTAGTGTTTAATGGATTAGAGCTTAGAGTTTAGGATTTAGGTTTTAAGGTTTAGGATTTAGGGTTTAGTGTTTAGGTTTAGTGCTCATGGTTTAGGGTTCATTTTTTAGGGTTGGGGGTGAAGGGTTTAGGGTTCAAGGTTTATATTTTAGTGTTTGGGGCTTGTTTTTTTAGGTTCCAACATTTAGGTTTTAAGGTCTAGGGTTTATGGTTTTAGGATTTAGGGTTTGTGGTTTGTGATTTTGAGTTTGAAGTTTTATGGTTATGGGGTTGTGGTTTAGGGTTCAAATTTCAAGTTTTAGGGTTTAGTTATTAGGGTTTCAAGATTAGAGTTTAGGGTTAAGAGTTTAGGGGTCAAGGTTTAGGGTTTGGGATTTGGGGTTTAGTGTTTAACGTTCTTGATTTTGAATTTTTTTAGGGTTTAATGTTTAACATTAAGTGTATAAGGTTAAGGGTTTATGGTTTAGTGTTTAGTATTTAGGATTTTAGGTTTATGGTTTGGGGTTTAGGGTTAAGGGCTCACATTTAGGTTTTAGGTTTTAGGGTCTAGGGTATAAAATATAGGGTTTAATGTTTTAAGTTAAGATAAGTCAATATCATTCTAAGTAGGTAGATTAGGCTATCTGGACCTAAAGAGTAGGGTTGCCATTGAATCCCAATTATTAATAAAGCAATAAAGGAAATTGGTTTCTCATCCTCAGAGATAGTCTCTAAACATATTAAGAAATATTTATAAAAATCCTTTGATGATCTTAGATTAAGAACAACTTTTCAAGACCAAACATGCCTATAGATAGTACTATAATAGTTCTTAGGACTTAGTCAACTTTTTGGGCAATTTGGTGATCTAATTGTTATTTTGAGCTTGTGTAAAGACACATATGAGTCTTATATAATTGTATTGAGATTTTCATTGAGTTTTTGAAGATAATGAATTTAAAAAACAAGGTAGTTTTAGACCTCTTTATATCAAGTCCTTAAGAGGTAGAATTTGGCCTAATAGACCTATAAAGGGTAGATTTGTTGTTATCTAATTTTTTAGTTAAATTTATTCATGTACTAAGAAGCTTGATTCAAATGATTGGTAAAACCCTCATAGTCTTGTTCAAATAAGCAAAGATGTATAATTGAGTGATTTAGGAGTCAAAGAAGGGTTTTGATTGAAGGTAGATTATTGTCTTGGGACTGAGTACCCTATATTAAGTCATTCAAAGTGTCTTTTAATATGAATACAAAGGATAAGAAGTCAAGAGATAATATTAAAGAATAAGGTCATTAGTATTTCAATACCAATACTCAAAAGAGCTTTTGTGATATACCAAGAGATAATTTATGGTTAAGAAAAGACCTAATTATAACCAAATTTATAGAAGACCTCAAAGTAGACTAGGTTGAGTAAGTAGGACATTTACTTTGACACCAATAGGGAATAATAAAGTTCAAGATATGGATTATGTATTTAGGTAGGGTATACTCCTTGAGATCAAGATATGGCTCAATTATTTAATTAGGTAGGGCATATTTAAGTAGATAAAGTAGGTAGTGAATACTTAAGTAGGTAAATTACACATGTAATACTCAGTGGTATAGATATATTACATACATAACATGATTTGAAACCTCATTTCACATTATATCTTCTGATCCTAAAATTATAAAAACTAAGTATTGACCATAATGGAATTTGAAAAACTAACTTCTAAATGGTAATTGCTATAGCTCTGTAATTAATTTTAGAAGATGTAGAGTGGACCTAATTTTTTATATTTAGTAAAATAAATTTAAAGTATAAGAATATAAAATGTAATATAAAATTAAATGTAAATTACATTTATTTTAATAAATATATCCTTGAAAAAATACAAACATGTCAAGAACAAGTCAAACAAAAAAATACAAAAAACACAACACAACAAAACAAAAAAAACACCAAACAAAAAAAAATAGATCAAAGGGCATAATCCCTTTGAACTTGCAAAGGGTGTACACCTTTTAGGGTTGGGACCAACCATTATGGGGCTTGCATTAGTTTTAAAAAAAAAGAGTGTATGCCATTTATAGAAAAAGTTTTGTATTTTTCATTATGTCATGTTTTTTGTCCCCCAACTTTGTGTATCCACCCATGTTGTATCTAGATAATAGAGTGAGTGTGTGGCTGTAACCTTTTCAATTTCTTAAGAAATAAAAATAAATTATTTGTCTTTGTTTTCCAATCAAATATTGGGTTGTGTGAGTGTCTTCTCTATCTATGTGGTTAAACACAAAAAGGTCAAGGTTGTCTTTCATTGGATCCCCTATCCTTAACTATATCAATTAGTATCAAAGCTAGTAAAAACTTTGGGATGAATGACAAAGTGTTTGTACTCCTTATAGAAATAATGGGTAGAGGATATGAGTGCATTGAGAAGAGAGTGTTATCCTTCATGTGTAGGTAGTTAGAGAAATGAGGGTATATCTTCCATCGAGTGAATAGTGGGTAGAAGGTGCATAGAGTGTTCTCCATCTTGTGTAGGTGGTATGAAACAAAGAGTTGAGATAGAGGTATAAAGAGGTGCATGACCTATATATGATTATAAATAAATATTTTAGTAGTGGGTTAGATATGTGAGTGAGGAAAGTTTGAAATATATGGATGAGAATTATACAACCCAGGTGGATCAGTTGATAATTGTATTAATGAAAATACAATCCCAAGTGGAATTTAAGGAAAAGAGGACCAGGAAGGGTATTTATTATGCAAGTAATATCAAAGATTATAGAGTTGAAGGAGGAGATAGACATCATGCAAGTCATATTAGATGACATGAAGGGAGATAATGTTATTGTAGGAGAGGAAAAAAGAAGGACGAGAGCATAGATTTATTGATGGCAAAAAAAAATAGAGGATGTTGTTACAACAAAGGTAGTGGATTTATTTGATATTGTAATGAGGGTAACATGTTGGGAATATATCTTACACAAAAATCAGTTGTAGAGGGGATATATTGGCAATTAAAAATATTAACAACATAAAAATAAAATGAAATATATATATATATATATATATATATATATATATATATATATATATATATATATATATATATACAAAGACTAATTATCCTAGGAAAACCCTCTAGGGTAAAAAAGTCTATCACAAAAACCTACTTGTTATTCACAAACTGAACCATCTTACAATGCAAATTTAAGTTACAAGGTTCTGTAACTTTCACACAATGCAATATTATATAATATACATACTCACACTTAATTACATGTCTATTTTCTTTTAACAACCTTTGTTACACATATATAATGAAAATCCACTTTGATATTCTATAGTAGATCCAAAACCTTTGTGAGAAGGCTCGTGCTTATAACCAACCCTTTAGTTCACTTATAATGCCTTGCATGAAACCATTATTGTACCAAGTGATGAACATGAAATGATGCTAAATATATTCATGTTAAAACATCATTAAATACTTACTAACACCTCTTTAATATGATAGTTTCTTTTAGAAAAGTGCAAGTTCACCTTTAGATAACCATTTCCTAGCCCAACATGTTGTATAACTCTTCTAAAACCTTACTATGGCTCCATTACTATGAAACACTCTTCGCATGTTGAAATATTATGAAAAAGTTAAAGATAATCTCCATGCAATATTTTGCAACCATACAGGTTTGTGAATTTCACCTGCACAACACCCTGCATAATCATATCTTATGAAACAATAGATTTAGGAAAAGTTAAATCATTCCCAACAATATCCCACTTGTTGAACACTTTTTATAAGGGATCATGAACTCAACCTTTAGTATTTCTAGGAAACCATGCCCATTTTCTTTTGGTATGATGAAAATTTATCAACACTCACTACCTTCATCAATGAATCTACAATGTTTTCCTTTGTGTCCACTTTTTCTATAGTTATATTTCTCTTTACCACCATTTCTTGAACAAAATGATATTGCACATCAATTTGATTTATCTAAGAATGAAACTCAAGGTTATTTTATATAAATATTACACTTTGACTATCACATCCTATATTCATAACATTTTGAGAGAACCTAATAATAGAACACAACATTTGAAGCCAAGAAACTTCCTTGATTTCATGAGTCACTATAATATATTTTGGTGGTATATAACACAATGCTAGCTTATCATTTGCTCATCCAACTTAATAATCTACTGAACAAGTTGAAGACATAGCCACTAGTAGACCTATGACAATCAAGAAATCTAGCCCAATCATAACCCAAAAATACTATAAGCTCAAATTCATGCTTCCTTTGGACGTTCCTTGATAAAAAATCACATGATCATATCTTGCTTACAAATATGTGAAGATCCTATTCATTATTTTCCAATGATCCTTGCCTAGATTAGATATGTATTTGATGATTACTCCCACTAATTTTCCAATATTAAGTATTTTTTAGACCATTATGTACATCAAGATTCCCACCCCACTCTCATAAATAACTTGAGACATGTCCTTCAACTCCACTTGAGTTTATATACATTGAATAATTGATATCTTCTGACCAACTATGAAATGGGTACACACTGGCTTGATATATTGCATCTGAAACCTATCATAAAAGTCTCAATGTACTTCCTCTAGTCAAGATAGAGCTTCATGTTTTCACAATACCATTTTATTTTCATGTCTATGATAAATATTGTAGCACCAAGATCTTTCATGTTGAATTGCATAGATAGTTGAGACTTTACTTGCTTGATCATGACCATGTCATTTTTGATTAACAACATGTCATACACATAGATAACCATGATGAAAAAGTAATCACCCACTTTTTTTTAGTAAACATAAGGATCAACACTACTGCACACATGCCCAATTCCAACCACATAACTATTGAAAATGTGATTACACATTTTGGTTGATTATTGCAAGCCATACAAATGTATTCAGTCTAGAAACTAGGTTATCTTTCCCATTCACCTCTTGAGGTTGTGTCATGTAAATTTAGTTTTCAATATACCCATGAAAGAATGATATATTCACATCCATCTATTCAATCTCAAGATTGATAACAAATAGATTAAATAAATCTAATTGAAGAGAGTTTTTAAATTGGAGAGAAGGTCTCACCAAAGTCAATTCCATCAATCTAAGAGAATCATTTTTCTAACAAGCAAGATTTGCACCTCTCCAATTTCCTATGAGCATTCTGCTTCATTTTGAAAACCCACTTACAACCTAAATTTTTGTGTCTAGGACGTAGATTTACTAGGTTCCAAGTCTCATTATTATCTATAGACTCCATAACCTCCATATATTTCTTCCAATAATTTATCTCTGCACAACCTAGAGCTTCCTTCACTATCTTTGGTTCATCACTATCTATCATTGATAACAAGCATGTAAAAAAAAATTCTAGTGGGATTTACCTTTCAGGGATTATAGGCACCCATTTTTATTTCCTTTGGGCATTAGTACTTGTATTCTCCTCTTTTTGGGACTCTTTCAACTCATTGTTCATCATACAATACTCAATTATAGACTCTTCAACATATACATCAATTTGTACCTTTTCTATTTCTTCTTTTAATTACTTATTTGGATCTTCATGTGTATGATCCTTGCACACTTTCCTAAAGACTAAATTATATATTTAGACCACCTTATTTATCTCAAGACTACTCAACTTATACCCTTTGATGCCTCCCCCATACACAATAAAGATACAATTTATAGACTTAATGTCAATCTTAGACCTATTTTCCTTTGGGATATGAGACTATGCATCATAATTAAAAATGCACATATGTTTCAAGCATGGATTCTTACCAATCCATGTTTCTTACAGAGTCTTTTCAACCAACACTAATGTTGGGGATTGGTTGACTAATTAACAAGAAATATCCAACTAAAAATTTATGTTCAAAATGTGCACTCCTAAGCAAAATTTGGGCTTTATCCATAAAATTTATGTTCATTAGCTCTACAACTCCATTATGATATGGATTATATGGGATAGTAATTTTTATTTGAATACCACTCTTAATGAATAATTCATCAAGCTCCTTCAAGAAATACTCACCCCTATTGTTCATGTACATCTTTACCCTCTTCTCCATATGGTTTTCCACAAGGGCTTTGAACTCTTTAAATTTATTGATAACTTTATATTTATTCAAAATGAACTATACCCCAATTTTGTGAGTGTGGTCATCTATGAAGTTCATATACTACATAAACATTCTGAGTGATGGAATCTCAATTGGTCCAAACAAATCACTATAGATCACTTGACATATTCCACTTACTCATATAACACCTTTAGGGAAATGCACTTGAATTTTTTTGCTATAGACATAATGCTCACATGAGTCAAAACATAAGGGAAAAATTTCCATCCCTTTCACCAAATCTCTGGTTATAAACATGCACAAATCATTCTCTTTGGTATGACCCAATATTTGATGTCAGAGCATTGTATCCTCTATAAGATCCAATGCACATATTCCTAATTCAACCTTGGTTATAGGAGAAAGAAAAATATTACATGCACTACTAATAAAAATAATATCAAGCATAAACAAAGTACCCATACACACACCCCTTACCAACACCATGGCTCTATGTACCATCTTGCACCCATATTTTCTAAATGAGACCTAGAAACCAACATCATTTATCTTGATCATAAATAATAAATTCTTAGCAAGGACAAGAATGTGAAATATACCCAAGAGAGTCTTGATCCTCCCATATTTGAATATTATTTTCACTCTACCTCTTCCCACATCTCAGTAAGTTGATCTATCTCAAAAAAATAAATCAACACAATCATATTCTTCATATTCTCAAAACCACTCCTTTAGAGGAGTCATATGAAAGGAGGTGCCATAGTCAATAAACCATGCATCACTACATGTGTTCAAGCTTGAGGCTTCCATATACACATCTCAATATTCATTATTGGAGCTTTTTGGGGATTATATAGAATCTGGTGGTTTTTATTTATCAACCTTCTTTGCTTTATGGTCCTTATTGAAGTGTACTATATTTCCATAGTTCTAACACTTATTTTTAGGCTCATATAAAGTATTCTATTTATATTTCAAATTTGAGTGCTTTCCTCCATTATTTTACTTTCCTCACTCTTATGAGCATCCTCACACCACTAGTGCATATTTAATATAACACTATCCACAATCTTATGTTGTATCTCCTCTAATAATAAAATTGTGACTACATCATCCAACTTTATCCTTGATGTAGCACTAGAGGTATCCATCACCAAATTTTACAATAACTTTGAAAAAGAACACAATAATCTGAAACATATATTTTATTCATCCATCTTGACATTGATAAATGTCAACTAGCTAAGCATAATATTAAGGATGTTGAAGTGATCCACAACTAAATCATTTCCATTTATTTGAAATCAATATAGTTTTTTCCTCAAGAAAATCTTGTTAACTAATGACTTCACCTAGTATAAATTTCCCACCTTTTCCCATGGAATCTTAAAAATATTTTCCTCAAATATAGTATGTAGAACTGAATCATATAAACATTATCTAATAGATATTTGTGCTTTCATATCAATATTTTCCCACTCTTATTTTTTTATACTAGAGGGTATAATATTTGACATTGAAACCCATTGATCTATGTCAATCAAGTGATCCTTCATCTTGAGTTTCCATAGTTAAAAGTTATAACCATTGAACTTCTCCATTTCTATCCTATCGCTTCCAATCATTGTTCTCACGCAAGATTATCTGCATAAATCCCACTTCAAGAAAACCAAATTCACAACTTATGCCAAATTATACAAAGCTTATAACTAATATCTAATTCAAAATTCTAGTGATTTAACTTTTAAGGGGATTATGGAGTTTAAAACCCTAGGTTCTTAAAGTGTTGGAATGGTGAATTAGGGAATAAATATGTAATAAATACAACCACTAATTTGTATAATAATTGACCTAATCTAATTATTATATAAATAAAAATGAGTCATAAAATGAAGTACTTAGTTGGAAATTGACTAAGATAGATAGTTGATAGGCTAAAAATTAGTGCAAAGACTAAGGAGGGTGTCATCAACAACAATCTAAAGTCAAAACTCCTCCCAAATAATAGTGCAGTCCTTTGGATAGTATCACACTATGTTAATGTCTTGGGGTACAATAGTGTCCTTTAAAGGTAGAGATTATGAGATTTTAAGTGGACCTTCACCTAAGTTTGATATGTTCATGCTTGTGTGTCTGAGTGATGGATCACTATATTTGAATGATTTATAATTAAAAACCTAGACCTCCATATTGTTAGGTTATTTGAGGATCACAAGTATACAAAGTGTGATGTTAGTTGGATAGGATGGATGTGACCTCAATAACCCACTATGTTGAGAGTTTCCTATTGTAGCAAAGAATTGCACCCTTGTGGGAAATTTTTTTAGGTTCTCTCATTCCTAGCTATAATATTGGAACAACCTAAGGTTGTGGGTATCCTATAGTGATGTTGAACCTCTAGGATTTTTAATGAGGCTAGCTCCTTAGATGCTTCATTTTAGCTTGTTTCCTATAATATAATCTACTACTGACTAAGGAAAAGGGAGAGAAAAATAACATGAAAGGGAAATCTAAGCTAAGGATGGTGATGCATTAGAATATGAAATGATCCACTTTCAACTTGGAAACCTTAAAAACTGCTAATGAACCTAACCAAGACACAGACTAATACAATCCTATCTCAAGGCCATAAGCATAAGTATTTTGTGTGGAGGTTTAAGGAAAACCTTGCAATTTGAAAGATAGAAAGAAATAGGTCTGTATGAGACACTATAAACTTATGAAACTTCAAAAAAGGCTCTAATGTCTAACACTTCACACAACCTACAAGGATCAAAAAAATTTCAATAAAGATACATAGAGAATATATAGATGATGAAAAAGACATATATCTACAAATTAAGATCCAATAATGTACACTTGAATTAAAACTAGAATTAGAAAAGTTTATCTTATTTCTTTAAGAGAGTGTTTACAAGGTGATTTTGAAAGAGTAACTTTATCACTAGTCAAGGTATAAGTTTTAAGGCTCAAATGCCTCTATATATAGTAGAAAAGGATGAGAGAAGAAGGGGCTTGCATGAGAAATGGAGAGGGATGTTATAAATGGCTGCAACCACCATCATTATCCTTGAGCTCTTTTTTTCCTTTAGAGTGTGAAACTACTTGACCATGAAATGAATCATCTAAGATCACCATAAATCTCCTCGATCCCTTTGCACATTCAATTCTCCCTTTTTGGAGCTAAGAGAGCCATGTCATGGGTAGCTGCATGTTCCCACCAAGTGTACATTATTTAATCTCTTGCATTTAAAACCTGGCATGATCCTTACTATTATTTTGGACTTATATATTTTATATTAAAATCGATACCCCCTTGGATTTTTGCATGTCCATTGATCTACTTGTGCATGGATGCCCATAAGTCACTGATCTCCTATTAGTTGGATGGGCTTATGCCATTTGTCTCTCACTAATTATCCCTCTAGATTTGTTGACTATTTGATTATCACTTGTGCCATTGATCTTTTATCATAAAATATTGACAAGTGTCAAGATCACAACAATCTTGATGAACCCCTTGATATTTTGAAAACCAACAACTACTTTATGAGCTTGATCTTTGACACTGATGTGAATGTCACATTTCCCTCAGACACTTTCCTATGGGCCTTTCTCTTTTGGGATTTTTGAGAATGACCCTTTGGATTTATTTGCTTCAACCACTTCTTCAATATAAAATGTCTTCGATACTTTTGGAAAGGTACACTTTATTGAAGAGTTAACCTTCAGGAAAATTATCCCAGACAATTTTCCTAAAAGAAAAGGTCTTTATCTTTTACTTTAAACTAAAATACCCCTTCAAAAAATCTATGTCAGACAACTTTTCTGAAAGAATTCAACACTTAACACTTAGCCAAAAAAGGTCCCAAAATAAAAAGAAACACTTAGTCCCTACAAAGTCTAAAATAATGAACAAGTAAAGACTTAGCTGAATAAAAGATTTTGCACTTAGCTTCTAGCTTACAAGATTAACTTTGAATACTACTGTTGGATCCTTAGAAAACCTTCCTTGGACCCTCTCTATTTGAAAATGTTGGATCCATTTCTAAGCCTATGATCCACTACTTCAAACCATGAAAGAGTTTTATATGTGGGCCAAAAATGGCCAACATCTTTGGTGGCTCATAGGGGTTGCATGCTTGTTGATGCAAGAGAACCTAGACCATGTTGCCTTGTCTAGTCCATTGGGCATGGAGTCATTAGCCTCTGCAACTGAGCTAGTCTGAAACTAGATACAAGGCTAACCCTTTATATAACTTCCTCTTGAAGCAACAAGGAAATCACAAAACAAAGTGCCCAAGGCACTTGGGAAAGGAAAAATAAAATTGAAAGGAAATGTGCACAAGGCACTTGGAGGAAAACATGAAATCTATCCTAATATATACAAGTTTATAATTTAAAATTATCTCCCTCCTAGATAAAATGGGAAACTATGAGTATTATTCACTTTTAATAATCCAAGATGAAAAATGCCTTGCTTTGGAGGTACCAAAATTGGTGAACTAGACAACTTTATGGTCAATCCTTTTGATGTGCTCTCCAATGGATGGAATGGAACAAAAAAGTCTCTGATGTAGACATAATGGTTCATATCCTCCAAACTTGGTTCATGTTATAATGTAGGGTATTTTTAAATCTTCTCATTTTATGGCTCAATTTTGTGCTCTGAATCAAGCACAACGTGTGATGGCTCCTTTGAACTGGTGCTTGGTTTACTATCTAGATTTAAGCTGAAAAGCTCCAAGTCATTCCAAAAGGCAAATTCCTCTTGGTCATCTAAGACAATTCCAAATTCAACTCCATATTTAATCTATTTTCTTTGAAAGGAGCCATATGGTAGATCACCAATCCACCTAAGGCCCAACATGTCATATTTTTGTGGCTCTGGATTTGACCATTCCCCCTCATTATTGAAGACATCAGTGCTACCTTCAATGGAAAATTCATCTTGAGATTGGTCAACTTATTCAACCTAATTGGTGAGTTCATCCTCATACTTTGGAGGAGGCATAGGCTAGTTTAGAACCTCTACCTGATCCATGAAGTCATGGTACAACTACTGCCATACTTCATCTTGATCCTCATGATCATTCATGACCTCTCCAACATGGTGAGCTAACTGATTAACTATGTCAATCTCTATACCTTGGTCATCTTTATCTTAGCCACACCAAATAGAAGCTCGTGGGACCAAAAAAAATCCTCTTTTCTCTTAGATGCATCTTTAATACACACATCTTTAAGTATGAAGGCATCAGTACTACCTTCAGGATCTAATTCATCAATGTCAAAGCCATGCCATAATAGCTGGTCCAAACATGATTTCTCCTCCCTTTTCTAGAGTGGACTACCTATCATGATTTCCTCATCATAGACACTTGTGTTGTCCTTTTCAGGCTCAAATTCGACTCTAAGCTCCTCCTCTATTCCTTTCAAAATAGGCTCTTCCTCCAAGAGGGAGATGCTGGGAGGGTGAAGAAGTTCATTTTACTTGTAGCTTAAGAGAGTGTCTTTCCAACTAGGTACTTTGAGTGGTCTCTTTGTTGGTTCTTGAGGGAGGAAGAAAGAGTCTTGGAACTCTTTTAGGGCAAGCTTATTGAGCTGAGATAACACCTCTTTTTTATTTTCTTTAACCACTAACTCCTCTTGAACTAGTTTTTAGACCACCATAACTGACACCTCTTCCTTATTCTCCATGCCTTTTCGAACCAATATCCATGATGGAAATGTGTAGGGAATATCCACCTTTTCTTATTTTTGAATGGGTATAGGAGAGGGTGGTTTGACAAGAGTGAGCATGACATAATTAGGGTCAAAGGTGTAGGAGAAGATCCATGGTGGGATGGTTTCAAAATCTTGAGTGGGGATGGGCTTAGGGGTAGGAGAGAACACATAGGACTAATTATACTAGGTCTATTGATATTCATAAGAAATCAACACACTTTCTAAATTTTGGACTATGCTTCTCAACCACACCTTATTGTCCTTCTCACAAAGTACCCATTGTTCATCCTCACAAATTGACCACCTATTCTTAAAAAATTGAAGAGAACTCCTTGCCTCTTGTAGAACATGAATAAGGATGACTGAAGAAAGTTATACACCCATACCAATCTCCCTTATCAACTCAATATAATCTGATAATGCTTGCTTGAATCTTGACAAGGGTGTAATAGGATAAACATAGTCTTGACAAAGGGAATTAGCAGACTAATTTGATTGTAAAGGAGACAGATCTTAGTCATACACAAGAGTGGGAAGGGAGCAAAGGCCATAATATGGTTGATAGATTGTTTGAGGGCCACTTGGGGGGAACACATAAACATTATTAGCTTGATAAGTGTGATTTTGAGGTAGAGAATAAGTATGTTGATCAAAAGTTAGTTGATTATACATACCAAATAATGATGATTAGGCACTTGGGATGCTCATACCAGTTGATGAATACTTAGAGTCACCATTGGTGTTTGCACACATGCCTCCAAAGGCTGATTAGATGAAGAGAACACCAAAACTCTTCACTCAATGAATAATTTAGTCCCACTAGGCATGCTAGAAACTATTGCAGTGTAGAATTGCATGCTTGTGGGAGAGTTTTTTAGGCTCTGTCACTCCCAACTAAAATATTGGAATAAACTTAAGCTGTGGGTATCCTATAGTGAGTTTAAACCTATACATTTTTAAATGAGGCTAGCTCCTTAGATGATTCACTTTGGCTTGTTTCCCACTCTAGAATCTACTACTAACTAAGGAAAAAGGAGAGAAAAATAAAATGAAAGGGAAATCTAAGCTAAGGATGGTGATGCAATAGAATATGAAATGATCCAATTTCAGTCCAAAAACCTTAACAATTGCTAATGAAACTAATCAAGGCACAGACTAATCTGATCCTATCTCAAGGCCACAAGCATAACTATTTTATGTGGAGGTTGAAGGAAAACCCTTCAATTAGAAAGACAAAAAGAAATAGTTCTATATGAAACACTATAAACTTGTGACACTTCAAGAAATGATCCAATGTCTAACACTTCACACAACCTATAAGGAACAAAAAGAATTAAAAAAAGATACATAGAGAATCTACAGATTATGAAAGGGACATACATTTATAAATTAAGCTCCAATAATGTACACTTGACTTCAAAATAGAATCAGAAAAGTTTATCTTATTACTTCAAGAGAGTGTTTACAATGTGATTTTGATAGAGTAACTCTATCACCAGTCAAGGGATAAGTTTTAAGGCTCAAAGGCCTCTATATATATTAGAAATGGATGAGATAAGAAAGGTCTTACATGAGAAACAAAGAGGGATGTCATAAATGGATGCAACCACCATCATTGTCCTTGAGCTCTTTTTTGCCTTTAGAGCGTGCAACTACTTAACCATGAAATGAACCATCCAAGATCACCTTAAATCTCCTTGAGCCCTTCATGAATTTAAATATCCCTTTTTGGAGTTGAGAGAGCCATGTTGTGGGTATCTACATGTTCTCACCAAGTATACATGATTTCATCTCTTGCATTTGAAACCTAGCATGATCCTTAATATTTTTTTAGACATATATTTTATATTAAAATTGATACCCCCCTTGGATTTTTACATGTCTATAGATCTGCTTGTGCATGGATACCCATGAGTCATCGATCTCCTACCAGTAAGATGGGCTTATGCCATTTATCCCTGATTGATTAGCCCTTTGAATTTGTTGACTATTTGAATATCACTCATGATGTTGATCTTTTATCTTGAGAGCTTGACAAGTGTCAAGCTCATGGAAATCTTGAAGAAGCCATTGATATTTTAAAAACCAATAGCTACTTTCTGAGCTTGATTTTTGACACTGGTGCAAACATCACGTTTCCCTTGGACATTTTCCTACGGGCCTTTTTCTTTCAAGATTTTTTAGAATGACCCTTTTGATTTATTTACTTCAGCCACTTGTTTGAAAGAAAATGTCTTTACGACTTTTGGAAAGGTCCACTTTATTGAAGAGTTACCCTTCAAGAAAATTGTCCTGGATAATTTTATCAAAATAAAAGGTCTTTGTCTTTTGCTTAAGACATTTTATCCAAAAGAAATATCCCTTCAAAAACTTTATCTCGAACAACTTGTTCAAAATAATTCAACATTTAACACTTAGCCAAAAAAGGTCCCAAAAGAAAAAGAAACACTTAGTCCTTGTAAAGTTAAAAATAATGAACAAGTAAATACTTAGCTACATAAAATATTTTGTACTTAACTTCTGGCTTGCCAGCTTATCTTTGAACACTACTACTGGATCCTTAAAAAACCTTGCTTAGATCCTCTTTATTTGCAAATGTTGGATCCATTTATAAACCTTTGATCCATTAATTCATGAAACCATTCAAGAGTTATAAATTTGGGCCAAAAATGGCCAACATTGCCTACATACCAATACCTTGAGAGGGGATCAAGCCCAATGTAGTTCTTCCAATTTTAGTGCTAGTGTAAATGCAAGTGAATGCTAGTATGAGTGCCAACTTGAGTGCTTTGAATGTGACCTAAGAATATAAATATGAGTAATATGAGAGAAAAATTATTATAGATGGATATATGTAGAATTATTATAGAATAAGTATCAATGACCTTGATTTGCACCAATTGTTTTTGAGCTTGTTTGTGTGTATTTGCATCTAATTTCCATCTAGTGGGTAAAGGGATAAAAATGGTGTATTTATATTGATCTAGTGTTTTTCAAGATGTGGAATAGGTCTAGGCTAACCCGAAGGTGTCTTGAGAAATGGAAATATGTCTTTTGGAGGAGAAAAGTGGTAAGGGACAATAACACAGTCCCTTGGTCACTAACATAGTGTGCTAGTGTCCAAAGGGCTGCACTAGTGTCCAAGTGGTAGAATCTAGTGTAATAAGGGCCTAAGTACCTAAGATATGGTCTAAGACTACTTTTTGTACATGTAGGGATGATTAGACTTGCATGAAAGCTGGATAAGGATTGAAAGAGGCCTTAAGATACGTCTAGGGTTAAGCTAGGGATAGGGTGGTCTCAAGTGACACTCATTACACTTAAGTGACATTTCATATGACTACACCCCCTCATTTATTCTAGAAATGTATCAAAATTAAATGAATGGGATAAATAAAAAATAAGTGTACCTAGACTTACCTATGAGATGAAGCCT
Source organism: Torreya grandis (assembly GCA_037957365.1). Taxonomy (NCBI): domain Eukaryota; kingdom Viridiplantae; phylum Streptophyta; class Pinopsida; order Cupressales; family Taxaceae; genus Torreya; species Torreya grandis. Next base: position 2,729,805 of record JARHVA010001339.1, read on the forward strand.
ATGAATATGGGTGTGAGTTTGTGCAGTGTGTTCCATTGCATATCGTATAAGTGAAACATGAAGGAATCAATCCTTACTTAATCAATATCAAAATTAAAGACAAAACTAAGAAAAGTGATGTGTGTGAGGGAGTAAAGGAATGAATAAACCTTATTTGGTATGTAAACTAATGCAAAAACTAGTGACATCCTCTGTGTGTGGCTGGTGATCAAATTAGTGAATAGATTGCACTGAGCTGATGGGTTTCTCAATCCCCATATGTGTGTGGCTCAATGAATAAATCTAAGTTTGACTTCATAATTTTCCACCCTTATTCAGTGGATCATATTTTGGTGGCTCAAAAACTTAAGTAGACTATGACTCCATCATTGCCTACCCATGTTTAATATATGCATTTGTACTAAAACTACACAATGTAATTGAAGTTGTGTGATGTAACTAAAAATACATAGGATGGATCTAGGACCACTCAAAAAATTAAAATGAAAAATGATTCAGAGGTCTCTCGAGCACTCGAGTATGTATCTCAGGGACTACTCAATAATGCTAACTACTATAGATAGAATAAGGAATCAATTTGGTGTGAACTTGGTGGACATGGTGTCTAGAGTATATAATATTGAGAATGACATGGAGTTTTCCATTTCATCTGATCAACTATTGTATAAGTGATCAAATAGAAATAATTTGTCATGTACATGCCCCCAATTCTAATATCCATGCATATGGATTTTGGACTGAGTTATAGTAATTTGTATCTAAGCATATCTAAAAATAAAATGGAAGTGATCATTCCATGGATGATGCCCCCAATATGAGAAATTGGTGTGATTATATGCAAAACTAAGAATAAACTAAGCATAATTGATAATTTATGATTGATATTATGTAAACCTAAACTATACTTTCTATAATTTTCTATCCAATATAGATTATCTTATTTTTAGGGCTAATAGATAGTAGCATAGTCCCTTGGAAAGTAGTGCACTGCAATAGTCTCATCTGTGCTATGCTAGTGTCTTTCTATACCAAACTAAAACTAATCTATGTCTAACTATTTCCCATTATGTTTTATTGATTTTGAGCTTTGTCATCTATGCCTCCATACTAAAAACTATGTTCCAAGTGCACCTGGATGGCCTAATCTTTGTGACAAACCCTTATAAATACTCCCTATTTTGAGGGGAGTTGGTAAACCTGTGCCATAACTATCTTCAAAAGAAAATCTCTGCATCTAGTGTGTTAGACTAAAAAATATTTTATATCTACATGATAAACCAATATAATGTGTATACATGACATTGGAATGTATGATAATCTATACATAAGTTGGAAATATACAATTTATGTTAGATCTAACATTCATATGGTTGTCAAGATAGATATAATAATGCAAGCATATATATGAGCAACCAATCTCAATATAATCTATGTAAACTACTTGTGGGGGGGGGATGGGGCATGATGTCCATAAAATCACTCAAGAAGAAAGGGGAGATGAAAAAGGTCCTTCATACCATAAAAAACTGAGAGTGTGGAAGCAACAAGCAATAGACAAGTGTCATGGTCATTATGCATAGATGAAAGCATGCATATAGACACATAAGGCATGCAAAGTATGCCAATGGGCCAAAATACAAGGGACATAGGCACATGTTATTAAGTTTGAGAAAGTAATACATGCAAAGACATGTTCAAATGTCCACATATGCAAAGAGAAAGCAAGGTTGGCTTAGATCCATATATAAGGACATGTTCAAATGTTTGCATACATAATTAAAAAAGCACACAAAAGGACATGGGTACATGTACAAAGTCATGGTAACATATAATGAAATGAAGTGGATTAGAGACATAGAGCAATGGCATATTCAAATACACTCAAGTAGATATAGAAGTAGAGAAACATAATCAAGCCTAAACTAGTAAAACTAGAAATGAAAGTATGCATGAACATGTGGTACAAATCCATATAAGATTAAAAAATGTGCATAAATTGAGTCTACAGTAGTAGTAGTCAAAAAAATTAGTGTAGTATAAAATGATATAACTCGACAAAGTGGAAGTTATGTATAGGATGCCCCCAATGGAAGAATGTATCAATTCTAAATCAATGTAATTGTGTATGTGACCTAAGTGGGTAGATAATAGAAAATTTTGATCTTTGTGATGGACCTAAGTTCTACAAGAATTTGTGAACACTCAAAGAGAACAAGTGAAGTATTTATGTATGATAAAATTGACTAGACTAGCATAAATAATAAATGTAGTACTTGGAAAATAGAAGGAATGTAAACATGGACATTCATACAATCTAAAATTTTGTATTTTTGTGTGAAATATTTGAATGTTTTTGTAGTTTGAACATATTATATTGTTTTTGTATTGTCTAAATATAAGATAGGTACAAGTAATCATGAAAATGAAAATATATACAAGGAACAAGATAATAGAAACTATATGCTGGTAATGTATAAGTAACTAAGTGTATGTACAAACAAAAATTAGTGCCTCTATAGACCTAAGAGCACAACCATAGGATGTGGATAGTCAAATGGTAGATGTGGTGGGAGATCATCCAATTTAAGATACTAGATTTGCCCAAATTCAAATCAATCATCATCATTTTGATCTTCATAAAATGCCATTTATAAAAGTATATCCTTATCCTTGGCATTATTCTAGATTGTGTGCATTCAAATGGTATGTTGCTCTACTATGTAAGGAGCTTCCTGTGTATTCCTAAGGTAGACCACATTGGACTGTGGGGTATCTATGTGAAACCTATGGTTATCATCTATGCTATCTTTTAGAATCTGAGTTGTGTGTCCCTCATAATTAGATGTCAAACATTTTTAATTTTGATCAAATGTGGTATTTATTGATTGTAACTATGTACTACAAAGTGTGACATGTATATGAGTGCCCATGTTTATGATAAATATAAGTGTGTTGACCACCTTAAGGCCACATGAAATTGGTAGTGTGATATGTCCCAAGGAGTATTAATAATGTATAACATGTTGTATCTCAATCCCTTGATGTCCTATGTGCTATAAGAATGCCAAAGTGCAAGTATCAAGATTAAAATACTCTTATATAATGATGCTAGGGATGTATTTGTCCTTGATAAAAACCTAGATAGTCAATAGATCATTCCTTGAATGTCTGTGTTGGATAAGAGTTCTTCATGGTGCTTATACTAGTGGAGGCAAAGGCTATGTAATTTGAATAACATCTCAAGCCTTGAGTTTATTAAATTTCTATTTTAATTGAGCAAGTATTTTTATCATGTCTAGTGATCCTGTGAAAATTAAAAAATGGCCTATCATTTTGCTATGACAATTTGATAACAGATCTATGGTGAACTATGGGTAATGAAATCAATCCTCTATCAAGTAATATCTATAAAATCTAGTATGGTTTATCCTATGTGCTACCTTCCTAAATTTGTATAATTAGGTCAATATCCATATATGTAAACATATGTACTAAGTGTATAGAAGAATGTGCCTCTAACTATAAGTGAGTGTTTGTGATTATGTCTATGGAACTATGAATTGGTGGTGATGCCTATATAGGAAAAGGCATGAGTGCCTTAGAATCATCTCTGTACTCTCCATAACCTACTAGTGTGAAGCTCAATCCACATAAATAATTATCAGTGTTAATGGGTGTTGTATCATCCTCTATGTTGGCCCGATAATCTATATTGGAGTTTTGGATATATAATTATAATTAAAAACTAAGGTTAATTATGCTCTAAGGATCTCATCAACTACCATAGGCGAGGGAAAATATATGGGAGGAGTACCAGTCTCCATCATGGGTGAAGATAACAATGTTGTATGATAATCTAGAACTAGTGTAAGAATGGTGGTGCTAGATTCACCAAACTCATATGTATGCATCTATTCTATCTAAATAATGTGAGGTGGGGACCCTATGTGAACATCGGATGCCACATCTAGAGATGTACTCATGGGAGTAGGCTCAAAAACTATAAAATATCTAAATGGTTGGTTATCAACCAGACAAGTGTATAAATATCTATCATGTAAAAACTTGACACATATGTGCAAAGTAGATGGTATGACCTCCATGGCATGTATCCAAGGTACCCCAAGTAATAAATTTTAATTCAAATGAGTAAGAATCACCTAAAATTATGTAGATAGGCTTTTGGCCCAACCATGATATCTAATGCAATAGTACCCAATGCCTGTTGAGGAATGCCATCAAAACCTCTAATGTTATTATATGTATTTTGAATAGATACTATATCAACCCAAATAGTCTATAAAAATTTGAGGTTGTATATGTTAATTCCTGAACCACTATCAATTAGAACTCATTTAATAGCAATGGTTTTGATTTTTACTTGAATAAAGAGTGGTAGATTTTGATCAATGAATGAATGTGAGGGAAATCCTCATTATCAAATAACATCCTCAATGTCCTTGATATTGTTCATGATAGATGCAAAATAAGTTGGCTCTATATCATGAGGTAAATATATATGATTGAGTGTTTGAAAAATAATATCTTTTAAAATGGTTTCCTTTTGAAGTAATTCCAATATAGAAATATTAGCTACTATATTTATCAACTGATCCATAATATCATATGTTTTATGATGATATGTAGGTCCCATTATCTTATGTTGGGGATGAGGAGGGGACGTGGGATTATGTTATTCATGTATAGGTAGAGGACACACCTAATTTCATCTAGAAACAACTCAAACTATATGGTCTACTATTTATAGAGGGTGGGTAGTAGAGGTGGGATGTGAACACAGATAGTCAATGGGTCTAGGTGGAGGAGGCATAAAAGGATTCATTTGAGCTATTTTTCATTGATTAGTAACCAAAGGTAGATCAAAATTGGCCATGAAAAAATGCTCTCCATAGAAGGGGGCTCAAGATGAGGTGGACCAATGTGTGAAATAAGTTAAATTCTAACATGATCCATGAAAGGAGTGACATATATGTGAATTAATCTAAAAATTGTGGGTAATAATCATGAAAGACAAACCACAAGACTTTATACCAAAAAGTAGAAAATGACATTTGTCATGGTAATCATGATGAAAGGTTACAAACTAAAAACTTGGTAAATTATAAAAAAAATTAGGAAGGGAAAACCCTAGTGGTACACTAGGGTTTTGAAGTAATATTTTTGAAGTAAGTTAGGTTCACCAAATTATTTAACTTTTTAGGGGACTATGGAGTTTAAAACACTAGGTTGTTAAAGTTTTAAAATAGTAAATCAGGGAATAAATATGCAATAAATAAACCACTAATTTATATAATAATTGACCTAATCTGATTATTTTATAAATGGAAATGAGTCATAAAAGAAATCACTTAGCTATAAATTTATTGAGATGGATAGTTGACAAGTTGTGAATTTGTGTAGAGATTGGGCAGGGTGTCATCAATAGTAATTTAAAATAAAAAATACTCTTGGATGGTATCATGGTCCTTTGGATAGTAGTGCACTATGATAGTGTCCTCTAGGGCATGGTAGTGTCCCTTGTAGGTAAAGATTATGAGCTTTTGGGTGAAATTTAGCTTGAGTTTGAGATACCTATGCTTGTGTGGATGAATTTTAGATCATTATATTTGACTGATTTAGAAGCAAAACCCTATACCTCCATGTTGTTAGGGTATTTGAGGAACTCAAGTAAAAATAGTGTAATTTTAGCTAGATATTTTGGACATGACCTCAACACCCCATCATGTTGAGAGTTTCCTAAATATCAATACCTCTAGAGGGGATCAATCCCAATGTAGTTATCCCAATCTAAGTGCTAGTGCAAGTGCAAGGGAATGATAGTATGAGTGCTGACTTGAGTACTTTGAATGTGACTTGAGATTATAAATATGAGTAATCTAAGCTTATAAATTCTATAGATATATATATGCATAAGTAACTTAGAATAGGGATCAATGACCTTAATTTTCACCACTTATTTCTAAGCTTGTTTGTGTGTATTTGCATTTGATTGCCATCTAGTGGGTAAATGGATAAAAGTGGTGTATATGTACTAATCTGGTGTTTTTCAAGATGTGAAATAGGTCTAGCCTAACCCTAAGGTGTGTTTAAAAATGAAAATATGTTTTTTGGATGATAAAAGTGGTAAGGGATAGTAACACAGTCCCTTGGTCATTAGTGTAGTGCACTAGTGTCCAAAGGGCTGCACTAGTGTCTAGGTGGTAGAATATGATGCACTAAGGGCTTGAATGCTTAGGATATGGTTTGGGACTAATTTTGGATATTTTGGGTTCATTTAGACCCACAAAAAAGCTACATAAGGATTGAAAGAGTCCCTAAGATAGGTTTAGGGCTAAGTTAGGGATAAGGTGGTCTTTAGTGACACTCATTACACTCAAGTGACATTTTATATGGCTACAATTGGGAATATTTGTTACAAAACACTTGGATATAGGGGGATATATTATAAATTATGAATCTTGACAACACAAACATAAAATGACAAGCACTTGTTAACATAGATAAATTTATCATGTGAAAAACCTTTTAGGTAAAAAAAACCCATAGAAAGACCTACTTGTTATTCACTCAAACTGAACTATATCATAATGCAAATATAATTTACAAGGTTATAAACCCTTCATAAAACATATTACTATATAGTATACATGTACATACTTAACAGTGTGTCTTTTTGTATGTAACAACCTTTTATACATATATATGACAAAACTCTAGTTTGATTTTCTACATTAGATCCATAATCTTTGTGAGAATACTTACACTCATAACTAGCTATTTAATTCATTTCTAATGCCTTGCATGCTAAGGAATATTGCATGCAACTAATGGTGTACCAAGTGATGAACATGTAATGTTACTCAACAAGTTCAGATTAGAGAGTCATTAGGGAGTTACTAATATATCTTTAGTCTAACATCTTCAATTAGACAAGTGTAAGTTCTCCTTCATAAAACCTTTCATAGCTCAATATCTTTCACATTTCCTTATGATTCCTTAGTATGAATCCATCATTTTGTAACACATTTTGCACATTGAAACCCTACGTAATTATTAAAGACGATCTCCATACAACATCTTAAAACCATACGAGCTTACATAATTCACCTATGCAACACCCTAAATAATGTATAGATTCATGCAAATTTGAAACATTCCTAATAAAAATGAGGATGACATGAAGACTATCCTAAAAATAACAATGAAGGTTATGTGTATTCATGTTTATGCCTATCAAGGTAATGAATTATTTAGAAACATGAGAAGGAAGAGGTAGTGGATGGGGTATATTATTTGGAGAAAAGAGTATGTGAGGATGATATAGAGGATGCTTGGTGGAGGTGGACATATAGTGGTGGGAAGAAACCCTCAAGAGGATTGGGAGCAAGAGAAATAAATTTGGAGAATGATTATGATCTATGGTCTAATAGGTGGTTAGAATAGGTGTAAATACCTCACCTAGTGGAAGGGAATGTAATGGATTTACACCTCAAAAAAAAAGGATGGTTCTACCATCTAGACCAAATTTGTTAACACTAATCTCATAAACTCTTAACCTAGGTGTTTAATGTAGGAGAATCTAGGCAATCTTGTATCTCCCAAAAATATCTCAATAGTGTTTGTATGGATCTGGGCCCAAATTAGAAACATAAATGTGACCTAAAGGGACCAATGAAACTTCAAAAGGCCCCTAGAATAGAGGAATTATGATTTTAGTCACTGAGACAAAGAGTTATCTATCTCATGATGAAAATTTTGATTAATGTAATTTGCCTAAAAAAATTGTGCAATCCAGGTCTCATTTTGATCATTTTCAAGATCTAAGGGATTTCAAGAATCCATTCATGAAGGAAAAAATGAAGGGAGAGATTTCAATAAGGTAGGTTGGAGTGAGAGAAGTCTTATGGGGAAGAGTGTAGGTACTTGCTAAGAGAGCACAAAAGAGTAGAAAGTTATATCTAGTCCATTGAAATATTGTTAGATATGTTATAACTAGATTAGAGTGAGTGAATGTGTGGTTTTAACCTATGTAATTCCTCAATAAATGTAAATAAAGTAGTTTCCTTTGTTTTATAGTTTCATATTGGGTTGTGTGAGTGTCCAGTGTGTGTATGGGGTTAAAGGATTAAAGGACAAGGTTTTATTTCATTTGACCCCCTATCCTTAACTTCATCACATATAAATGAGGGATTAAGGATGAGAATGGTGGGGATCTAGTGTTAAAGTAGATATAAATATATATTATTAGGGATTTTGTATATATTTAATGTATGAAATACATTGAGGTGTATGTTGTCATATACGCTCTTGAGTGTTCAACTTCAATCACACATTATTAGTTCATGGACATGTATTTATAAGAGAACAAGCCCATACATTATTCACATATAGTTGTTTTTATCTTATTATTGAGTATAGTGAATTTTTTTTATCATTAAGGGATTCCTTTTTCCTTCTTTTCATGTTTGTGTATATTTTAGGGCATGGTAGATTTTTTGAGCAAATGAGATTATTTCAAAGGTCAAGGATAAGAAACCTTCGTTTAAGACTAGGGTAGATAAGTGAAAAGTGATGTTCATTCACAATATTTCTCTTGAGCTATGCCATCATGTGACTTGGAATAAAATTTCCAAAGATACATGAGATGCATTGAATGTCTTCAATCATCCATACAAAGGCCACATATTTATATTTTTGTTAGCCTATCCATTAACTAAATATCCAAGGACATGTTAACATTATAGTCTATTGTCAATATTATTCTTTACATGACATTACATAGTCTTAAAAAGTATTAATCAAGAGAAAATTTACAAAATAAGGAGCATAACACACATAGTAAGATGATAAAGTTCACACATCATTAAAAAAACAAGGATAATTTCAAAAGAAACATTTTATCAGATATGATAGTGAAACTATCCCAAGAGAAGAGACCTTACAATGTATTTTAGAAGTTCTAATTTATAGAGAGTGGTGTTATATATTCCTTAATGTCTTTAAACGTTATTTAATACCTTCATTTTCATATTTTTTTGATTCGAGTACATACCCATTACACATTTACTTCTCTTCAAATGTCTATCTCTTTCAATTGTATATAAAACTACTTAAAGTTGACACATTTATTACTTCTATTATTTTCTATTTTCAAATAATAACTTGGATTTGACTCAAATAATTATAAAAATATTTCACATATATAATTAACCACCATACATTCTTATATCTATCTAATCTCTACCTAAATTTTGGATCATGAGTTAATCAAGTTTGACCCTTAAGTTTTTATGAGGATTGATGATTACCAATCCAAGATGAAGGACATTGAGCATCAATTTATAAGTGTGGGAAGGATTTTGTGAAAGAAGGTGAAAAATTGTTGGAAATTGTTATTAAGAGTATCAAAGTGTCATATGATGTTTTTTTCCATTTTTAATTTGGATCTAGGTCATGAATAAGGATACTCTATAGTATGAATATTTTAAAGAATCATGTTAAATGTTGATTATGACACAATATAATATCATGAAAATCTAGAATTTGTTAGGTTAAGATAAACATGATAACATATCTTAAGGAAAGTGTATAATAATTCTAAGTGTAATGGTGATAAAGAAGGGCATCCGACGGAGGGCCAAGGTCCTAGTGGAGGTGAGACAATGAATGGAACTTAAAAATGGAAATCAAATAAGGGAGATCACAAAGGAATCAATAAGGTTAGAATTTTGGTAAGGTCATGGATTGTGTGGAACTAGTACATGTTATATGGTATGTTAAGAAGAAAACTCATGACTATCACCCACAATCACATGTAGATACATATGAAAAATTTAAAATAAATAAACACATATATGTTCATGGTAGAATTAATCCCAATATATTAGTGATGTTTAGATGATTAGGAGGCATTGGTGTCTCTCACATCAAGAATACAATACAATGGATTATAAAATGGACTAAATGGACCAAATAGATCTAGGTCAAGATCAACCTTCATATTTACACTCTGACACATTATATATAAGTATGTTTAGGATATAATAAATCTATATTTATTAAGACTATTGAGTAGAAATACAAAAACCATATTTTGAGGATAACCAATAAATGCATTATTATTTATAATAAATTATAATTAGGTTATAGATAGTGATGTTAACATAAGGTTTTATTTGCCTATGTGATGCACACTTTGTAAAAAGAGATGAATCATGAATATACACTAGCCTAAGTAAGCTTAGTCAAAGAAAGATGTTGGCAAGTTGGAAAGAATAAAAATGATGTGCTTACAACATAAACATCCCCCTTTAGATAAACTTATAAAAAATAAAAAAGTAAGGCAAAACCTCTAATATGGGTCTCGATAACTAGGCCATGCTAAGTACCCATGTATAATAAGAATAAAGAATGAAACAATAAGGAAAATGAATGATTTGGAGATGATTCTTCTTAAACTATACTTCAAAAAATTTCCAATGTTCAAGTGTATCACAATGGGTACATAAAAATGGTGTGATATAGATTTCATAGTATAAATGTCCATGAATAAAAAACAATACTAATGCCCTTATGGATGCTATTCCATCCTATTGGAATTCATGGGTATCAAGTTATTATAACTTTCAAGTCAAGAAAGAAATGGTGTTGAATATGAGGATTTATATGAAATTGTGGGATCTCAAATTTTAAAAAACACACTAAATAATTTAATAAATATATCTTAGATGATCAAATCATAAGGATAATGGAGTCTCTACTCAATTATCCTAGTAAGAAATTACTAAGTTTTATAAAACAAACTCATGTTCTCAAGTGAAACCAAGCTTAATAAGTGTCCTAGAAAATTGATGTGTTGTGTGTACACATATGTGAGGTGTAATAATATAATAATGTGAATTTATTTAGATAACATAAAATTGGGAATATAATTGCACCATTTTGTGCTCTCTCTCTCTCTCTCTCTCTCTCTCTCTCTCTCATTTTATTTTTCATGCCCAAGGACCTAATCATTTTTTTGATTTTTTTTGCTATGAGATGTGTAGAGTTAGTAGTATATAGTTTATAAAATGATGTAATTAAAATATATTTGGTAAAATATAGATTCTAAAATAAGTTTGCATTACTTAAGGAGAATTAATAGATACTAGCTTTGAAAATAACTACAAAAAATAAATTTAGTGGTCGATAGCTTCAAACAAAATTTGGTTGAACAAATATGGTTTCTATAATACCATGTTAGATTTTTGGGAAGGCTAATGGTATGTGTGGATATATACAAGCTCTAGTATCTATAGATAATCAACCTCAAAAATATCACCCATGATTGCATGTGCATACCTCTGAAAGATTTGAAATAAATAAACATAGATATGTTCAAGGTTGAATGACTGCCAATATATTAATGAAGCTCAAATGTGCAGGAGGGTAATTATCCATTCTTATATGACTACAATATAATGGACATAATGGATCCAAATCAAGATTAATCTTCAACCATACCTTCTAATTTCTTATATAGATAAACAAGGAGGTTTAGGCTACAAAATAATATCTATTTATTAAGGACATTAGCTTAAAATAGACAAAGCCTTTCTTGAGGATAACCACTAAATATATTCTCATTTATAATAACATAAGGTATACTCTATCCATAATTACAATCCCATCTTAGAAAATATAATATACACTAACATATAAGAATAAGAACAAAGGGTGTTACTACTACAAAAATATGGGACATAAAGAGAGAATTTACATGAATAACATGCATGATCTCATCGAGAATAATGGTAATCTCAAGCACCCTCAAGGTAAAGGTGGTGGTAAGGTATTATTATTTTTTGTAGTTATAAAGATTTGCATGCTCACACATTTAGATTTGAGTGGATATTTGAATTGAGTTCTACCCCCAAAAAAGGTTAAGGATGCAAATATGTTTTCATCACTCAAGAAAGTTTATAATGAAAATATTTATATTGCAGACAATACAACATTGATAATTAAAGGAAATAGTGATCAATTTCTAAGTGATGCTATTAATGATGCTTATCACATTCTTGAAAGTAGTTGTAATTTGATATTTATATATCAAATAAATCTTAATAATATGATATTAGATAAGCATGTTAAAGATTACATGTTCATTAGATTTGACATGCTCTAAAGATTCATCATAAATTTTAATTGGTGGTGAATATTGATGATGATAATTGCCTTTGGAATTTGAGATTGGGTTACTTGAAAATTTAAGCATGTAGTTGATGAGTCTTCTAAATAGGGTCAACAATATTCCATCTATTTATCCTACCAAGGGTATGTTATAAGGCTATTTTCTTAGGAAGCATCACCAATTTTTTTAATTATAATGGGAAGGCTTGGTGCGTAAAGGTGTACATAAGAAACATTAACCACCTCTAAATATATTTTATATAATGAAATATATTAAAATGGATAACATTATTAATTTTCAATATTTTATTGTGCATTTAATATTATTTTTTTGTAATAAAATTTTACTGAAAAATAATTCCATTTACAACATCCTAACTCAAGCACTAAATATAAAGTTATAATTTTAAATATAAAGGAAAAATTGAAAGTTCCAATCATGAGTCGTCTAATAAAAAAATCTTTCCTTATTTTGTAAAAATGTTAAAAAAAAAAATTCATAAAATTTTAAAAATAATAAAAAAAACTAAAATTGGAAAAACCATATCCATAGAAAACATGTATAAAAACAATATCCAAAATAGATATAATAAAAAAAATCCTTGCTAGAGAGGATACACATAAAAAAAGGGTATGTTGTAGAATTTTTTATTTGTATTTTTAGTGGAATTTTTATTTTAAAAATACTAGTTTTTTTGGTTTAATGTATATTTTAGTATTGAAAAATTGATCACTATTTTTTATCTTTGATGTATTTCTACCCATTCTCTTATTTCACTGAAGCATTTCATTTTTATATTTTTGATCAAAACCCTAGTGAAACTTGTGTCATACACTAACCATTAATTGATCACTATTATATATATATATATATATATTCTTGTATATTCAATTATCTCTTACACCAAGTTAATCTAGTATTATTTACTATTGAGGCATATTTTTTATAGTTGAACATATTCCTTTTTATTGTTTCTTTATTGTTAGGGAAAAATGAACTGAGTGTATTTTTAACTTATGTCTTAATTTCCTTCTTTCATATTATTTGTCTCTAGTCATGTGTAGAAATTTAGAATAACATCCATTACTACCCATGATAATTAATCCATTGTTATAAGAACTTGATGAGGAAGCACTTCAATTTGGTGTAAAATTTTACGCTAGTAATCATGATAAAGTCTAAGCTATTTAGATATCAGATAATGCTAATATTTAGGAAAATTTATCAACAATAAAATAAGTCACAATAATTTGGTATTATTGCTGAATATGCAATTGTAAAATATTCATCACCTTTTGCTACTAATGAAATTGAAGATGTAGTGCTATTTTGGGATATTTGTAGCAACAAAATAACTCAATAACATTAATTTTGGACCCTAATGTTTCCTTTGACAATAAAATTACATCTTACTTTGGTAATGATACTAAAATTGAAGGAAATGAGAAAACTACACCATAAAATAATCATGCTCATTCCACCAACTATTATTTCAAGGGAAATATTCTAACATTTGATATAATTGCTCCTCTTAAAGACAATAAAAAATGTTTAAAAGATATAGTTATTTGGAGAGTTATTCATGAGTGTCACATTGGAAACCTTGAGTTGACACAATTGGACTATTGTGACAATGATCACAACCTTTAAATTTTTGGTATCAATTATTTGTGGATGGAATGAATACTATTTTTTACCCCTATGTACATGGTTTATGCAGATGAAGAGGGAAAATTTATGCTACACAATCCTGCATATTGTGAAATTAAATATCTCTTGTATTCCATTGATTTGTAAAAAAATGATCATAAAAATTATAATATTTTGAGACAATAAGCTAGGGTATCCACCATTAGAGAGAGGAGGATATTTTTTCAACATTGACATGAAAAAAATCATTCATTTATATAGGTTTGCAAAACCAAATCATGAATAGAATCAATTTTATCATCGGCATGCATGTCTGCATTTATTACTATTTTTTTTGTAGTATTTATAAAGAAGACTCATTGAGAATTTTATATCACTTTGAAATTTTAAAGTCCTATAATATGTTTTCACTTGATTTTTTTTATTGTTGTGAGGATGTTATTGATAGAGGTCAAAAATTTATCAAGGGTGTTAATTCCCATCTAAACATGTTTTACAAAAAAAATGATTATTGATACCAAGTGATATCATTCACGGTATGAAATTATATTTTATATATATTTCATTTAATAATTATAATTTTTTAAATTAAGTTTTGATTTTGATATAATATTTGTATCAATTAATTGTTTAATGTTATGTGTACTATTTGTTGGTAGAGGTTATGTTGATTTTTTTGTTATCTCTATTAGAATGTGGAGTCCAACCAATTGGAATGAATAATTACTCTTTTTCCTCTTTATCGCTACAATTGATACAAAGCACACATTTTTCCAAATTTTTGAAATGAAAGGTGACAAATAAGTCATCATTGCTAGATTAGATGCCTCTATAAGATACAATACACAAAATATATTACCTACATACCTCTGAGTCTTACAACCACATTGATTACTTTATCACAAAATTCATCTTATATCAAATAAAGTTCTAAAATAACTTTATCTTTTAAAACATGATTCATATTGAAACTTATCTGGAAATACCATTTTCAAATGAAATATTCATGGTTAATTTGAAACTATTATTATGCATTCTATGCTACTTGATATTGTTAAGCATGATAACCCATTGAAGTTCACTTTGAAAGGTTATGAACATTTGAAGGATTTTTTTTTGTATACACGGCTAATGTTATTTCATAGATTATGTAGCTTCAAATTTAGATGATCATACCCAACCTTTGGTAAATGGCATGTGGGACCAACATTCAAATTTCACTATATTCATAAGAGTCTACAACCTTGTGTTTGTGTGTAATTTTATTGGTATGTTCACCAATGTAACACTATTTATAATAGCTATGGACTAGAAGCAAGGACTAATGTCTCCCATTCCAAGTTGTAATTAAATTATTTAATATTAGATGAATTCACATATAATTTTTGTTCTATTTTTTTTTCAATCACCAATAATCTCAAATTTATATTATTCCAATGTTAAGATATTTATTTTGTTTCAATTTTTTCAATGACATATGTCTGCAAGTGTATTACATTATTTTTGTTTATATTATTTATGCAACACAATGTTTTTTTTATGATCAAATATTATAATCTACAACACCTTGTGTAATATTAAAATTATAATTTTTTTAGTGGAATATTTATTTATTTGGATTTATAAATACAAATTAAGACTTGTTTATTATACATAACCTTTTGGAGTAATCATGAATATTAAACTTGTTTTCAAAGTGAGATGATTCCCTTATCAAATTAATAACTCAATTAGATATTTTCAAGGATGAAATATTTTCAAGTTTATCCTTGAAAATAAATTTCAATTACTTTTTTTAAGCTCAATATTAGCTTTTTATTAGAGTCAAAACTAGTTTTGGGACACAATAGAAGGCCCAGTCTCCCAAAAAGGTTAAACTAGAAAACTCTAGAAAGATTATAAGCTAAAAAAGCTCAAGATATTAGAAAAAAATCCATAGATATCTAAATGAAACTTAACCCAAAGTAAAAAACTAAAATTCCTATAGGATTGAAATAAAAACCAAACAATAGTTTCTCTTAAACAAGACAAACCTAAACTTCAAATCATCCTTCTAATGCAACTAACTACCTACCCATAATGGATAGTAAGGATTCCATCATCCATTTAGTTCCTCCATTGATGGAATTCATTTCATCAAGTTGTAACCTTTTTGATTCCATTTTTATTCCTTTTTTCCCTTTCTTACCATAGTTTGGGGTCTTCAAAACACTAGGCTATTGAGATATTTAAAGTATATCCTTACTCACCAACTCTTCTCCTTCTTCCTCCCAACCTTCCTCCTCTTTCTCCTTAGATAATTCCTTCTACTAAGAATTTTTATTGATAAATGATCTTTGCCTTTAATCACTATCCTAACATTCTATAGATTCTCAATTTTTACTACCTTGGAAAAAGAAGGCTACTCTTTCTCCACATTGAAGAGAGCCTTCATTGTCGATACAACCTCACCTGACTGAGGACTAATCTAAAATTCCTAAACATGCAAAGAAGGATTCTCAATAGAATTAGTTTTTACAAGGTTCAACAAACTTTGGACCAAATCTCAGTTTGGATAACCAATGTTCCTAACCCATTTCTTCATAATAATTGTATAAGATCCTTTAAAACCTTTCTCAGGGAAAGAAACAATCTTATGATGAAATTGATTACACTTGAAACATCTGAAGGGAAGTCCTTAAAAATTAAAAAATTTAGTCCAAATTCTCAAGGAAGAAGAAATTTGAACCAAATGGTGAAGATGTTTGGATAAATCCATCAATAGACACACCCTGACATAGTTAAGATTATCCTTAATGGATTCATCAATTTTTAAAAATTATCCTAATTTAAAAACCAAAAGTTAAAAAAGACTAGGATCCCTCAAGACTAAAGGAAGATTATAAAATATTACCCATATCGGATCTTGAGAGATAACCATAATAGATGAATCAAAAAGGGGGCCTAAGGACCAAAAAACACACCCTGCTTGCCGATAAACCATGGCCCATTCAAGCACATAAACTCTCTATCTTATAAAGATTAGAACACCAATAGAAAGAAGACATTATATAACATTGAAAGAGAAGGGGTTTTTAATGATGACTAGGTATCTTTTGACCATTGTAACAACACTTCTCAGGAAGGGCATTTTCCTATACATCTACCAATTAAAGATTTCTTCCCCCTTTCCAAGCTAATTGTTGAAAGCTCAAAATCAAATATTTATAAAATAGGGGGATTTTCAAAAAAAAAAAAGGAACATCACCTAGGTAGGCTATTTAATGGGTTCCTTTTTTTGATAGATGTTCTACTTCATCCCCCTTTAAACCATCCACCCTATCTCTTCCTTCTACAACTGCCTCTTCTAAAGAAACCTGACTTCTATTTTGAAGAATAGGGTTTGAATTAGGATGAACTTTAATAATGAATTATTTTCAAAAAAATCTACATTAATGAAAAGGATTAGTTTTATTCTTTCAATTAGAATACATTAGATTCTTAGTAGAAACACTTTCCTACCCTTTTGATGAATTGGAAACCTATTGCTTTGGAGTGGCACCTCCACCAGGCCAGCCTTTGTCTTCATCAAAAAAATCCTACACTAAATATTGCACAAATTTATCTAAGGGATCTTTACTTGAAGCAGACTCAGGTGTGAATAGGCCTTTTTTGACTTGAGCAAGCCTATGATTATACCGACCAAACCTAGCCACTGAAGCTTCCACTCCCAACCCTACCCCTAAATCCTTGCCTTCTTCCAAACCTAATCTCTTATGACTACCAATATCATATCTTCCCTACACCTTGATGCTTCCTTCTCTCCCTTTAATTCCACACCTCTGCTAGTATCTTACATAAGATTATTACCACCCTTCATCACTGATGCCTACCCATTCATGCCTTTTATTGACTGTACTTGCATTCTGCCTAATGATGCCCTAGTATATTTCATATGTGCCTACATAGATAATATTATATTTAAAATCTCAAATACTTATTAAGGTCAAGGATGAATTTATTTTTTAAGGAAATGAGGTCAAATTTTATATTTTAGGTTGTAAATTGGTGGTTTTCACATAAAGAATTTTAACATTTTAACCATGTCAAACCTTGTCAAACCATTTACATAAAAAAAGGATAATGTTTCCCATTTCAACTTAAAAATCAATCAGATAAGCTCAAGGATGAATAAATTTTAGAGGGAAATGATTTTTAACTAGCAAACAAATATTTACATTCATCAATGAACTTTAACTATCATGCATGTATTATGAGGGCTTATTATCTTTGTATTATTTGTGAATATCATGTTATAAATATTATTAATACCATATTTTAATATTTTATAATGTTTTACATTTTATCTCACCCTTCAATCAACTTATTCAATTCCCATTTTATTTCCCTATCTATTTTCCCAAGTTGTGTGTTATTCTTAGTGTGAAAAAATGAGTCTAAACTAATTGATACTTGATAGACTACTACTTAGGAAATGATACATATATTTATTATAAACCTAATATGAAATATTAAAATAATAATATATCTTATAGGAACCATCAGATGTAAAAAAAAAAAGATATACAACACGAGATTGTAATGGCTAGCTAAAATCAAGCTAGGAACATACCAACTATTTCATGCAAAGTGATAAAAATATCACCTTTTTTAATTTAAGATGCCATATTGTGTCTATAAAAATATATGGTAACATGTTTTAAATTACACAAAGAAATACAAAAATGAAAATAGTAAATCCATGAATGATTTTCAATCATGATTGACAATATTTATGCACACACACACATTTAAAAAGATATAATTCCATCATAAAAAAATATAAGGTCATTTTATAGTCATTATTTATAATTAAATTATTCATGTTCATCATATACCATAGCTAAAAAGGGATAAACTAGTCCATATTCTTGGCAAATTCACATATTGTCCAACACATGTGTGTTATTCGGTTTTACCCTAAACATATAATTCCATATCCACATAAAATTGTTTCAATTAGATTCATACATGAATTCCTAAACTACTGTATTTAAATAATGTTTTATACATGGATAATAAGACTAAAGAAAAACATCTAGGAACATTAAAGAGTGTGTAGCTTCAAATCTTAATAATTCTATTTATAGATGACTTTGACGTCATTGAGATGACTAAAAGAGATAACTATCCAAATTTACTAAGTCGGTCATGGTGTTATGTTAAAGGAGGAGATACATGGTTCAAATAGTGATATATGAGCTTAAATAATGATGAGTTAATGGTGGTGATACGCTTAGATGAAAATTTCACTACCGCATACATGGAAAGTATAGACATACAATAATATGATAATAATTTTTTAAAAATTTCTACACAAAGAGATGAGCCATAATAACCCCTATAAGAATAAGAGGAATTATATTGGAAAATAAAATAAGTATAATCTTGAATTTTAACATGAAAAAGACATGCAAAAATAATATGAAATTACTAGAATAAATCACACCATGGTAAATAAAGGTAGTATGTGTAAATATTTACCAAGAAGTAGTATGATTAGATGTGCTCCTATATAGGTAAAGACACAATAATGGGTACTTAGTATTGAAAAGGTGAATAAGCCAAATAAAGTGATTGGAGTGATGTGTTGGGTTAAAAGGAAGTTGGAAATACAAAAATCCAAGAGATTTAGATAGTCAACATCATGTTCCTAGAAATAGTGATAAGCTACAAAATAACAAGAAGATGGACTTTGAAGAAGTCATGGATAGGTCTATGATGTAAAAAAAGATTAAGAAAAGTAGAGTTAAGGACATCAACCATGTATATTTATGAATGTATTTAGTGGATATGGAAGTAGGAGAAACTAAACCGTACATAGAGTGGAAAAGATGGGTTGAACATAGTACATAAATATAGTGCACACAACTCCATTGCAAGTAACATATATATGAGTCACCAAATCCAAATGATGCATTGTGAAAGGCATACATTGGATGTGTAACCATGTAAAAGTGGGTCCAAAATAACATAAAAGTCCTCTAGAAGGTTTTATAATTGCAAGAGTGGATGCATAATAAGAATGAAGTTTTCAAATTATAACAAAGAAGAACCATAAAATGGCTTGCAGCCATAAATTTACACCAAAAACATTTATTTTCTTTCTAGGGTAGTTTTGTTTCTATAATTTATTATATTATAATTTTTTATTTATGGAAAATAAGTGAGTTATTTATCCAAAGTGTAAAAATGTTTTAAAGAACAAAATCATGAAATTCAAAAATCCAAAAAAGTGTTATAAAAATAATAGTTGTGCATGCATGAGGCATGCATGGTTCTTAAGATGAGTTTATAAGTCTATTCAGGGGACTTGGATGGGACCCCAACAGTTTTCACACCAAATGTCTAGTTTTTGAGGTAACACTAATTATCTACACTAACTCTCTTGTAGACTCCTTGTATATGGAAGAGACTTAGGATTATCGGGGTGCATATAAAAGACAAAATGGGTCATGTATAAAAAAATAGAAAATTATGAGTAAACATAGAAATATATAATTAATGTATAAGTAAATGAAATTTTTTTATGAGGGAAAATATGAATTTTCCATTTAGATGGAGATAAAATAGGTTCACATGGTGCATGAAAAAAGTGACTTATGGTGCACTAATGGAGAAAGAAAGGAAAACTTTGAAAAAATAAAGATGATTTCATGCGACTATTGAAAGAGTGAGAACATATAAGTTTAAAATGGATGGGATTTGGTGGAAAGGAAAAGATTAAAAAAACATAAAATAAAATAAAGGCATTTTAAAATCCATTTGTAAATTTTTTTGAAAGAAAGTTAAGTGTTAGGGATGAACTAAGTAAGAAAATTAGAAGAAGAAGGGAATGATATTATATTGAGAGAGGGTTGGGAATTTGGGGTTAGTGATAAATAATCTCAATGTGGTGAATAAAAATAGGTGAAGAGATATTGAGAAGTGATAATGGTGATAATAAGGGGTCAAAATTAAGGGAAATAAACTAGTATGGGGAAACCACAAGGCAAGATAAAATAATTAAAGCTGAGCAAGAGGGGTAGGCTTGCATATTCCTCCTAAGGGAAGATACATAGGATAATGAAAATAGAATAGTATAGGATTACCATCTATAATAAAAAATAAGAGAAATTCAAGCCAAGAGAAAAGCTTAGTAGGAATAAAAACATAGAAAGGAGTTATAGGAAACATAGGGAATGACCCAAGAGATGGAAATAAGGTCAATTTTTTTGCTAATGCCTTATCTTAGAGGGGTGAATAAATAGGAGTTGAATACATTGATTTAATCATATAACATTGAATAAGTGAACCATAAGTAGGTAAAATACAAGAGCTAATTTTTGGAGGCCAATTTTCCTAGGAAGAATGGATAAAAGGCATGGGAATGGTTAGAAGTGCTCGAATTCCTAAAAGTATATGAGCTCCCATATTTTTATGACAATATTTTTTTGGGATTTTTATTATCATGAACACATGAATGAAGATTATATATTAGTGTAAGGGGAACTAGTTTGACTTCTACACTCATTACCAAGGTCACAAGATTTCTAAATGAGGGGTAATATTTAGCATTGGTGCTAAATAATCAAGAAGCATGTGAATAAGATAAAAGGAGAATGAAACTAATAAGGGATATACACATATCAAACATATTTATTAATGATAAGGTAGTTAAAGTGGTGGAAATATTTCTCACAAAAAATTTCACAACAAAAAGGAGATGGAATTATATCGACTGCCACATGCAACATCTTGCATATGTGATTGGCATGACACATGTAAAATATAATGTAGTTACTCATGTTACACAAGATATGATTTATATAATTAATGAGGTGAAAAAATGAGTATATTTTTAGTATGTCACATAATTTATCATGAATATACTTCATGAATTTTGAGTTCCTAAGGAGAAGGGATTCACATCACTAGGTACAGGAAACATTACTAGTGCAAGGAGGTTATAGGTTTAGTTTCTAGGGGATGGTTACCATATAAAATGTACAAAAAATTAAAAAGAGGTGGTATAACTAGTTATTAGTGACAATTTAGGATGAGTAAAATATTTCACCATATATGCATATAACATATAAGGTTTTTTCAATATTCAAGGTGATGGAAGATTTCACCTTAAAAATGCATATTGGAGGAAGTAGGAAGTATTTGGCATGGGATAAACTACCTTATGTTGTAACAAATAATTAATTAGAGTGATGGTTAGGCCTATTTATGGGAATTATATGCATAGAGGTGTGTGTAGAGCTGGTGGATGCTTTGATGTTGATGAAGTTATAATTGTTTAGAAGGGAATAAATGTGAGAGACACACATGATGAAAATGGGAGATAGACCACTGATATATATTTTGAAAGATGGATAGAATATAAATTTAGCCCTCATTTTCAAGCCAAGGAAGAGAAGGCTTATGGAAGTAATTAAGACATGCTTAGGGGTCTCAATTAAGATATTATTTAGAACATGAAACCTCTTGAATACACAAAAAAATATGCAATAAAATGAATCACACAAGACTTAGATATTTATTATATTACAAGAGTATAAAAATGTAACAAGCACAATAACAATAATAACACTGAAATCTCACAATGAGATGCATTATAACTCTAGATTAGTAGACCCCTCTTCTCTAACTCACATTATTTAAAAGTATAGCCTAAATCTTAAAATAATCATTGATGATTATTTTAAAGCCATAATACACTGGATAAAATCCCTTGCACAAGTGCATGGGCATGATCATATAGGCACAAGGTCTACCTATTTACATTAAGTTATTTACACCCACTAATAATAACTAATACACCTTAGTTCACTACCAATATTAAATGGCTCTCAAAATTCCAAAGTGCCAACACATTACAACTTAAAAAATCATGGATTAATACATCTTAGGAAAATATTAAATGAATCCATATCTACTTCCCAATATCTAAAGGATTAAATGTTAAATAATTAGTAATGGATCCTTTCATAACACATCACAAGAAAATGTACACCAACCAAATGTGCATGATTTTTTTTATAATGAAGTCAAGAGAATTTGTAAAAAAAATGCATTGAGAAAAAGCTTTGCACCATACTCCTCATGTATGTCAAGAAAATTATCATAGATTAATGCACACACCCCAAATGAATGATAACTCATAACATAACTTGTGAATTAAAGAAAAAACTCTTACAATAAACCTCATTAACTCTTTTGCTCCAATGGTCAAGAACCAATCTCTTCAGTGACCTAAATAATACTATGTTTCTCTATAATTTTCCATAGGCTTATAGAAAATGTACTATAAGTAACTACAAGACTGTGCTTGTGAAAAATACTAACATAGTATCTTTCAAAAATCTTCACAAGATTATTTAGACAAATAATAAATACAACTTCATGCAAAAACAAATGCAAGGAACATTTTAAACATATGCCCACTTATAGGCAACATAAAATTACACATCACACATACACACAAAGGTGATATAAAAAATATAAGGAAGGCTTGTGTAATATATAATACTTTCATAAAATTAAAAAAAAAATGTGCACAATAAGGAAATCTCACAAAACAGCACTAATAAAAAGTTCATAATTTATCATATATTTGGTCGATGTAAGATTGAAAATGAACCCATATGCTCTTGCATCAAGAAGCCTTAGTAAATATCCTAAGGAAATCAATTATGAATACAATACATTTTGTTATAGGTTTAACATTAATGAAGAATTGACACAAGAAGGATTACATAGGGCATGGGAATTACCTCATGTGGAAGGTAAAGGTAAATAAAATGTTATGGAGAGGACACCTTTAAATAAGGTTCCCTATCGACAAGAAAGGATGGATATGGGATATTTTATAAACATATTAGAAGTTATTATGATAGTAAAATCTCAACATATGGAGTCTCTAGTAAAATAACCAAGTTAACATATCTTCAAAAATCTAACCATCATTTTTTTTGAAAAATCAAGGATATAAAGGTTTAACCAATCATCAAATGTGTGTTTACTTATATCAATCATACCTTCATCGCACTATATGATTAACTTATAATTGTTTGGAATGATTATAGAACATCATGTAAATTGTTAAAGGGTATTAAGCAAAGTTATTACAAAAGATCATTGAGTCCATATCCAATCACTATTTTTTTTTCCAAAGTTACCTCAGGGTTAAAACTTCAGCTTAATTAATTGAGGAATAAATATTCAATTGGAGATTGATATGAGACAAATCACTACTATATACTAATTAATATGAATTAAGATAATTCATTCACCTTAATTTACCTTAATAAAAATAAGGTATTTTGATATTTCCTCTCTAGGGTATCTAATCAGGGTCACAAAAGTCTACTTGGAATTATGCTAAGGGTGATGTTGTATATAAGAATTATAGACTTCACTTAATCACTATTTAGATAAAAAATGTTCAAATTAATATTTCTAACTATCTAGGATTTGTTGTTATGAAAAATGAATTCCTATATATATGCATACATTATTTGATGTTTTATCACCTTGTCCAATACAAAAAATAACCACTCATTTAACATTTCAATATGATCTAACAAAATTATTTACAAGGGAAAATACAATGATTACATGTGGGATTTATCACAACTCATATCACCTAAGTCAATAGTTGAACTAATACAACTTCTAAAGTTTAAAATCACCAACATGGTAAATTAAACCTTTATGAAAATATGCCTTGTCATTTCATAAACAAAAATAAATTAAACCTCTATGCAAATGTGCCTTGTCACTTTATAAATCAAAATTTAGATTCCAAAAAAAAATCATGCTATATTTGGTCTAATATATAATACATCAATTACCATTATACTCAAGAGAATCAAAATAATTCACCTTTTCCAAAATAAAAAAATTGTAAATAATCTCTTTTCACATTATATAATGAAGAATTTTTATCTATAGTATGAATGAGAATTATAATGACATTATTAATGCCTCAACCAATTATTAGGCAAAAATTATATCCATGCAAATCAAGATGTGCCATTTCATCCATTCAAAGTGTGACAAGTACAAAATTATCCCACCCTATGATGATAACATTGAATAAACACGAATTCTTATCTACAAAATTTATAAAATAAACTTCATATCCTATATTGAGATTAAATTTCACAATTATATATATATATATATATATATATATATATTTATATAATTTCCTAACCAAAGATATACAAATTTATTTAACAAAATAAATCCAGATAATTATTATTAATAAGCTCATACTCATAATCATTAACAACATTGTCATGATTCACTCTAAAACTATATTGCATTGATAGATTAGAGGATTGAGTATTAATTTTAGGGTATTTAATAGTATCTCCAAAGTACCATTTATCTAACCCTAAGATAGTTATAATATACATGTACAACATTCAAGAAATAAATCTAGGACCTAATTTACCCAAATGAAGAAATTGACATTTACTAAATCTTTAACAAATGTACATAATCCTTTCTTCTAACATAATATGGGAAATCAAATATAATAACAACCTCATGATTATTAAGTATACCAAGTACCAATAAACATAGTCATAGACAATTATTAAAATTGCTTGCTTCAAATAGAGTAATAAATATATGCACTTAAACATTCCCAACAATCTAATTATCAAAACATGATAAGTTATTTAGATAAAAATAAAGGTACCATACTTCACCCAATCCCATCAAGTATATAGATGCCTATAATTCAGTAAGATAGTAGTGGTTTCAAAATGAAATGATCATTCAAGTAAAAATAAGTGCTTAATTTTATCAAACTAACTTAAAGGAATAATACCATGGTTTACACATAACCACAGTTCCAAGTATCTCCTAAGATACTAGTCCAAAATGTATGCATTAGCTATTATGACCCTTCATGTAAGGTGTTAAAATTTATGGTATAATAAAGAAAATTAATGATTTAGTAACATGTAAGTATTTTTTTAAGATAAAATAAATTACAAAAAAAAATCAATGGATAACATAGTCAAGGAACCCAAAGTATCTATATCTGACTATTAATATATCTGGATAGGGTCCGAAATTGTGTTAACTACCTTAATAGAAACACCCAACATAAATTCATAAATAAACCTATGAAATATTAAAAAACATAAAAATGATTTAAAAATTTAGCATAGATAACTCTTTAGATTAATAACATTAGCCTAAATCTGCTAGTATAATAACAACTCTCATCCACAATGTGCCTCACCCACTATCCCTCTACGTACTTAAATATATAAAAGAGGAGGTTAAGTTTAGGGTTAGGGTTTTGGAAAATGGTTATAAATAAATAATAAAAACCTATTATTAATATATTTAAATTAAGTATTTACTTAATGGATAATATTTTCTAATAATGGGTTGTGGATAAACATGAACCAATTAGTGCCCACTCATGAATTATAAATGAATACTATAAGTGCATATTAAAACCATAATATAGTGTATGAGTAATTAAATACACTAACATCCCATTCCTTCACTACCAAAATTTGCATGAGTGAAAGCTTCAATCAAGGGTTTTGTGAAGATGTACATAACCTAATAACATACTAAAAAAAAACTTAAAGTCAAATACCTTGTCATGTATCAATTAATGAATATAATGCATGTGGATATCAATGTGCATTTTATGTTGGAACCACATTAGTTGGTGAGAAATGTGGATAACACTTTGATTATCACACCAAAGTGATGTGGGTTGGGTATGTAGAAATCCAAATTATGAAAGGAAGTAAAAAATCCAAAATAACTCATGGCTAATAGTATTATCTCCAATATACTTATATTTCATATTAGACAAAGAAATAATAGTTTGATTCTTACAAGACATCATGATACCTATCCAAATATGATAGATGCATCTTATGGTTGACTTGAGATCATTTGAATCTCTTACCCAATCACTATTTATGTTGGCTAAAAAAGTTGTGTTCCCACTAGAAGTACAATAAAAAATTGAGGATCTTCCTCCTAAATTTCTATTCAACCTCATAGTTAGTATTACCATGAGGATACCTTAAAATTTATTTTTGAAACTTTCTAATGGATTTCATGAGGTCTTGATAGTAGTGAAATATCAAATTCACAAAAAATGTGAATTTTAATGTCTATGCTGGTTGTATAGGTGCATTTTTAATGTCTTATACCACTACAACTGATAGTGCAGGTGCTGGTTGTCCACCCTATGACTCATCTTAATTGAGGTAACTCTTAGAATGGGATTAATATAAACTATATTTTTATTCATAATATAACTTAGAATTTTTTTCAAACTTATAAAAAAGTAATGGAAGATGACAAGTAGGATATGTTGGCGTGAAAACCTAAGATTGTTCATAAAATATCACATCCTACTAGAAAATCACTTTAGTGGTGCCCAAAATGAGAAAATGATATATATTCACATATTAACAATAGTTTTAAAATATACAAGGATGACCCTTACTTTCCATTTATTTACACTTCATTTACAATGTGTTCCCATGTATTAGATCCAAAAACCCCAAAATAAAAACATTTGGATTGACACCAAACCATTTTTTATCGAGAGTCATATTTTTTATCTTTGGAGTGGGGAGTTTGATTTTGGATGTAAGTTTCACACTAAATTGCCTCTATCCAATAATATGGAGGCAAGTATTTAGAATGCACCATGAAATTGACCATTTTTTATAGTGTGTAGTTTTCTTACTCATATGCAAAATTATTTTGAGGGGTGTACGACATAATATGTTGAAGTTAAAAGCCTAATTATTCACAAAAGATAATCATCAGATTGTTGACAAACTATACTCCATTATCTATTCTAAGATTCTAAATTTTTATTTATTTTGTGTTTTCAACAAAGGCTTTGAAAACTCTGAAGTGCTATTTAAAAAAAAGAAAAAAAACTTTAGAAAGTAGACCCAATTACTATAAGAGAAATCATCAATGAATGTAAGCATGTATATATGTTTCTAAAAATAAAAATTAGGAAAGGAAATAATATCACTATGAACAAGTTATAATATATCACTTTTCCTCAAAGAATTTCCTTTGGGAAATGGATATTTGTGTTATTTTCCAAGTACACAACTTAGACAAACCCCATCTTTGAAATAAAATTGTAGAAAAATGATAATCTTATTATGATTACTTAGGTATTTCAATGAGTGATAGTTTAGGTGATCGAAATTCTTATGAAAATGTTTAATCAAGTCATTAGAATGTGAAATCATGACTTATGAAGGTTGAGTGAATAAAAAGTTTTCAAATTTACACAATCATGCTTGATTATTAACCTTAATGGTGGCTAAAATAGTAGATTGGTCTTTGATATTTTTTATAATAACATGGGTAGTTGTAAAATCAATGGTTTTCCTTCACCTGAATGTGTGATCTAATATATGGAGAGATTTGATGAATACACAATTATCCATTTCAAATGTCCCTTCACTCTCAAAAATTAGAGGGCTAGAGTTTTACATTTAGCTGTGTAGCATTGATAAATATTTTTAAACAATGACCCATCATGCACTATATGGCAAGAGGCTCATGAATCTAGAAACCATTCAAACACAAGTGATGTGATAATTTCAGAGAGTGTTACTTCTATCTTATTAGGAGGGAGTTGAATTTTTTCATCTCTTCTTCTAAGCATGCCATTTTATTAAAATAATAATTTTCAACATGGCCTAGTTTCTTACACCAACTGTAGCACTCTTTTTCAACAATTACATTTACTTTCCCTTTACCTTTGCCTTGACTTGAGGAAGGATTTTTCTAAGTTGATTGAATTTCAGTAGGTTTAGGATTTTATTTATTTATTTATTGGGTGGTCCCTTTATTTTTCTAGAGTTGGATTGTGAAATCAAATTAGTATCACTGACTAGTAATGTATGGCACTTAATACATTCATGTTAGATTTTTACAAAAAAAAAATATTTTTCATATTCTCTCTGAAGTTACTCATAAAACTTGTTAAAATTTGGTGCCACATATGCAAATACTATGGATTGCTTTTGTGTCTAGTATGTGGAAAATAAATTGGGTAAAGATGACACTATTTAGACAAAATAGTCTAATAATTTTTTTTTATCAATTTTGGTTTTACCAGTATCAACAAGTATAAGGAGAGTCAAACATTTGAATTGAGTGATGAAGTCCATCATGTGAGGGTAGTTATCTAGACTAAGAAAAATTAGTTCATTTACTAGTTTAAATACTTTCATTTTATTATGATTTGTAAAAATTTCCTCCATGTTCCAAAATTCATAAGGTTCCATGATGCCTTGAAAATGAAACTTCGATTCAATGGATATTGACTGACCAAGGATGCCTGTAGCCTCATCAAAATGGTTTTACTATTTTTTCATTTTTAAAAGGTTAAAAGGTGTATGTTATTCAATAATTATAATGTGGTAAATCCCCTTGATAAGGATCATATACATAATATATCATTTATAGTTGAAATAGTTGGAAATTGAGTAGGTTATTTTTTTCCACCATTGCTAGCACATAAACTTGATAGAAAAAAAATAGCCCAATTTTGTGTATGAAAAAAAATTATCAAAAAGTGTTTTTATAAATACATGTTAAAATGATCATCTCAATGAGAAAACCATAATGGTGAAATTTTCCTATGGAGATTTTTTTTATTCCCAAAAAAGTGTTTTTGGGACCGCATGCAAAAACAAATTTTGTATGCAATTATTTTTGAAAAAGTGAAAAATATGTTAAAATGATCATCTTAACAAGAAAATAAAAATAGTGTAGTCACCCTATGGGAAAAAAAATAAAAATTACTCTTTTTTTTACTTAATCAAAAAATCTAGTTTGTGACCTTTTCAAATATTTTTTTGAAAAAATGCTCCTATTTTACCCTTTCATTGTATTTTTTTGAAACTAGTTCTCTATATACTTTTCAAGAACATAAATGCTTTTGTAATTTTATAAAACATATAATTCTCTATACTTTTTTGAAAAATAACTCCAAATAGTGATATTGAAGTTGAATCTGAATAGGGAATACTGTAATTAAATCTAAATAGGGAATATTGTGACCGAATTTGAACAAAAATACTACAATAGTGCAGATCTACTAAATGCAACCAAGTCAGTTTTTTAAAATAATAGGGTGAGGTATGTTTGATAGATAGGATCATTGATATATTAATCCATAATTTTAAATAGTGAACAAGACCAAAGGGAATTGAATATAAAGGTTTCCACTGTCCCATAGCTACACTATCCTATCTCTTAGATATGTAGAGAGTAACTTCCCAAGGCTAACTACTTACTAGTACACTACAAAATAAAACAACCAAGAGGATTACTATTGGTAAAAAATTCTAGGCACTTCATATATATTGTGAGGTACATAGAATCTAAAATACATAAATAATATCATTGAATTTCTTGATTTTTTGGGTAGTGCCCCTCACACCATGGATTATGTAAAATTGATAATTGCTTTGCCTAGAATGTTACATCCTAAAAGTTCTAAAATTTATAGAAAATAATTATAACCCAAGGGATTTATATGAAATAACTTTGCTCAACCCTTAGTACTCAATTGTGTTCACCAATTTATGATCAACAAGGATCCCATTAGGGTGACACGAGAGCATAATATTGGTTATTTATAGTAAGACACAAAATTTGGGTCTGAAACCTAAAATTTAGAGGAAAAAAATTGTAGATCTAAAATCTAAAAATAATGTTAAATGTACAAAAAATCAAAAATAAAGATCTGATCTTTAAACCTACATGTAGAATGATGGAATTCTTATATAACTCTCATACCATATTAAAATATGTAAAGAGGATCTAGAATTATGTTAGATACCATAGATAAAATACCTATTATACATGCATAAATAAATATATGAAAGCTTAAAAACAAGATAACACAAGTTTATCTAAGTAGCATAACTACCTCTTTAGATTAAGAACACGTGCCTAAATATACCAATATAAAAATAAATCTCATTCACAATGTGCCTCACCCATTAGACCTCTATGTTATTATATAGATACGAGAGGAGGATAGGGTTAGGGGTATGGTTAGGCTTTTGAAGATTAATTAAAAATAGAGTAAGACAAACTTATTAGTAAAAATAAATTAAGTATTTAATAAATTGACAATATTATCTAATAATGGGTTGTGGATATGTATGCACTAATTAGTGTATGCCCATGAATTACAAATGGATATTACAAGTGCATATTAAAACTATACAATATTGTATGAGATATTAAATACAATAACACTAACTAGTACATCTCTCTAAATGTCAAACACAACATTCACATGCAATCACCATTTTATCACAATAATGAAGATGTATTCAAATTTGAACTGGTAGAATAGTTACATGGGTCATTATTCTTTAAAAGATCAAATGAAATGACATATTTTAATAGAATCCAAAAGAATTATCTATAATAAAAATGATCATAGTAAGTACATAATACCTATTTCACAGACTAAGATTACTATTATTAGAAAAAGTACAACATATAAACATCTAAAGACCACTTTTACAATAGTTAAGATGTCAAAAACTTCTAGTGGCATGAGATCAATATGGGTACTCCTGCTTAAAGGAAAGTGTTTAAAGGAAAGAAATACAAATACATACATACAATAATATAACAACATGGTCAATATCTCTTCTAACTATAATAATGGCCTCATGCAAAGTTATTATGGATTGTTAAGAAGCTTAGACCATTTTCATGAAAGGTTATGTGATGCAGACGATAAAGGTTGATATGTAATCTATGCATCCATTCAAAATTAAATTATTAAAATATATAAGGTGTAGATAGTTCATTTTTACCACCTTACATGTAAAAACTACAAAATAGAATGACTTACTACATTTGCACACAAATAGGTCCAAATCATATGTTCATCCTAAATTTTTTTGCACATCCAACATACAAGTCTGAATTTAACTTGGTGCATCCCTAATTGGTAAAGGCACCATTTTAAGTTACATATTCACTATCACCATTATATATTGGATGATTTCCTTCATTATTCATTATTCACTCTTCACTTTCATTATTCACTATTCACTATTCATTGTTTACTATTCATTAGTTAATTAATCTAAACTAATTAAATAATACTTCCCTAATCATAAATTCCATTTATTTTTGAATATTCATAAATATTATTCCAATAATGAATTTTTATATACGCCTCTTCCTCCACTTGTCCCCCATTATCCTTGTACTTATGTGATTCCCCTTCCACTTGGGGGATAAACTCTAGTCAAGCCCATGCCCCATCAAATGTAATCTTAAATCTCCTCCCTTGATCTTCTAAAGAGATTAAGGGTTAAATTTATTGATTAATGTGAGATGTGTATGGTGTATTCTCCACTCTCCATCTCACATTCAAGATGGATGGTTCAGGTTTATTCAATACTATTATAAATAAGACCTTAGACCTCCATCATTTCCATGATCAAGAATCACAGCAAAGCCCTACAAGTTTTTAAAACTCTCTTATACATCAACTCCCTTTCTCATCATCCATTATTCCAAGCTCCTAAGATGATATGTTTCAAACTTAGACAACATTTCTACAACCTCGTTTGGACTTACATATCAAGAGATGCATCTGATTATGACAAGATGAATGATCCATAATATAAATTATAATAATTGTTTATTTACATTCTTGATTTGGTTTCATTTCTCTTTGCCTTTACTCATAGCGGTCTTAGGATTTTAGGTGTTAGATATGTATTTGGTATTGCTTTTTAACTCTTAATTATAATCCTATAGATACATTTGGCACGCATGGTGGGAATTGCAATCCCTTGGTTCTTATTTTCTTTCTTGAAGGTTTCAATTATTTTAATGATAATTAAAATATATATGCTCTCTTCTTGTGCTTATTAGGTGATTCCTGAGGATCATACTTTTTTGGTTATATTTTATTCTTTTTGTAGGTTTTCAATAGACAAGGAAGACTATGTTATTAAAAATATGTTTATAGGTTTTTGAGTTATTTTGAGTTAAAAAAATCATAAGTTTTTTAGGTGTTTTTTAATATTTCCTCTCATAGATTGCAGACCTACACCCTAACTTTTAGAGGGCCATTCTTGCTCATCTAGACTCCATTTTATATGTATTTTTAAAAACTACATCTTCTCATTAATTTTTTGAATTTATAATTAATTTTTCTATGTTTTACATCTACCATTCATAAAATAAAAAACATAAGAGTACTAATAATTTTTCTTTCCAGGTTTCTCATCAACAAAGATAATAAAAGATATTAGCATTCTAACTTGTTTTCCATAGGTTTCACTTGTCAAAGACCACTACAAAAAACCAAAAGGAAAAACTCACTTGTAAAATACCACCAAGAAACTTCTAACCATTTTCTTATAGGTTTCCACTATCAAATAATGTGGTGATACAATTAAGACAAACTTTATTTCATTCACATTTAAATTTAGTGTACTAAAGCACTTATTCTTTTCAAGTTATTTACTTTAGTCATTTACTTCTTGCTTGTGTGTGTTGTGTGGTTCCTTGCACATATACTATCCCCTATTTGGGTGACCTAGAAACATGAGGTGACCAACTTGTTTTTATCCTAGAAGATTTGATAAGTATGTTCTTTACTTGTCCTTTTGGGGGATTCCTATGAATTAGAAAGACAATACCTTCCCTTTTTATTTTAGATAGCAAAATTGGGACTTCATCACCTTCTTATGAGTATCTTAGGAAAAAGTGATTTGGAATTCACTACCCAACATTCATATCAAACCCCATTCATCTATTAAGTTATATAAATTAAGGAGTGTACCAATTAAATACCTAAGCAGTTGTGCATTTTATGCACACTATGATGTGAGGGGATTTTATGATCCAATACCTAGGGTTGTTTGAAGTCCTTAAAGAATCTCAAAATATAGTAACATGATCACTGAGATCTAATGGATAGCAATATTGTGAAGGGACTAGACCCTCCCATGAATATCCCAATTTTGGATTCTTTCATTATCAAACTTTGTGCCCACATACCAAAAGGTATATCAAGACCACTAGAAATCCCATTGCAAAAACTAGAATAAGACCTTTCAGCCATGAAGCATTCATTGACATAAGGTTGCAAAGGTAATAATGCCTAAAGATTTCTTTCACATGTAGACATTTTGAGATAAAGGTGGGATTAAAAAACCACCAATAACTACATTAATTATTTAATTAATCTTAAACTTTTTAGTCCTCTCAGAAGGTGAGTATATCAAAAGATCAGTGAATGTGGAGTATTCCCATGTCAGTTATTAAAATAGGTTGTGATGCCGGTCTATTAATTACATGTATTTTATTATTAAACTTGTTTTCTTAACAAACTTATACCCAAAAAAAATCCAAACAAGTTACACCATGATACCAAGTCAAAAACCTATGCTATATATACTTATGCACCAAGGCGTTATTCTATCCATTTTTCTAGGTTAGAAATAATTCCTCTATACCCATTATGATATTAACATTTGTCTACATCATACTATCTAAATTAATATGCCTCTTATCTAAACCATGTCATTATGTTACCTATTTTGATTTAGCCCTAATTACTAGATCACTATTCTTAGGTCATTATTCTTAGGTCACTATTCTTAGGTCACTATTCCTAGGTCACTATTCCCAAGTCATTATTCCCATGTCATTATTCCCAGGTCACTATTCCTAGGTTAATATTCCTATATCACCTTTCAAATTCAAAGTATTCCAATTTCACCTTTAAAATTCAACTATTTCGCATTCCAAATTCTAATTTGAAACCAAATACAAACCAATTTTCAAATTCTAATCCAAACCTAACATCTAATTTGGATCAAAACTTAGCCACAAGCCAAAAATTCTTGGTTAAAATTCAAAATTGGTTAAAGGTCCAACTTGGTCCAGTCAAATATTCTTTAAAAGTTTAAATTTGATTAACCTTTCTAATCTAACCAATTCTAATTCAAATCAAACATTCAAACATAACTTAAAATCCAACATTATACCTAGGATCAAAAAACTTCAAGTCAAACCAAAATTGACCATTCCATACCAAACTTGTTTGAATCCTAAGATCCCTTTTTCATCAAATCCAATAAGGTAATAAAATATTTTCAAGTTCAAAGATTCTTAAATGATTCCCCTTCTACATTCATAATTAAAGTCAAGTTTCCAAGACACACATTCCAAGGTCAAGTTTAAAACTCAAATATTTTCAAACACTAAACATTGAACATCCCTTTGAAAGGTAAAAACATTTTAAATGATAATTTTGGAAATGAGTTTGATTTATACACCTTTCTCATTTGACATTTGCATTGACATACCCAATTAAACATTCCAATTTCAATCCAAAAGTCACAAGTCAAATTTTTGGAAGTTAATATTTGAAATCAACATAGATCAACATCCTTTTCTTTTTAAATCAAAAATTCAAGACAAACATTCCCTAATCATTTCCAAATTCATTCCACATTCAATTATTTAAAATTCTCAAGTAAAATAAAAAATTCTAATCTTGTTTCAATTAAAAATACAAAATTTTCCAAATATTCTCAAGACATTTGTGGTATAAACACACATATATGGATAACAATTATGACTCAATCATTACATGGTCTTAAACATTCACAAGCCTACTTCTAATATTTCACTTTGGTTCAAAAGACTCTTACATGTGCAAAACCCTAGGTTACTTCCAACATATTTGATAACATAGGTATCTTAATATTTTGAAATCAAATATAATCAAACCACTTAGTTTGTAACAAGTATCCAACATGCCTCGATATACAATAAGTGGTGTAGCTTACAATGTTGCATATGACGATGATTGGATAATTAATACCATAAGGTGAAATTATGACTATGATAATTAGGGAAAGATGGAAGTCCATCAACCCAAGTATGAAGAGGTACCATTTGATTAAAAATATAATCAAGTTCAATTCAAGAACAACCTATTTGAAAATAAGGATTAGGCTCTTATGTGCTTATTAGATATGGGTGCTAAATTCCTGATAATTATCCTAGATAAATATTAAAAAGTCTTTTACAAACTCAACCTTAAATATGTAACACTATGACAATCATAGAGTGGAATAAATATGAGGATCTACCCATTTTTATCCAAGTTCAAAGAATTTTCCAAACATAGTCATATTCAAAAACATCTAGAAAGGAGAAGGAACCACTTATTGGCCCACCCCATTTTCTGCCAATCATTATCTCTCAATTATAATAAAATATTCAAATTTTGGTTAATCAATCCAAATTTTTTTGATCCTCCACTTAGAGTTTAATCAATATTTTGAATAACATATTCATGATCCATTGGTTAAACCATTCCCTCTCCCACAAACATCCACTATTCCAAAATAGAACATCTCTATGTATCCCTCATAATAGGTTGTTGAGAACCCAAAATAATTATTTACTAAACCCTATAAAATTACCATGAATACCACTATTCAAATTCCATCTCAATAAGTTCCTCTTAGTACTCACCAAAATTCCTCTAATTCCCAAATTCTTCCTTAGTAGAAAAAAATCCAATTCATTCCAAATAAGTTCCTACAAGGGCATAACTTGTTCCATATAGATGAAATCCTTCCTAACATAACCATTTTAGGGTTAAAAATTAATTCCAATACCTAACAAGTCTCATTCGATACACAAAAACAAGTTCCAGTTAGATAATGGGTTATTTCCAATTCACAGTGCATTCATATATATCCAAAATAAGTTACCCCTCAAAGACAAACTTCCTCCAAATTATAAATGAGTTTATATTCCCCCTTAAAATCCCAATAAAAAATTAGTTCCCTACCTCAAAATATAATCTTGGTAATATGACTAATAATCCTAATAGGCTAATACAAAAGGTACACATAAATCTCACTAATTAATAATTCCACTCGCAATAGTATAATCCACCACGAACATCCCAAAATATTCATTTTTACCAAGAGTGGAAAGATATCAAGGATGATATTTTAGGATTGTAAGTAGGGAATTAGGGTTGAAAATATAAATTGGATCAAATTTAATCTTATCCATTTGATGCCATCATATTCTAGACACCCATTCTACCTCATTTTGAGATCCCTAAATTTGACAAATATAAGGGAAAGGGTGACCCCATAGAGAATCTAAAAAAATTCTTTGTTGCAACCTAAGAAGTAGGCTATGACACCAATTTTTTCTTCACCTATTTTCATATAATTTGGTTGGGTAAGCATTGGAGTGGTTTATGATTCCTCTGAAAGGTTATATCACTAATTTCAATGATTTATTAAAGAATTTTGTTAAACACTTTTCTTATAATATAGAACATGATTTAACTATTGTTGACTAATGTTACACCAAAAAATGAGGTGGAGAGAGATTTTAATCATATCTTCAAAGATGGAGAACATTTGCTGGTAGGTTTACACATTTGCTTCTTGACAAAGAGATAACAAACATATTCAAGGTTGATTTAAATTTAGAGCTAGATCTTAACATCAAATTACACTGTTTAGACACCTTTTATGAAGTCATTGATAAAGGTATACAAATATAATGGGCCCTCATTTATAAAGTAGTGATCAAAATTTATTCACAAAATCAATCCAAACATCAAACTCAAAATCAAAATCAAGATTCAATGCAAATTCATCTAAGCACATATGAGAATCCAAAAACCTTCAATCACAACAAGAATGTGGTTGGAGATAGAGTAATAAAAAAATACACATTAAAATAATTTATCCACCACCAATAAAACATATTCTTCCTCCACAACACCTTAATTTGTAGATGCCACCTCCTCAAAGGAATCAGTCCAATAGGAGACCTTTTGTTAATCTTGGAGAGCTTATCAAGGTAGTATTTTAGAAGTTAATTGTTACAAACATAATCACTTAGCCTAATATCAAACCATTTCATGAGAGCTAACCAAATCCTAAATGGTATTGTGATAATGAGTATTGCATGTATCATCATGTAAAAGGTCATGGTATTCATTGATGTGTGTAATTAAGACATATTTTTCAAGACATGATTGAAAGAGGTAAAATAAGAAAATGCACCATCCAATTCCAATCAAAACATGGGGATCTATATAGACCCATTTCCAAAGCATAATACTAATCATAATCAATAATAATAGGATCAATAGGACCATAACCATAACACCAATCAAGGTTCTCAAGCCAACCATATAGATTACCATGCTACTCCCTACAACTACAGTAACATGGTGTGGCATATTATGGGGCATCATGTTGAAACCATTCAAATCCATTCCCTTACTTCCTAAAAATTCCAAAAAATCATGTATGTCTATCCTAGGAGATCCTCCCATAAATAATCCTCATCAAAGATTATTATCCTAGGATCTACCTATAATTATCTAATTTTCATAATCCTCTCTCAGCTTAAGACTGTGTTGCTACAACTCAACACCCTAGGGTTAACCTTCAAGAGCTTGAATCTTCCTCCTTAAATCCTATCCAACCTTCTAATTCAAATCCTATTTAAATAACCCAAAGTTAAAAAATACTCCCCTTATTGACAAGTAATATGATCTCATGGATTAATTGAACAAAACACTGACACAACTTTCCATCTTGGATATCTTGCATTTGTCACAAGTACATAAAGATTTTTTTGTATGACCTCTTGAGTCAATATAAGGTGCCTAAAAATATTACACCTGATAAATTTCAATCATTGGTAGGACATTTATCTCTTGGCCCTTAGCTTACATTTTATCATAGCTACATGTCAGCTCTTAGCCCTTGATATAACCATTCCCTATACATTGAAGTCATCATTACCCATCATAAAATCAAGTGGGTGTTCATAGACAATGGCTCTAGCCTTAGTATTGTTCCATTAACATTATTCAAGAATTTAGGATACACTAAAATGGGTTTTAAGAATGAGATCATCACCATTAAGGGCTATTATAATATTGAAAGGGATTTAATAGGTATAATTTCCTTACCCATCCAATTTGGTCATGTCATTCATAGTACCCTATGCTATGTTATAGTTATGGAATTTATATATAATATCCTCCTTCTCTATCCTTGGATCTATGAGATGAATTTAGTTACATCCATGTTACATAAATGCCTCAAATTCCCCCATTCTGGAATGGAGGTTACTATTTATGAATATTGTAAACATTTTGAAGAAGAGGGTCACCAATACACTTATTGTCCTAATACAAAGAAATCCATCAAAAAGGGTAAACAAGTGATACCTATCCCACCTAAATCCAATT
This sequence comes from Torreya grandis, assembly GCA_037957365.1. Classification (NCBI taxonomy): domain Eukaryota; kingdom Viridiplantae; phylum Streptophyta; class Pinopsida; order Cupressales; family Taxaceae; genus Torreya; species Torreya grandis. Next base: position 2,769,023 of record JARHVA010001339.1, read on the forward strand.
ATGTATATCTTAGTAACCTGATTTCCTCTTCCTAATCACTTCCCTCATAGAATTCTTCCCATTTCACTATTCAAGAGAAAGTCATTGGCACATATAGTATTGAAAATAGATTTCATATTACCAAAATTTTCAAGTTGCCTATATCTTATGGTATACCTAAGATGAAATGGTGTAAAAATAAAATAGAGCCTCACCCAAAAGTTTATAACACATTTGTCAAAGGTAAACCATTTAATCAAGAAGATATAAATTAGCTAGGTGAGTCTTGGTTGTATAGTGTTGATTTCACTCATTTTTTAAAGAAAAAAATATTCTAATCAAAATTATAAAGCTAAAGGCTTGGGAGGACAAGAATAAGGAAGACTAGATCCCATTATTCAAGTTAAACGTATGAAGTCTAAAGGTCTTGGATATCAATCACCTAGGGTTGTCATCTCAGATTTGGAAAGAGATACAACCTTAACATCTCACGAGGATATCCCAACAATGACACAAAGTCCTTTTATTACATATAAAATGAGTTATTCGATAATAATCTATTTTATTCCTATTATTTACTTACCATTTCCATTATTATTAAATTTCCAATCACTCTCCATTATCATGTTCTCATTTATTGAGACCAACAAGATCCAAATATCATACTAGATGAATTTCAAAATGAAGAGGCGATAGAAAAATTATTGGTATTAAGAGATGTTTTATCAATTAATGACCAAAAACATGGATTTGTATAAATTTTGGACCTTGCCTCTTACTTTGGGAAGTAGTTGAACCTCCTTTGTCATAATAAAAATGAAAATGAAAAATCAAGGTCCTTAAGTAAAAACCTCTCTGAGGCACTTTCAAATTAGGGAAATATTAAACAAAAAGATAATTTCATGGGTGAAAACCTATTTTAGGTGCCCTTGGACAAGGAAGTTCATTCTATTTAAAATGAAGAACTGGGTGCTACAAGTACACACCTCTCATTGGAAACAAAACTTAATCCCAAGGATCTAGAAGCATTTACAAAAATGGTCTTACAATATCCATAGCTAATTTCTAATTGGCCATTATCTGCTATGAGTGAATTTGATTCTTATTACATGGGTGGGCTTGAGAGCCCACATTCAGATGCATATAATCATGTTAATTCATTACCAAAAATTATATAATATGGTTCAACTCTTCTTATGGAGGATACGATAGATGTGAATATTGGTATAGAGATCCCAAAATAATTAAGTTTAGTGTATCCCTCACTTCATAGAAATGTGAATTAATTATTAATTTTTAGTGAAGTCATTGATATATTTTCCTAGTCTTATTTAGGAATGTATGGTCTATATCCTTATTTAGTGATGCACCATCTTGTCATACATCCATATGTTAATTGCATCAAGCAAAAATAATGAAAGATGCACCCAAAAAGTGATATCCTGATCAAGAAAGAATTAGAAAAGTTGATTGAGGTAGGTTTCATTAAACTAATTAATCACTCAAAATGAATCTCCAATATCACGTTGGTTAGTAAGAAGTTAGTTGGCATTAGAATTTGCATAGATTTCAAGGATATTAATCAAGCTTGCCTAAAATATGATTTTTGATTACCCAACATGGATATGAATTTTTATTCTACAGATGGTTATGAGATGATATCTCTTTTAGATGGTTTCTCTGGTTATAACTAAATCAAGATTGTTATTGAACATCAACACAAGATTGTAATCACCACTCCATAGGGAACATTCTATTACCAAGTCATGCCATTTGGATTGAAAAATACTAGAGCTACATATCAATGGGAAATGATAGTCATATTCTATGATATGATGCATGACATTCTTGAGGATTATGTGGATGACATTTTGAGAAATTTAAGAACTCATACAAAACATCCTGAAGTCTTTATAAAAATATTTGAGAGGCTTCATGAGTATAAGGTGCACCTGAATCCTAACAAATATATTTTTGGGGTTACCTTCAAAAATTTTTTGTGCTTCATTATTTTACATAGGGGTATTGAAGTTAATCCAACCAAATTAAAGGCCATTATTGAGATGCCTCCTTCCAATCTTAAGCAACTCTATAGTTTATAGGGTAAGATCTAGTCAATTCACAAATTCATTTCTCAAGTTTCTAATTGATGCCACCCATTCACATACCTGCTAAAGAAAGGCACCACCTTTCAATGGACTTATGAATGTCAAGATGCCTTTAAAAACCAAATAAATATCTGAAAAATACTCCATTGCTCATTCCACCAATGCCTACTAAACCATTGTTATTGTACATTTTTCCATTGAACATGTCTTGAGGGCAATTTTGGCATATCATAATGATCAAGGCAAAGAAATTTAAGTTTACTATCTAAGCAAAACACTAGTCACTTACGAGAAAAACTACACCCCAATTGAAAAATCTTGTCTCACTTTGGTTTTTAATTCTTAGAAGCTAAGACATTACATATTGAATAATGATACTTTGCTTGTTGCAAAAATCAATCCTCTAAAATATATCTTATTAAAAGTAGCTTTGACAGGTTGAATAGATAAGTGGGTCATGATACTTAATGAGTTTGACATAGAGTATGCATATCATAACGCCATAAAAGGATATGTATTAGTTGATCAATTCACTGAAACACCTCTTTCAGATTTTACTCCTATAACAATTCAATTCCTTGATGAGTCCATTTTGACTCTAAAAGAATTTAAACCATGGAAATTATATTTTGATGGCTCATTCACATCTCATGGTTTTAACACATGAATATTATTCATTATGCCATAGGGTGATCTCATTCATATATTTTTTTCTCATTGGATTCCCACATACTAAAAATATTGTAGAGTATGAGGCATTAATAACCAGGCTTCTAATCTAGAAATCTAAGTTTTAAAAGCCTTTACAATCTACTTGGATTGGATTTAAATTAAAACAAAATATTTTAATTTCCATTTTCCCCTTTTAATAAATCCAAAAATTAAATTATAAAACTTCCATAATTTTAATAAAAGGAATTAAAAGGATTTATGATCACAGAGAGGAAATTCAAAACAAAACATAACATAAAAGATTTGTTTACGGGGTTTACCAAATGGCTATGTCCTTAGGTCCACTCTATGAATGTTTTGATCTTATTAAAAATATTTGAGATTGATTAAAAAAAATATCTCTAAGTAAATAATTATTTTTGTACCAGATATCTATCTGTGCAATAAAATAAATCTCCTACAGGTTCTATGGCCACTATATTTAGATATCACTCCCTACAATTTCCTCTATGCAAATCCCCTATTTCTCTACCAAAATCTTGTTACCACTTCTATAAAAAAACCCACAGTTATATATTTCTCAATTATACTTGGTGTTAGTTGGGCAATAACAAATTTCCCCAGGTACTAACAATTTCCCTGAATTGGGGTTTTTCCCATTTAGATAATATAGTGTTGGCTCTCTGAGATTTCCTGCTACTTGTATTTAGTTTTGCTCTACAACTGATCAAAACCAAAAATCTCAAAATGGAATTCATCATCATTGACATATAGTTGAGCATGGAAAATGGCATATAATTAGTGCTAAAGCTGATCCATGCTATCATAAATAGCAAATAATTAAACTTCCCCACATAATCTATTGAATAATATTTGTTACCTATAATCCCTTAGTTGTTAATGTTTTTGCATATAACCGCTATCAAGAATCTTCAAGAATATTTAAATAATAAATTACCTCATATTTTCCAATGTAGTAATTATAATAATTATTCCCAAAATCAATGTGTTTCAATCAATATCTAATGCCACATTATCTTGCCGTCAAGATCAATAAAACAAGATTTACATTTCTTGATTAATTACCACAAGAATCAAGATTGCACTTATTGGTAATTAAAAATTACCATGTTAACTCCAAGACTTGAGTTCAATAACCACACTTATATTTTTACAAAGTCAACACATCCAAGATAACATGCAACACATTGCCAAGACTAAGGATTAATACCATGTTGAAATTGTTTTTAATAAAGACTTAAAGACGAATGCATGCATTTAAAAAAATCCACACCACACTTATTTAAAGAATATTACCACCTTTTAACTCTGGTGATAAACTTAAAGACTCATGCCATTAAAACATGTGGACATGAAATATTTTAATAAAGACTTTAAATATGCATGTTTTAATAAATGAAATGGTACAAATTTTTTTCTAATTTATTTTTTTTGTTTTCTTTTTTACAAGGGAATAAATATTTAATTAAAAAATATATTTATTAATTTTTAATAAACATATTATAATATATAAATATTTAAATAAAAATATATTAAAATATAATTATTAGTAAATAATAAATATATTTTATTGGTAGCAATTTTTCAAAATTAATTATAAATGTTGCGGGTGGAGGTGTGGTATTATTGGTCATATAATGCCCCACCTACATTCACAATAATAATTAAATATTTCCATTATTGATCAAAATCATGGGTGGAAATCCCTTGGATTATTCCTCCCCACTAAGAGCTTTTGGACCTTCAAAATTTGAATTTAATTATCAATCAGGTGAGGGCATTTTCCCCTCACTTTCTCAATTTCCATTCATTTTGACTTATTCAAATACAATCCTTTCAAACCAACATGAAGATATTCTATATCACCCCTTCATGTAATTCTAGTTTTCATGTCAATAACAACATCTTCCTATAACTCATTAAGAGATTTAGGAGAAAAATCATCAACATGAGGAAACTGAATTCCCTCATCTTAATCCATGATCATAGGAGGTTCATACAATTTCAAGTTTTCCACATTAATCATTAAATAATCTATATGTAAGAAGGCAAATCCAATTAGAAAGCATTTGTATCAATCTTTTCTAAAATCTTGAAAGGACCATTCCTGATTGGTTTTAATTTTCTACCTTCACCTTTTAGTTTTTCTTTACTGATGTGAAGCCAACCCTGATCATATACATTGAATTGATGATCAACTCTGTGTTTGTCATACCTAGCCTTATATTTATCTTGGATCTTCTCTAACTATTCTTGAACAAATTTCTAAATCATTTAAATCCTTTGAATAAACTTTTTAGCTTTCTTAGCATCACTGTTTCCATCCACCATTGAGTTAGATTATTTTTCAAAAGAGAAGTTCAAAGGAGAATTGGGAAAATAACCAAAAAAAGTCTCAAATAGAGACTTTAAAGTATAATAATGCAAAGCACAATTATAATAATGTTGCACATAGTATAAATATTCATCCCATAGTTTAGGATGTTTACCATAATACCGCTTGAGTAAATGTACCACTGTTTAGTTGACCACTTCTATTTGTCCATCAGTTTATGGATGAAAGGATGTACTTTTATTTATCTTAGTATCCATCAAATCCAACAAATCTGACCAAAACTCACAAAAAAATCAAGCATCATGATTAGATATAATAGAAATGCTAACCCAAAATGGATCCAAACATTCTTGAAGAATAAATGTGCAGTATCCTTGCCTATAACCTATTTAGTATAAGGAACCAAAATACACATTTTTATGAACCTATCCACAACCACATACATATAATCATGTTTTCTTCATGACATAGGTAAACCTCCTAAAAAATTCATAGAAATACTTTTCCAAGGATGGTTAGGAACAGGAAGAGGTGTATACAATCCTAACTTTCAGTTGCTAGGTTTACTTCTGAAACAAAAAATGAAACCTTTGATATATTTAGATACATTTTTTGTCATACAGGGCCACTAGTAATATCTTTGTAATTGTGCAACTAATTTACCAATGCCAAAATGACCTGAAACAAGAGAAGAGTGTGATTCTCTAATCATGTGAACTCTTTCATCCTATGGAATACAAAATTTTCCAAGATGATATAACATTCCATTATGCACATGATAGTCAAATGCTTCTAATAATTTAAAATTTATCAAATCTTCATAGACATCCTTAAAATTAGTATCTCTAGCATACTATTCCTTATAACTTTCATTAATAAAAGGACTATGCTACAAAATAGTAGATGCTATAATAGGAGGTCTAGAAAGCATATCTGCAACCTTATTATGTGTTCCCTTTTTGTACCTTATAACAAGATGGAACTACTAAAAAAATCTCATCCATCAAAAGTGTTGTGATTTTTGTAGCTTGGATTGTGATTGAAGGTATTGCAAAGGTTGATGATCTGTATGGATGATTGTCTCTTTGCCCATCAAATAGTGTTTCCACATTTTCACACTCTGCACCAAAGCGTACAACTCTTTATCATAATTAGGATAATTTTTAACTACACTTTTAAAGGTTTCTAAATGAAAACACACTGGTTTTTAGTTTTGCATTAATACTACTCCCATTGCATACCCACTAACATCAATTTTTATTTCAAAAGATTACCATAAATTAGGAAGTGCAAGAATTAGGGCTATACTTATCTTTTCTTTCAAGGTATTAAAATCCTTTTCATGATTTACTCCCCATTGAAAGACCTTCTTAACACTTTTTAAAGCATGTAAAGGAGATGCATTATAAGAGAAGTTAGCAATAAATTTTCTCCAAAATTGAACTACTTTGAGAAAAATTCTAACTTCTATTGCATTATTATGCCTTGGTCAATTCAATATGGATAAAAATTTTGTAGGGTTTATTTTTAATGAGTCATTCTCTACAACATAGCCTAAGTAAACCAAAGATATTTTTACAAATTCACATTTTGACATCTTAAGAAAAAGTTTCTTCTTTTGTAAAATATCTAAGACTTACCTGATGTGTTTAAGATGATATTCCCATGTATTACTAAAGATTAAAATGTCATCAAAGTACACAATTATAAAATCATCAAGAAATTGCCTTAAAACATCATTCATAACCCACATAAATGTGGTAGGTGTATTACAAAGCCCAAAAGGCATAATAAGCCACTCAAAAAGTCTTTTCTTAGTTTTGAAAGAAATTTTCCAACTATCACCATCACTTATTCTTATTTGGTGATAACCACTTCTCAAAGATAACTTAGAAAAATACTTTGAAGTTTTTAATTGATCTAACAAATCATGAATATTAGGAAGATGGTAATGATTTTTAACCATGATTTTATTCAAAGCTTGGAAATCCACACACATTCACCATGTACCATCTTTCTTTGGTACCAAGACAATAGGTGAACCACATGGAGAGGTACTTGGCCGAATGAATCCTTTCTCAATTATCTCCATCACTTGATTCTTTATTTATTCATTATCTACTACTGACAACATATACATATCAACATTAGGGAGAGAGGCATCTTACTACAATTGAATCTCATGTTAGATTTCCCTCTTAGGGGGTAAACCTTATGGTTCTTGAAAAACACCATTGTAGTTAGAAATAATATTTTCTATTTCAAATTGATGTTTAGGATCACAAACCTATAAGGCCTTGGATTTTTCATTATCCTTGGCCCTCACAATCATGATAATAAAGCTCTTACTTGAGTTTACAAGTCTTTTCATTTGTCCTGCAAAGATAAGAGTCAAACTGGTTTTAACACGATTGGATCTTACTATGTTTTCAATCCCATCCTTTACTAGAACATATTTTTTCTCTTCTCTATAAAATATTGCCTTTCTATCATTTAAGTAAGGACTTCCCAAAAAAATCACATAAATATCTAAAGGAACTACATCTAGCTCTACTTCATCAATGAATTTAGAAGTAATAACAAACCTCAAGGTGCATGTTTTTGTGACCTATGAATTTGCATCATCACACACCCATCATAAAGGATATAGTTTTGGATGTGGTTTAGTTTTGAGTCCTAAATTTTCAACAACCTCTTCAAAAATAAGATTAGCTTGTGATCCACTTTAAAAAGAGTATCTATTTTAGTATGCTTAGATATGACTCTTATGTGAAAAAGCTTATTTATTTTTATTTTAGCATGTTTAGATTTTATTTAGAAGATGAATCAATAACAAAAGGTTTATGGTTAGAAGAGGAAGAAGTTGAACCTTGCAGACTCATAGCAGTCACTTTTGTTTCATCACCAAAATCTGATCCCAAGTCCTATTGGATAACAACATTAGCCTTCTTTTCCTTTTTATTCTATAACCTCTTTGTCTTGGGTTCTAGATGGAGTTTACAACACTTAGTATCATAATTATTCTTCTTGTAGTGATTAAAAAAAGGTTTTCCTTCTTATTTCTTAACAATGTAAGTAGACTTACCCTTACCCTTTCCTTTACCTTTTCCTCTATTTTCAACTAGCTTGTGAGATTTCTTTCCATAGCCTTCTTTGGTCATCTTACCCCTACCTTCCATATGGGTAGCTTGAAAACATACTTAATCAAGGTTAGAAGGATTAAACATGAGAATAATATGTCTCAAATAACTATGCAAACCTGTAATATACTTCAATAATGTTTCTAAACTGTACAGAGGAATGCCTAACATGAATGCCTCATTTCTAAACTCTTGAGTATAATCTTGCACACTCTAACTTTTATTTTGTCTCAAAGTATAGAAATCCATAATAGCTTGTTTCATATAACCCAAAGGATAAAATTGCTTTCTTAGTTTAGAAACAAAATCATTCCAAGATGAAATTATCTTACCATGTTGTTTGAGATCTTCCTAAAACTTACTCTCCCACCAGACGAGTGTTGTGTCACTCATATATAGAGTAGCCAACTAAATCTTGGATTCCTCATAAAGAATATTCTAAATCCTAAAATACATCTCAATATACTTGACCCAATTATCCAATTTCTCTACACTAAGCTCACCATTATAAACTAGAAAATCAAATTTAACATCTAATTTCAAATGTGAGATAGTTTTACTATCTGCAAAAAAGGAGGCCTATTTAGAAGATGAAGGTGAAAGAGAATTTATTACTTTTCAACTTGATATTCCTTTGCTTCTTTCCCCTTTCAATGTTCCTCATACATTTACTCAATCATATTTTTCATGTTAAGAAAGGCACACTAATATTTTGCCTTAGACATGTCTGCTCTCATACTTGACTACTAACTTACATATCTTGCACTGATTTTAGGATCAAACTCTACAAGTTTCCCTTCACCATGTCTTGATAAAGACCTGATTAACATACAAGACTATTGTAATTTCTAGACAATATTTTAAATGGACTTGATCATAGGATCTGATACCAAATTGATCCAAAAATCCATGTTTTAAAAACCTTTACAGCCTGTTTGGATCAAATTTAAATTAAAACTAAATATTTTAATTTCCAATTTCCCCTTTTAATAAATCTAAAAATTAAATCATAAAACTTCCATAATTTTAATTAAGGGAATTGAAGGATTTATGATCACAGAGAGGAAATTAAAAACAAAACATAATACATAAGATTTGTTTACGGGGTTCACCAAATGACTACATCCCTAGGTCAGCTCTATGAGTGTTACGATATTATTAAAACTCATTGAGACTAATTACAAAAATATCTGTAAGTAAATAATTATTTTCATACCAAATATCTATCTATACAACAAAATAAACCTCCCAGAGGTTTTGTTGCCTCTATATTTAGATATCTCTATTTATAATTTTCTCTATGAAAATCCCCTACTTCTCTGCCAAAATCCTATTACCACTTTTGTAAAATAACCCACATTTGTATATTTCTCAACACTACTTGGCATTGGCTGGGTAATAAAAAATTTCCTTGGGTACTAATAATTTCATTGAATTGGAGTTTTTCCTATTTTGACAACATGGCATTAGCTCTCTAAGATTTCCTACTACCTATATTCAGTTTTACTCTGCAACTGATCAAAACTAAAAATATCAAAATGTAATTCATCATCATTGGCATATAGATGAGCATGGAAAATGGTATAATATTAACATCAAAGTTGATCCACACTATCATAAATAGCAAATAATTAAACTTTCCCACATAATCCATTGAATACTCTTTTCTAGCTATAATCCCTTTGCCATCAATGTTTTGCATGCAACAACTGTTGAGAATCTTTAAAGAATAAATTTCCACATATTTTTCAATGTATTAATTATAATAATTATTCCCAAAATCAATGTGTTGTAATCAATATCCAATGCCATATTATCTTGCCATCAAGATCAAGAAAATAAAATTTGCATTTCTTGATTAATTACCACAAGAATCAAGATTGCACTTCTTGATAATTAAAAATTACCATGCTAACTCCAAGAATTGAGTTCAATAACCACTTATATTTTTACGAAGTCAACACATCCAAGATAGCATGTAACGTTTTGCCAAGACTAAGGATTAATACCACATTGAAATTATTTTAAATAAAGACTTAAAGATTAATGCATGCATTTAAAAAAATCCATGCCATACTTCTTTAAAGAATATTACCACCTTTTAAATTTGGAATTAAACTTAAATAATTATGCTATTATAACATGTGGACATGAAATCTTTTAATAAAGACTTTAAATATGCATGTTTTAATAAATGGAATGGTACAATTTTTTTCCTAATTTCTTTTTTTAAAAAGGGAATAAGTATTTAATTAAAAAATATATTATAATATATTTATTAGTTTTTAATAAACATATTAAAATATATAAATATTTAAATAAAAATATAATTATTAGAAAATAATAAATATATTAAAATATGTTTTATTGGTAACAATTTTTCAAAATTAATTATAAACATTGCAGGTGGAGGTGTGGTATTATTGGCTAGATAATGCCCCACCTACATTCACAAAAATAATTAATTATTTCCATTATTGATCAAAATCATGGGTGGAAATCCCCTAGATCATCTTCACTTTGCATTTTAGTGGAACATTCAACATCTAGCTATTTATGGTGATTCATAGCTGATTATTAATCAATTTAATGATCAATATCAGACTAAAGATGACAAAATCGTGCCTTACAAGGGCATGGTAGATATATTCAAAATCAAAATTTATGTCATTAAATTTGAATAGGTTCCTAGAGCCAATAATAAATTAGCTGATGTGATGGCTACTATTGGATATATGATTATAATATCTCTTATAGTTATAAAATATCTATTTCTAATTGATAATCTTCTTACTCCAACCTACAACTATTCATAATTTGAAAGGGTATGTGAGATTGCTAGTCACAATTACACATGGTACCAAGACATTTATTATGATGTACATGATCACATCCTCCCTACTAATCTATCCTATGACTATCAAAAACAATTTATCCAATCCACCCCTTGTTATACCTTTTTCAACAACACACTTTATCATACATTTTATGATGGAACTTTTATTCATTTTTTAAATTTGAGAGAATATAAATTATCACTTAAGGAAGTCCACAAAGGTATTTTTGGGGCCCACACTAGCGGTATGATCCTAGACAAAAGGTTCCTTCACATTGGTTATTACTGGCCATTATGGAAGCATATGCATGTGCATATGTCAAGAAATGTGTAGCATATCAACAACATGGCGACCTTATTCATGATCCTACATAGGAAATTTATCCAATTATAATTCCTTGGCCATTTAATACATGGGAGATTTATCTCATAGGGAAAATTAACCACACCTATTCTGATGGACATAAGCACATCTTTATTGTTGCCAAATACTTTACCAAATGGGTAGAGTAATCCCTCATAACTATATAATTGGTAAACAAATTTATCTTGAACCATCTTATTTATTGCTATGACATCCCATCTACTATCATTTATAGAAATGGAAAGTCATTTAAAAATAAAGACATCAAATCCCTCTATTTTGAGTTCTATATTAAGCATAAATTATCCACCCCTATTTTCCCCAAGGTAATGGACAAGATGAGGCATCTAATAAAAACCTTGTCAAAATACTTAAAAATATTTTCAATGATACTAGTCACTTTTGTAATTTGAAAATATTTACCTCCTTATGGGCATATCTTACTAATGTTCCCACCCCCATTGGTGTTAAACCCTATTCCTTGGTCTATAGATATGAAGCAATTCTCCATATTAAGATTGAGTTCCCTTCTCTATGCATTTCACTTTAGGATATTCTTGATGAAGAAGAATATAAAATAACTAGGATAAAAGACTTAGATCTCTTAGATGAGAAATAACATGCTATCCTTAATCACCTCAAAGTATATCAAAGTTAGTTATGTGGGGTTTACAATAAACACATCATTTTTAGGGAGTTTGATCCTTGTGACCTTATGTTGAAATAAAATCATAACACTAATGTTGAGCATGAAAATAAAGGTAAATTTGAGCCTAATTGGTTAGGCCCATTCATTGTTATGAATGAATTTGGTTCAAGAACATACAAATTGGCTACTCTAAATAGGTATGAATTAGATGAGCCCATGAACATTATGCATCTCAAACATTTTTATACTTGAGCTACTAAACATTATCTATGAGTGTCCTTGATTGGGGCATTCCTTCTCAATAATGTTCCATATACTGATTTGCCCTTGCTTGGGGGTACGCCTTTTCCTTTCCTGATCATTTCCTTGTCCATTTCCCTCTTCTTAACACCCACCCTTATTGGAATTATGATTAATCAGGTATAACAGGTGAATCTAGAGTAGACTTCAACAAAATTAGGCCAACTTTATATAATGGTTTATGTTAGAATATATTGGAAGATGAAATGTTAGAATATTATACATCATGATTTCCTACTTGCATATCCTTTTAGATCTCCCTTGAGTTCTTGTCCATTCCTATTTACATTCCATATTTCATTCCCTTTTTTCATATTCATTCATTATTTTAAGAGAATATGTATCCTATTCCAATTTGATGCTCAAGGGTATTCCCTAACATTCCAATTATTGATACCTAGAAGTCCCTTTCCCTTTTAGTATTCATTGCTAAACCCTTGTACCTATGGTCATTCATTCCTTTGATAGATGTTTCTTGGAATGTTTTTTACCATGTCTGGTACATCCTTTTTCAAAATATTCCATTCCAAAAATACAAAAAAAAATTTGATATTCAAAAAATAAAAAAAATTCATTCAAATATTTCCTCAAAAATCTATAAATCAAGCCCATCCCAAGTGAGATATTGTGCCATAACTCATCACATACTTGTCATCTATCAATCAATTGGTTTTACCTTGGCTTAAAACTAGGTGGCACACATTAAATTACCTCATAGTTGATTCATTCTCATATTAAGTATGATATTTCATGAATGAGACCCATTTATTCCCCATTCTAGGCACTCATCAATTTGTGAACCAATTCAATCATCTCACATTCCATGGTCCTCTTCATCACATTCCTCTCTTCTAGGAGAACTATACTAGCTTGAGGTCTTTTTGGAATATGTAGGCAACATTCCATTCTTGAGGTCAACTCAACCACTAAAAACTAACTACCACCCTCATTTTAAGCCTTTTTTCTCATTTATTGTCCATCACTAACAATGCACTCTCAAGTTAACATCCAACATCAATAAAGCTCTAAAATTTTCTTAGCCTCCCTATGATTTAACATCATATAATCATTATTTTTTATTTTTTCTATCCTTTTTTAGGATAACTACATTGGCCTAAGGTATTTTTGGAATATGTAGGAAGTGTTTAGTTATTTAGGTTAGCTCAACCACTCTTCTTTTTATTTTCTTTTGATTCTTCTTTCTCCTCCATTTCTCCACCTATTGATTCACCAACTCATCCCTTCTAGCTTTTTAGTATATTTTAATAACCACTCCATCTTGTTAATATATTTTAAAAAATTTATTGATAATAACCCTCATATGCATTCATTTCCCTCTCTAAATCTACCATCCACTTTGCTTCATAGGGCACCCCATCACCTTTCATTACATTTCTTGTGCATGCTTTGCTACTCACTCCACCACCAATTATTCATATATTTTTCCCTCTCTCCACTTATTAACAACCTTTACATCCATATAATTCATCTTATTTCATCATCCTCATCATTTAACCACATACTTGGCATACTACCATTCCCTCTTCACCACTCTCCTTCCCTCACATCTCCCCCACATTCTCATTGCCCCACATAATTTTAAACTTTTTCTTCATCCCCTTTTTCAACTGATGCATCTATATTTTATTCACTACCACCTTATTTCCTTTGTCTCTTCTTTTGCTTCTCATATATATTTTTTTAGTTTACACTATGGTGAATTTGAGAGGTTATTCTAATTCTTGGTTCTATTTCATCTTTCCCATCTATTTCATCTTGTATTTTTTTCCTTTCACAACTAGCTTCTTGCCAAATCTTTTTACTTTGAGAATCCTTCCATAATTATCCTTTTATTATTATATATGCAAGACTTTGTGCTTTGATACACCCTTTTCCTCTTTCCATATTTGTACACACTTGTTTTTTGCAACTGTGTGAGCATTCATGTTTTATATCCTTGTCAACCCTTGTACTTGACATCCCTCTTTTCTTCTTATTTGTGTAAGTCCTCATGCTTCACAGTCCTATTTTATTCTTATTTTTGAAAGTACTCATGCTTCATAGTCCTCTTTTCTTATTTTCCATGTAAGCACTTATACTCACTCCTCCATTTTTCTTCTTCTCATCCCTTATATTCATCTTCATCCCATTCATTATCTTTATCTAACTTTGTTGTCTTCATCATCCTTTTTATCTTCCATCTCTCCACCATTTCTCCAAAATGTCATCCCTTTTCATCTTGTTAATCTCTTTTAATCATCCATTCATCATGATAATATCTTTTAATAAGATGATTGACACCTGTTCTATTCTTCACCTTGTTATCTACCCATCCTCTACTTCCCCCCATTTTTCTTAACCTTTTTCACATATTCCATCCCATTCTCATCTCCATAACCACCATATGAACTACATTTGGCTCATCATCTTCCTCTCCATCAATTTCCTATCAACACTTAGTTTATCATGACACCATCTACTTTTTCACTCTCCTATAATCCTCTTTATTTCCTTCTTACACTACTTTTCTCACCCATATCCCTTTATTCCACATGGTCCATTATTCTTCATTTTCATCACCATTCCATTTTATATTTAGTCTAATTTAGTCCTATTTTCACTACTTTCATTTCTTTCCACATATCTCATCATCTCATTCCCCTACATGAGAACTAACATTCTCTTGCATCCAATTTCAATTCCCCAATCTATTATTTTTTAGCACATTCATTTCACCCTCATATTATGCATTTTGTTCTTCGTTATTTTTCAATTTCATTTCATTTTTCTCATCTTCCATAATTTCACTTGGTTTACTTTCCAGGTTACACATTAGTCCTTCCCAAAAAAAACTCCTTTAAAGGTATTTATCCTTTGAGAAGCCTTCCATAATTTCCCTTTTTTTCTTATGTGAGCAAGCACTTGTGCTCAACAGTACCTAATTATTTAACCTCATCATCATCCATTTATATGAGACCTCATTATCCTCTTTATATTATTTCATCCATATTACCATCGACAATTAGGGTATGACCATTGGCTTGTACCTCTTTAAAATCCATGTTTACCCATGTCCCCCACTTCTTGATTTAATGCATGAAATTTGTCTAAGTTTATTGCTTGATACATCTACATCTTACATCTCAATGTATTTGCATGTTATGCATAGGAATTCCTTATTTACCCTATCCCTCTCTAATTACTCCCCTAACATCAAAGGCTAGTTTCCACCCCTTTTTTCCATTGTGGGACTGGTTGCACAACTTCATCCCAAAGTTGCATGATCAAATATCCCTCAACACATCATCCTCATCACTTGTCCTATCCAACCTTTCCTATCTATCAACATGATCAGTTTTCATGATTAAAATAATATAAATCCCTAACCCATGTTTTCCACACCATTTATCATTATTGCATATCCAAAACACCCAGTGCTAGTTGTTTGAGTTAGTATCATCTTTGGTTTAACATTGTTTCATCCTCGACTAATGGCATACTTGTGCTCATTATTTATGCTAGTTTCATTTATGGGTTCATATTTTATTTTCATTCCTTACATTTATTCATCTTACCTCCTTCATATGTGCTCATATTCATTTATTAATATCATTCCCTATCACATTACCCTCTTATTTTGGGAGAACTACATCAGCCTGAGGTTTGTTTGGACTATGTAGGCAACACTTGGAGACATGGGGTCTCCAAGTTCTGTTCGATTGCCTTTCTTCCTCACCATCATTTTTTTACCCATTATTATCTTTTCCACCATGTAACTAATCCTCTTATTTATTTTCCCTCATTCACACTCACTATTTTGTGAGATAAATTCTTATCCCTCAGTTACTTTGCAAGTTATTTATTTTAATGATCTAGCCACTTTTGAAAGCTACTTTTTTCTTACAATCTTACTCACCTCTCTCTCCATTTTGTGACATAATTTTTTATTCTATTACATTATAATATGTGTGAATTATGAATTTTAAATAATTACACAAGTGAACACTCATATTTTACCCCTCTTCACACCCTTTTTCCATGTTCTCACTATTTTGATAACTCAATTTTTATCCCTCAGCTAATTTTAAGCTATTTCTTTCTCCCCTTTAACAACTTTTGTGAGCTACTTTTTCCACTTTCACGCTCTCTCCATTTTGAGAGATCACTTTTATTTCCTATTAACTTCCTTGATAATTATTTTCTACACTTTAGCCATTTTTTATGAGATACTTATTCCACTTTTATGCTCTCACTATTTTGCAAACTAGTCCCTTATTAAATACTCCTTGTATAATATTATTACATATATATCTTATTAAAAAAAGCCCAAAAATTCAAAATATTTCACAAACTTACATAAACACTTGAAAACCTCCAAAATCCAAAAAAACATGAAAATACTACAAAATTTAGAAAATGGATCAAATCTCCAAAAGATTTAAGCCACAAAATCTTTGTACTCTATCACCCTATTCATCAATAGTTTTTATCTTAGATCTATTTTAAGTATAAATATTTTAGTATGATGTAGGTGAACCTACATTTTATGTTTGCACATCTCATAGGTGGAAACCTCTTTTCTAGTCATAGTCATTTCCAATCATCATCAGTTCTTCATTACACTCCCATTTCTGGGAGAACTACATCAGCCTAAGGTCCACACAAACTATGTAGGCAACACTTGGATACATGGAGTATCTTGGGATAGCTTGTACACCATTATCATCCTTATCATTCATCTTTCAATATCTTCAAATATAATAAATTGGGACTATCACATGAATGATCACTCATCTTTTATTTTCCATCATCCTTATTATTGCCATCCTTCTTCCCTACACTCTTACCATTTTATGAGCCTATATTTCTCAAAATCTCACCATTTTGTGAGGCACTCCTATTTTTCCCCTATAATCACTTTATTTACTTATCATCACTTTTCTTCTTTCCCAATTCTTGGGAGGACTACATTTATCCTTAAGTCCATCATGGGCTATTTAGACAACATATATTTTCATTGGGTAATTGGAGATAAATCATCCACCATTACTTATTCTCCCCCATTTTATCAATATTAGTTTATCTAACCCTTGGATTCAAGAGTAATGACTTGTTACCACACCCACTAATTTAATAATTGAGTGTTTCTTTGCTTTTTAATTTTGTGTTTGTGTGCTTATTGGTTGCTTGTTTCTTTATTTATTTGTACTTAGATGTCTTAGTTTAGTATATTTTATTTTACACTCGAATCCTGATTATTCATATTAGGATGTTAGGTTGTTAAAATTTGTATTCAAAATCATTTAAGTGCATTATATTTTACAGTTAAGTCTTAATTTTCCATGTCATTATTTAGCATAGTATACATTTGCATTTGAATTTTATTTTACACAATTTGACAAATAATATTATCATGACTCATTTTTAGATTATGATGCATACAATAATTTGAAATATCAAAAATAAATATCCAAAGGTATATACACAAATAATGTCATCTCAATTATTTTGATCATCTTATCATTCTTTTCACTATCATATCACATTTATGATCCTTCTCATTCTGGTTAATCTATTCCTCTCCAGTCTGAACTATTCATTCCTATTCATATTGGTCAATATGTTCTTACCAATTAAGTTAATTTATTACTATAAATCCTATAAAGATTCTCTTATCACTTTTTTGATCATATGCATTATGATCATTTTTACTCATTTTCTAAGTTATCTGGTCAATTTTTCCTCATTCAATATTTAGGCATTTTTTCCATATTTTCATCCTTCCAAGGGTCTACATGTTTATGAAATTTTCCATACATCCCCTCAAGGGGGAATCCAAGGCTTACCAATTACTTTTTGGGGCATCAATTTGAACTTAATTGCCAATGAAATTAACAAATCATTAATTAGACATCCGTTATTTTCTTCTAATTAGTTTGAGCACCTTTTGCACTCATTTTAATGTTATTTCATAGTGTTTGAGAAAACATTACTTATTTTATGTATTGTAACTCATAAAATAGGTAACAAATGTAGACACTTCATTTTTATCACCTTACATGTTAAAATTGTAAAATGGGATGACTTCCTACATTTGCACACAAATTATTCCAAATCATCTGTTCATCCCAAATTCTTCTGCACATCCAACACACACATCCAAATTCACCTTAGGGAATCCCTAATTGGGGTAATTCACCATTTCGAGTCATCTATTCACTTTCACCATTGCATATTGGATGATTTACTTCATTATTCATTATTCACTTTTCACTATTCATTATTCACTATTAACTATCCATTGTTCACCATTCACTAGTTAATTAATCTAAATTAATTTACTAATCTTCCCCTAAAGAGAAATTCCATGGATTTTGGAATATTATTAATTTATAAAATTTGATATTTCATATTGTCCTCACATTATTCCATGAATGAATTTTATATTCACCTCTTCCTTTACTTGCCCCCCATTATCCTTGTACTTCTGAGATTCCCTTTCCACTTGGGGGTTAAACTCTAATCAAGCCCATAACCCATAAAATGGAATATTAATCCTCCTTTTATATTCTAAAGGGACTAAGGGATCAACTAATTGATCCATGTGAGGTGTGGAGGGTGCATCCTCCACCCTCCATCTCACATTCAAGAAGGATGGTTCAAGTTTATTCAATACTATTATAAATATGACCTTATATCTCCTTCATTTCCATGCTAAAGAATCACAATGAAGACTTTTTAGTTTTCAAACCTTTCTTATGCATCAACCCCATTTCTCATCATCCATTATTCAAAGCTCATAATAGGATATGATAATAACTTAGATGAAATTTCTACAACCCCCTTTGAAGCTACATATCAAGAGACACATCCACTTACAATAAGGTTAATTATCCACAATGTAAGGTATAATCATTATTTATTTAATTTATTGAATCGATTTCATTTCTCTTTACCTTTTCTCATAGAGGTCTTAGGCTTTAGGTATTGATATGTATTTAGTATTTATTTTTATTCTTTGTTAAATTTCTAACCCATGATTATAATCCTATAGATATAAAAGGTATATAAGAAATGCTTCTACTATTATACATTCCTTTGTTTCCAAATTTAAATATATCATACATTATCTTTCAACACTTATAATCTTTAATCATATGTACAATTGCATACATAACCAAGTCATGCTACTAGAAGTTTAATTTTAACATTAAGGTCAAGTCTGCATTCAATCCAAGCTACTTAGAAAATTACAGAAATAAACTATCAAAAAAATTATCAACACATAACCAAATCAATAGTTTAACACAATAGACATAAATAATAGTAAATTAAGTTTTTAGATAAAATAATTCATACGAACAAAAAACTATAATATTTCTCAACTAGGTTTACATTCACAAGAGGAAGAGAGAGCCAAGGCTATAAATAATTGACAAAGGGGATCATTGGGATAAAAAAGAGGTGAAATGTTTGACCATGAAAAACCTTAAATGTCTTGTAGGATATCCATTTATGCCTTATCACTTGACTATATCTACCAATAATTATTTCATCATGGCATAAAATTACAACAATAATAAAAATGAGAGAAAGTATAAATATAAATTAATAAAAATTAATTTTCAATTCAAGGGATGATTTTAAGTCAAAAGTTGACAAAATAAATCCTGGTCCTTATTTTCTCTTACCTTTCTCTCTTAATTCATTTCCATTTTGGAAAATTTCCAAAATTTCTAAATATCTAGAAAAATCCCTTGTTATTAACTCCACTAAAAGGAATATCATAGATAAGGTGAAGTGGAAGCCTAAAATATAAATGCCCATAATATTATACTGATGGTTTCTCTCATGGTTCATGTATCTCTCATGGTTCATGTAGTAGGGGTCAACCCACTTATTCTCCCTTTTTATTTTCCTTCCTCCACATCTTTCCTTATATTCATTTATTTTTCATTCTACCCAATTTAATGCTCAATAAAACATGATACAAATAATTGAATAATCATGATTTTTAGACAAAATTGGATACCATAGGGGAGTATAATTTCAAACTTTGTTGTCAAGCCTTCTAACCCTATTAATATCTCTTGATAATCCTTGTCTTGATGTTATAACATGTGGTAGTGACTTGAGGTGATGTTTTAGTTGTTTTAATGTCCTATGCAAGGTCTTATCCTAAGGTGAAGTCATAATAATCAATTGAATAGCTAGTCTTTATAACTTGGTCCTTGGTATGTTGTCAATATTAATTTTGTAATATAGTTTGAAAAAATTAAGACAAGTTTGTAAAGATTAAGGTAATTCATAAGAGTCCAAGTCATATTTGATTCACATTAAGACGTGATATAAGGTGACTTCATTAGAGAGAATCAAGAAGGAGGAGTTAAACCATGAAAAGGGTGATTAATTTAATCTATGTGGAATTCATGAAATATTATGTCATGATCCATGGGTCTGTACAAGCTTCAAAATGTGACAAAGTATACATTTCTAACATATTTCAACATCTATTCACTATTTGAAACCCTCAAATATAGCATGATGCATGTAGCATGGAAGGAATAAGTTAAAAAATAAGCCTTGGTACATTATTTTATATTTTTTATGGTAGGAACATCTCCATTTGGTCTCTAGAACAAGCTAAAACAAAATAACATAGTCAAGAAGGTGTTTGGATGAGTTTTGATAGTTTTTTTGGATGAAATTGAGCATCTCCAGAAAAGAGAATCATGGCACTATTAGAAAAATTAATGTCTAAGTGGTTATTATTAACCCTTGGCTTACATTGGCAAGTAATTAAATAAATAATAATAATATATTATTTATTTACTTGAGGTGTAAACTTTGGGAAAATAAATAATATTATCATAGTTATTTAATATTTACCAAATGTTTATTAATTGGATTTATTAGGGTAGATGGACCCGCTATTTTTAAAACCATCACATCCCCTCATGAATCATTATAAATAGTGTTTTACCCCTATTATAAAATATCTCAAACACAAAAAAATATTCAATTATTCTTGCGTGTGGCAAATACTTGTCTAAGACAAACTTGTGTGAAGAATTTATCTAAGGAGTGAGATGAAGAAGATTGATGTATTGGGGTTATTATTATTTCTCAATATTAAATATAAATTTGCTAGGGTTTTTACCTTTTTGAGGTTTTCTTAGGATAAATACCTATGTTGTGTCTATTGATATGATCTCATTATCTATTATGCTTTGCTCATTAAATCTCTTCTAGATCCATAATCATTCACATAAATATTTTATCATGTTATCATAGCCACTGGAGAGGATTTTGATCAACAAGAATATAAAATATTAAATTGATATTTCAATTTATTCAAAAATTGGGCAATTAGATGCCATTGTATGCCCTGATCACTTTAAAAAATTGAAATTTGAGTTTCTATGCATCAAATTACTTTCTAAAAGTTTTATTCATTTAGTTTTGTAAAGATAAGGACTCAAGACTTGAGAAGCTTTGGATCAACCTATTAAAATTTCTCTCTCCTCCATTAATATACCTGTACAACCTAAGAGGTTGGCAAAAATTATTTTTGGCACTAAATTTTTTTTTGAAAGGCTTGTTGGCATTGTGGGAGGATTTCAGGAAGGTTTGCAAATTTTGAAGCCCTGAGAAAGTCTCTATCTTCATCAATTTTTTTTCTCTCCTCCTAGACCTATGCCATTTCCACCTATAGAAAATATTAAATTAAGTATAAATTTCTTTCAAATATTTAAAAAAAAAATTATTTTTTTAATTTTAAAAATTTGATTTACCTTTTATTAAATTATTTCACCAAAAAGTTAAGAAATAAGTAATTTGTTTTTAATTTTATTTACATGTATAATAAATAAATATTTATTTTAAAAAAATTGAATAAAAATAATTAAATATAATATTTTGCATGTAAACCTTAGAATTCACTCATAGATAAGTTGGTGATTATTATTTTTGGTAAAAATTTGTAAAAGATAAGTCTAGTGTTCAACTATCATTAGCCTTTTTTATCTTCTTATTGAATCTATTAAAAATTAATTGCAAATTAATTTAATTTGAATTCCATTTTTTGGATTGCATGCCTTCTCTCTCACGTGAAAACACCCTAACCTATTGACTAGTCCTTTTGATACTTAATCTAGTCTAAACCTAGGCAAGTATAGTCATCTAGCCAGTCAATTTTAGAGTTTTAGAATATTCCAAATGCATTGGAGTGGTCCATTTTTGTTTTTAATAGTTATATTATTTTTTTACATATTTTTTTAATAATTGTGCCTAGGTGGTCATTGTGAGTGTGACTTTTTCAACACCTAGAATTCTACAACTTTATTTCAATTTTTTTCTTTGATTAGCATATAAATTGTATATCTAAATATAGTTACATGATAGATTAACTTTATTTTATAAATAGTTCAAAAATTTCATTTAAAAATGTTAAATCATAAAATTGTTCTTATTTTTAGTGTATTTTTTAAAACTTGCTACACCTTGCTTTGTCACAAAATTTTGAAAAATTTCTTACTTTATCAAGCTTTAATATAAATAATTATAAATAAAATTCACATTTAAAAGGAAATTTTTTAAACATTTGGATACTGTCATGTTTAAATGGAAGTCATGGCTTCTTCTCATTTTTCTTTAGATAAATGCCAAATGCTTAATGGAAATAATTATAATATTTAGAAAATTCATGTTAAAGCTAAATTCATGGCTTATAAATTATGGAATATTTTCATTGGGACTAAGAAAGCCATGTCTGGATGTCATGTGACCCCTGAGCTTACCAATATATTTCAACATAAATCACAGGAAGCTATGTCCATTATTTTGTAGAGTGTTACAAATGAATTCCTTCTCCACATTGGTAATCAAGAATCTCCTTGTGAAGCTTGGAAACTTCTTGAATCTATGTATGAAGGCACTCATATTTCAAATATCATGAAGTTAATCCCTAAATTGTTGATAACACCTATGAAGGGATCATGATGAGAAAGTTGTAAATTTTCTAGCTAAAATTAAGAACATTAAAACTCAGTTAGATGGTTTTAATTATAATTTAATTCAAGATCAGTTGTTTTATTTTACTATTTAGTTAAATATTCATAAAAAAATTAAAAATTTCATTTCAATTTTGAATTTTAAATATCAAACTGAGCAAGATATCCCTGACCTTGCCACCTTGTCTGCTCTCTTGATTCAAGAAAAGCAAGTTATAACAAAATTTGATTCTAAAGAGAATGTTACTAAGGTAATTCTCACTCATAATAATGTTTATGATAACACTAAAACCTATAAATATAACCCTAATTCTATTAAAGACAAACACAAGAATAAGAAATTTGATAATAAAAATTATACACCTAAATTTAATGGAAATCGTAATCCATGTGATAAATTTGGTCATAGAAGGGAAACCTATTATAAAAACAAGGATAGAATTAACAATAAATCTTCTAAAAATAACAAAGAGAAAAAAAAATAATTAAAACAAGTATAAAAATCAAAACCCTAATCAAAACAACAATCAAGATCAGAATGTTATTGCTTTATATGCTACTTTATTTGCTTCAAATGAAAAATGAATGGATTTTAGATAATAATACATCACACCATATGAAATGTTTATATAATATTTTATATGACTCAAGAGATATCTTTGAAAGAATTTAATTAATAAATAATTCATTTTTAGAGGCAATTAAATATGAAAAAACAAAATTTTCAAATGTTGTTATTAATGATATTTTCTATGTACCTAAGCTTAAAAAAAATTTGCTATCTTATTCTCAACTTGCTAATGATAATTTTATTATAAATTTTCTTAAAGATAGTTGGTCTATTAGAAATCAATGTAGTTCATTGATTGTTGAAAGTATTTAATAGAATGGTTTATATATCTCTTCTTCTTCTTCTTCTTCTTCTTCTTCTTCTTCTTTAATTTCAGCACATAATAAAAATGAATCTCAATTATGGAATGAAAGATTAGGACATATTAATTTTAGAAGTTTACATGATAAGTCTACAAAATAATCTTGTTGTTGGACTTCTTTCTATACCCTCTCAACATGAAACTTGTGAATGTTGTTTACGTGGTAAACAAAATACTAACCCCTTTCACAAGAATCATGATGTGAATTCATCACATCCTTTAGAATTAATTCATAGTGATGGTATAGGTCTTTTGAAAGTTACTTCTCTTAATGGTTCATTATATATTGTTATATTTATTGATGATTATACTAGAATAATCTGGTCTTATTTCATTAAAAAGAAATATGATATTTTTTTTAAGTTTAAAAAATTTAATGCTTATGTTGAAAATGTATCTAATTTAGCTATTAAGAGATTAAAAACTGATAATGGTGGTGAATATGTTAGTAAAAAGTTTTAGTTTTTTGTATTAATTGTGGTATTCAAAGGGAACTAAAAACTCCCTATTTTCTTTAGCAAAATGGTATTGCTAAAATAAAAAATGATACCATCATAAAAATGGCTAGAACAATATTGAAATATGAAAATATTTTGAAGTTCTTATGGGCTGAAGCTATGAAAATTATTATTCATATTCTAAATATATTCCCTACCAAAACCTTGTATCTTTTTACCCCTTTAGAAATGTGGACTAATAATAAACCTGGTGTGACTCATCTTGGGATCTTTAGTAGTCCTACTTCTATCTTTGTCCCTAAATTTAAAAGGAATAAACTTTACCCCACTTCCTATTCTTGCATTTTTGTAGGATATGGAGGTAAGACTAAAGGTTTAAGAGTGTATTATCCCTCTAAACATCAGATCATTGAGAATAAGAATGTTCTTATTCTTGAAAAATCATTTTATGAGCCCTTTGTGGATTTTTCTCAGTGTTTTTTTTTTATGACTCATGTTTATCCTTGTGATGAAATATATATCTTTGAGGATTTTGATCTAGTTTTGGATAATTTAGAGTATGAAGAATTTCTTGAGTTTCATGTTCAATCTAAAAGACCTAAATGTATAGAATCTCTAATTCAATCTTATAATATTGGTAACATTAATAAATTAACTATAATTCAATATTCTTATCGTGAATTAATGACTATGTATGAATGTGAACCTCAATCCTTTGAAGAAATCACTCAAGATGATAGATAGAATGTTGCTATGTAAGTTGAATATAATATCTTAATTAAAAATCAAACTCAATAATTTATCCCTCCTCCACTTAAAAGACATATTTTAAGTTGTAGGTGGACTTATAAGATCAAATATAATTCAATTATTAAAATTGACAAGTTTAAAATTAGATTAGTTACTCATGGGTTTACTCAAAAACCCATAATTGACTATGTTGAAATTTTTGCTTCCATAGTAGAAATGATTACTGTTACACTTTTTATTGCTCTTACAACCCAAAATAGTTGGCTTATCTACCAAATGGATGTCAAGATGTATTTCTAAATGGTGATTTAGAAGAAAATATTTATATGACTCCGCCTAAAAATTTCACTGATCTTAACAAAGAATATTATGTATGCAAGTTTAAAAAATCTTTATATGGTTTAAAACAAGCTCCTTGAGCTTGGTATTCTAAAATTAATTTTTTTAAAAGAATTGAGTTTTTTCAACTACTATTTAGATAATGATCTCTTTTTTAAAATTAAAAATGGTTATTTGATTCTAATTGTATTATATGTTGATGATTTGTTGATTACTGATAATCTAACTAGTTTAATTCATAAATATAAAGATAAACTAAGTTAAATATTTGAAATGACTGATTTAAGTATTCTACATCATTTTTTAATAATGTTTATGTTTCAAGATAAAAATTCAATTATTGTATCACAATCTCAATATACACATAATCTTCTCGTTAAGTTTAACATGCTTGATTGTAAATCTACCACTACTATTGAAGTTGGTATTAAACTTGATCCTAAACTTGTATGTGAAAAACCTAACCCTACTTTTTATAGATAGCTTATTGGAAGTTTGATTTATCTAACCATTACTAGACCAAATATTTTATATGTTATTAGTATTTACTCTAGATTTATGCAAGATCCATATTTGGATCAATATAAATTAGCTAAATGTATCCTTCATTATATCAAAAGAATTATTAATTATGGTTTATTTTATTATTCTATTGATAATGCTAAATTATATGATTATTATAATGTTGATCATGTTGGTGATGGTTTAAATTACAAATTTACTTTTGGATATGTGTTTAAGTTTGGTGTAGGTACTATCACTTGGAGTAGCAAGAAGAAATCTACTGTCTCTCTTTCTTCTTTATAAATTGAGTAAAAAAGTGTTATAGAAGCTACCAAAGAAGCCATGTGGCTATGAAGATTATTGAAATAAATTAATTTAGATGTTTCTTAGAGTACCATCTTTTATTGTGATAATCAAAGTTGTATAGCTCTGAAAAAAAATTCAATGTAACACCAAAGAACTAAACATATTGAAATTCATTTGTATTTTATCCAAGAGAAAGTCCTCAATGGTGATATTAATCTACAATTTTATCATACAAATGAATAAGTGGTAGATATCTTTACAAAACTATTTGATGCTACCAAATTTTATCAGTTTTATGCAATGTTAGGTCTCTTAGAGTTACCATTGAGGGGGAGTGTACATGACAATGCCACTTCCTAATGGCCATGTATTTCTTCTTCTCTATACTTCTCATTTGCATAGAATTATAAGAACTTTATGTATAAGTTATTTTATTTAATTAAAATTCATGTAGAAGTTTTACTTGTGTACCTCAATACATTTAAAAGTATAATTTGTAATGGAGATCCTTATGTTATAAAATGTTCCAAATATGCTTAGTGATTATTCATGAGAAACAGTGAAATATAATCTCACAATCATGCTAGCCTAAATCTAATTTTAAGTAGTATATGGATTATAATTCTTTTTGTTTCAAAAGGTGACATTTGGCATGATAAAAGTTTTTAAATCCTTCAAATTTTGCACATAGTATAATTCTTTTACGATGACTATGACTTTTATCCCTACTTAGCATTAAAGGGGAGTGCTAGAACAATTAATGTCTAAGTAGTTATTATTAACCCTTGAATTACATTGGTAAGTAATTAAATAAATAATAATATATTATTTATTTACTCAAGGTGTAAAATTTGAGAAAATAAATAATTTTATTATAGTTATTTAATAATTATTAAATATTTCTTAATTGGATTTATCGGGGTGAATGGACCCATTATTTTTACAATCATCACATCCATTCATGAATAATTATAAATAGTGTTTTATCCCTATTTTAAAATATCTCAAACACAAAAAAATATTCAATTATTCTTACGTGTGGCAAATACTTGTCTGAGACAAATTTGTGAAGAACTTATCTGAGGAATGAGATGAAGAATATTTGATGTATTGAGGTTATTATTATTTCTAAATATTGAATATCACTTTGCTAGTTTTTTTACCTCTTTGAAGTTTTTTTAGGATAAATATGTGTTATGTTTATTGATCTGAGCTCATTATATATTATGCTTTGCTCATTAAATCTCTTCTATATCCGTAATCATTCACATAAATATTTTATCATGCTATTAGAGCCACTGGAGAGGATTTTGATCAAAAAGAATATACAATATTAAATTTATATTTCGATTTATTCAAAAATTAGGTAATTGGATACCATTGTATGGCTTGAGTACTTTAAAAATTTGAAACTTAAGTTTTTGTGCATCAAATTGTTTTCTAAAAGATTTATTCATTTAGTTTTACAAAGATAAAGACTCATGCAATTTTTTAAGGTCTGAGAAGCTTTAGATCAGCCTATTCAAATTCCTCTCTCTTCTATTAATGTACTTGTACATCATAAGAGGCTGGAAAAAATTATTTTTGGTACCAATTTTCTTTCTAAAAGGCTTGTTGGCATTGTGGGAGGATTTCAGGAAGGTTTGCAAATTTAGAAGCCTTGAGAAGGCCTCTATCTTCATCAAATTTTTTTCTCTCCTCCCAGACCTGTGCCATTTCCACCTACAAGATATATTAAGGTAAGTATAAAGTTCTTTCAAATATTTAAAAAATAATTTATTTTTTTAACTTACAAATTTGATTTACCTTTTATTAAATTATTTCACTAAAAAATTAAAAAGCAGGTAATTTGTTTTTAATTTTATTTACACGCATAATAAATAAATATTTATTTTAAAAAAAATGAATAAAAATAATTAAATATAATATTTTGCATGTAAACCTTAGAATTCACTCATAAATAAATTGGTGATTATTATTTTTGATAAAAATTTGTAAAAGATAAGTCTAGTGTTCAACTATCATTAGCCTTTTTTATCTTCTTGTTGACTCTAGTCAAAATTAATTTCAAATTAATTTAATTTGAATTCCATTTTTTGGAATGTGTGCCTTCTCTCTCACATGCAAATACCCTGACTTATCGACTAGTCCTTCTTTTGACACTTGATCTAGTCTAAACCTAGGCAAGTATAGTCATTTAACTAGTCAATATAAAGATTTTGGCACGTTTAATATGTATTGGAGTGGTCCATTTTTCATTTTGAATATTTCTATTATTATTTTTACACATTTTTCAATAATTATGTCTAGGTGGTCATTGTGAGTGTGACTCTTTCAACACTTAAAATTATGCAACTTTATTTCAATTTTTTGCTTTGATTAGCATATAAATTATATATCTAAATATAGTTACATGCTCAATTCACTTTATTTTATAAATAGTTCAAAAATTTCATTTAAAAAAGTTAAATCATAAAATTGTTCTTATTTTAACTGTATTTTATGACACTTGCTACACCTTGCTTTGTCACAAAATTTTTGAAAATTTTCTTGCTTTATCAAGCTTTAATTTGAATAAAAAATGTGTATTTACTTTTAATTTTTTTTAATTATAAATAATTTTAAATTCACACTTAAAAGGATATTTTTTAAACATTTGGATACTGTCGTGTTTAAAGGGAAGTCATGGCTTCTCCTCATTTTTCTTTAGACAAATCCCAAATCCTTAATGTAAATAATTATAATATTTGGAAAATTAGTGTTAAATATAAATTTATGGCCTATAAATTATGAAATATTGTCATTGGGATTGAGAAAGCTTCCTCTGAATATCATGTGACCCCTGAGCTTACTAATGTATTTCAACAAAAATCACAGGAAGCTATGTTCATTATCTTGCAGAGTGTTAAGGATGAATTCCTTCTCTACATTGGAAATAAATAATATCTTTGTTAATCTTGGAAATTTTTTGAATCCATGCATGAAGGAACTCATCTCTTAAAGATCATTAAGTTAATCCTTAAATCGCTGACAACACCTATGAAGGGTGATAAAAAAGTTGTGATTTTTCTAGCTAAAATTAAGAATATTAAAGCTCAGTTAGATGATTGTAATTATAATTTAATTCAAGATCAATTTCTTTATTTTATTTTTCAATTAAATATTTATAAAAAAATTAGATTTTTATTTCAATTTTGAATTCTAAATATCAAACTGAGCAAGATATCTTTGACCTTACCACCTTGTCTGCTCTCATGATTCAAGAAGAGCAAGTTATGACAAATTTTGATTCTAAAGAGAATGCTACTCAGGCACTTCTCACTCATAATAATTTTTATGATAACACTAAAAACTAGAAATATAACCTTAATTCTGCTAAAGCCAAACATAGAGATAAAAAATTTGGTAATAAAAACTATACACCTAAATTCAATGGAAATTACAATCTATGTGATAAATTTGGTCATAGAAGGGAAATATGTTATAAAAACAAAGATAGAATTAACAATCAATCTCTTAAAAATAACAAAAAGAAGAAAACTAATCAAAACAAGTAGAAAAATCAAAATCTTAATCAAAACAACAATCAAGATCAGAATGTTAATGCTTTATATGCTACTTTATTTGCTTCAAATGAAAATGAATGGATTTTAGATAGCAGTGCATCGCACCATATGACACGATTATATTATATTTTTTATGACTCAAGAGATATATTTGAAAGAATTTACTTAGGAAATAATTCATTTTTATCAGCAACTAAACATGGAAAAGCAAAATTTTCAAATGTTGTTATTAATGATATTTTCTATGTACCTAAGCTTAAAAAGAATTTGTTATCTTATTCTAAACTTACTAATGATAATTTTATTATAAATTTACTTAAATCTATTTGGTCTATTAGAAATCAATTTGGATCATTAATTATTGAAGGTATTCAAAAGAATGGTTTATATATCTTCTCTCCTTCTTCTACATCTTTAATTTCATCGCATAATAAGAATGAATCTCAATTATGACATGAAAGATTAATACATGATAATTTTAGAAGTTTACATGATATTTATGCAAAATAATCTTGTTTTTAGACTTCCTTCTATCCCCTCTCATCATGAAACTTGTGAGGGTTATTTACGTGGTAAACAATATACTAACCCCTTTCACAAGAATCATGATGTGAATTCTTCACATCCTTTAGAATTAATTCATAGTGATGTTGTAGGTACTTTAGAAGTTACTTATCTTAATGGTTAATTATATACTATTAAATTTATTAATGATTATACTAAAATGATTTGGTCTTATTTCATTAAAAAGAAATCTGATATTTTTTTCTAAGTTTAAAGAATTTAAAGCTTATGTTGAAAATGCATCTAATTTAGTTATTAAGAGATGAAGAACTAATAATGGTGGTGAATATGTTAGTAAAAAGTTTTATTCTTTTTGTATTAATTATGGTATTTAAAGGGAACTAACAATGCCCTATTCCCCTCAGCAAAATGGTATTGCTAAAAGAAAAAACCACACCATAATAGAAATGGATAGAACAATGTTGCAATCTACAAATATTCCTAAGTTCTTATGAGCCGAAGCCATGAAAACTACTATTCATATTCTAAATAGAGTCCCTACCAAAACCTTGTATCTTTATACCCCTTTAAAAATATGGACTAAGAAGAAACCCAGTGTGACTCATCTTAGGATCTTTGGCAGTCTTGCTTTTGTCTTTGTACCTAAAGTTAAAAGGAAGAAACTCTACCCCACTTCCTATTCTTGCATTTTTGTAAGATATAGAGGTAAGACTAAAGGTTTAAGAGTGTATGATCCCTTTAAACATCAGATCATTGAGTATAAGAATGTTTTTATTCTTGATAAATTATTTTGTAAGCCCTCTGTGGATCTTTCTTAGTGTTTTTTTGTTGATGAACTTGACTCTCATGTTTTTCCTTGTGATGAAACATATATCCTTGAGGATGTTGATCTAGTTTTAGATAACTTATAATCTAAAGAACCCCCTAAGTTTAATGTTCAACTTAAAATAATTAAATGGGAAGAATCCCTTATTCAATCTTCTAATGTTGATAACCTTAAAAAATTAACTAGAAGTCAACATTCTTATCATGCATTAATGACTATGTATGAATGTGAAACTCAATCTTTTGAGAAAGCCACTCAAGATGATAGATGAAATGTTTCTATGCAAGCTGAAAATAATGCCTTAATTAAACATCAAACTTGGGACCTTGTCCCTCCTCTACCTAAAAGGTATATTGTCAATTGTAGGTGGTTTTATAAGATCAAATATAATTTAATTGATAAAATTGACAAGTTTAAAGCTAGATTAGTTTCTTGTGGGTTTACTCAAAAAATTAGAATTGACTATGTTTGATAAACCAACTCTATTTTTTTTTATCCCAACCTGAGATGATTGAGATTTTATCTCAGGCTTGTGCCAAACATATTTCCTCCACTTTATAGGTTTATACTTTCAAGACCTTTGATGAGACTTTCACCATGTCATGAAAATTAGAGATTAGAGCCATTGATTAGGGAAAGCTAAAATCGAGAAATAATAACTCTAGTTTCAAGTCAAATGAAACTTCCTCCTCAAAAACCACCAACCACTCCAACACCAAAACCAAAGGAACCATGAATGCATTTTTCCTTAAAACTACCCCTCCTCTAGTTGTTAACCAACCCAAATCTTCCAATTCTTCCAACTATAATACCCAAAACCAAAATCGTAACAATGAAAAGAAATATACTCTTCTAGGGGATTAATATGTTTCAATATCAAAAAATTTATTGAAAGCAAATATCATACAACTTCTTCTAATTAAACCCCCATAGCAATTCAATTCCTCTTGTCCTATACCCAGTTAGTATAAGGAAAATTAATTGTGTGGTTACCATTGTGTCATTGGGCATGATGTTAGTAGATGAAATATTTTCAAAATCATTGTAAAAAGGTTGATTGGAAAGGGGGAAATTATGTTGGATAACCCCAATGCACCCCCAAATCAATCACTTGATATTTTCAAGCAACCATTCCCCAACCATGCCCCTTTCATGAATAATGAAAATAATAAAGTAAAATCCTCTCACAATCATGAGGTCCATACTGTTAATTTGGTTCTTAGTGAGATCATTGTGGAATAAACCATTACCCAAAAAACTTATTCTTCCCCTCCACTTATTGAGGTGGTGGATTCATCTTCTATTCCTTTGGAAACTAAAATAAAAGAAATAACTATTCCCATTTTTCAACTTATTGAGGTAGTGGAGATACCAACCTCTCCTTTGGAAGACATACCAAAAGAGGAAACCATTACCACTATACCTTTCTCTTCCATCATAGAGCAACCCACTCTTCCTTTGGAAAGTATTCCTAAGGAAGATGTCACCTTACCTACCCCTCCCATGGAGGAATCAACTTCCAAAACCTTGGAGACTTTGATTGAGGAAAAAGACAAGGTAACTGCTCCCCTCTCTCAACCCATGGGATTATTCTTTGATTCCAATATTGAGGGAACAAAACCTACTTATAAGCCTTTTTATAGATTGGTTCAAAACTTAAAGTTCCTATCCCAACCCAACATGGATCAGGCCACATTTTGGCATCATATTAGGATTATTTATCCAACCAAGCAAGATCCCTCAACCATACCTTTGTCAACCCAACCTTCCACTTTCACTAGTGAACATACCATCATCCCAACCTAACCATTATAAACCGCTACCTCTCAAACCATAGTTGAACCAACCAAACTAACTCCACCCAAAGTAGCCCAAGTACCTTCTACCATCCCAAAAAAACCCATCAAAAACTTGGGCATGTTCCCCACTAAGAGCCTTACTCAACCTCAATTAAATTGGGATTTAGAACCATCTATCTCACCAAATAAACCCTAGGTTAAGCCATCTAAGAAAGTAGAGCCACCTAGGATCCCAAAAACCAAAACCTTGTCACCCATTTATACATTGCATTACATTTTAGGACCACATCCTTCTTCCATCCTAGGACCTCATCCTTCCATTAATAAAAAATTTATCCCAAAGATAACCCAAACCTAACCTCTTCTTTTATCTATCCCTCTACATATTCTTTCCATGCCATCTACCTCTAAACCATCTACTACCAAGCCTTCTACTTCTAGCCCTTCTATTTCCAAACCATTCACTAACAACCCTTCTATATATAAAACTTCTACCTCCAAACCATTAAAACCAAAAAAATATAATCCAAAACCACCTAAGAATATTCCATCACCCAGAACTCTCATTACGAAGCCTACTCATAAGAAGGCCTCCAGCCCAAAAGTCAAAGCCAAAACCCCAACACCCTTTTTACCTATTATTGAGTCTTACTCAACCATATTTCAAAGATTATTGTAAACTTCTTGCTTGAATTTACCTTGTATAAAACCATTTGACCCCCATAGTCCTAAGCCATCCTGGTTTAATGACAATATGATTTACTCATATCATAGAACACTAGGACATGACACAAAGAATTGCAAAGCTATCCAAGTCATAGTCTACCAGCTATTTGATCAGGATGGAATTGTTATCATAAGATCCTCCCATGATCCCAATGCTAATCCAAAAACCAAAATTAACCAACCAACACTTACCTAATCCCATACTCTCATCTAAGAGTGAGTAGTAACCAAAGCAGTCCTCTAGCCCAACTCTTTCCCAAATCCATACCATCCATGTGGTCACATGATCACAAGCCCAATAAAAGGATAAAAGGAAGGAAAAGGTGTTCATTCCATGGACATACCCTTCTTCCAGCACCTAATCACCCACCCAAACCCAAATACCTTCACCTTCACCCAAGCCCAAGGTGTCCATCTTGGGTGCCTCCTAATCCAACCCTTCCAAGTCAATCCAAAGAGTAGTTCTAAAGCAACTTCACCAAACACCAATGAAGATGAGTTTATATGAACTAATAAATACCTCACCCCATCACCACCAAGTGATAATAGAGGCTTTATTGGATCACTTTATATTTATACCTTTATTACCTTTAAATATTTATAAATACCCTCCATTCATCCCCATGATTTGGATCTTCCCCTCTTCATTACCATGTACATCAACCAAACCTACATCAAAAGGGTTATGATTTATGGAGGAGATAACATCAACATTATCTCCTACCATGCATATGAATAGATAAAATTTCTAGAGAACATTATGTTATAAACCATAATGATGCTCCATTCCTTCAATGGCACTATGGAAACAACTCTAGGAACTATCATCCTCCACATTTATTTAGGACCTTGCACTCTTCCTAAGATATTCTACATATTAGAAGGAAATTTCCAGTAAAATTTTCTAATTGGATGCCTTTGGTTCCATTCCATGAATTATGTGCCATCTACCCTACATTGGTACATCAAGTTTGAGCATAAGGGTCATATATTTACCATAAAAACTAACCCGAGTCCTTTCACATCATGCAAAATGACATACCAGCTGAATGATGTTCTCCTTCTTCCATCAACCAAACCTTCACCAACCAAAGATGACTTCACCTCTTCCATTAACCAAGAATTGACTAGCTCATCCATCCCTTCTACCCAAATCCCTAGGAAGGCCCTCATGGAATCAACATTCTAACATCTCTCTCTTGGGGAGTATCACCTCTTGACCTTGGATGCCTTCCTTACTCCCCAAGAGTATAGGAACCCTAACTAAGATTTTTATTATGATTCTAATATCAGAGCCTCCAAATATCAAAACCAATCTTATATATGGGGGACTTTATCAACTATTTTTTTCCTCCTCTATCTCCTCTTCTCCTCAACCATTCACCTCTAATTTCTCCTATCTAGATAAACTAGAGTTCATCAAAACATACCTCCATAGGTGTGATTCAAAGGGATTCAATCTAGGATGTTATGAATATATACCACATGAGTTGTTTCCATGTAAGACCCAAAATCCTCATTAGAGATATGGTCTCAAGTTATTTTTGCCTAAAGAGCTAACCAATTCACCTCCTATTACCATCATTGAAAAGTAAGTTCCATCCTTACCAACCCATTACCCATCAAAATATAATAATTTTGATTCTATTAGCCCTAATTTTTTTTTCAACATGATTATCCTTAGACCCCTAACTTATCACAAGGATGGAAAGAACATAAAATTTCATCTAAATCATCTTGAGATGGTAGAAGATGACTCTCCTATCATTAATACCATTTGGTGTCAGGATGATAATTCCCTTCTTGCCTATCTTGGTGTAGAGGATTACTCTATATACAAATATGTCCCTCCTAAGACTTAAACCATGTTGAATAAATCCACTATGGATGTCAACTTGGGTACTCATGATAACCCACACATTGTCAAAATTGAACAATCATTAAATTCCTCAAAGCATCAAGATTTACCCTCCTTCTTATAATACCATAGCATAACATTTTCTTGGTATTGTAGTGACATGTTAGGAATTGAACCTTCCATCACCACCCATAATATCATTACTACCCATGATACCAAGCTTGTCAAGTAGAAGCTTTGTCAGATGCACCCTTACATAGCCATTATTGTCAAAGAATAGCTTTAATGCATCCTATCCATGAATTTCATCCAACCCATTGATTATCCCCAATGGGTCTCAAATGTCATCCCTATCACCAAAGAAATATGGGGACTTTGCATTTGAGTGGATTTTTATGATCTTAACCTTGCTTGCTTAAAAGATAATTTTCCTTTGCCAAGCATTGACTAGCTTGTTGATTTTACATCCAGGCATTAGATACTATCTCTTATGAATAGTTTCTTAGGCTATAATAAAATCTTAATTTACCATAAAAACCAAAATAAAATTGATTTTATCACCTCATGGGGAACCTTATGCTATAGGGTTGTGCCTTTTGGTCTAAAAAATGCTAGTGTAACCTACCAACGTGTTATGACTTACATCTTTCATAACCTTATTAAAAAAAATATAGAGGATTACGTAGATGACCTTTTTGGGAAATATAAATGTTGTAAATATCATTTAGTATTTCTCAAGGTTATATTTTAATGCCTCATCGATTACCATGTTCACGTTAACCCTAAAAAATGAATTTTTTGGGTCTTGTCAGGAAAGCTCCTTGGCTTTATCATCTCTCTTATATGAATCAAAGTTGATCTTGTCAAAATCAAAGTGATTCTTGACATGCCTCCTCTAACCAACCTCAAGAAACTCCATATTTTGGAAGGGAAGCTCCAATTCATTCATCATTTCATCTCTTAACTATCTAATAGATGCCAACCTTTTCATTACCTTCTTAAGAAAGATATATATTTTAAGTGGAATAAAGACTATCAAAAGGATTTTGACTCACTTAAATAATACCTTATTTATCCACTAATCCTCATTCCTCCTAAAGAGGATCAACCTTTCTACCTTTATATTTATGCCATTGATCACTCTTTAGGGGTAATGCTTGTTCATCAAGATGAGTAGCATAAAGAGTAAGTTGTCTACTATATAAGTTGAATGCTTATAGAATATGAAACTTGGTAAACCTATATCAAATAAATTTCCCTCACATTAGTCTTCATGGCCTCCAAACTCCACCATTACCTTCTCAATCATAAGACCTATGTCATAACTAACACCAACCCTCTCAAGTACATGCATTCCAAGCCACACCAAAACTAGTGTATGGCTAAATGGATCATGATTTTTATTGAGTTTTATATTGATTTCCTCTAAAAAAAGTCAATTAAAGGGTAAGTAATCATTAACCAATTGGAAAAATCATCTTTAGTGGATAACCAACCTTCTCCTCTTGAGTTTCCTGATGAGTCCATCGCGACTCTTTCTCAAGAGGACATCACCTATCAAATGACCATGTTCTTCAATGGATCAAAGTTCCAACATGGTGGGGGTGATGGTATCATTTTCATCCCCATTTATGGTAAACCCCTTCTTTTATCTTTCAATCTTTATTTTGATTGTATCAATAACATGGTTGAGTACAAAGCCCTAGTGATAGGTCTCCAAACTACTTTAACCTTGAGAGTCAAGATGATTAGTATTTTTGGTGACTCCAAATTCATGGTCAATAAAATCAATAGATATTATCAATGTAAAAATGATGTCTTATAATAGTATAAATATCTATTTGATGTACTCTTATCATCATTTAAACATTACCTTATCCAAGCCACTTCATGATCTATAAATAAGTTTGTCGATATAATAGCTTCCCTTACTTCCCAGATCCTATATGTACCTTTTCACTCTAAGATATTTATTTCTATCCATAATCTTACTAAGAATTATTATACCAAATTAAACCCTCCTATTTTTAGTGTGAGGAGACCCAACTTGACCTTTGGTATAATCAGATCTTTGACTATCTTAACCTAGGCATTGTTCTCTCCAATCTTTATAAGAATGGTCAAAGAGAATTTATTCAGAGTACCTCTCATTATACCATACTAGGGGGAATTATTTACAAGCATGTCTTTGATGGTCTCCTTTTCCATTGCCTACATAATCATGAAATTTCTCATCCTATAAATGAAACGCATGATGGGATTTATGGGGGACACTTTAGTGGCCTAGCTGTTATTAAACATATCCTTCACCTTGGATACTATTGGCCCACCCTTAACTAGGACTATTGTGATTATGTGAAGAAGTGTGATAAATTTAAACAACATGCCAATTTACATCACACACATACTCATAGCTTCCAAGTATTAAAGGATTTTTGACCCTTCTCATAATGGGGATTGGATCTTATTGGTGAAATTAACCCCCATTCTTTGTAGTGACATCATTCTATCATCACTATGACATAATATTTCACCAAATGGGTGGAGGATATTTCTCTCATTTAAACCAAATACAAAAATATGATCAATTTTATTAACCATAACATTATCTACCATTTTGGCATTCCTCATAAAATTATCATCGATAATGGTAAATATTTTAAAAATAAAAAGGTCTAAGGTCTTTATGATGCATTTGGAATTAAGTTGAGTTTCTCCTCAGCCTATCATCCACAAGCTAATGGATATCCTAAAGCTTCTAAAAAA
Source organism: Torreya grandis (assembly GCA_037957365.1). Lineage (NCBI taxonomy): Eukaryota > Viridiplantae > Streptophyta > Pinopsida > Cupressales > Taxaceae > Torreya > Torreya grandis. Next base: position 2,807,794 of record JARHVA010001339.1, read on the forward strand.
ACCCTTAACAACATGCTAACTAAAATGGTTAATTCATCTGGTCAAGATTGACATTTACACATATCCTTCACCTTATGGGCATATCATACTAGAATTCGAACCCCTATAGGTGTACCCATTTCTCTCTTATCTTTGGATCAGAGGCTATCTTTCCTCTTAAAGTCCAAATTTCCTCTCTTCACATATCCCTATAGGATATCATTTCCAAATGTGATTATCATCAAGAATATTTAGCCCAACTCGAACTAATTGATGAACATCTTTTGGTTATGCTTAACCATCTTAATGTCTATCAAGAATGAATCAAATGTGCCTATAAAAAACACATAAGAGAATTATAATTCAACATTAGATACCTCATCTTAAAGGAAAATCAACATGTATCCAATATGTAAAAGAGAAAATGGGGAAAGTTTATTTTCAATTAGCTTGGACCTTATATCATTATACACAAGTATGGATTAGGAGCTTACCAGTTATCTTCTCTTGAAGGGAAACCCATAACCTGAGCTTCTCAATGATTTGAATCTACATAATTTATTTTGTTAAATAAGATCAAACTCACCTTCTTTCCAACTTAAGCTCATACCTCACTTTATGAGATTTTCCCTTTACTCCCCTCAGTTTGAGGACTACCAATTAAAGCATAGAATCATGTGATTTTCCATCATAATTATAGCCTTAATTATAAATATGGGTACCATGGCTCTACCCATGGCATGATTCTCATGGATACTTTTCATCCCTAATATGATGGAATCCCATGGTTATTGTCTCTCAAAGCATCCTCTCAACCACCATTTCAATCTTCTTGTGATTTAGTTTTGATTTCATAAAGGTAAACCTTTAAGCCTATATAAGTAATTCTATTTCATCCAATGTAAAAATATTAAAAGTCTTATATCTTATGGGTCATCTATAGCATTAGTAGACTACTCCCTTGAAGGAAAACTACCAAAATCAATCAAAATTTCTTCATATAAGGTAAACTTGTCCCTTAAAGGATAACTATCAAAAAGCCTAACATAAGTCTCAAAAAGCTTAGACCATTCCATTAAAGGATGGCTATGTAAAATAATTTATCAAAATCAAGAAATTTTTTTAAGGCTTCTCATGTCGATAAACTTCCCTAAAACCTCTCGAAGTAATAACAAAAATATCAAAATCCATAATCAACTTTCATGAGTAAACTTTCTGCATTGATCAATCAACACCATTTATGACATAAACTTGTTTATACTAGATCTTTGGAAACTTACAAAAGAGGCAAGCTAACCCAACATGAAGGTTCCTTTATCATCCATCTCCCCTTTATTCTCTCTATAAAACAAGAGATTTTGAGCTTACTCAACACTGTGTAATCAAGAACTTTTTTAACCAACCAACAAATAATGATGTGAAGCATGTGAAGGGATTATGTTCATAAGATGATCTAACTTTAGTTTATTTTGGTCCTTGCCAAAGAAGGAGCATCATGTCTCCTGCTTGTTTTATCAAACCTATTTGCTGATGCATTCACTAAGATGATTGTCTTTTGATTGTTTTATCTTTATTTTCTTTTCTCACATATATTTTTGTTATCCAAACTCCTCTATGTGTTTTAAGATTAATTCACCTTCATCTAATCAAATGCAATTCATTAAAACCATTACAATAAAAAATATGTATTTTATTTGGTGATTAACTTCTTACCTTATTTGTTTAAGTGTATTTAATCATATATATATATATATAAATGAATTAACCATCTCATACATCAAACATCATTTCACCCTTCTAACCAATCACATCAACCAATCATAACCATTTTTTTTACATTTATAACATTTATTTTATAAATAAATGAGTCATCCACATATGTTATCCATCACATGTCTATCTAGATAAGGATGCATAGTTTCATTAATTTAAAATATCCACATTTCTAATAAGGCATACATTTACTCATAGGATAAATATTAATCATAACATCATGGTCATATCATAAACAACATCATCACATAATGAACATCAAATAAAACATCCATAACCATAAACAACATCCATGAAACCATAATCACATCATAAGATCATAATCATAAATAATCATATATCATAATAATTTCCATGTCTCTCACAAAAATGTGTACAAATCATTACATTGACTTGCAAGCTAGTATAAAAATCATATAGCAAATCAAAAAAGGCATCTCATAGGAGTCTAAGGTCATAGGGAACCACTACCTCCTAGAGCCCATACATCTTTGGGACCTATCTCTACACCCACAGATGATGCTCACTGACCTAGTGTAGCACTACTATCTCCTCCAATAGCTGTTGCTCTATACTCAACATATCAAGGCTCATATGGAAGTTGTTTAAAGACTAGTGCCTCCTAATATCTAAACTCTTTGATTGCGCCCACATACCTCACCGTAAATATGGTCCTTGATGGTCTTGAAATTTCAAGTTCCCACCCTCCTACCTATCTTAGGGAATCCCTATCTTATGTAACTAAGGATAGCTACACTCATGCTATATCCCTATCTTACATAAGGATATCCACCTATCCCTATGCCATGTCTCTCTCTATAATCACCGCTGCTAGAGCTACTTGTGTTGTGACTAGTGCCACCCTCACGTAATCTCTCTCCATGATGAGTGTCTACCTATTAAGGGCATTCACATCCATCTAATCCCCACCCCCTCCATGTCTACATCAAGATCATATTATACACTCTCCCCAAAACATTGCCACTACATAATGCACCTAAAACCATATAAGGTACTCCTGCATAACCCCTACATCATTAATATCTCCTCACAGTCAATCTCTATCTCCTCAGGATATAGTGGAGGAAGTGGTGCCTTGACATCCTCTCTCTTGTAAATCAAAAAATCACTTGGGACACATTAAACAAGCTCAAATTGTCTCTTAACCCTATCAAATGAGATGAGATCCACATCATTCTCCCACCTCCCATGTATCCACCTATAACTCTATAATGATAAGGTCTACCTAGCATAACTTGCCCATGCTAATAATCTATTATATAAGCTTCAAATAACCTCCCCATCCACCAGTGCCTCTAAGATATCCTTATACCACTCAAAATCTCATGCCACTCCCCTTAGTGCTATGAGTGTGTATTCACCTCTCCATCTCATGAATCCCACTCTAAACTCCCCTAGTTCCCATGTCTACCATGGTAATCCACCTAGTCATAGTACCTTGATGTGCTCATATGCCTAGAAGTGTAATACACACCTGATACTAATGCCATATCACCTATGTAATGTATATCCCTAGAGCTCTTTATAGATCTCTACTAGTAAAACTAGGGCCCATGTAAACATTGTTCGATCCATCAACATGTCTATAAGAACATCTAACAAAAAAAAGGGAAATATGCCACTACTATAATATGGAAGTGCATAGTAGGTAATGGCTATCTCATCATCATGAAGAATCATCTCCCTCCCCTATCTATGTGATATAAGGGTACATAATGGAATAATCCCATGTGCCACCTCGCATGAATAAAGCTCATGCCAAATAATTGTTTCGTATGCACATTTCATTCATTACTATCAATATGATCTATTGGCTCACCTTGTATTGGTATCTACAAAATATAGTGAATATCCTTTGGCAAGATGGTAATCTCTCCATTTGGTATCAATAAAGTGTTGGTATTTAGGTCCCATCTCTTGATTAGGGCTACCAACATCACCGTATCTCTCAACATATGTTGATAAAATATCACACCTTCTAGACCCATTGCTATCATGTGCTCCCATTCCTAGTCTATCATAGACCTATGTACCTCATCTAGGAGTTGAGGAAATTGGTCCTACATCTCTAGTTGCTCCCTCACCTACAAGAATAAACATATACCTTAGTTCACTTTACCCTTCATACTTAACCTATGTATTCAACCTATTCAACCTACCCCTTACCTTAACCTATTTTACCTCATTTACCTAACACTTACCTAATCCTACCTGAATAAGTCTTACCTTCACCCACCAAATCCTTACCCCATATACCATCCTACCTAATCCCTTAACTCATTCTTATACCTTCATAACCTTTAACCTATTCCTAATCCACGTTATACCCCATTCCCACACCTTATAGAGAGCATTGATGGTTGAGTGTTAACTGATGGTAGTTCCTTGTGAAAACTATCACTAATTAACCCTTGACTATTCATGGTTCAGTGGTGGATCACTGATGGTCCACACATTGACCATTTGATGGTCACCTATCAACCAATGATGGTCAATAGTGACCACTAATGATCACTATGTAGAGACTAGTCGATGACCCTAAAACCCTAGGTCTAACCTAAATCTATCAAAAAACTTAACAAAACATCACAATTAATCCTACACTTACTTTATTACTACCTAACCTACATTCTTGACACAAATTTACAACATTCTAAAAAATTCATACCAAATATCAAACCCCCTAATTTATAACACCTACCTACCCAAACCAAACTAATGAAGCAAACAAACTTTCCAATTTAACTACATTCCCTACCTCATTATGTATCCTCCACCATGGTGGAGCCCTTAGAACCACTACCACCACTCAGGCCCATGTTATACCCCTACCTTGATACATCCTTATTTGATATCTTCTAACCTAGCCCACCTTAGGATCTTTCCACCTCACATGGCCCAACCATGGTCAATCCTCACTTACTCAGCTCACACAAGACTCTAAGTGCACACTCACCATAATTTTTACACAAGAAAAAGTGGAAAATGCCATGTGTCAAATTTGAAAATGATTAAATGAAACCCGCATTGACATTTTATGATTGCCTTTTTAGGGTTTTATTTTGACCATCGATGGTCACTATGTGACCATTGATGGTTGACCTTGATCATCAATGGTCAACCCACATAGTATTTTACCATCCTACCATATCCTTTTCTCAAAGGACCACCTAACCCAACTTTATTTTTACTTACCTACCTTACCTTCTGGTTAATCAACCCACTTGTATGTCTCCATTTGTGATGATCATACCATGATACCTTTACCATCACCTTTGTTTTCATGACCTAACTTTACCTTGGTCATTTTTATTGTATTTATTACCTTGCCATATTTTATAAACTTATACACTGGCCATTTAGGTGCCTCAAATCATGACCCTTTATGGTCCCAAAATGTGTAACCACTTTTGTTTTCTCAGGATTACATTTAGTTTTTGAATACCTATGAATACATCAACCTTGCCTAAAAGACTTGGGTTTATAGGAGTAACCCATATCAACTATGCCTAATCCTATGGCTTTATTACCTTATCACTTATCCTTCTAGTCTAACCTTATTTTACCACCTACCTCAACTATGATAGCCTAGTCTATGCATGATCTATGATATCACACTTAGTCATATTTTGTGCACCTATTTGTGTTTAAATGCTCACCCAACCAACCTTCACACCCACCTATCCACTTGTCAAACCCATCACTAACTCTATTTCACCTCATCAATTCCTATTTTGAGGGGTAACACCTCATCCCATACTTTGGTCATCCAACCTTCTACTAGCCTTCCATTTTTGTTTTACAACTTGCTGTTACAAATTTCATAATAAAAAAGGGTAAAATGTAAATACTAAAAAACCATACACTATGTCTCTAGATGTCACATTAACCTTTAAACCACTCCTTGGACCCATTTAGGTTAGATTATTTACCAATTTTCCAATTATTAACCTCAAACCATTTCCCAAGGAATTAACCATCAATCATTGGTGGATTAGCCAATTTTGACTATGTCCCCTCAATTGCTAGTGGCTAGCCCTTGACTACTAATGGTTGATCGAACTACTAATGGTTACTTAAAACTTTGCCTCAAGACTACATGTGAAGGAGTCAACTATAACTCACTCATTGATTATTAGCTATCTAATTTTAGTCTACTATTCACATGATCAATGCATATTAGATTGTTTGTTAACTCTTCATTTCAACCCTCCCTTGTGCTATATTAAGAGATGGAGAGGAAGTTGAATAGGAAGTAGGTGAAAGATATTTTAACTCACAGGTAAATCCAAAAGCTTCCTAGTGAACTAGGAACCAGGTTAAAGACTTAGGGTACTTCTACAACTCACTATTTTGAGCCAAGGCACCATTACTTTGATAACATTTCTCTAAGATCCATAACAAATTTCAACCCACTTTAGCAATCCTTAGACCAATAACACTTAAAAGCTAAGTATCTATGTTTTTCTATCATCAAGATTCAGTAATTAGATTTATTTATTTTAGTGATTGGGTCATTCCCATTCTCTACTCTTCATTCCCTGTGTTGGAGTTTTGTAATTCCAGACACTTCATCTCCTACCTAGAACCACCCATAGCCTATTCTAACCACCCAAGAATCCAACTCCCAAACCAAATACCTCTGAACATTAATTTCTATCTCACAACTAATATTCCACCCAAACACCACTCCTAGAACCTCTCTACAACTCTCCCTAATAGACTCCTTTTCCCAAACCAAATTATATAATAACTACTGATGGTCTTACCTAACCATTGATGGTCTTACCTAACCATTAATAGAATTAAGTAACCACCAATAGTTAACAACCATTGATGGTCACCCAACCACCGATAGTCATACCCAACTATTAATGGTCACTGTGTGTTATTTTATGATATCAAGATAATTTGACCCATCTACCCATGCCCAAATATTAGTTTATAGGTTTCTACTTTATCACAAAACTTCAACTTATTTTTTGAATCAAGTTCAAGTGATTTAGCATTAGTATTCAATCATTTATTCTTATTTTTAATCAAAATCACTTATTTATTTTCAAGCATCTCTTGTATTTGATTTAATTACCCTTTATTATTTCATGCAATCATCTATTTTAAATTTATTATAACTTAAGTGTTTTAAAAGTGTGGATTGATAGCCTTCAAGGAAGCTTGTGCTTCTTAGATCTAACTCATGCTAGGTAGTCCACCCTACTATCTCACTAATCCACCATTTTCTAGATTGATTTCTTATTTTTAGGTCATCCTCCCCCAAAAAAGATGAGTATCAACAATCATCTATATTCACATGTGCAAACTAAATCTAGGTTCTACTAACCCAACCCTTCTTTTAAGTTTTACATCTTTCTAAACAAGAAAATGAATCAAAATTTTAGTGAAATAATGTGTTATTTTCCATGGAGAAGGATCCATAAAACAAATAATTAAAACCCCATAATATAATAAATAATTTTCAAGGTCATGAAGAGAATATTAACTAATTCAAGAACCATGTTTTAAATATGTCTTAAGCCCAAACAACACTTATAAGCATGTTAGAGAATGCAAGCTCACCTTTAATAATTAAAGAATATGAAATGTTGGCATTGATATTAAAGGTTTAGATGGGAAATTAGGGTGTATGAAATTAATGAAAGACTATTATGGTAGGTTGATAATGTTTATATATTGATCAAAAGATAAAGGAAACCTACAACTTGTTGCACATTCCTAAAATGCACATATAATTATCAAAATTAGCAGTTTTGAGAGTTTTCAAGATTGTTCAAGGTAAAAAAATGGTTAAAAGAGTCAAGGGGAGTTGGGTTAGACCTTATACAAGTCTCAGAAAGGTTTGAAGTGTCCTAGAACTCCCTCCATGCTTTTTATTTGCTCTCAGCCTACTCAAGCTTGTGTATCAGCCAACCTAGGGCAAAAATCTTGTTTTTTGCATAAATTGAGTTATAGGCCATAGAATTGATCCAAAAATTTCCATATGACCTAATTTTATATAACCTATAGGATTTTATATCTTTTAGAGTAGTACTATATGTCATTGTATGGTCTCTAGTACTATAGGCTTGCTTTAGGCCTAATTAAACCTAATTGGGAAAGATGGGTGTTGATAAAATGGGTTTAACTTGGGAGTTGAATCATGAAATTTTGGGTGAATACGTAAGAAGATAAAGGGTAATCAAATAGTATTTCATTTTTCCTAGAATTTCTAAATATCATTCAACCCAAGGAGCTTTGTGTCAAGATAGGGCTATAAGGAATATGCCTCAAAGAGATCAAAATATGAGAATTATGAATGAAATGGCAGAATGAAGGTGGAAATATGATTGGTTTTAGATCTTAAATAGGTGTCCAAGGTAATAACAGGTAGTTAAAATCCAATAAGATGAATTGTAATTTCCTAATCACTCCTAAGGGGAAATTTCAAGATCTCAAAGGTGAGTCATCTAGCAAGACAAAATTCCTATGCCACTTTGATCAAGTCATCATCATATGAGGAACACACATGTTGGATATAGTCTTGATTACTATCCTTTGGTAGTTATTATTGTTTTTAACTTGTCAATGAATGTTTTATAACCATTATTGAATCTTGACACCTCTCTTCTCTCTCTCACTCCTTTCTCTATATGTATGCCTAATTTTGGCATTGTAATGGATCCTTCCACTAGGATTATGGCATAACCCTAATATTTTTTATGCCTATTGATCAATAATATGATTGGTTTTACTTCTTTCTATGGTTTTTTTGGTATTAAGCTTTTAATGGTTAATCTAAGCAAGTGTAGATTTAGCTCACATTATTTTATTGTCCTATTCTTTTTGCCTTCTTGCAGTTTGATTCTCTATTTTAGGTTTTGAAGAGTGTCATCAAGGTTTCTATATGGATTAGAAGTGGAAAACATATTACTTTATATTCTCACATTGTTTCACTTCTTTGTAAATAATTGATGTGATAGGTTATTTTAAGAGACGCGTATGTTATTGCAGTCTTATAGGTCTTACTACACATGTAAATTAGTGGTTGTGGTCATAAGATTTGGTGTATCACCTCCCTTTTAGTTTATATTTTATTTTTCCCTTTCCTTCCAAGATATTAGATTAGTGATTAATCCTAAGTGGTACATTAAGGGATATATCCCTTATCTAAAGGTTCTCTTTAGCTATAAGGTTACCCACAAGCTTTGAAAATATCCCATGCTATCACCTAAGTGAAGAGGATTGAATAACCTCCTCAAGGGTGCAAATTTTATTGATAATAGTTCTAGAATGATTGGTAGGACAAGATATTTCATCTGTTGAAGATTTATTTATGTTGCTATTTAATTCAAAAACATTTGGAGGCATGGACACAAGCACCAATGGTGACTCTTATTTTTTAAAGCTAGTTTTAGTAACTTGGGCATTATTTCAAGTAACTAATTTTTATATTTTTCCTTTCTCATGAAGTTTCATGGTTGAATTTAGAGTGGATTTAAATTTTAATCAAGTTGGTGAGTCATATCAATCCTATGTTGATCCTTACTAGTAACATGTTGATTCTTATCAGTAACATAATGAGCCATATCAACCCTATGTTAATCCATATCAGTCCTAAAATGACCTTACTTACTCTCCTTATGACTCTATATATCAATATGACCAACATTGATATCAAGAGTAATATCCTTCCTCCCTTCCTCATTAACCTTATCAATCTTTTTAGGCTTCATATTAGTCTTATCAAGCTTATCATTAGAAAGAGTCAAGGTATAAAGAGGAGTATATAGCTATGAAAGTTAAATCTAAGAAGGATAAAGACTCTAAATTACTCATGAGAATGTTAAATAATGAAATAATAATGATAAATATGGTTAAAATGTTAGATCTTAGACAAGTTGTCCCTATTCACCTCATTCAAAAGATAAGAGTCTCATTACAATTTTCAATGAGTGAGTGGGTAGCTTTTTAAGAGGGAAACCAACATGTCCTAACCAATGAAAGTTTGGAATTAGATATTTAAATAAATTCATGGAGGATAGTTAGTAAGATGTTAGAATAAAGAGGTCTAATATCATAAACCTCAATTACCATCTCCAACCCCAAGTCAATCCTCTTTTTTTCCAAACCTCATCCAATCTATAATATATCATCAAAAATTTGAAGACAAGCAAAATCCTATACTTATGTAAGCTCTTTCTCAAGAACCTCCTCTCATGACCATCCAAAATTATAAAAATGAAGAGGTGTTATAGGTAAATCCAAGAAAGTTTTCAAGTTTCCCAAGCCTTTCATCCATCCCTCAATTTGTAAGACACCTTATATAAGAATCTCATAATTTCAAAAATTATAAGTTAGAATCAAATGGTAGAGTCATGGGGAAATAAAGATGAAAAATTCATAGATTTGTAAATTGAGGCCAAATAAGAACCTTTACCTATTCAATCCCCACCCATACCTTCTCAATAACCTCACCTTCCCATCATAGAGGTCAATCCAAGAAAACATTCAAATAAAGAAATAATCATTGTTGAGAAGTTTGAAGACCAAAGCATATCAAGAGTTGAGGGATTGATTGGTGAATATAAGGAGAATAATGATAATATCATTTATCTAAAAATTCTAAGGTTATTTATGAGTTTGAGCAATCCATCCTTGAAAAATAACATGTTCTATGGGAGACAAATGAATAAGTTCAAGTTGTAGCTATAAATTAGCCTTGATAAGGCTACAAGGAGTGTGATTCAAGTGTATATGATGAAGAGGTCATCATTATAGCACCTCTTAATGAAGAGAGAATAAAATAAATCTTTGAGGATGAATAAAAAAGTGATCTTGATGATGTGGCAATAAACTTTGAAGGATAGAACACTCCTAAATGTGAACAAATCTAAAATGAGATAATTACAATAGTTACTAAACCAATTAGTCATTTCAATGAGATCATGGATGATCAAGAATAACGATTCTTAGAGTCTCTTGATGAATTTGAATAAATAGTTGCAATAGAAGTGCATTTGGACATCTTGAAGGATATCTCAAGTGGTAAAAAAGAGGTAAAATATTGTTTTGAACTCTCTTTTTTGATTAAAAATGATGGAATTATTTATTTTTACAAGGAGGAACTACTAAAACTAACAATAGAAAAACATCAAGGAAGCATTTACATAGAGAGTCTCAATGAAGGGTTTGTAGCTGATATTGAGATAGTAGATTTCCCAATTGAATAAGGTAAAGTCTTGAGTGGGTTTGAAATGGATTCCAATGAGAAATAAGCAAAGTTTGAGAGAGTAGAATTGTAGCTACATCATGATAAATTAAGAAATTTGAATTTCTTGACAGTATTATGGATCCTAAAGATAAAGTTAAATATATGGTTCATGTTGTATCCCCTCAAGATGCTAGTCAAGAAGATGTTGAGAACATGTGGAATTAGTATTTAGAAAGTTGTAATGAGTTTGACATTATTAAAGGGTATACACCTCCTATAGGGTAGATTGAAGATGATGTTGAAGTTACTCTCCTCCTTGAAGAGCAATGTGAGAGACCTTAATAGATTAATTAATACCAATTACACCATTTTATTGAGCCACTAAAAGCTAATGTTGATGATGCCCCTATGAGTCAATAGGTAATTACTTTTGAGGTGAGTTCAAGCATCAAAAAGTAATATGAGGTGAGTCTTGAGCCACTAGATGAGTATGTTTTCATAGGAATCATGTTTTCTACTAATAACTCACTTGAGAGTATGCCAAAGGAGTTGGAAAGAAGGAGGTTTGCTCCCTCAAACATCATGTTCAAAAGGCAACTTGATCTACATCATTGTCCATCTCATGAAGGAGGTGTTTGAAAAATGTTTCTTTTTGATCCAGGAGGAAGATACCTTAAGGTTAGTTGTATTTATTAATGTTCTTATGTTTTGATTTCCTTTAAGTGCTTTGTAGCACAAGTGTGTTCATTGGTTTGGTGTGTTGTTATTTTTTTATTGTGTGTTTTAGAGGTATATCAGTTATATTTACTTATTCAAGGCATTTGCAATCAGGTTTAAGGTCCAATCAAGTCTAAAGTTGAATGATAGGTAACTCCATATCCTAATGGATGGACTAGGCAATCGATTTAAGGTGCATAAAAACATGCAATCCTAGGAGGTCACCAAAGATCTTAGCCAAAATTGGATACCGTAGGGGATTATCATTTAAAACTTTCTTGAAAAGTCTTATAACCTTGTTAAAAGTTCATCATAATCCTTGTCTTGATGTTATAACTAGTGTTAGTGTCTTGAGGTGATGTTATGTTATTTTAGGGTCCTATGTAAGGTCTTTTCCTAAAGTGAAGTCATAATAATCAATTGATTAGCTAGTATTAATAACTTGGTACTTTATGAGTTTTAAAAATGTATTTTGAAATATATTTTAAAAACAATAGGGTAAGTTTTTAAAGATTAAGGTAAGTCATAAGAGTCCAAGTCATATTTGATTCACATGAATACATGATATAAGGTGAATTAATTAAAGAACATCAAGAAGGAGTTACACCATGGAAAGGGTTATTAATTAAGTCCATGTGTAATTTATGAGAGATTATTTCATGCTCCATGGATCCATATAAGCTTCAAAATGTGGTAAAGTATATATTTCTAATGTATATCAACCTCTATTCACTATTTGAAACCCTCATATATAGCATGATGCATGTATCATGGTAGGAGTAAGTTAAATTATAAGTATTGGTACATAATTTTCTCTTTGTGAAGGGCATGAACATCTCCATTTGGTATTTAGAACAAGATACAACATAATACCATAGTCAAGAAGGCATTTGGATGAGTTTTGGTAGATTTTTTGGGTGAAACTGAGCATCTCCATCCAAGATAATCATGAAAATAGGTGATTAAGATCATTAATATCATCATATATCCCCCTAAATTTCATATCCCTTATAAATAATGAGTAACAAGTCTAAAACATGAAAAAATGTTCTTCATTTCTCCATTGAGATATTTGCAAACTAGTGAAGGCTATTTTCAAATGTTTGGTTCATAAAGGAGAAAATGAGTTGGCTAAAATTATATTATGGGAATATAGGGGAAATTATTCCATTTAAATTACATGAATTATTTTAATATTTTATGGGCTTAACTTTATGAACCATTGTTAACAAGAAAAGTTCTCTAAAACCCTCCTAAAACCTCACTAGCTTAGTTTCAAGAAATCTCATGGAATTTTATAAAATTTTGATCACAATGAAAGATTTTTTGAGATATTTAAATGTCTTATTTGTCTTCAAAAATCACCTCCAACATTTATTTTTCACATGTGAGCACTGTGGTGGCAAGAAAAGGGTTCTATTTGTTGGTTTGTGAAGATGGAAGGCATGGTTTTGGTGTTTTTGCATGTTTATTATCTCAAGTGGATTCTAAAAAAATTAAAAAAACCTATAATACATACTATAACTATATTAAAGTTCAATAAACCAATAATAAATGTCAAATAACAGATTATAAATAAATTTGGCCTTAGTGTTCTTCAACAAGTCTGTAGGTAAGATAGAGTGAACACAAGACTATGATAAATAGACAAGTTTCCAAGACATTTTGGAGTAATTGATGTTGATGAACAAGTGAAATTAACATTTATGTGTCTATAGGATATCATCCAATCAAGTAATATTTGTCATGTGATGAAATAAGAAGGGATATGAGCTCAAAACAATCATATAAGGGTAAACACTTTAAGATGCTTGGGATATGAAATGTCTATAGGGTAAGCATAAAATGAAAAAGTTTTTATGTGGAGATGAGTTTGAGATAATTTTTAAAGTGTGTGAAACTAATTAAGGATAGTTGGTAAAGTGAATTCGTGTACGGATTAAGCATCATGTGGACTGTATGCATAATAAACACCTACACGCCTACCTTTAGGTTTGGGGAAAACATTCAAATGGTGAGGTAAGTTGAAATATGTAGAATCCTATCAGGTGAAGAGAGAATTATTAGAGGGTAATACATGTTTTATAATTTTTTAAATTAAAATAAATATGCATATGAAGGAGTGCACTCTATCATAATAAAAGGTACACGTACAATTGTATACAACATGGAGAAAATGCATTTTTTATGATGATATTGAGATTGGAAAGGTCCTATTGAACATGGATAATGTTGATAAAAGTGTCTAAAATGATTAAATTTTCTCTAGTTAAGATAAATATATTAAAAGAGATAAAGAGTTTGGATGGTTGGAAGACTATGTATGTTTGAAACACAGGCTTCTAAGAATGACCTAAGTATGGGTTTTATAACATAAGTAATATGTTGTAAGGATAAATTAAAAAAATAATAAAAAACAAATAATATAATAAATACCATTAAATTTCATTAATATTTTATGAAATAATTGAATAACCATGTTTGAAATAGGTCTTAAGCCCAAAGAGCACTTATAGGCTTGTTAGAGAATGCAAGTTCATATTCAAGAATTGAAGAATATGCAATGTTTGAATTGAGATTAGAGGTTTGGATGGGAAATTAGGGTGTATTTAATTCATTAAATACATAAGGGAATATTTATAATTTTTATATATTGATCAAAATATTAAGGAAATCTACGTCCTATTGCATAGTCCCAAAATACATACATAATTGTCAAAATAGTCAATTTTAAGAGTTTTTAAGATTTTTTAAGGGAAAAAATGGTTGGCGAAGATGAGGGGAGTTTTTAAAGACATTATATAGGTATAAAAAATGTTTTAAGTGTCATATGAATCCCTCTATAGTTTTTATTTTCTCTCAGCTCACTCAGGCCTATGTGTAGGTCAACCTAGGGCTGAAAGCTTATTTTTTGCATAACTTGAGTTCCAGCCCTTGGAATTTCTCCAAAATTTTCCATATGACATAATTTTATGTATCATAAATTATTTTTTGATGTTTTTGAGAATTAATATATGGCCTTGTATGGTATCTAGTATTTTAGGCTTATTTTAGGCATAATTGGGAAAGATGGGTGTTGATAAAATGGGTTTGCCTTGGGAGTTGAATCATGAAAATTTGGGTGAAGATGGAAGCGTATAAAAGGTACTAAAATATAATTTCATTTTTAATATAAGTGTTACATTTCATTTAATCCATGAATCTTTGTGTCAAAATAGGGCTACAAGGAATATGCCTCAAAGAGAGCAAAATGTGAGAACTATGAATGAAATGGTAGAAAAAAGGTAGAAAGAGGATTGATTTTAGGTATTAAAAAGGTGTATAAATAAATAATAGGTATTTATAATCCAATAACATGACTTTTCATTTCCTAATCACTCCTAAGGGGCAATTTCAAGAGCTCAAAGGTGAGTCATCTAGCAAGACAAAATTCCTATCACCTTGATCAAGGCATCATCAAATGAGGAGAAAACATATTAAATTGAGAATTAATAATTATCATTTGGTATTTAATATTTTTTAAAACTTGCACACGAGTGATTTACAGCCAAAATTAGCTCTTGACACCTCTCTCTCACTCCTTTCTCCTATATGTATGCCTAATTTTGGCATTGTAATGGATCCTTCCACTAGGAGTATAGTGTAGCCTTGGTATTTTGTATACATATTGATCAATAATATGACTATTTTTACCTCTTTATATGGTTTTTTTTAGCATGAATCTTTGAATGGTTTATCTAAAAAAGTGTAGACTCAACTCACCTTATTTTTTTATCCTATTCTTCTTGCCTTCTTATAGTTTAGTTCTCTCTCTTAGGTTGTGAAGAGTGTCATTAGGGGTCTACGTGGATTAGAAGTCTAAAAATAGTCCCTTATATTCTAACATTAATTCACCTATTTAAAAATCATTGATGTGATAGGTTATTTTAGGATAAGCATATGTTACTATAGTCTTATAGGACTTAGTACACATGCAAATCAATAGTAGTGGTCATAAGATTTGGTGTATCACCTCCCTTTTAGTTTATATTTTTAATTCTACATATTAAGTGGTACATCAAGGGATATAGACCTTATCTAGGGTTTCTCTTCAGTTATAAGGTTACCCACAACCTTTGAAGAGATCCCATACTATCACTTCAGTGAGAAGGCTTGAACAACCTCCTCAAGGGTGAAATTTTGTTGATAAAAATTATATTTTATAAGGTAAATAATTATGACCAATAAATTATATACTAATAATTATAAGTAATTATATCTCAAGGTTAAACATATAATCAAATAATAACACCTTAGCACCAAGTTGTGCTTTTTAATGCAAAACAAAAAACTACTATTCATAACAATCCTACACTACTAAATGTTTATGAAAATATTAAACAAAATATATACAAAATGAGCAACAAGTGATAAACACCTTATCTTCTACCTTAATTTTGATAATGACTCAAAGTAAGTAATTTTATGCAAAGATCATTCTTAGTGACCCTAAATGCACATGAGGTGCATCCAAACTCGCCTTCAAATTGAAAACACAAATGAAACTATGTAAATCATATTTGATCAGTTATAAAATTGAAACCACCTTAGTATAGGCGTATGACACAAAAAATGAAACTATGATATGCACATAACATTGGATTAACACATGACAAGATGAAAAATAAGGCAATGATGGTAAAACATTTCTCTCTCATTCATTATACCTATATATACATGTATGTTACTACATCACCTATTCATTATAATATTTTAACCTCAAACCCACCTCATCCCATTGAATGGTATTACCTAGAAACATGCAAACAAACATTAATAAAACCCAGCTGAAAAGATGAAATGTAAGTTATTGTAGAAAATAAATAACCAAAATTAATCAATTGTACAAAATGAAGAACTAAGTCTAAGATACTAAAAAATCATTAAATGTAATTAACTCATAAGTCAAGTATAAATTATTTTATGAAAACAAATTTAATTAAAAAAATAGCAAGCATGTCTTATTACAATGGTGTTGTATGTACATTATTTAAAGGCTAAAAATAGGATCTAAGATCCACATCCAATTAAAGAGGCATCATTATGATGCCTACACAAAAGAGTGAAGATAGTGATATTTTAAAATGTTTTCATATTCCTAGGATAAATTCCTCTCACTTAGTTTAATAAATCATATATTTAATGGAATATTTTACCCTCAGACTTGTAAACTTGTAGACATATAAATTTGGCCACCAATGGATTTTCATCAAACTATTAGACAAATTATTACCAATCATATAACATTTAACCTAAGAATTTATAGTAGTCTTAAATTTAGATTTATAACCTTGATTTGAATTAATTTGTCCTATTAAATCAATTAAATAAGGAAAATACATGCATTGAATTAATCAAAATCAAACAAATGACCAAATGCCTAAAAAGAATTAATTGACTTGCACATCTTAATCAAAATCAATTAGCAAGTTAAATCTTGATCAAAGCCTAACTAAATTCATCCTTGAGAAAATGAGATAATAAAGAAATTACTAAAAATAAAAATTCAAATATCAAGAGCATATTAGAACATCCTAGAAGCTACTCATTACCTTTGTGAGTTCTCTCAAATAGAAAATATCTAAAGAATATCCTAGGAATATGCCAAAATCAATCAAAGTTAATAAACTCAACCATGGTCAGATTTAACCCATTCTAAGAGATTTAAAAGCCTATAAAAGCAAGCCTAGATCTCTTCATTTGGATATCTCAATAAAATTAGAGTTATAATGCAAGAGTAGATTCATGAAGCTAAAATCTTAGTGATACAATGCCAAAATTGAGCCAAATCCATAATGTCATTGAATCAATCAAGCCATCAAGCCATCAATCAAGACAAACATTCAAAAATGGTGCATAGAGGAGATGATGTTAACCATATGTCATTTATGAATAATTCTTATACATAAACCAAGTAAGCCAACCAAATTACCATTTGGAGCTATCCATAATATATGTTTTTATGTTTATATTTCTCATTTCCTTCCATGTTTTATTGAGTTCTCATTTGGTTTATTTATTATGCTTCCCTCATGATTAGTCCTAAAAGATGCTATATTGTTAGTGAGTTAATTTTTCATTGTTTTTGATACTAAATCTATACTAACCTCCTCCTTTGAGTTAAAATTATAGATCATAAATGGCATGCTCGATGGGACATGATTGTGTACCCCACACCTTTAAATAAAAAAATGTTAAAATAGATTTTATTTTAATCCATTTACTTCTTTTTTTGAATTTTTGATAGGTATTTCTTACTGGTTTTCTCCTAATTCTCTCAAAATTTCATTAAAATATGATTTATAGTTTAGAAGTTATGACTCTTTTAGTGACTATCACTTTTTATTTTCTAATTTTCTGGTAAAAAAAGTTAGTACAAAGCTAATAACATTTTTTATTAACTATTTTGACTTGATTTTTTTAGCGAGGTGCATCCTTGATCTATAAATAAACTCCAAAATTTTCATGAAAAATGGATGTATATTTTAAAAGTTATGGTCAAAATACTAACTACAAATTTTTATGTTTTATGTGTTCAATTTTATTTGTTTTAACCTTTTAACTCATTGTTTGCATGTTTCATAGGTTTGAGTTTTTTGAGGTTTTTATTGAGAATTTTTTATAACCTTTGCCTAACCTAATATGTTTTATTTCTTGAGGTTTTGGCTAACCTAATATAAATTCTCTCAAATTTTGAAGGAAACAACGTCAATGACCAATAAAGATCACAACAACATCATTTGCATCTAGATTTATATCAAGTTCTTGATAGAGTAGCTATTCAGATGAGGTGTAGACTAGCAGTTTACATGATTGACTATTTTGGTTTTATCATTTGCTGATAAAGATGTGTATCTCCACATTAGTAGGAACAATAGAATCACATAACCAAGCCACAAACATAAAAAATCAATGACCATCATTGGCCAAAAACATGTACCATACCATTTCAATTTTCCATATCCATTTTCAATTATCGTATATCCATTTGTCATTATCACATAATCATTTCCTTCACCCTACCACATGATGGAAACCCTCTTACTATTCTATCAAATCAATTAAACCATCAATATCCTAAGTAAGGCCTTCCTATCATACCATTTTACCATTCTATTCCTAATCGACCAAACATGTTTTAAATCTTATCAACCTAGCCCATTTGACCTTGGTTCATCCATTGGTTTCAAATTTTTAGCATACAGAATCAGATCAATTTTAGTAGTTATTTCAAGAATTTTAGATAGAGTTAGTATTTTAGAGTATAATGACAAAAGTTTTGGCAGTTGCATCCTTCATTTCTTATTCCCTTCTTATCAAGTTTATTTATGTGAGCTTGATTCTATCGCCTATCGGGGAAAATTAGTGTTCACAAGTTTTGATACTAATTGTATCACCTATTGGGGAAAATTAATACCATTTATTTATTAGTTATATCCTATTTATAACCACCTATGGGAAAACTAGGGGCAATATTTATTTATTATGCCTTTATGTATCACCTAGCCACTCCTATGCCATCATACTAACTGCGCCTATTTTTTTTGAATTGGATGTTACACTAATCAAATTCCTTCATTTTGAGGTGAACTAAAGACATTTTGGGACTATGTGGGTCATGTTTGATTCAAATTTAGGTTAGCTCAATCCCACTTTAGCCACACTCTCACCATTTTATGAGCATGTTAAGCCACACTGACTATTTTGTGAGCATCTTTAGTCACACTCATCATTTTGTGAGCATCATTTCAAGTTAAAACATTCTCACCATTTTGTGAGGTTGGACCATTTTAGTGTCTCATCATTCTCAATTGAGTTGAGATGCTTCAAAAATTCCAAAAACATTTGAAAATAATTTAGAAAAACCAAAAAAAATTGACCACTTCTTTGCCTTAAGGATTTTGGGAACCCTCACTAAGTCATAAACAAATAACTTGTTCCTTAGTTTATCCATCATTTTTGGCCTTTTATCCTATGCTATCACTATTTTTTGAGTTCATCCCTATTCTTCTATCACATCCATAATGTTTTCTATCAATCATCATTTTCTTCCCATTTCCTAGGAGAACTATATTTAGCCTAAAGTTTTGATGGATCATCATATCCATATAACTATGTAGGTAGTGCCCACTTACCTAGTGCATATGGAGACATCTTGACCACCCCCTTCCTTTTATTCTATTCTTCCATCTTATTTGTTTGTTTAGGTATCACCTAGTTTTTAGAGGCAATGTTCATCATGTTATTTATACTAACATAGGTACTAACACTTATTTGTATCTTTATTTATCTTATTTGTTTCTTGTATTGTCTATTTTATTTGTTTATTTGTGTGACTATTTTTTTACTTTCAACACTGTGGCCTTGATTCAATCTATGTGTTTTCATTGGGTGATTCCTTGCACATTATTCTTGAATCTATCCATATTCAAATGTTTACATTATCATCATGGTTTTTATCATTAATGTAATTATTTTCCATTGAGTATCAGATATCAAGATTTGGTGTTTATGCATATTTTGGCCAAGCTCCCATGGTGTTCTATCGTGAGGCCTACCATCAAATGCTACAATAAAAATCAGTTGTGATAAGTCTAAAACATCAATATAGCATCACCATCTCCTCAACAAAGACATCAACAACAATCCTAATCCAATCCCAATCATACCCCAAATAGATTAATTAAGTAACAATATTATTTCAACCTTTGTTAGTTTGGATGAGCATCTCCCTACTAGTAGGTTGTCCCAATTCATTTTTATCCTCTATCAAGTTATCAATCATCAACCATTAATCATATTTTTCATAATTAGATTATATTACATTAGCATTATGCATTGTCCCACATGTATTATCAATGATTATATCACATGCTAGGGTAAATCATTGTGTTATTACCATTTTCCTTTCTTGTTTGTTTGTCCTAACTAGGGTAGCTCCATATTCTCACTAATTATATCATCTACTAGGGAAAATCATTGTGTTATCATACCATGATGCCAATATTAGGGTATAATTCTTATAACCACCTTTGGGAAAACCATTTTACACCATCCCACTTGTATTTCTCAATGGTTTTTCCCAAATTTGGGTGAATCATTGTGTTATCACCCCATCATCTTCATTTGTTTGGTCCCCTCATTTCACTTCTTTCTTTTGAGGGTCCATTTACTAACCCACTTGCCAACCA
Organism: Torreya grandis; assembly: GCA_037957365.1. NCBI lineage: Eukaryota > Viridiplantae > Streptophyta > Pinopsida > Cupressales > Taxaceae > Torreya > Torreya grandis. The sequence goes on from JARHVA010001339.1 coordinate 2,828,722, forward strand.
CTCCCTCAAGGGGGAAACTATAATTCAATCATTACAATTACAGTTTTAAGCATAATGAACCATTTTATTCTTTGAAAAGATGTTACTATGCTTACATCTTGTAACATCTTCCTAAATAGGGGTAAACTGTAGACATGTAAACTGGCTACCAATGGCTTTGCATCAGACTATTAGACCAATTCTTATCAATCATAAAAAATTTAACCTGAGAATATCTATTAGTCTCAAATTTGGCTTTATAACCTTGCATTAAATCAATTTGTCCTATTAAATCAATTAAACAAGGAAAATCCACACATTGAATTAATCAAAATCAAATAAATGACCAAATTCCTAAAATAAATAAATTAACTTTCACACCCTAACAAAAATCAATTAGCAAGTTAAATCAATTTTAAATCCTAATTGAGTTCACCCATGAGCTAATAAATCAATTAAATCAATTACTAAAAATGAAATTCAAGAGCACCTTAGAACATATTAAAACACACTCATTATCTTTGTGAGTTATCACTTTTGGAAAATATCTAAAAGAATATCCTAGGAATATGCCAAACTCAACCAAGGTTAATAAACTTAACCATGGTCAGATTTAACCCATTCTAAGGGATTTGAAAGCCTATAAACACAATCCTAGATCTCTTCATATAGAAAGCTCAATCAAAGTAGAAATACTGCGGGAATAGATTCATGAAGCTAAAATTCTAGTGTTATAATGCCAAAATTGAGCCAAAGCCATCAAGCCATTAATCAATCCAAATATTCAACAATGGTGCATAGAGGAGATGATGTTAGCCATATGTCAATTATGAAGACTTCTTATGCATAAATCAAGCAATCCAATTGAATCACCATTTGGATGTATCAAGGATTGGGTAAGGAATTTGTGTTTTTATGTTTATATTTCTCATTTCCTTCCATGTTTTGTTGTGTTCTCGTTTGGTTTATTCATTATGCTCCCTCCCATGATAAGGCCTAAAAGATGTTATATTGTTAGTGAGTTCATTTTTCATTATTTTTGATACTAACTCTTTTGAGTTAAAATCCTAGATCATAAGACCTACCTCATCACATTGAATGGTACTACCTACAAATATGCAAACAAGAATTGATAAGACTTGAATGAAAAGATGAAATATAAATTATTATAGAAAATAAATAACAAAACTTAATCAAATACACAAGTAAATCATAAGACATGTATAACTTATTATAGAAAAAAAATGTAATTAAAAAAATAACTAGCAGTTCTTATTGCAACAATGTTGTATGCACATTATTTAAAGGCTAAAAATATGATCTGACATCCACACCTCATTAAAGAGGCATCATTCTAATGCCTAGATAAAAGAGTGAGGATAGTGCTATTTTAAAATGTTTTCATATTCATATGATGTATTACTCTCACTTATTTGACCCCATTGGACCAACACTTATTACATGTTCCTATTTCAAAATTTAATAGTGTGTTGGACTAGGATCTTGACTAGGTCCAATTAAATTGTATCATCTTTCACCATCTAAAGATTATTTCAATCCAAAACATGAGATGGATTGGACACATTTTATTAATAAATCAATAATAAATACATCATGGATATTATAAATAGAAAGAGGAAGAGATATACGATAAAAACATGGCTGATATTTTTCATAATTTCAAATAGACCAATAAAACATGGAACTAATTTGGATGTCTTTCCAAAATTAATAGAAATATTTTGGGGTCTAGCTCTTAGATTTTTTTTAGTATATTTAAAATTATCTAGGATTTAGGCAACCTTAAATATTTTACAAATAAGAGACATCTACATGTCATAATCATGTAAAGTTATAGGTTTTTAGCAAATATGTTATCCAAATCATCCTAGATAAGGGTAGTTTGGAAATTTTGTCCTTATAAGACTCTAAAAGGATCCATATCAATCACAACATGATAAGTTTTGTTATAATAAAAATAAACTAAATGGAGGTAATCTTACCTTTTATTTAGATAATTCATTAGATATCTCCTTAGCATATATTCAACCACTTAATTCAACATTTTATTTTGACCATCCATATTTGGGTGGTAGAAAAAATTGAAATATAAATGAGTTTCACAACCAATTGTTAAATTATCCCAAAACCTTGATGTGAACAACATATCTCTATTAGAGATGATAACTTTAAGAACTCCGAGAAGGCAAAAAATTCCTTCACAAAGACTTGGAAAGAGTAAGATCATCATCAATAGGATTCAGTATAATATAAATGTGTAACTATGGTGGATTTATCAATCACCACCAAAATATTATCATTCTTCCCTCAAGAATTAGTAAGTCTCAATATGAAACCATATAACTTAACCCCATTCTATGAGAATCATCTAGAATCAAGGATGAACAAGACCAAGACTATAAAACTAACACACCTAACTATTGAAGCACAAAATCAAGACTGAGTAGAAACTGTAATAAAATGTATTAGTGAATAAGGTTGATTATACAAAGCTTAAAAAAACCCTCTTGGCACAAACCCAAGAATAAATAATTAATGAGCTCTCTGACACAACAATAAAAGGCTTATAATCTAAAAGACCTGCTAAATTTTCTACTAGACAAACTAATATACTAAGCACCATCTCTCACTCCAAACAATCCACCACTAAATGCCTTGGAGGATAGGCCTATAAATACGCTGGTTTAGTGTAGGATGACTAAGCTAGACAAGGTGAGTGGGTGTGATCTTCCATAATGGGTGGAAGGAACACTAAGGGAACACAATGGAAAAGTGACTTGAGTGGACTAGGCACTCAGGAGACCAAGTGGGATGGATGAACCCATCCAATCACTATGTGACCCCATGCACTCACATGTGTATTATGACATTAATAATGATTTCATTACTCATATAATAAATACATATTAACCACATAATCAAGATGAAGTACATGTGTAGTAAAAACCTACACCAAACTCCCTTAGGTGTAGCTTAGTTAGGTAGTAAAATTGGGTTCTAAAAACTAGGCCTGATAAGGTACCCAAGTAAAATATAACTCTAAAAAAGTGGAGTAAAAGGAGAAAACACAGTGGGAAAAAAATTCCCCCATAATAGAGAAAAGAAGAAGATACTAAAAGACCCCCAAAAATATGATGTTGAATCAGTCAGTACTCCAAGTGCAACTCACAAGATGACAAAGGTCGATGAAAATATCCTCTACATAAAGACTATATAAGCTCAATCTACATAGAATAAAGTTTCTTCCCTTTGGCAAAGGAAGAACCCATGTGTGTACTAAATTTCTACCCATTCCATAATGGAAAATAAAAGGAACACTACAAATATATTTGAATGTGGTCCAAATCAGACATATGTCTAGCAAGAACATGCACATAATATAGAGGTAATACCACTAAAGTGAACTAGTCATAAGAATGACATGGAAAATTACCTAAAAGAATGCCCATGTGAAGTGTGAAGCATAACTCACAAACTAAAGAAGGAAAATCCATAGGAAGAGATGAGCCATCAATGGTCTCAATATATTTACTATAAATTAAGATAGAAAAGTCCTCTAAAGTGAAAATATATTATGGATATAAAATAGAAAAATCTTGTATAGGAAGGAATGTAGTCTACAATAGGACAACTAAGGTATTTCATAATCTCATCTTGTAGTTGTGGCTTGACAAAATGAAGAAGACTGTCCATGATGAATGTGTCATCATAGGAAATAGAAGTAGAAGGAGAGAGTATAAGGGTATTATTGTCACTAAATATGCACCCTAGGAGAGGTTTTTAAATCCTAATTAATTATTTGGGAAACACTTGATTAACTCTAGGCCTATGTGTTGCCTATAACAGAGGTAAACCTCTAGGTTTAAGAGTTAGCTCCCTAGATCTCTCTTTGATTGCTTATCACATACCTTACTTATTTGATTAAATGAAAAAAGGATAAAATTAACATGAAATTAAACTAATATAATGAGGTGAAACACTATAATTATCTCCATTAGACTACCAATAAGTGCATTATGAAACATGACTCATAACACTAGTCTCAACATCCTAGATTGCTCTAACATCAGTATTTCAAACATGGAGGTGATATGCATTACACTAATCAAGGTGAGTGAACTAGAGGTCAAATTTTAGACACTACGGCTACTCTTTACACTTAAAGATAGAAAAATGAACTTAAATATACTTTATGTGACCTATTAGAGTGGAAATTACTAGCATCAAATATGAAAGAGTAAATAGAAGGCATGGATATATACTAATCAATAGAAAATTCACTATGCACAACTTAAAATACTTAGAAAAGAAGCTTATAGGATCAAAAATAGATCTAAAATATTTATTTCAAATGAAAATACAATATTCAATCTAGTAGGGCTTTGCCATACCAGGTGTGGACTTTCTTAAAAAGCTAAAAAGGCTTGCATTTATAGAGCATGTGAGAAGAGAGAGAAGAAGGGAAGTGAAAAGGTCAGAAAGAATAGTGTAAAGATGTGAGATATAGTTATATTTCAAGATAACGGAGTGGAGAGTAGACCATGAAGGTATTCTTGGATAAGTGTCTATCTGAAGTATGACAAAATCCTCAAACTGGCATAGAGACCTTCAACTAGCCTTCTTGAAACTACCTTCATGATGAATCATCTCTTAACTACTTGAAAATTAATTAGTAAGACTTGAAACATATTCAATATCTTAGGGAGGTTTGAAAAAAGGTGTGACAGTCCTTAGATACTCCCCTAACTGATAGTTCCTTCCTCATGACACTTGTATTCACTATTTGGAGTCACTCATTGGTCTTCTAAGCCTCATTTTTCATCAAAGTGACCTATAGTTTCTCAACCAAATCCATGGAATAGGTGATAAGACAAATATTTATAACCCCTTTTCCTTATAATCCATTAGGTAGACCTTAAAAAGATCCCAAATTAGACCTCTCATCTTCTCACTTGGTAATCACTTCTCATTTTCACTATCTATCGAAGACTGCCTTTAGTAAATTGATTAGTAGAAAGGTTTCCATGTTTATATATGGAAATAAATGAGCATAGGGAGTTATAATAAGTCTCTATTTACCTCATTCAATGGATATAATCTATTCATTCTTTTTTATACCTATAAAACACCTAAAAACTTACAAAAAACCTTGAAATAGGTCTGTCTATATATGTGATAGTATAAACCAAGTGGATGAAAATAAGCTTAAGATAGTTATAGACATTTTAAAAGTATTTTTATGGATAAATAATCTATTTAAAATTTATCTCAAATGATATTTACTTCATTGGGTCTTAATAAGGGTTTTAGGAGTGTTTTAGCAGGTTTTGTTTCTTAACAATAGTTCATAAAATCTTGACATCCAAATCTTGAACCAATTCCAAACATTTTGAGTATAATACCATACCTAAATAATATCTACTTGAGTTCTCATGATTTATGTATTTATAGGTATGATCACTTAAAGATGGCCTATCAAGCTTCTTGACTACATTCTAAGCATCACTGAAGTGAGTTTAGGCCAAATTGACTAATTTAGGCTATTTCCCTACAAACCAATAGATGTTATATACTATTCAATTTAACTTTAAAGTAATAAAATAATCTAAAATAGCATGATGTTATAAGTGAAGTTGGGAGACATTAGAGTTCATGTGTAGTTTAGGCCTAATAGGCTTAGACTGCCTTCTTTAAATTTTTGACCACTTATGAGTGATTTTTAGGATTTTAAGTGAATATTCACATTTTTACATCACTAATTAAACTAATTACATCATCCTATAGTGTTTAAAGACTCCTCATGTCACCCTTCCAGCATCCACACACTATACCTATAATTTAGACTGTTTGGGAGTGCCCTCTATCTAAGATAAAATAGAGAGAATATCCCCTATTTGTATTTCCAATTTGAATCTATGGAAGGATATATTTAGTCATAAGGACCATTTTAAAAAATTTCTAGGGCTGGGTCACTTCTTTAGAGTCCTCAAATTCACAAACTTCAAGACAAATTTATGGGACTGTGCAAAAAATTCTATTTAGGCTTGATAACCTTGAGCTCTGACTATAGGTTAATGCCCTTGATTCTTGAGGACACTTTAGAATATGTCATTACCAATATGAGAGTGGTTATATATATATATATATATATATATATATATATATATATATCATACACCTCTACCAACTTTCCAAGCTGCCTCTCTCTCTATTTATCTAAGCTAGTCCATAGACTATGTTGACTGTAGACTGAGGTTTGAAACCATATTTGTTATATTCCTTTGGTATTATAATCATATGGAGATGTTTTATAAATAATATGATAGGGGTTTTAATCTTATTCATCCATTCTTATACCTCTGTTTATTATCCAAGACTTTCCATTAACACAAGCTACCTTATGACTATGTAAGACTGCAAGTGCCTTACCAAAAAATATAGAAGATTCCTATATGTACTCATTATTAATTGATTAATATGTTTTTCTCTCTCCTTAGAAATATACTAAAGTAATTATGTGATTTTCCAACTTGCATGAACAACTAGACATGTAGACTATGCTTTCAACTTCTTGTCTCTAACCATCAATACTTTGTGGGTTTTTAGTCAGACTGTAGATCTTGTTTGGGGGTATATGAGACCATGAATAGAAAACATGTAGCCATTTAATTATAGGTCACTATTGTGTTGTATGATCATTTTAGCTTAAAGCATTGTAGCTTACTAAAAAAATTTAGTGTGAATTGGACTGAGTTGAAACCACTCAACCATCACCTTTTTTTAATAGAAAATATTATATTTATGTCAAGAAACTATCTATAATCTTGGGATACATGAGATAAACCATAATAATTGTCTATTCATCCATACACTCTACCATGAGATAATTATTTTTGAGGTAGGATCCTTTTTTTAGAGAGATTAAGGTAACATATCTCTCTATTGCAACTTTTTCAATTGTGATCAAGGACTTGGGTATGTTTGCATATAATGTCTTTTTAATTGTCACCCTAATTATCTGTATACTCTTAGAATTGATGTAAGGTCTTAAATGAGTTCAAACCTCTACCATTCAACATTACTCAAACCTCTATTGGTGTTGCCTATAGGTGAACATCAGATTTAGTACTATGTGTGGTGGATTGGTTCTCACAATAAATATTTAGCTCTTTTGAATAGATTAGTGTTTTTTTTACATATTGGAAGTATTTTAACCACCTTGAAACCTTATTTATTCTTCAACATGCCTGATTAGGGCTTAATTTCACTTGACTGTAGGTGACAATCACAAAGAAATCTAACTATGATTACGTGTTAGGCTTTTCATTCTATCAACCATGGCTATTTGAGACTAATATTTTAAAATAAAAATTGATAATCATGCTTATATGTATTGGAAACAACATGTTACCCTTGATTTGAAACCACTATAGGAGGGAGAATCTTTACTACTATGAAAACAATATCTATAGACATCCATGGTACATTCCACTAGCAAAATGAGATGTCTCTACTAACCTCTTCACCTTCACATGTGCCAATTGAGTTGACTACATCATGAAAAGGGATAAAATGGACTAAAATTCCATGTATAACACTTGATATGCATATACCAATCCAAATAGAGATGAAAACTAGAGGCCATAGGGATGTGCAGGTAGTTTTGAGAAGCCCACCTTCTTAGCAATTATTCATGAAGCACAAACAACATAGCATTTTATCTAACTCATCTCCTCTTATCCATACTAAAGGAAGGTCGGTTGATTTTTTTGACTTGTCTATGAGAGAGATATGAAATAAAGGTTATTTTTTCTCATTTTTTAGGTCTTTTAAAGGTAACTGAGCACGGGAATGAATTGAGGGGACCTGAAGAGACACTTTTGGAGTATCCACACTTGCCAAAACTACTGTATAGGTTGTATAACTACCTAAAACCACATAAAACTACTTGATCTTCTTGAAAGTATGTTTCACCTATAGTTTTTAAGTCTCAAAATGGTTTCCTTAACATATTTTGACATGTAAGACATTGAATATTCTTTTTTAACACTTATCCTCCTATGAAAACCATACCACTTCATTTAGGACTAACTTTAGACAAATATGACAAAGATAAACATATGTTTGACCTTATCAAATACCATGGTATACATTTTACACCATAATAAACCCTATAAAATTTTTGAACTATATATGGGTTGACCTTATTTGACTTAGGGTCAAATAAGTCAACTTTTTGGCAATTTCTTAGGGATGGCAAGCTAGCTATGCTAAAGACCAGTAGCCTTCTCCTATCCTTTGGGCTATGGAGTCACATATACAATATTATTAACATTGATAAGCCTTTTAAAGAACACTAAAACACAAAAAAAAAGGAAATAAACACACAAGACCACACACTAAATCAAACATACTTGTATTCTTAAGAACACTTGGGGAAAACACAAACCAACTCAACAAACATATATATATATATATATATATATATATATATATATATATATATATATATATATATATTCCTCTTAAATAAAAGGGGAATCTTGAACCCTTATTTACTCCATGAAGTGAAGGAATACATGAATCATGTTGCCATTTGAACTTTGGCATTGATGTCTCCATTTCTTTCATGATGTTTGCCAATCTCCTTAGCATAATCCTCAATGCAATTAGGATAACTACAAATAGATCACCTATGAAGGTGAATTCCTCATAAATTTAAACAAAATCAACCTTCTCATGGGGTTCCTTAGCTATAACTTGATTCAATTATTTATCAATAAATCACATGTCTTTGATCTCTATGGTACTTTGAATGTAATTAGATTGCTCACCAGTTTCCAGCTCCTCAAGCTCATCAAGGATATTTGTATATTCCACCTAATCTTGGTCATTATCCTCCATGAGTACATCTTTCTCTATATTATTATTCACTTTTCCCTCAACTTTTCAAAGTTATTCAAGTTATTAGGAAATCCTTATCTACTGCTACCAATCATCTTTGCTCTCTTTCTCCTTAAGAACCACCACCTCTTCAAATTCATCTTCTTGGTCCTTGAGCAATTGATTAAATTCAAATATAAATATAAATTCAACAAGTTTGGATGGAAAAAGATCTTATTTTGAGTTCACAACACTAAGAGCTAATATATCTTCAAAAGTGTCTTCTAACTAAACAACAAGGTGTGTGGTCTTTTTAAGGACTTAAAACTCATCACATATATCCTTAAAATTATGCCACATGTCATATTATATCATGGAGTGAACAACAACTTCTTCTTCAATGGTATTTTTAGAATTAATTTCTTGATCATGCTCATGATCACCAACCAACTTAGCATATGCAGAGTCTTTCTCAAGCACCTCTTCTTTCATGCCTTGACTACACTCTTTATAGATAGTTGTAACATGATTTTCAACATCTTTCTGTTCACTCAAGAAGATTGAATTAAACTTATCTTAACCAAGGAGAGTCCTTATGGTTATCTCTTCATCATAGATTCTCATGTAATCTTATTGATCATCTATAATTTGAGTGATTTACTAATTTACCATAGGATAGGTTCTCATTCAAGAAGGGATAAGGTGGGAGGGTGATAGATAGGCTCATGGGTTAGAGATGGAGTATGAGGTGTGATAAAGGACTCATGAATGGGATTAGGAATGGGAGCTTCTTGAATGGATGCATGGGGAGATGACACGTTGGGTTCATCAATAGGAAAGACACCTTATTCAATAAGAGTTTCACTTTGATCATATCTTTCTTAAGGCTCTTCAATATCTATCTACTCATTTACAAGATCTTGGTTTTCCCAAAATTTTAGTCTATCTATTGAGCATTGGATACAATTTTTTTCAAATTAAAACTTCTCATTAATATCACATTGGGCTACCTCTTCAACCAACTTCCATATGTCCACCAAATTTTGAACTAAACCTCTCAACCACTCCATGATATGATTAGGGAGCACATCAAACTCTTCATCCCATGTTCTCATTTATTCTTCATTATCTAATAGACTTGGCATGAGTGCCAACAAGGATTTGGCATGAAATGGGATTGAAGTAGGAGGATGAGGGTAATATTAGGGATTATGAATATATTCAATTTGTTGAATTAGTTTCCTAGCTTGAGCACGTAGGAATTTATATCTTGTTTCCAAATATCTTGATATAAAATTAATGGAATCATCTAATTATTTTTGATAATACTAATAAGAATCATCTTAAGATTGATATGCATCATGATAAGGCTATTAGGAGTCATATTGGGGTTAATAAGGAGGCATTTATTGATACTCTTCTTAATATACTTCCTCATAAGCTTCCTCATAGGGATATTCAAGAACATCATGTTCATATGGATGAATAATAGGCTAACCATATGACTGATATGGCTCATAAGACTGATAACACTTGATAGGGATATTGAGGATAGGTCATAAGTGGGTTAATAAGGAGGTGCATAGTAGATATTATAAACATAAGCATCTATATCAACTTCATTAGTTAAATGAAACACAAGAATTGATAAATTTTTTAACAATAGATACTTGGGATATTTACAACCAGATGATGCATTTGGAGTCACCATTGGTGCTTGTTTGAATGCTTCTAAAATCTTATAGTAGGAAGAACATACCAATAATTATTATACTCTTTTAGACCTTGGTCCCATTGGGCATGCAAAAATTGTTGTCACCAAATATGTACCTTAAGAGAGGTTGTTAAATCCTACTCCAAGGTTTGGGCAATATGGGATTACCTCTAGGCCTATGGGTTGCCTATAGTATAGGTAAACCTCTTGGTTTAAGGGCTAGTTCCCTATATCTCTTTTAGCTTGCTTATCACCTACACTACTTATTTGTTTGGATTGAAAATGATAGAAGTAACATGAAAATAAACTAATTTTATGAGGTGATACATGAGAATGATATCCCATATACTACCATATAAGTGCACTATGAAACATGACTCACAACACTAGTCTTAACATCCTAGATTGCTCTAGCATCAGTGTTTTAAACATGAAGGTGATGTGCATTACACTACTCAAGGTGAGTGAACCAAAGGTCATATTTTAGATACTAAGGCTATTATTTACACTAAAATATAGAAAAATTCACTTAAATACACTTCATGTGACTTGTTAGAATGGAAACTACTTGCATCAAATATGGAAGAGTAAAGAGAAGGCAAGGATAGATACTAATAATTAGATACTTCACTATTCACCACTTCACACACTTAGAAAATAATATTATGAGATAAAAATTTGATTTAAAATATTTATTTCAAAGGTAAATAAAATATTCAAACTAGTATTTCTTCACCATACTAGGTGTGGATTTTCTTTCAAAGTAAAAAAGGCTTGCATTTATAGAGCATGTGAGAAGAGAGAGAAGAAGGGAAGTAGAAAGGTCACAAAGAAAAGTGTCAAGATATGAGATAAATTTAATTATATGATAATGGGGTAAAAAATAGACCATGAAGGTATTATTGGATAAGTGTCCATTTGAATCATGACAAACTTCTCAAATTGGCATAGAGACTTTCAACTATACTTCTTGAAACTTCCTTCAACATCTCTTAAACACTTGAAATTTAACTAGGAAGACTTGACACATATGAACTATCTTATTGAATTTGGAAACAAGGTGTAAAACTACTCATATACTCCCCTAACTGATAGCCTTCCTCATGACACTTGCAATCACTATCTGCAGTCACTCATTGGTCTTCTAGGCATCATTATTCACATTTGTCATCAAAGTGACTTGAAATTTCTCAAAATAATATATTTAAGAGGTGTTAAGACATTCATTATAATCCATTTTCATTCCAATAAATTATACAGACCTTAAAAAGATCCCAAATTTGACCTCTCATCTTCTCACTTGGTAGTCACTTCTCATTTTCACTATCTGTCCAAGATTGCTTGTAGTGAACTGATTAACAGAGAGGTTTCCATGTTTATCTATGGAAACAAATGATCATATGGAGTTAAAATATGTCCATATTAACCTAATTTAATGTATATCATCTATTCATTCTCTTTTGTACCTATAAAATGCCCCAAATCTTATAAAAAACCCTAAAATATGTCTATCCATATAAGTGCTAGTATAAACCAAGTGGATGGAAATAATCTTGAGATAGTTATAGAAATTTTTAAATAATTTTAATTTCCAAATTAACTATTATTTATTCATCTCAAATGATATTTCCTTTATCAAGTCTTAACAAGAGTTTTATCAGGGTTTTAGCAAGTTTTGGTTCTTAACAATAGTTCATAAAATCCTGATGTCTAAACCCTAAACCAATTATAATTTTTTTAGTATAAGACCATCCCAAACTACCCATATAATATTTAAGTCTCATGCTTTATGTTCATATAGGTATGAGCACTTAAAGGTGGCCTATCAAGCTTTTTGACTACATTTTAGGCACCCCTAAAGAAAATTTAGGACAAATTAACTAATTTAGGATATCTACCTATAAAAAAATGGATGTTATATATTTTATAATTTAAATTTAAATTAATCAACTTATTTTTAATAGTCACATGATGTTATAAGTGAAGTTGGGAGCCATTATGGTTCATGTGGAATTTAGGCCTAATAGGCTTAGACTGCCTTCCTTGAGTTTTTAACCACCTATGAGTGCTTCTCAAGATTATAAGTGACTATTAAATTTTTTCCATCTCTAATTAAACTAATTACATCATCCTGTATTGTTTTAAGACTCCTCATGTCACCTTTCCAACATCCACACACTATACCTGGGAGTGCCCTTTATCTAAGATAAAATAAAGGGTATCTCCCCTATTTTTATTCAAAATTTGAATAAATGGGAGTATATATTAGGTAATAATTACCATTTACACAAATTTTTCGGTTTTTATCACTTATTTATAGTCCTCAACTTCACAAAATTCAAGATAGACTTATGGGACTATGAGGACTATGCAAAAAATTCTATTTGGGCATGATAACCTTGAGCTCTGACTATAGGTTAAGGTCCTTGATTATTGAGCAAAATTTATAATACATAATTACCACTCTGAGATTTATTTTAGTGTGATATATATATCATACACCTCTACCAACTTTCCAAGCTACCTATCTCTCTACTTGTCTAGGCTAGTCCATAGACTGTGTTGACTATAGACTAAGGTTTGAAACACTCTTTGTTCTATTAATTTTATATAAGAATAATATGAATATGTTTTATAACCACTATTAGAGTTTTATAACTCTTATTCATCCATTCTTATACCTCTATATATTACACAAGCTAACTTATGACTGTGTTAGACTGCAGGTACCTTATTAAAGAATACAAAGATTCCTATAGGTACTCATTGGTAATTGAGTACTATGTTTATCTCTCTCCTTTAAAATACCATGAAGTAATTATGTTATTTTATAAATTGGATGAGAAACTATACCTAAAAACCATGTTCTCAAATTATTGTCTCTAACCATCAACACTTTGTGGGTCTACAGTTAAATTGTAGATCTTGTTTGGGGGTATATGAGACTTGTAGGTGGTCATATGCATGAATGTACTTGTATATTTGTTTATATTATATTAATTAGAGATAAGTTCACACTTTATTTATATATTTTCATTCCTATAAACCATATATACATTTTATTATAGGTCATTGTTGTGTTTTAGGATCATTTTAGCTTAAAGCACTTTAGCTTACTAAAAGTTTTTAGTGTGAATTGCACTGAGTTGAAACCAATCAACCATCACATTTTTTTGATCAAAAAAATATCTATTTATGGAAATAAACTATCTATAATCTTGGGATAAATGAGATAAACCATAATAATTTTCCATTCCTTAATAACTCTACTATGAGATGACTCTTTGTGAGACAGGATGCCCTTTTTAGAGAGATTAAGGTAACATATCTCTTTATTGCAACTCTTTCAAATTGTGTGCAAGGACTTGGGTTTATTTTTATATAATTGATTTAACATTATAACCTTGATCATATATATACTCTTATACCTTATTTAAGGCCTCAAATGAGTTTAAACCTCTACCATTTAACATTACTCAGACCTCTGTTGGAGCTACCTATAGGTAAACATTAGATTCAGGACTGTGTGTGGTGGATTGGTTCTCACAACCAATATTTAGATATTTTAATATAATAGTCTTGTTATTTACACCTTATAATTATTTTTACCACCTTGAAACCTTTTTTATTATTTAAAATGCATGATCAAGGCTTAATCTCACTTGACTATAGGTGACAGTCACAAAGAAATCTAACTGTGCTTATGTGTTAGGATTTTCATTCCATCAACCATGAATATTTGAGACTAATATTTTAAAATAAAAACTGATAATCATGATTATATGGATTGTAAACAACATGTTAACCTTGATCTGAAACCACTACAAGAGGGAGAAACTTTGCTATTATGAAAATAATATTTGTAGACCTCCATGATGCCTTCCACTAGCAAAATGAGATGTCTCTACCAACCTATTCACCTTCACACATTAAAAATAAGTTGAATACAGCATGAAAATGGATAAAATGTCCTTCAAGTCCATGTAAAACACTTTATATGCATATACAAATCTAAATAGAGAAGAAAACAAGAGGCCATGGGGATGCGTAGGCAGTTTTGAGAATCCCACCTTCTTAGCAATGGTTCATGAAGAAAAAAATACCAAACCTATGAATATTTACATGAATTTTAAGTAAATAGAGATTAATATCACCCATGAAATTCATTTTTTCCAACTTAACTCCTCTTGTCTGTGCCAAAGGAAGATCGATTAACCTTTTTAACTTGTTTAGGAGAGCGATAAGAAAAAAAGGTTGGTTTTGTTCATTTTTCAGGTCTATAAAAAATACCTAAGCATGGAAATTAATTGAGGGGACTTGAAGAGACACTTTTAGAGTATCCACATGTGCCCAAACTATTATATAGGTCATACAACTACCTAAAACCACATGAAACTACTTGATCTTATTGAAAGGATGTTGCACCTATAGTTTGTCAATCTTAAAATAGTTTCCTTGACATATTATAACTTGTAAGACATTGAATATTCTTTTAGAACACTTTTAATCCTATGGAAACTATACCACTTCATTTAATGACCCCAAAAGTGGCCTAGAATGACATAAGACTAAATTTAGATAAATATGACAAAGATAAACATATGTTTGACATTATTGAAGACCATGGTAAACATTTTACACCTTAGTAAACCCTATAACAAATTTGAACTATATAGGGGTTGACCTTATTTGACTTGGGTTAAAATAAGTCAATAGGTCTCAGAAGAGACAATAGGAAGAAGAGGAGGAGGTGTGACATAAAACATAGTAGGATCCTAAAAAAGACTTTAAAGAGTGATCCAAATAGTGGAGGGACACTCTTTGTTCTCTAGATAGTGGTGTAGATCCCATGAAATGTGAATCAATAAGTGACCATATATATAGTTGCAAAAGTCAACCTAATCATCATATTAACTTGGGTCAATAGGACTAGGAAGCTATCTATATAAAAATGGAATAATTCCCATTCTTTGAGTGAGAATTCCATGTACACATGCCATGAAGCATAATTGGTATTACTAAGAAGTACCATGGGAATAGATTCAACCTTCCTCCTCTAGAGTCTCTTAAAGGAGTCATCTTGACTGAGAGAAGAAACTAAGGAAGTGTAATATTGCACAATACAAACTAAAATAAACCCCTAAAGCACACTCATGAAAGGTATGTCAATCATAGTTTAGAATGTGCCCAAGTGAGAAATCAATATGGAGTGATGAGGGATAATACATGCTTAGAATAGGGATTTCAGGAACAACCAAAAATACATCCATTTGTGAGAAATTAGTATACAAAGTATAATGTAAAAAGTATTAGGGCCCATAACATAGGTAACCCCCTCTGAATATAGCACTTTATAAATTTTGTATGTTTACAATAAAAAATAAGACCAATGGAATGGGAATGAAAAATAAAGCACTTTTGCAAAAATCAACACTCAAATCTAAGTTATCGACCAAAATTTATGGTTAATAACATTTCCCATCATTAATGGCCTATTTTAATTAAATTTGTACAAATATTTTAAATACATGACCAGATAAGGGGTTAGATAGCCTTTCATCTACTCATTGGAATCAACATGGAGTGTAAAATGTAATGGTTTACATTATGAGGGGGAATTGTCCTCCTACCAACCCAAGTCTCACCCTTAATTTTTGATAGAAAAAAATATAAGGACTAAAAACCACTTAATTCCTCCTTTATAATATATTATTTTATAAAAAAATAATAAAAAACAATCCGTGCCCAAGAAATACCCCCCACAATATTCACCTCCCTTTGGTAACCCTGCCATGTTTTCCACTAAGTAAAAAGACCCCACTTGCCTTATGTCTCCCACTCAATAAATTCTTACCATGATATCCAAAATGATATCCCCACCTTTATCTTAAATCATTATAAAAAAGACATAATATTTGAAAAAGGACAAACACCTTTTAATCATAATAAGTGGTTTTAGAAAACTATGGGCTTGGTATGGAAGACCATGGGCTTGGTGATCAGGCTTGGGTGGTGAGGAGACTAAAGGCCATGAGGTGAAAGAGTGGTGATGCCATGAGGAGTTTGAATGGTAAACATGTAGTAGATTAATACTAGGTAGTGAGCACAAGGCTTTTTATCAGCATGCAAATGAATTTAGAAACCAACCATGACCCAATCATATAGTTTAAGGTTTAAACCTTGAATCAAGTATGATAATTGTTTACATGCTGACAATGAATTATCCATACAATTGTCAAAGCCTAGTTATTTCAAGATAGCTTAATGTTGGATGTGAATGACATCAGAAGGCAAAAAAGAATAGATGAGGTCATTAAAATAGGTAATTAACCCTTTTATTGATGGAAGAATACAAGCCATTGATGAAGTCTATTAATCCACATGGAGGAAATGAAGGATGTTATCTAGGTTGATGAAGCTTGGCATTAAGAAGGGTAACCAACAAGTAAAAAATTGGCATTTTTTGACTGTGAAGACACCCCTAGTGGCACTAAAATGGAATGACTTCCTCTTCCAAATTTAAATTAGTCACTAAGGCTAAGTTATAACTCAAATGATTTCAAATAAAATTCATAGTTGGTGGTGTGAATGTAAACCAAAGGTCAAAGAACCACCTACTTAATTCTTCAGCATAATAGTCAATTAAGATGTTAAGCCTCTTTCAACCAAGAAGGATCTTTGATGGAACAACCCTTTAAAATATTTGTTAGGCAAACAATAATCAAACACTTGCAAATGCACATGACACTAACCATGCCATACAATAGTTATAGGAGGAAAACTCATAGATGAACACACATACATGATTATTATGTCTCACTAAGTGATGGAGAATGCAAAAAATAACATCTACTCAAGATTCATATTATTAACAACATAAAATGTAAATGGTGTTCTTTATAATCACTCAAAGCTCTGATACCATGTGAGAATCATCCATAATTAATGATGACCAAGATTGAGAATGTAGAACAAACACACCCAACTATTGAAGCACCAAATCAAGTTTGACTAGAAAATGCAATAATGTGTATTAGTGAAGAAGGTTTATTATACAAATATTAAAAAAATATTGTTAGCACATGCCCTAGAATAAAGGCTTAATGGGTTCTTTGGTACAATAATAAAAGGTCTACAAGTTAAAATACCTATGAAACTCTCCACTAGACAAATTGATATAATGAACACTAACTCTCACTCCACACAATACACCAATAAATGCCTTAGAGGATAGACCTATAAATGAGTTGGTTGAGTGTAGGATGAATCATCCATATAAGGTGAGTGGGTAGGATCCTCCACTATGGGTGGAGATAACACTAAGGGAACACAATGGAAAAGTGACTTGAGTGGACTAGGCACTCAGGGGACCAAGTGGGATGGATGACCCCATCCACTCACTGTGTAAGCCCATGCACTCACATGTGTATTATGACATCAAGAGGATGTCATTACTCACCTAATAAGGACCTATTAACCACATAATAAAGATGAAGTACATATGTATTAAAAACCTACACCAACACATTTTTTATGGTATAGAGTGTGGATAGATAAATCCATAACTCACTCACATTTTAAACATTTTGATACAAAATAAACCTTGTCCTTATTTAATCTAAGCCAAAAATAGACTATTTTGAGTTCATATATAATTTTTGTGACACCTGAATGAGAAAAATGAGGTGTAATATATACTTATTCTAACACTTGCACTCGTAGATTACCAAAATTAGAAACATAAATTCTTCTTTGATGCCTCATAAGTCCATCTGAGTCTAAGTATTAATAAAAAACCCATGGATACTATCACTTTGGTTAACTTTGAATAAATTTATTTATAAATACCATCAAAATTTTTATATTCCAACATAAATTTTATAAAATGATATCTCAAAACCAAAAGTGTAGCAAGATAAGTACATTAACAACATGATTTTTCTTATCTTTAACATAATAAATATCCATATCATTATTGCTAATAAATTATAGCCTTATTTTTTGCCTTACATTCAAATAATCTTTTGAATACAAGTACTCAAGACTATGATGATATGATTTCACTTTGAAATGTTTTCTAAGTAGAAAATGCTTCCATTTCTTAAGTGCATGCGTAACTATTGTTAATGTTAGATCCTAAATGTGATAATTATTCTCATATTATTTGAGTTTTTGAGATTCATAAATAAAAACTCAATAATCTTGAGTCAAATACATTATTCCATATTTCAAAATTACCATTAGGATATGAAACAATGAGAATAGGTGCAGAAGTTAATAACTCCTTGAGCTATTAAATAGCTTCTTCACATTAAAGAATCCAAATAAACTTATTTCATTCATACTAAAAGGAAGTAATACAATTGGAAACTCCATAAATATTCTCGACAAACTTGTGGTTATATCCAGCCAATGCTATGAAGTGTCACACTTAATGATATTTTAAAGGAGTAGGCAACTCCTTAATGGCCTTGATCTTAGTAAAATCAATAGAAAGACCATCTTTTGAAATTATATGGCCCAAGTAAGGAATTTTATCTTAATAAAATGAGTATTTAGAAAGATTACCATAGAGCTTGTGTTGCCTTAGTATTTATAAGACTAAGTGTAAGTGTGTCTCATCTTCATCTTCATTTTTGAAATAGAGCATAATATTATCTAAAAAGACTAAAAACATGATCCAAAAAATATCTAAAGACATTATCAATTAAGTTTATAAACATTGTATGGGCATTTTTTAAGAGAAATGGTGTGATAGTGAATTCATAGTGGCTATACTAAGTTTTAAAACTAACCTTATGTACATATTATTCCTTGATTCAGAGTTAGTGGTATATAATCAAAGACAAATATGAGAGAAAAAAGTAAGATCTCTAATTTGATCAAAGAGGTCATAAATTCTCGATAAAGGATACTTGTTATTTATTATTTCTTTATTCAACATCCTATAGTTGATGTAAATCCATAATGTTCCATCATTATTCGTAATGAAGAAAACATGAGCACCCAAAGGAGAAACACTTGGTCTGATTAGTCCCTTATTCTCAAGCTTTTAAAATTAAACCTTGAAATCTTATTGATCTTCCACATTCATCCCATATGGTGTTTTAGATATAGGTATATATCTAAGAACATTACCAATTACAAATTCAAAATCCCTTATAGGTGGTGATCTTTTTATTTCTTTGATAAATATATCTTCAAATTATTTCAAGATCAAAAAATATCTCAAATTAGGTCCTTTCTATATGCAATGAACTAAGATATACCTATAACCTATCCTACATAATAGATCTAAAATTAAAGAAGGTAAATTAGCTAAAACCTATTGTATACTTAGTTATATCAAGGCGTGAACAATTAGATCTACTAAACCTAGCTAGAGGAGCACTTATCAAAAATGACCAATGGAGATGGTTCCAAAGCCTCTAGGCAATCAATATAATGTAATAACCCTAACTAGGTCTCTTAAAAATAATGTAATTAGTCTAATCTAGTGTTACAAAAACCTGAAATAAATAATGGGGATGATTAAAACATAACTAAAAATGTTAAAGAACCATGGTAGGAAAATGAAGGCTTAGGTTACCTAGGGTAGAAAATGGAAAGTTTGGCTTACCCTATAGCCACACTAAGTTTAAGTTTAGAGGAGATCCAAATAAGGAGTTATACATTAAAAACTATTGATTATGCACTATCTATCTACTAAATGAAAGAACCAAGGTTAGAAATATTTACCTTAAATAGAACCTATTGATCTCAATCTCTCCCTTGGCCAATGGTGATTTGTAAGAGGTTGTTGTAGTTTTAAAGATCATAATGGTTGAAATCAGCTCTAGGCTATAATACTTATTCTATTTACATCTAATACTCCAAAATATAAGTTATTTCCATCAAAGACAATATATAAGCAATGGTTTCTCCCAAATATATACTAAAAGAAGAATTAAGAACAATAATCATGCGAAAATGAATGTTCCTCTTTATTGGATTGAAATGAGCCTTGTATTTATAATGGTGAGTTGACCCTAAACCCTTCCATAATTTTAGTAGACAATATTGGCACACCTCAACATAGTTTAAAATTTACTATTTACCCTTGAACTAGGTTAGGTTAGACTGACCTAGTTGTGAAGCATGCACCATGACTTTCAAAACTATGTTGACCCAAGCTGAAATAGTTTGAATTTTGGTAGAAAGTGAAAATAATACATTGACTTGGGTCAATATAGTTATAAAACATTAGTATTATCTTAGTTGGGGGCTATTTGGGAGGAATATTTCTTAGGCATGATATATTTAAACAATAATTTTTTAAAACATCAATGGTCTACCCACCCCTTTCCTAGTGTACCCTTTAAGATGTGCACTCAAATAGATTAAAAATCAATAGGTTACCAAAAGAGAGAAAGTGTCAGTAAATGATAAAATTTTAAAAATATTGTGTGAATACATATTCCCCACTCAAATCTCATCATGTGTCACCAAAGTGTAACTTGGGATGGTGCTTCGAGAAAGAACATAATAACACATTAAGTGAGCTAAAAATTTGTATTATAAAATAAATTTAAGTAAATAATTTTGTAAATAGGTACCTTCACTTACCTTGTTTATGTGGAAAAGAAACTACATGTGAAGTAAATGGTGGAAGGTGTTCAGTGTGTAGAATATGGGATGGACCTAAAAATAAGATAAAATTCAATTTTTAATACAAAAATATGATGCTAGCACTAAAAAATTATCTATTTTGTCAAGATTCTATAACTTATTTTAGTTTGTGGAAATAATGTATAGAAATAAAGATATGAACAAAACATGGAATTTCTTGATAAATAATTGAAGGTTTGAAAATTTGAAATTTTACTATAAATGAATTAATTAATATTCATTTGCATATTTTATATTTTTAGATATTAGAGTTATGTGTATCCTAGTTTAATAGAGAGAGATGATGGCTTGAGTTTGAGGTAGAGGACATGCCAAAGGATGGATTGCAATAACAACTGGCATAGTCCAAGCATGGGGTGTATTTATTATTAGTTTTTGGCATTTTTGAATGAAAATGAACTAGATTAGGAAAAGTAAACACTGAGGTAAATCCATGTAAAGGAATTTTCCATATAAAGTGTAGTAATAGAGTACAATTTAAAATGAAAGATGAGTAGGAGACAAAATGTCACAAGGGAGATTAAGGGTATTTACAATGATTTAGTGAAAAATATCTATAAAAAAAATATGATATCATCTAGGCTGATGTAGTTGAAAAAGGTAGGATTTTTGTGATTGGTTGATAACGTTCATGGTGGATGATATAGTTTAATTGAGGGTGGCTATTAACATAAATATTGGCTGATATTGTAGATATATGTCTAGTGGCTATTAAAGTAATACTTAACTAACATAGTATAAAGTGGATACAACTAATATAGTTTTGAACTTGGTCTAGTAAATGGTAAAATGATCATCTCTATATATGATGGCCAATGTAATTTAGTGACAAGGCTAATATAGTGTATACTGACTGATATAGTATGGATTTTTATAGAGCTGATGTAGTTTAGGTACATGTCTAATAGTGTTAAAAGGAGTAGATGATTGATGTAGTTTTTTACATGGATGATATAGTGTTTAAGAGTATGATAAAGGGGATGATGTATTGATTTAAATGGATGATGAAGTAGTTAATTTAATTTTTTATTAGTTTTTCAAAATTTAAAGGATGTGTTATGCTAATTTTGGGATAGATATTTGATAGGTGATCTATTATTTGGTAATTTTTAGAGGAAACATAGACTTTTGAGGTTTGTGAATGCACTTTGGTTATAAGATATACTAGATATATTATTGGCCATGGATCAGGTGCATATTACAACACTTGGTTTTAGTGGGCTCATGTAGATGTAACATATCTCATTGAGCACTAAGTTAGTCACCATATTCCTTGAAACATAGGAAAGAGTAAATAACACATTTCAATGGGTGGTGGATGGGGATACCATTGAGGTGGGTATACCCTAGACTATGTATATGCATTGTTAGGTTTACCTATTATTGGCACACCATTGGTGTGTAATACCTTAGAGTCAAATGATGATAAGAGAGCCTTAGCATTGTGGGAAATAGGTTTGGAGAGATATGTCTAGCCCATGTTGGTAGTTCATATGTTTGATGTGTATGTGGCCTTTTGAATATCTAGAAGACCATTATTAGACTTGTGACAACGTAGTTGATCTATCACAAGTCAGATGGGAAAGTCCTATTGTATATTATAGATTTTTGTTACTTGATGTTGTAGTAGGGCACATTATATGACTTAGGTTCTATGAATTGGGTGTAGTTAGTGCATGATTTTTATAAAATTTTATCTAGGGTCTAGGAGACTATGAGGATACTTGTTCTTTTTTTCTATTTGGATTTATGAGAGGTTTTATATGTATAGGCCAACATGATTAGCTCATGTTATAGATGATGCCCTCCCACATGTGTGGAGGTGGACACAAGACCATGTGGTGTGTGTTTTACCACTTGTATTATTATTTTTGGCTATGACATGGGGTGAGATTATGTGACCCATATCAGGGCATGATAAATACTTGACAATCATGGAAAAGTACTTTTCAAGCACAAGGTCAACTATGGATTATTAGAAATTATCCATGATGGGTAGATCCACATCAAGTACCTCAAGTACCAGGGTAGTTTGGGTTACCATGCCCATTAGATCCTATAGTAGTTCCAACATTTTGGGCTCTACATGCGAGGGATTAGTATGATGTGGGAGGTGTAAGGACACCAACATAGGTTCCTGTTATATGTCTTCACTGAGCAAGGATTCTTAGATGATGACATTGATAATAGTGAGGATATAAATTACTACCTATTGTAGCATATTAGAAGATACCTTGGCCATTGCCAGAACCATAGAGATAAAGGCATGCTCTACTATATCCACATGAAAAATCACAACCACATGGAAACCCAACCATGCAACCTATATTGAGTTGGTATATTATGATGTGGATTCATAGTGTAACACATCATGTTCATGTAATTAATCCTAGTTAGTATAGAGGTTTTGCATCACTACAGAGCCATGTATTGCAAGTGGTTCTTTGTGGTTGAGTAGATGGAATGAATATTGGTGATTAATATGTGGTTTATTGTGATTATTTTGATTTTAGGTAGAAAGATACATACTAGATAGATGTATGTTTTTGGAGATATATATGCAAGATCTTATGTAATTTTTGGTTTAAATTTTATAGATTTTATAGGTAGGAAAAAAACAAATGGATGACCATGGTGGAGACTACCCATCATGATACATTGTATGGCATGCTATCTCAACATGATACGATGAAGATGGTTGATATGGTGGTGACTTCATCACCTATATATGTTAGTTTATTTTGATTGGTTGGTGAGGTAGCTTGAGATTTACAAATACTATCAAATGTGACTCAAGTAGAAGTGCCATAAAAATTTCATGATGGGGAGATACAAGTGTCATAGTCAATAGTTAAGGAAAGAGGTTCCCACTTAGATACAACTAGATAGTCAACACAGGTGTAGGGTTAGGTGTAAAATCTACAAGGATAAGTGGATGGTCTACAAACATAGATGTAGATGCTAAAATAGAATATCAAAGAGTGTAGTCATAGGCCTTTATGGGTAGTATAACATGTTCTCATGATGGAACACCACCTTAGAGATGCATTTTGTACTATGATTGTATCAAGTTGTGTTGTATCAAAATTTTTAGCCACACACACACAAACATGTTATTGATGACTCATGTATGTTATGATCATATTTGTTTTCTTTTGAGAAAATGTTATTTTTTATATATACTATGAGAAAATGTATGATGTATGTGTTATTATTTTATAAAAAAATGTGAGAAAATGCATGGTTAAAAAAGAATGATAATTTGAGAAATTATGAGTAAAGAAAATGAAAATGTGAAACCAAAATTACTAAAATATGTCGAAAGTGAGAAAAATGTAAATGATGAAGACTTAAACATCAAAAAGAGAAATATCAATGTAAGATAATAACCGAAACAAAGATATGAAAATGAAATAAAAATATCAATGCAAGATGAGAGTAGAAACAAAGATATGTAAATGAAATAAAAATATCAATGTAAGATGATAGCACAAATAAATATATGTAAGTGAAAGAACAATAAGAGACATGTAAAATAGGAAGTTGAATAAGAATGATAAAATAAAATTAGTGGATGTGCTAGTCTATAATGTATAAGAGTATGGATGTTTATGGACATGTCAAAAATATGGGATATTATGTTTATGGGACATAAGGGTATTTTATGAGGAAGGCCTAGTCCTATCCAAGGTATTATACTAAAAATAATAAGAGAAAAAAATGTGGTGTGAAAAATTGGAATTATGATCAAGGGTATGATTAACTAATAAATGATATTCATCAAGGGGAATATTGGGGATAATGTAAGTAATATAGGGAATGTAAAGTATTACATAGGCATTGTTACAATCCTTATTATAAATGAGACACACTATACTAAAGTGCAAATGATAATAATTTTTTTGAATAACAAAGGTTTAAGATACTCTAACTGGTAGACACAAAAACTCAGGCTAACAAGCGAGGCACTTAGATCATATCATGAAGGTTGTATATGTAGGAAAATTAAAATGGACCTACTTTCCGACAATGTTTTCTCCATTCCTCAAGACCCCTTATAAAGTCATTGGTCTACTGTGAAGATTGGGTACTTAAGTGAGAAATTAGGTGTCACTAAATAGTATAAGGCTACCTCCTATCCTAGTCTACTAGCCTACCACACTATAATGGACCCCAAATCTATTGTGATGCTAACTATGGAGTTTGAGGTTCAACTAGAATAGGATATGTTCCAATGAAAAATCAAGTCTTTTAGTGTGATTTTGATTTTAGAATTTGTAATTTATTTTTACCATTGCCTTTTATTGTAATATATGTCTTTTAACTCTTTTAGATTTTTTGATTCCTTCTCGATACGGATTCAGAGAACCAATCATGAGTCATATGTGACAAACATAATAAATCTTAAACTTTGGTTATAAGAGAGGAGTACCTAAAGACTATTTCATATTTAAATATTTTTAGAATTACCCACAAGTAAGTGTGTAATCTCAAGACTAACCTATGTGATATTTTTAAATGAGAGAATGATAAAGGATATATAAGGGTCATGAAGAGATTTATTTATGTAATAAATAGTAAAATTATGAATATAATTCATAGATGATCAAGGGAAATAGGAGATTGTTGGTAGAAAAATCCATGTTACATAAATTATAATACTATTTGACAAATGAGCTAGCATAAGCATGAATATAAGGATTTTTTTTCGAGAAAGGGGAAAATAGGGAAATGGTTGGAAAATATAAAATGGCATAAATAAAGAGTTTAAATTAAAAATATTCTAAATGATTAAGTTGGAAAGAATTTTTTTAATACAAATGATAATAAATGCTTAAAGTATAGGACAAAAATTAAATATGATAATCATGAGGGAAAGAAATAAATAATGCCTCACAAATGCTATAGTGAAATGTAAACATCAAATCCAACTCATATGAAAACTCTAAACAATAATGTGATGGATAACAACAC
Source organism: Torreya grandis (assembly GCA_037957365.1). NCBI lineage: Eukaryota > Viridiplantae > Streptophyta > Pinopsida > Cupressales > Taxaceae > Torreya > Torreya grandis. The sequence goes on from JARHVA010001339.1 coordinate 2,854,961, forward strand.
TATGCTCAATAATTTTTATATATTTCATAACATACATCATCAATAACATTGGATAAATACTATTATAACTAAAATCTAAATTTAATCATAGTCTAATCGATCTTTGCATAATTTCATGCAAGGACTTCCTACCACACTATCTCTATGGATAAATTAGGTATGATAGAAGGAAGAGTATGAACATGTGGCATATCATATGAAGGATAATCAATGTTAAGAATTGGTATAATAATGTGACTAATGTATTTATATATTTTGGATGATGAAAGTGTCATGGAATGTTGAACCTTCACCCATGAAATATCTTGAGGACATTGCTCTGAAGATGACAATGTAGGTCATGAAATATCATAAAAATGATGTTATAGTAATATAAACCTATATATTATGTGTATCACATGGATGATAAAGACAATAAACATCCCTATGTTTAGGGATATACTCAAGAAGTATCTATTAGTGTAGGTTTTTAACAACTCTGACAGTATCTTAGGTGAAGGTAGGTTCTTATCAATAGAAGACTATATGATTTTTAGATGAATCACATCAATGTACTATTGAAGTTATCAATAATAAGTAGAGGTGTGCATGTTCATGCCATGAAAATAATAGATGCATCTAGGATTAGATGAATATGGAGGTTGGCTACTTGTAGTAAAGGTGGAACTTAATGCCTACAATTATGCTAAAATCTATGATATGCATGAAAATCCTTGGCCTAATGACAAAAAATTGTATGGAATTCACAATATGGCTAATTTACCAATCATGTAGGTAGAGGATCAAGCTTAGGCAAAGGTAGTATGCCATCAAAATTAGGGGTCCAAATTGGAGTATTACCAAAACTAGGATCAACAACTATGAGAGAGGATCTCAATGCAAGTTGGTGTAATATAGATGACATATTCAGAGGGAGCATGCTCGTAGGATTAGAAAATATGGTATACCAATATGGTCCCATCATGGCATGATCAAGGATCATAATCCAAAGAGTATCAATAGTGACAAGATGAGAAGTAGATGGTATCTATTTCATCTCAAACCTATGGATGTCAAGTGAAGAATAAATAATGTTAGGTGAGATAAAAGAATAAGGATGAACTATATCCATAGAAGTAATACTATGTAAATGTAAAGAACACTGTAAATAAGAATGATATATAAGTATTTATGTATCTTTAACTTGAGAAAAAAAACTAAAAAGGGATCATCTAATGAACAACCATCATCATAATTATGATAATCAAGATCAATAGTGCAAGAATTAATGATTTTATCAGTTGAGGAAGGATGAATAATGCACTATTTTGGCATTACTATGGAAGTGAGAATTTAATCCATTGTATTTTGATGAGACTTAGGTCATAGAGAAGGGGTAATTAAGTAATTATGTGAGAAGGGAGATTGAAATTTTTGATTTTAAAATTGATCTCATCAGGTTCATCATCATCATAATATAATAGGTTAGGTGATATATTTCTCATAATTTAGGGTGCTTATTGTAACCTTTATTAGAATTATCAAGATAATAGAATCATTGAGATTCATGAAAAGGGATACTAGGTAAAGGTTCAAAAGTGCATATTTTTAAACAACAAATTTCTTAAAACTATTAAAATTCCAAGGATATGTGTCTCCTTGAATATTATAAATAACACCATTGTGAGGAAATCTAACACATTGGCATACAAAAAAAGATATAGGTCTCATGCGATGTGTCCAAGGCTGATTGAGTAACATATTATATGATAATGGAAAGTTAAAAATCATGAATTTAAAATTAATTATGATAGGAGGAACCATGATAAGAAGCTAAACACAATTGATCATTCACATTAATATTTTATTATGGCCTTGAAACATAATTTGGGTAGATTTAAGATTACATTTTAAATATCTAAGTGTTTTTAATGAAGCCAAGAGATGTAATGCAAGTGCCATAACCTTCATCAATCAAAGCGTGCTTGAATTGGATATTACCAACTTGGACACTAATAAATAGGAGAGGATCATCCACATAAAGTAATATTTCATCAAGAATCATTGAGGTGATGGAAAATTTAAGTGAGAGAATTATCTAAAATTTTATCAATATGTATAGACATTTATTCATAATGTTGGAGAATGTTATCCTCAGACCCAAAAAATGAAGCTTCTTGATCCATAGGTGGAGGTCGAGGGATGTTCATTTCAAATAAAATTTCCTTTAATGGTTAAGATGATAAGGGGAAGTCCTCATGAGTTATATAAAATGAATTTGAGATGGGAGGCATGAAAGTTATATTATAGGATCTCATTCATCATATCCAATTGGAACTATATTAGATAAAGGTGCATAATGTTGTATCAAGTCCATTGAAGGAGGAGTGAAACTGAAATAAAATTGATGATGCTTATAAGTATGTTGTATGGACTTATTTAGTATAGGTTGGCTTGGTGAATCATGTTATGTGAAGTTAATTGATGGCATGGTTGGGTTAAGAATCGACACCCTTGAGGTGGTTGATGTGATAGGTGAATATTTATGTGTATATTTAGGCTCATTCATGATATTGAGGGAGTTAGTTCTAAGTGAGAAGATGCAAATAATATTAGATTATAATATGTCATTGCAGTGTGAGAAGTATGAGTATCAAGTTGTATCATTGCATTAGGTATAGTTTGGATAGATGGTAATGAAGCAAAATGTGTTTCCATATGTTTGATATCTATGAAGTGAGATGGATAAGTGTCTTAAATAGTGCAGAAAGTGGGAAAGTTATTATAGGTGGAATTTGGATAAGGATCAATCTATGATAATAATCACCTCATATTATTCATGTTTACTACATTTTCATCATTGGTTAGAGAATTAGGGTCAAATGAAGTCTCCACAACATTCGTGGTAGGTGGTTGAGTAATATTAGATTGATGATTGGGAAGTGGATATTTATTAATATAAATGTGAGTATTATATTGATTAAGAGCTTCATTATTAACTTTGGAATCATGAGCTTTAACTACTTTTTCATAGTCTTTTTATTTTCCCAAATCATTATTTCATGATAAAAATTATGACCAAGGAGAAATTTGAGAACAAAGTTCATAAGATGTCTAAAGGTTTAATGAGAATGTACCCAACTTGATTGATACCAAAAAAATTTGTGTGGATCATACCAATGTTTGGTAGGGTGAGTAGGATCAATTTCTTGTGATGAAGGTTTAAGAATGCATTTTTGGATTTCTACCATGGAAAGAGGTTGGTGAGAATCCACATTATTCACATGGGAATATGTAGAAGTAGAAGAGTGTAAGGGAGTATTTGTGAATGGTAGAGAGAGATTTGCCTCATTGGAGCTGCTTTAAAGAATAGTATGGATGGTGTGTGTGTAATCATGGGTATCAATAAAATCATCATTAGTAACATGTTTTTTTCAGATCTCATAAGAGTGCAAGTTCCTATTAAAAGATGGGAAGGATTGAATTTTATTATTAGGAAATTTTGACATTTAGCTTGGTCAAGGGATTCTTTCAAGTATTTTGGAGAGAGAATCCTAACATGGTATTGTAGTTTGGGATGAAGAGAATTATTGAACAAATGAAAGAGATTATCTTTTGACATGTTGTGTTCAACTTTATTAGATAAGGTTTTCCATATTTTAATGAAAAATTAGGTTAATTTAGATTTTTCCTCTTTATAATTGATAAAATGAGCTAATTTATTTTTAGGTAGATCATTGGTTTGAAATTCCTAAACCAATGCACTGATTAAGTCTTTTAAACTAGACATAGTGTTAGCCTTAAGTTGATTATACCAATCTAGGGCATCACCTAAAAATATTTTAGATATAAATTTGGTAACAACAAAGGTATTTAACTTAACCAATATGTATAAAGGTTTCCAAAGGATTTTAGATGCAATTCCATATTAGTATATGCATTATAGGTTATAGTAGGAATATTACCACCTATATCAATATTAGCAATTTGAGGAATTAATGGTTCATTTTGAAGATGTTTAATGACATTTTTAAGGAGTGGTGGTTGAGGAATAAGGTTACCTTGTGCATAAAAGGGGGGGGGGAATTTTAATTTTGTGTTCACCATCAAATAGTTTGAGTATAAATTTATAATTATACAAGTTGATTTTGTATTTGTATCATTTGATTAGAAATATTAGTTTGGAAGGTATCTATTGGCTATTTTTGGCCCACATACCAAATTTTGACCATGTGTGAGAAGGTATACTTTCAAGCAAAAGTGGCAAGTTCAAATAAATTCAAGTTTTCAGAGGAGCACTACTTAAAAAACCTTATAAGTAATCAGTAGTCTAAACCCTGAAGCAAGTAAGAAGGTTTGAAAAGACCATTTAGTATGGGTAGTGTATTTTGAGTTTTTAAGGGTGTACTACTTAATTACTTCATAAGTTGTGAGTAGTCAGAAACCTAAAATAAGTAAGAGGACCTCAAAAGTCTGAAGTAAGTAAACCTGGAAAACCTGAATTACTCTACATAGAGTAAATTAGGTTTATCCAAGTAATTTAATTAAAAATATTGATAAGTAAAGGATACTAGAAAGTCCAAAGTTGGAGAGATCAAAGAACATGAATTACTCTACATAGAGTAAATCAAGATTCTTTGAGTGGTTGACTTAAGCTTGGTCCAACAACATGAGAGTCATGATCAGGTGAATGAAAGGTTTCCATGAGGTGTAAGCTAGATTAAAAAGGGCCAATCAACAAAGGAAAAGTGGCACAAGGATGACCAATGAGCATGGGAGAGTCCAAGTGACTAGTAGCCAAAAATTTATGAAGGCTCTCATCTTTTAATATGGTTTGCTCTTAACAAATAGCCATCCAAATACATGAACAACATGGGTCAATTTAAACTCCTATGCATGGAGAACCATGCCATTCTTCAAATAGGACATGTAAAAGTGAAATATGCCATTCCATTTAAATGCAAAGATAAATGTGGTCATGATAGGAAGAGATGTCTAGCTTCTTGCAATGTGATTTCTCTCAACTCCACCAAAAGAGACATGAATGTGGGATTGGCTCAAGAAGGTTGTGTCGTGATCCTAGATGATGTGTTTTAGTGACTTCTTCTCTCTTTCCATGCAACTCTCTCTCTCTCTCTCTCTCTCTCTCTCTCTCTCTCTCTCTCTCTCTCTCTCTCTCTCTCTCTCTCTCTCTCTCTCTCTCTCTCTCTCTCTCTCTCTCTCTCTTCCTATTCTCTATATATATCACATGACTTACCTTTGTAATGTTTCCTAGTTCTTATAATTTTTCATCTTTCTAAGAGATGAACATTAATTGAGATACTACAAATTATGCTTCACTTGATTAGGATCAACCCTGTCAAGTCTATTGTAAGAACTACCTCTTGATGTAATGAGATTATTTCTTTGCCGATCTCTTGTCATTGATCAGTGCCTTGGTATGTTTGTGCTTGGTGGATTCATGAAGGAGATTATTCCTAGTCTATCAACCTTTTGCTTACCTCTTTAATGTATTTTCAAGCTCTTCTAGGTCTAGATTAGTGTTCTATTTGAACCTCTTCTAGTGTGTTAACTTGATCTCAAGATTGTGTAAGTCATAGTAATATTATGACTAATCTAGTCTAGGGTCAAACATATATGAGTGTCTATTTTTACTTTGGTGCATCACCTGGTTATCCTCCTATGAGTACTTATCTCCATTATAACCCTTTTCCTTGTGAAGTTTCATTTCAACATTAGTTTTAGGTGATCCACCAAGAGGAACTAGCCTCTTTAAAAATCCTAGAGGATCTACCTCACCATAGGACACCCACATCCTGAGGTTGTTCCCATTATTATAAATAGAAGTGGGAGAACCTAAAAAAATCTCCCATAGGGGTGAAATTATGTGCTATAAATTTTTTGGCACTCTCGGTGGGACTAAGGTCCAAAACAGTGAAAGGATTTTTGGTGTTGTCTTTCTACTTATCAGCCTTTGGAGGCATTCAACAAACATCAATGATAACTCTAAGCATGTATCAGTTAGTTTAAGTAGTACAAGTGCTTGATCATCATTATTTTATTTTTAAATCAAGTATTAGTGCCATTGGTGACTCCAAATCAAATCTCTTGGTTATGAGTAGACTAGGTTTGTCTCTTTGAAGTTTTAATCAGCTCTTACTTGACTTATGAGGCTAACATGATTACCTATGGTGAATATTCATATTAATCACATCCTTATTAGTAGCCCTAGTATGATCCTCATGATCCATATGATCTCAATCATCCCTACTAATATTTCTATCAAGGCTATGATGAATCTTGGCAAGTTCCTCATGATCCATCTATGTAGGTGTATTGCCTTGATCATCCATATGAACAAGCCCATTAAAATAATGTTCCTCATCAACCCTATCATGAGCTATCTACACCAACACTTTGGAAAACTTTAATGACCCTTGAAAATCATGCACTAGAGTTGTGCTCACAAAAGTGTTATGGCCAAAATGTCCCTACTCACCAGATCCATTATGTGAGGGATTCATTGTAGCAAATGAAAGTAGAATGGAAACTTGTTGGCAGAGCAAATTGGAACAACCTCACTGGTGATATGATGGATATATTTGGTTACATTTAGAGCATCAAGGACAAGTTATAAGGACTTGAGTAATAGTAGGGCTAGCCCCACCAACCTTTTGTGCCTACATATGCACCTCCATAGCCTTATTATGTGTCACCTATTCCTCCTCAAGTGTTCCTTTGATTCTTCTAAGCTCATCATATGTTTTTTAGTCTTTTAATTCTTGGAAATCCATCTAAGGGGGATATCAAAAAAATGAAGTGCCTATTGTGGAACAACCTATTATTTGGGCCCAAAACTTCATCTCTCTTCAAGAGCCTTCTTTTGTTCCTAATCACCTTAAGGAGGATCTATTTCAAGAGAATATAGCAAAGCAAATTAGAGAGTTAGAACTAAAGGCAAGGAGATAAGAAGAAATTCATAATCAACAGATGAAGGCAAAACTTCTACCTTTCCCATCTTAGAGCCAAGTCAAGTAGCCAAGTAAATCAAAGGTCTTTCAACCCCCATCCTTCCCTCCTCAAGAGCCTTTATCTTTTCCATCTTAGAAATTTATTTAGAGCAGTGGGTAAAAGAAGGAGGTGGTGATTCCTAAATTCAGTCAAGAATCTTTGTAGCCTCCACTCCTTTCCCTTTAAAAGACTAGTGCCTTTCCTTCGTGGAAAATCATTCATAAAGCAAAGAATAAAGAAGAAAAGGTGGCTATTCCCTACACATTTCCATCCTAGAAATTGGTTTAGCCAATTCAAGAGAAAAAGGAAGAGGAGGTGAAGGTGATCAAAGTGGATTAACTTTAGGAAATAAATTAGGAACCTATGGGAAATGCATCCAAAGAGGCTAAAGAAGATAATCTCACAAGAAATTATGAGGAATAAATCACCATAGGGTCCCCCCTTAGTTAGCAAAAGATTAGCACAACCTTATTGAATGAAAGAGAACATATTGAGGACTATTTTATAGTTGTGCATGAAGTGGGATGCACTATTGAGGATACAAAGCTACCACTTTATGTGGAGAATGAGAGGCTCGAGGCTATCATTTTCTTGAATGAGTTGCCAAGTGATGAAGAGGATGAGGAAATAAATGAAGTGGCTGATCAAACTAATGAACTTATGGAGTAGATAGAAGTTCCCAATCAATTGAGAGGCTCATTTGAGGACTTGTTTGAGATCTTGGGAGCTAGTTATGTTATTTTCTAAGGTAACTATGGTCTAGTTGTAGCCAAGGAGAGCATCTTTGTCAAGTGGATCAAAGGAGATGGAGTGGGAAATCTTCCAACTCTAACACCTCAAGAATTCATTACATATATGAACTTGTTTTATATCTTTAAAATAGACTATCAGTGCCGTGATGAGCTTTAAAAACATGAAATAATGAACAAAACCAGTCTTATTGAAGAGGTCATATAAATAAAAGAGGTTTGGTTGGTTGAACCACCATTAGAGGTTATAGTTTAGGAGCCACATGAAGAGGTTGAGGTTTCTTTGATTCACATAGATGACCTATTTGGAGCTACCTAGTTCTCATTGAGCATGATGATGAAGAAGCTAACAATTGCAACCAAGAAGCGGCAGGCATCAAGGCCAGGGGTCAAGACACTACATGCCTTATTCAATCCTTTGTCTCATAATATAAGAAAAGTGTTTGTTGATGCAGGAAAGTGCACCCAGTGGTAGGGAGTCAAACTCCTGCCTTCTCCTCACAATATGGAAACTCTCCTCTCACTTGTGGGACTGGTGAAGCTAGAGGAGAGAGTCTCTAGATAAGGGCTAGCTCCCTTTGATGCATCATGTTGTTTCTAGCAAGTGCAAAACACACACACACACATAGATAAAAAGGGGGGGTAAAAAGGGAGAAAGATGTAGGAAAACAAACCTACTCTAAAGAGGTGATGCACCAAAATAGGTCGGCCTTCACACATCCACTCTCATAATCATACAAATACATACATACTCTACACACTTGGCAAAAGGACCAGGCTACAAAAGACTGGCAGGGAGGCTTTCATTAAAACATAAGAGATAGAAAATCACTGAGGTGTTGTGGAATACAAACTGTAAGTGACTCCTATTATGGTCTTCTCAAATTTTAGCTCTTCTCCTTTCAGATGTAGAAATGGTGCCTTATAGATGACAGGTCTACTAGTGTTGAACCTATGAGAGCATAAAAAAACAATGACTGGACACAAACAAACATTCAAGGCATACTCTAAAACATCTATCCAAATGGAGGTAAGAGACTAAATTTTATTTGATTCAGGTGAAATTTTGCCAGGCCTACGCCTTTGCAAAAGTGGAAGAACCCATCTTTCTCAAAAATGAGAAGTTACAATATATAAAAGAAAGGAGAAAGAAAACTTGGCACTTCTTTGACAAGTTGGCCTGCTGCGTCCCATTGAAAAGAGGAAAACACTGTTGTGTTGTCATCATTCTAGAAGAAGCCTTCTAGAACCATCCTGTATAATCACCAAATTTGAATTTGGCATTCGAGCTTTAATGTGGAAGCATGGGTCACACCTCTTTTCTCCCAATAGATGAAATTTGTCCCTTTTTTTAAATGCATGGGCCATGCTACTTACTGTTGTGCCATTTTTGGATTAACATGAAATAAATCACCTTTTCCTATCACTTAGACCACCTTGTCACTTCTACACCATGTCATTTCTCCTTGCTTGTCATCTGCGATTTGTCCCTTGTCTTTCTTGTCTCTTCTAGCTTAGTTGGCCCCCCAGGGGCAAACTTTCAGTAGGTCACTACATTTTTGGCTCTTGATAATGCTTTCTTAGCTTGAAATGAAATAGCCATCTACTTCACTAAATTTTGACATCCACCTAGCTGTCAAGCTTTGAAAACTAATGGCTATTTCTCCTTCTTGAATTTGATGGTCTTTGGGACAGCCTTGTTCTAGTCAAAACGTCATCGGGTCTTTATTGGATTTTCCTCGGGCCTATCTTCCTTCATTATTTCCTGGCCCTTTCACCCTTTGAAAAGTCATTTGTCTTGGCCGAAAGTCCCCCACAAGGGCACCTACCCTTTGGGGTCCTTTGGCGGGTCCTTGTTTGCTTGGGACTGATCCTTGGGCTCCCATGAGCAAATTGTCTACAGACAATTTTCCCTAGGTTAAATTCTTGGGCCACTTACCTTCATGTATTTCCATGGACAAAATTTTCGTGGACAATTCTTGTGGACAAATTGTCTGTGGAAATTGTGTCTAACCATTCCTTTGATTTTTAACTGTCTGCCCTAATCATTGAAATGCCAAAGTGTCTTCCCTCCAAAGGGTACTTTGACTTTTGACTACCCTTCTGGCTTGGGGCATACCTTTAAACTGGGTCATTAAACCAAAAGGTTCAATAGTTCAAAGGTTCAACCAAGCATGCCAAATTCCCAAGGCCAAGCCTGACGCTTTGAACCAAGCCACTGAACTGAACCCATTGAACCAAAAAGGTTCAATGGTTCAACTAAGCACGCTGATGAACCATTTGAACCAAGGACAATGAACCATTTCATTTAGAATCCGTTGAACCTTTAGCCGTTGAACCAAACCGCTTGAACTTTTGACTTGAACCAAGCCTATTGAACCAAAATTTGGTTCAACAGTTTGGTTCAACCATTGTTGAACTAAGATTTTAACTGAGCGACCTTGAACTTGAAAATGGACTTACAACCCAAAAATGACTGGCTTTAATCTACAGGGGAAGAAGGTGACCACAATTTTGCCTACAAGCAAACATTAGTCAATATATGGTGACTCACAGGGGAAGCATGCCTACTATGCTTAGAACCAGTTGCCTTGAAATCCATTGGACACAAAGTCAAATGTAGCTATGAAAGAATTATCAATAGCCCAAAAGATTCAAGAATCAAATAGGAAGCTTTACCCCACATGCAAAGGGAAACACACAAGGCTAAAAAACACTACCTGTGTAAATTGCACTTAGGGAAAGTAGGAGAGAAACTGAAAACAAACTATTATGTACAACTAACTGGGAAACCTTGCCTCCCTCCTAAATCAAAAGGAAAACTTCTTAAGCCCCCTTCCTGGCAAAAGGACTTATGGTGGTAGGCAAGTAGTTGAATGAAAAGGGGATTTGGTGACTTGCTCCTACTGCCTGTCACCTGCATTGGCTGGAATTTAGGTGGATCAGATTCAAACATGCCTCTAATATATATGTATTCTGCTTGTCCATAGAGGCCTATTAAATGCTGATCCTTTATATTGGTGCTCCACACCAAGAAATCAATAGTTGCTGGCTCATCACCAAAAGCCCTTTGATTTGCACATTCCTTCTATAATATATCATGGTCTGACTTGTTCCCTTCTGCCTCATTAAAAATCTTGTCAGACTCATCCTCTACTTCCTCTTAGCCTTCTTGAAGAAGGGTGACTGCTGTGATGTCTGAAATGGACTCACAAAATGGTTGCTCATCCCATAAAACATCACCTCTCTATTTAAAACTCTCTTCTTCAAAGCATTCCTCTAAGAAGATAGACCTCTCCTTTTCCTCCTCAAAAATTAGGACCTCTAGATGTTCAAAAGTATCCTCCTCATTTTTCTCTAACTCAGGCTCTTCAATGTAGTCGACCTCATCATCAAAACAACAAGGAAGTTCATCAAATAGAGGAGAAGAGAGCTTAACATGCATTTGTTCCTCTTTAAATTGCTATAACATCTACATATATGCAAGCCCTGCATCTTCTCCACTACTGATAAGGTCTTCACAAGGAACATTAATGACAATTTCTTCTTCATTGTTGCTCATGACAACTTCTTGAAGAGCTACAAATTGGATCTTCTACTCCTCACTTGCCTCCTATAGAATAAGTTCTTCCTTGAGAAGAGGTGAAGTGGAGAAAACATGTGGAAGAGGAGGTAGTCCTTGAGCTATAATTGAATGATTCTCCTCTCTCCACCTGACCAACACTTCATCAATATCAGGTGCAGCCTGATAACTCTCTTGGACATGTGTAGGTGGGGTGTGTTCAGACATAGAATGTGCTATTTGGTCTAAACTGTCCATCGCACATTGGCTAAGGAATTTTTCTTTGGATTCTAATTCTGCTATTCTTCTAGCCAGATCTTCTTGGAAAAGCTTTTCCTGGAGGCTACCAGTATCATCATAAGCAGGCACAGCTTTAGCTTCTTCAAGGTTTTGAGAAAAACCTTGCTTTTCTTCTTCTTTTCTGCCCCATGATTCTACTATTCTTCCCCAGCTCAAGATCTCTGAATTAAAATTTTGCTCCTATGAATAGGTAGCAACTTTTTTATCTCCAAGGTCCTGAGGTTCCTCCACAAGGTCTGAAAATTTCATCCCTTCTTCAAGAAGCAGCTTTATCCTAGCCTCTAAATCTTCAATTTTCTTGGCTAGGTGGTCCTGAAAGAGTCTTTCTTGGAGGTGACCAGCATCATCTTGTTGAGTAGGATCAGCTTTGAAAGAGACGTGCTGGTTCGTGGCATTCCCCCCAGTGGAAAATTCACAATCTAAAGAATTTAGAAAGTTCATTTCCATGGGAGGTTGTTTTGATATCATCTAATGTTGGAAAGCCAGGCACACTGGGTTGGGAGCAGGTATATTTGATAAGCTGGAGTGAGCAAGTGCAATGTGATAGAAAGGATTTGGCACAAAAGAGGGGGTTTTTTTCATTAAATGAGGGGGCGCACAAGGCTGGCTACCTTGAAAAGATGGGTTTCTCCATTTTTTTACCTCCTCTTCCATGGACTGTATGGCCTATGTTTGCCCAAATAAACATTCCTCTTCATACATCAGCTCCTGCTAATATCTGTATTGCTCTTCTACCCTGCTAATTTCCATTGTCTACCTCTCAAATTCCAATGCCACCTCCCTTATAGTTGCAAGACAACTAGGAGAGCTACTTGAGGCATTTCTTTGAATATTTTGAGTCTGATCAAAATTATATAAACGAAAACACAACCCATGATTTTGTGCAAAAGGATTATACATACAAGAAATGATTTTTGATGGCACCAAGCTACTTAACCAAATGATTAACTCAGAGTCACTAGATGCTAAAAATAATCAATTTGCTATAACAATACCATCATTAATCTTGAAACTTTACTTCGTTGTCAAGCTGGGTCCCACTGGGCGTGCTAAAACTGTTGATGCAAGAAAGTGCACCCAGTGGCATGGAGTCAAACTCCTACCTTCTCCTTGTAATATGGAAAGTCTCCTCTCACATGTGGGACCAGTGAAGCTGGAGGAGAGAGTCTCTAGATAAGGGCTAGCTCCCTTTGATGCATCGTGTTGTTTCCAACAAGTGCAAAACACACACACACACACACACACACACACACACACACACACACACACACACACACACACACACACACACACACACACACACACACACACACACACACACACACACACATAGATAAAAAAAGCGGGGGTGAAAAGGGAGAAAGATGTAAGAAAATAGACCTAATCTAAAGAGGTGATGCACCAAAATAGGTTGGCCTTCACACATCCACTCTCAAAATCAGATAAATACGCACATACTCTACACACTTGGCAGAAGGACTAGGCTACAAAAGACTGGCAGGGAGGCTTTCATGAAAACACAAGAGAGAAAATCATTAAGGTGCTATGGAATACACACTGTAAGTGACTCCTTCTATTCTAGTCTTCTCAAATGTCAGCTCTTCTCCTTTTAGCTATAGAAATGGTGCCTTGTAGATGACAAGTCTATTGGTGTTGAACCTGTGAGAGCATCAAGAAACAATGACTGGACACAGACAAACATTTAAGGCATACTCTGAAACATCTATCTAAATGGAGGTAACAGACTACATTTTATTTGATTCAGGTGAAATTTTGCCAAGGCTGCGCCTTTGCAAAAGTGGAAGAACCCATCTTTCTCAAAAATGAGAAGTTATAATATATAGAAGAAAGGAGAAAGAAAAAATGGCACTTCTTTGACAAGTTGGCCTGTCACGTCCCATTGAAAAGAGGAAAACACTATTGTGTTTTCATCATTCTAGAAGAAGCTTGTTAGAACCACGCTGTATAATTGACAAATTTGACTTTGGCATTCGAGCTTTAATGTGGAAGCATGGGTTACACCTCTTTTTTGCCAACAAATGAAATTTGTCCCCTTTTTTAAATGCATGGGCCATGCTACTTGCTATTGTGACATTTGGGGATTAATAGGCAATAAATCGCCTTCTCCTACCACTTGGACCACCTTGTCACTTTTGCACCATGTCATTTCTCCTTGCTTGTCATCTGCAATTTGTCCCTTGTCTTACTTATCTCTTCTGGCTTAGTTGGCTCCCCAGGGGCAAAATTTCAACAGGTCATTGCATTTCTGGCTCTTGATAATGATTTCTTAGCTTGAAATGAAATAGCCATCTACTTCACTAAATTTTGACGTCCACCCAGCTGTCAAGCTTTGAAAACTAATGGCTATTTCTCCTTCTTGAATTTGATGGTCTCTAGGACGACCTTGTTTCAGTCAAAATGTCATCAGGTCTTTGCTAGATTTTCCTTGAGCCTATCTTCCTTCATTATTTCTTGGCCCTTCCACCCTTTTAAAAGTCCTTTATCTTGGTTGGAGTCCCCTGCAAGGGCACCTGCCCTTCGGGGTCCTTCGACAGGTCCTTGTTTGCTTGGGACTGTTCCCTGGGCTCTCGCAGGCAAATTGTCTGTGGAAAATTTTCCCTGGGTTAAATTCCTGAGCTGCTTACCTTCATGTATTTCTATAGACAAAATGTCTGTGGACAATTCCTATGGACAAATTGTCTATAGAAATTGTGTCTAACCATTCCTTTGATTTTTAACTGTCTGCTCGAATCATTGAAATGCTGAAGTGTCTGCCCTCCAAAGGGTACTTTGAATTTTGATTGCCCTTTCAGCTTGGGGCATACCTTTAAACTGGGCCATTGAACCAAAAGGTTCAATGATTCAAAGGTTCAACCAAGTACACCAAATTCCCTAGGCCAAGCTCGACGCTTTGAACCAAGCCGCTGAACTGAACCCGTTGAACCAAAAAGGTTCAACGGTTCAACTAAGCACGTCGATGAACAAATAAGGCACAAAAGCCAATGAACCATTTGAACCAAGGCCAATGAACCATTTGAACCAAGGCTGATGAACCATTTCATTGAACTGAATCCATTGAACCTTTGACCGTTGAACCAAGCTGCTTGAACTTTTCACTTGAACCAAGCCCGTTGAACCAAAATTTGGTTCAATGGTTTGGTTCAACCATTGTTGAACTGAGTAGCCTTGAACTTGAAAATGGACTTGCAACCCAGAAATGACTGGCTTTAATCTGTAGGGGAAGAAGGTGACCACAATTTTCCTGTGGGCAAAAATTGGTCAACAGTGTCAAACTTTCTTTTTGATATATGAAGAAAGTGGTAGACATGGTTTTAGGATGTATATATTAGATTAGTTTTATTTAAATTCCTCCAAGTGTTCTTTTAGGCACATTTGTTTTTTCATTTTTTGTTGTGTTATCCTCATTTCTTCAAGAGGAAGTTCTAGTAAGGGTCACATTTGTATCTAGTTTTAGCCAGCATTGTCAAAGAAAGAAATAACTCTATACCCATTGGACTAGATAAGGCAACATGAGTTAGGTTCCTAAGCATAGCAAGCATGCTTCCATATGAGTCACCAAAAATGTTGGCCATTTTTGGCCCACATACCAAATTTTTCCCAAGTGTGAGAAGGTAGACTTGTAAGAAAAAGTGGCAAGTTCAGACAACTTTAGGTTTCTAGAAAAGCACAACTTAAAAAACCTTATAAATAATCAACTATCAAAACCCCAAAGCAAGTAAGAAGGTTTTGAAAGCCCATTTTGGTCTAGGTAGTGTATTTGGGGTTTTTGGGGGTACACTACTTAATTACTTCATAAGTTGTGAGTAGTCAAAAACTCAAAATAAGTGAGAGGACCTCAAAAGTCTAAAGTAGTTAAACTTGGAAAACCTAAATTACTCTTCATAGAGTAGATTAGGTTTTTCCAAGTACTTTACTTAAAAATATTTATAAGTAAAGGATATGGGAAAGTCTAAAGTTAGAGAGACCAAAGAACTCAAATTACTTTACATAGAGTAAATAAGGATTCTTAGAGTGCTTGACCTAATCTTGGTCCACAACATGAGAGTCATGATCAGGTGAATGAAAGGCTTCTATGTGGCATAAGTTGGAGCTAAAAGGGCCAATCATTAAAGGAAAAGTGGCATAAGGATGACCATTGAACATAGGAAAGTCCAAGTGGTTGGTAGCTAGAAATTTATGAAGGCTCTCATCCTTCAATATGGTTTGCTCCCAATAAATAACCATCCAAATGCAAGAATAGCATGGGTCAATTTGAACTCCTAGGCATGGAGACCCATGTCCTTATTTACATAAGACATCTATAAGTGAAATATGCCATGATGTTATAATGCAAATATAAATGTGGTCATTCTAGGAAGAGACATCTAGCTGCATATAATGCGACTTCTCTCAGCTCCACCAAAAGAGACTTGAATGTAGGAGTGGCTCAAGGAAGTTGTGTGGTGATCCTAGGTGATGTGTTTCATAGAAAATAAGGATGACAACAATAGTCATCAGTGACTTCTTCTCTCTTTCCACATAGCTCTCTCTCTTTTTGTTCTCTATATATATCATGTGACTTGCATTTGTAATGTTTCCCAATTTTTAGAAATTTTCATCTTTCTGGGAGATGGACATTTATTGAGATACTACAAAGTATTCTTCACTTGATTAGACTTGACCCTGTCAAGTCTATTGTAAGAACTACCTCTTGATGTAATGAGATGATTTCTTTGCCTATCTCTTGTCATTTATCAGTGCCTTAGTATGCTTGTGCTTGGTGGATTTGTGAAGGATATTATTCCTAGTCTATCAGCCTTCTGCTTGCCTCTTTAATGTATTTTAAATCTCTTATAGGTCTGGATTAGTGTTCTATTTGAACCTCTTCTAGTGTCTTAACTTGATCTTGAGATTTTATAAGTCATATTTGTCTTATGACTGATCTACTGTGGGTTGAAGCATAGATGAGTGTCTATTTTTAATTTGGTGCATTGCCTGGTTAGCCCTCTTAGGAGCCCTTATCTCCCTTCTAACCCTTTTCCCCATGAAGTTTCATTTTAGCATTAGTTTCAGGTGATCCACCAAGAGGAACTAGCCTCTTTAAAAATCCTAAAGGCTTAAACTCACCATAGGACACCCACATCTTGAGGTTGTTCCCATGCTTATAATTGGAAGTGGGAGAGCCTAAAAAACTCTCCCATAGGGGTGAAATTTCATGCTATAACAATATCCATTTGATTCATGGATCTCAATAAAATTTGATTATTATTGATGGTTTTTTGGGTAGTAGTGACATGAGATGCACTACTAGTAATGACTTAAGATGCACTAGTAGTAGTTTTAATTTGATTATTATTATTGGAACTTTGTCTAGTCCCACTATAGGAAAGACTTGCCATAATAGTGGTATACTAGGCATGGTGGAAGAAGAAAGAAAAAAAATTGTATATTGACTATCCCTAATCCTATAGAAAAACTATAAGGTGGTAAAGAGGGACATCCTAGGTTATATATTATCATGGTATATTTGCCCCTATGTTGAGGGTTTTCATCAATGAAAAGGATCATTTTGACAATATATTCAAGATCACTTTTATCTTCTACAATAGCCATGTTTGGAGGATAGTTAAATGGATCAAGATTTTTATAAGGAGGTGACCCACATTTTTTGGTTCTAGTGGCCACATGGACATTGATTACATCTAGATTTTCTACATAAGTATAAGGAAGTTGAGAGTTAGGATGTTTAGAGGAATTATTTAGATTCATCATGTTGTGTTGTGTTCTTTGTTGAGAATCATCAAAGATATATTACATGATGGATGGTTTATAATGTATTTGGCCAAAAAAGGGAAGTGGAAAATGCACTATATTGATCATGGTAGATGTAGTTATATAGACAAAAATGTGGGAGATAAAATAATTTGAACCTAGTTGATGTAGTTTAATCTAGGAAGATTGAACAATAAACATAAAATGTACTATATCGAGCCTAGTCAATGTAGTTACACAGGTAAAAAGGAGATAGGATATATTGTATGAAGCTTGGTGAGTTTATTTAAAAAGGTAAAAGTAGAAAGATAGAATTATATTAATGCTGGTCGATAAAGCCTAATAAGCAGAGGGAAAACAAACTCAAAAGACTATATCAAAGTTGGTCTATGTAGTAACTTTACACATAGACAAAAATATTAGTGTTGTCTAATGTAGCTATAACACATAACACGTAACTGTGTTGATGTTGGTTAATATAATATATAATAAAAAACACACTAACAAGTAAAAATAAAATTTTAACAATTTTTTTTAACTATTTATTTGAAATTAAAATCAAGTAGATGTGATAAAAGGATGTGACTAATTTGTAGGATCTTAAAGATACTTATTAATTGGATAGTGTTAGCTTGATATTTGAAAGCACTAACTATGGAGGAAGTACCATTCCCATATCCCACTAAACCTAATTTTAAGGGCAATTTGAGACTAACTTCCCAATGCTAACCACTAATTGATGCACTATATAATCAAATAAATGGCTGAATTCATAAGGTTTAATAAAAAAGGGGAATCCTAAGCATTTCCTAAATACCATGAGGTACATGGAAAATAAAGTCAGTGCTTATCTCTATACTATGGATATGAGTATTTGGGAAATCTCCTTATGCCATGATGTTTGTAAGTAATAGACAAGGCTTGTAAATATAACATCACATAACCCTTCATGATAATAGCTAAGTAGTTTGAAAAATATTTGAACAAAGTTTCTAGGTAAAACCAATAAAAAAGAAAATAAAGAAAAAATCAATGTTGAAAACTAATTTGTAGTTTTTATTAAATGTAAATAAATAGGTAGTCAACTTGAAATTAAATGTTTGATTAATTATTGAAAAGAAAATTTAATTTACCTTATTTATGTGGAAAATGAAAACATATAGAACTATATCAGTGTATGCTAATGTAGTTGCTCAAACAATACAAAAATATATCAACTCAAGTTGATGTAATTTGTGTAAAAATAAATTAAAATAGGTAGAGTAAACTAGATCAAACTTGGCTGATGTAGTTTACAAGAAATGCTAAAACAAAAAATCATCGACTAAGGTTGATGTAGTTTTAACAAAGACAATAATTTTATAACTAAATTGGCTTGGGTCAATATAGATTTTTATGAAGATTTTTTTTGATAGAATGTATATTTTAAAGTACAGATCTGAACTAATTTGATTAATTAAGTTTACTATAAAGATAAATAAAAATATAATAGTCTGGGTTGATATAGTTGACAAGAAACACCTAGAATGTAGAGCTAGATCAACTTGAGTTGATGTAGTTGGATGACTAGAGATAATGAATATATGAGTGTGAAAACTAGATCATCTTGTTTTAGGGTAACCTATTGAAAAAACACAAAATTAATCATTGTATGAACTTGCATTGAAGTAGTTTCCTATAAAACATAATTAATCATACTGGATTAGCCTGAGTTAATGTAGTCACATGGAAAACACACACAAATTTAGACTAGATCTACCTAGATTGATGTAGTTGCCTAGAAAACACACAATAATTTAGACTAGAATAGCTTGGATCAATGAAATTTGTAGAAAATTCATAAACTATAAAAAATAAATTAGAAGGATAAAACTAGATCAGGCCTAGTTGATATAGTTGGCTAACAAAGAAATGCAAAAAATTAAACTAGATTGAGCAAGGCCAATATAGTTGGCTAACATATAAATGTAGAAAATTAAACTAGATCAACATGCATCAATGTAGCCTATTGATAAATTTATAAAAAATAAAATCATATAGACTTGTACTGATGTAAATTTTCCTACAGGCATACATAAGTTAGACTAGATCAACCTACATTGATTTAGTCTATAGAAAAACACAAAAAAACAAAATGGTATTGACTTGCATTGATTTAGTTTTTTGAATGAGGAAAAAGTAATTGTTAGTTCACATTGGGTTCACCAAAGTGTATGTAACAAATTAATATAGACTTGCAACCCATCCTACTTAATATATCCAAACTCAGAGAAGGTAAAACAACTAAAATTCATTGGCTACTTAGTTATATTGGGGCATGACCAATTGGATCCACTAAACCTAGCTATAGGAGCACTTATCACACAACATCAATGGAGAGGGCTCCAAATCCCTTAGAAAATCAATATAATACAATAAACCTAACTAGGTCTCTTAATAATAATGTAATTAATATAATCTAATGTTATGAAAGCTTGCAACACAATAAGGGAGATGATTAAAAACAACTAAAATGGGTAAGGAACCATGATAGGTTGAAGACCTAGGCTACCTAAGATGTAAAATGAAAATTTTGTATAACCCTATATCCATGCTAAGTTTAAGTGTAGAGGAGATCTAAATAAGGAGTTATACATTCAAAACTATTGATTATGCAATACCTATCTACTAAATGAAAAAGATAAGGTTAGAAAGAATTACTTTGAATAGAACCTATCAAGCCTCAATCTATCCCTTGAAAAATGGTGTTTTTAAAGAGGTTGTTATGGTTTTAATGATCATAATGGTTGAAATAAGCTCTCATCTACAAGACTTCTTTTATTTGCATTGAAGATTCCATAAGATAAGATATTTACCTCCAAGACAATATTTAAGCAATGGATTCTCCCAAATGTAGAATAAAAGTATAATTATGAGAAATAATAATGCAAAAATGAATGTTACTCTTTATTAGATTAGAATGAGCCTTATAATTATAGTGGTGAGTTAACCCTAAACCCTTCCAAAATTTTAGTAGATAATATCAACCTACCTCGATGTAGTTTAAAATTTACTATTTACCCTTGAACTAGGTTGGCCTAGTTATAAAGTGTGTGCAATGAAATTCATAACTAAATCTACTTGAGTCAACCTAGTCTGAATTTTGATAAAAATCATAAATACTATATTTACCCAGGTTAATGTAGTCAAAAAATATGGGTCTTGGCTTAGTTACGAGCTATTTGGGAGGAAGATTACTTACGAGACCAAGTAAGTGGGATTTTATAGGGGATATATGCATGATATATTTAGACAAAAATATTTTAAAGTACCAATATTATACCAACCCATTTCATGGTACACCCTTTAAGACATGCACATAGAGATATTAAAATTTGATAGGTTGTTGCAAGAGAGAAAGCATTAATAAATGATAAAGTTTTAAAAATATTTTGTTTATATAATTTATATTTATAAATCTCTTTCATTTGAATAATATAAAACTTTTAGAATTTAAAATATGATTTAGTAACATGTGAAGGCTAAAAGTATCTTATAGGGCAATGGTTTCAAGATACCTTGGATTTCTACAAGGTTGAAAAAATTATTAAGAGATTGCACGTTTTTGATTAAAAAATAAAGTCTAAATTGATGTTGTTTTATCTAATCCATGCCAAGAATCAAGTCATAAAAACCCAAAAGTGCCAAAAATAATTTCATCTAGGGTCTTAAATACACCAGGATCACGTTTAATTATTTCCATGCATTCAAAATTCAAAATTCTCTTGCCTGGTCCAAAATCTACCTTCTATCCTTCTTTTATTCTTGTGGGTTTAATTTTATATTTAATAATCATGTAAGGAGAAATAAAACTATCCATTTCACCAAAATATATTAAAACATCTATGGAAAAACTAGACATTATACCTTAAGTTTCAATTTGGGTGGATAGTATATCTACATTCTAATTTCAAACTACTGCATACATTCTATGTTTGGAAAATTGATTGCTTTGCAGCTTGGGACAATTTTTTACGTAGTGATTAGCACCACATTTTTTTCATTTAATATCTCCTTTTATAGGTCAAGTTAAACAATTAACACCAATTTCTGGTCCATAGTGATTAGCTTGATATTTATGTTTATTTCTAGGCCTTAGAACATTTTAAGGCTTTGAAATTTATTCACATTCTGAAACTTTCTAGAATTATATTATTTTTCCCATTTTTTTGTCTAGCCTCTTAAAATTATTTACAAAATAAAATATAAAGGGTTTATAATTGGATTGTAGTCTTTTTTTTTAAATTACTATTTGGAATTTAGATGATACTTCTCTTTTTCCTCAACTCAATGTGGAGATTCGATTACTTTAGCAAGACTATGGGGATTGGTCATATTTACATCTTGCATTGAGAAATCATGTAAGTCCAATATTTACTTAGGGACTTATGTCTCCTTATCATGCATATAATTAAAATAAAACAAGGGACACATAAATTTTCTTATTTTAGATACAATCATACTCCCTTGTTTCAAAAACTAAAACTCAATGATCTTATGTTTTTTGTAATTGGCAATTAGATACCTCTTCCTAAATTATCTCTTAATTTTATCCCAAGTGAGAGTTATAGGTTCATACCCATTGAGATAATAAAGATGCTTCCACCACAAGTTAACATTAAATTTTAACTAAAAAACTTAAATATGATATTTTACATTGAAGCTCATATTATGTAGGTTAAAATATTTCTGTAAGTTTATTGATCATGCTTCCATAATATGTCCATGTTATCCCCCAACATAGTTAGAAGTGAAATTTTCATGAGCTTGTTGATAATAGGATCAAATGTAGATCAAGGTTCTACAAGTTTGTCTTCCACTTCTATATGGTTATCTTCTAACCAGTTATTATTATGAATGGTGAGCACCCAAATAATTCTAACTAGAAATTCATAATTCACCACTAATGGATTATAATTGACACAAATATTGTTATCATTGTAAATTATTTTAGCATTACAATCAATGGGAGGAGGTTATTTCATTTTTATATTCTTATTAACCTCCTTCTCACTCTATTTCTTTTGGTGGGGTTTTTGGCACCCTCACCTCTTCTAGTTCATGTTATTACCATATTAAGATACACAAGACAAAATTAAACAAATAGTTTTCCTAGAGATCCATAGGGTGGGAACTTGTGCTCTAATACCACTGTCATGTCTTAGAAAATCAAACTATAAATGTTTTTGAATAATCAAGGATGTAAAGGTTAAACCAATCACTAAGAGTGTGTTCAATTATATCAAATGTACATTTGCAAATCTACACACTTAACTTAGTGTTGGTGGGAACTCCTATAAAAATAATGCATATTACTAAAGAGAAATAATAATAATCATTGAAAAATATAATTGGGTACATATCCAGTCATTAAATATTTTTCCAAGGTTAATCTAGGGTTTCAATATTTACTTTAAAGAGTCGAAGATGAAGTATACCATTGGAGACTGATATGAAACATGTCACTCCTATATATTGATTGAATTGAATCAAGGTAACTCAATCATATTAATTTACCTCAATGAAAATAAGATATTATGAGGTTTCCTTACAAGATTTATCCAATTTTGTCACAAATTTCTACTTGGAATTTTGCTAAGGGCAAGGTTGGATCTCACAATTATAAACTCCAATCAAGCATTATTTAGAAAATAAATGTTCAAATTAATGTTTATAAATATATGTGATTTGATTTTAATAATAATGAATTCACACACACACACACACACACACACACACACACACACACACACATTATTTGATCTCTTATCACCATGTCCAATAGAACATATAACCACCCATTTAGAATCACAATATGATCTAACAAAATTATTTACAAGGGAAAATAAAATGATTACAGGTGAGATTTATCATTGCTCATATCATATAATTCAATAGTTAAACCAATATAACTTACCAAGTTAACAATACCCAGCATGGTAAATTAAATATTAATGCATATATGCCTAGTCACTTCATAACCCAACAATTTAAATTCCAATAGAAAAATAATGCCATATTTATCCTAATCTATAATATATCAATTACCATTACACTCAAAAGAATCAAAATAAGTGGCATTTTCCAAAATAATAAAGTTGTAAATAATCTCTTTTTAAATAAAATAATGAAGAGCCATGCTCTATATTATCAAAGATAGTTCTAAATACATTATTAATGCCTCAACCAATTATCATTATAAACTATATCCATGAAAAATAAGATGTGCCATTTCATCCCTTCCATGTGTGACAAGTACACAACTATTCTACCCGAGTAAGATATAATTGCATAAAATATAATACTTATCTACCAAATCTATAGAATAAGTTTATTATCCTCCAAATAGATTAACGTTAAAAAAAACATTTATAACATGTATTAATTTACTAACAAAAAATATAATTTAGACTTAGGTTATTTATAAAAATCAAGCCAAATAGTTATTATTGACAACCTCATACTTAGAATCCTTAGCAATATTGTCCCAGTTCCCTCTAAAACCATATTGAATTTCTAAAACACAAGATACTATTAATTACAAGGCAAGTAATAGTATCTAAAAAATACATCACTCTTCTAACCCTAAAACAATTATCATATATAGGTAAAACCTTTAATAAAATAACTATATACTTTAATTTACCAAAATGAAGCTAGTGAGATTTACTAGTTCTTGCAACAAATACACAAAATTCTTACTTTTACCAAAACATGGGCAACTAATTATACTGATAACCTCATGATCATTAAGTTTGCCAAGTAATAAGGAACTATAATGAACACAATGTCTCATATAATATTGTGTATATCACATTTACCATCTCCATAGTCATAGGCTGATTATTAACATTGCCTACTCAGAACAAAATAATCAAGCTATGCACTTACTAAAAAATTATAAATAATCTAATTATCAAAACTTGCTTGGTTATTTAGTTAAAGATAAAGTTATCATGCTTCACCCAATCCCATCAATCATATATAAAATTCTACTTTAATTAGATAACAATGATTTGAAAATGAAAAGATGAATCAAGAAAAATTAAGTGCACAGGTATATTAAACTAACTTCAAGCAACAATACCATGATTCACATAATACCATAGTTTCAAGTTTATTCCAAGATATTGGGCCATAATAGGATAAAGTATGCATTACCTCTTATAACCCTTAATTTAAGGTGGTAGAATTTATAGTACAATCCAACATTCATGATTCATTAACATGAAAGTAGTCTCTTAAGATACAATTAACTACCAAAAATAATCAATGGATAACACAACCAAGGAATATAGAGTATATAGATAAAAGTAGCACATCTCTCCAAGATTCAAAGATATCATTGAAATACAATCTCCATTCTAACACAATCATGAATATTTAATAAACCTTCAAAAAGTAGAGAGCTTATAAGGGTCATTATGCTTGAAAATTGTTAGCAGAGGTTCTTGGTTCAATAGAACATGCTAAGGATGAGGATAACTAAGTATTATTAGTCTACATAGGATAATATAGAGAATTCATATTTACCAAAAGCATGATATAAATTATTTATTGTGTGATTAAAAGGAGAAAATATTAACTAGAGTTTTCTTTAGGTTTACAGATCATTTAGAATACTTTAAAATAGATTGAGCCAAACATTAAACATGATAACACATAAAAGTAATAACATAAGAAATACGACAGGTAACCATAACTAAAAAATCTATATTGAACTTAGTAAAATTTCATCAACTTCTTCATATAATCACAAATATTTATAGTCACTACGGTTCCTAACTATTCATATTCTTTTCATACTTTGGCACCAAAATGATGAAAGAATGATCAGGAGATACACAAGATCCAAAAGATCAATCTAGGAGAAAGAACCCACAACAAATAACCTACAAAATAATACCAGGAATAAAATATGTTTCTCTCACACCTAAAAAATAGGTGATAATCCTATAAATTCTTTGTATTCTCTCATTATTTTCTCATAGATTGTAAAGTATATATAATACAAATAGTTTTTTTTATGACAACAAACTATTTGTTGTGATTACAAAATAGAGAAAACAAACTATTTGTTTTCAAATACTACGAACAAATATATTGTTGAGAGATTCTCAACAATAAAACAAATTATCTTAGGTAAATAAAATTAACCCTAGGTAATAAATAAATTACCCTATTATCCCTAGGTAAGCTTAAATATTCATTATTCCAACACCCTCCCTTAAGCAAAACATAGGGAGAATGACAAACAAATATGGGTCCCAGCTGCTAGGCCTAATAAGGTACCCATGTAAAAACCAATCAAAATATATGAAAAATAAAGGAAGGAAGGACTTCATGGGAAATCCCCCCCAAGGACAACTTCCTTCACCCCAAGCATCACTCAAAACTAAAGATAATGAGGAGAAGCCAAAGGTTTAGTGAAGATGTCTGCAATTTGCTCACCTCTAGGCACAAACTCTAAAGAAATAACTCCATCCTGAATAAGATGTTGAATGAAATGCATGTGAATCTCAATGTGTTTGGTCCACTGATGCTCAACAAGATTGCATGAAATAATAATCACACTTTGGTTGTCACACCAAAGAGTAGTAGGACCCTGCTGTGTGAAGCCAAACTCTCCAAGCAACTGTCAAAGCTAAAGGGTCTCCTGACTAGCTTCGGCAACACCTTGATACTTAGCCTCAACAGAGGACAATGCAATATAAGTCTACTTTTTGCATGCCTAAGCAACTGGACCTGAACCAAGTGTGAAAGCAAATCTGCAAGTGGACTTACAAGTGTCAACATCACCAGCCCAATCAGAGTTAGTGTATCCAACAAGCTGTGTAGAACTCTGTAGTGTGTAATGTATACCAAAGTGAGTGGTGCCCTGAATGTAGCACAAAATATGCTTGAATGCTTGCCAATGACTCTCATGAGGCTCATGTGAGAACTGAGAGATAAGGTTCACAAAAAATGTGATGTTGGGATGGGTATGAGTCAGGTATAAAATACTACCTACAAGTTGCCTATACAAAGTTGGATCAACAAGAGGAGTCATACAAGTGGTAGACAACACAATACCTGACTAATATGGAGTGGCGGCAGGCTTACAATCAACCATACCAAATTGATGAAGAATATCTATCGTATACTTCCATTGTCCAATAGAGATGCCCCTTAAAAGATTGAAGAACTTGAAGACCAAGAAAATAATGTAGAAGTCCCAGATCTGTCATATCAAACCTATCTATCAACTTGTCCTTGATGTCATGTATTAATGAATCTGAACTACCAGTGAGGATGAGATCATCAACATACAAAACCAATATGACAATTTCCTCACCTTACTTCAAGATGTATACATTGTGATTTGACTCACAACGAATAAAACTAGAACTCAAAAGAAAACTATCCATCTTCTCATACCAAGCTCTAAGAGCTTGTTTGAGGCCATAAAGAGAATGATGGAGTCTACAAACCAATGATGAGTCTTGCACAAATCTTAGAGGCTGTTCCATATAGATCTCCTCATGGAGATTACCATGCAAGAAGGCACTCTTCACATCCATCTAAAAAATTGACCAAGAATGTGAAGCAACAAGAGAGAGTACAAGCTGAATAGAATCCATCTTAGCTACAGGGGCAAAGGTCTCAGAGTAATCAACCCCTTCAACTTGTGAAAAACCCTTAGCTACTAATCTAGCTTTATACTTATCCATTGATCCATTTGCAGCATATTTGGTCCTATAGACCCATTTACATTTTACAAGTTTTCTTCCCTTAGGAAGAGGGACAAGATCCCAAGTATCATTCTTCATCAATGAAGAATACTCATCATACATTGCAACATCCCACTCGAGTATACCAATGGCTTTAGAAAACAACACTAGGCCATCTGTACAAGCTTGTCCTAAAAGAGCAACACCAAATGTCTGTGAGTGAGTATGATGAGAATCAGATGGATCACCAATGAAAGAACCAACTGCCTATAGAGTGCTCTTTGCCCACTTGGGCAAAGGTGGTGAAGAATATGGCTATGGTGGCTGAACAAGTGCAACATCATCATCATAAATAATAGAAATAAAATCCTCACTATCCTCGATAGGAGGGGAAGAAGAAGAACTAGATGTACACTCTTGTGGAGTGGGTAGCTCATCAACCTGAACATCCCATTGAAACAACACATCATGTGTGACAGGATCAAATAGGTGGTAGGCTTTTACATCTTCATAGTAGCCAAAAAAAATGAGTGGTTGGATTTTCTTCTCCAATGCTTTGCATTTGTCATCAGGAACAAATGCCCATGCTTGACTCCCAAAGATGAAAAAATTTGAAATATCAGGCTTGATCCCAGACCAAGCTTCTTTAGGTGTCATATTCTGCATAGCTTTGTGAGGCATACGGTTTTAAATGTAGTTTTCACAATTTAAAACTTTAGCCCAATATTGTAGACCCAAATTTTTAGAGTGAATCATACAATTAGCCATTTCTTTCAATGTTCAATTTTTCCTCTCTGCTACACCATTTTGTTGAGGAGTGTGTGGTACAGTGAACTGGTGTTGTATCCCATGCTCAATACAAAAATCATGGAAAGCATTATTGTCATATTCCCCCCCATTGTCAGTGCGTATCTTTTTAAGAGGAAGAGATGATTGTCTTTCAATAACGGCTTTGAAAGCCTTAAAATTCTCAAAAACTTAACTTTTCAACTCGAGAAAATATACCCAAGTTTTACGAGTGAAATCATCAATGAATGTGAGTTCATATTTAGCCCCTAAAAAAGAATGAGTTGGAAAAGTCATCAAATCACTATGAACTAATGCTAAGGGTGCATTTACACGTGTGGCCTTACCAACTGGAAATGGATCCTGGTGTTGTTTACCAACTAGACAACCAGGACACACCCCATCAATACATGAGACCTTAGGAAGGCATTTTACAAGATGTTTTGAACTCATTTGTTGCATATATCCATAAATCAAACGCCATAATCTCTGATGCCACAATTTTCTGAGACTATTACCATGTGCTATAAGTGAAGAACCAGAAGACATAAAAGACTCAAACTTATCAAAAGTATAGAGTCTTGCAGTATGGTCTGTTGTACTTGAAATAACTATCTCACTAGGATCATTACATCTTCTTAATACAACATCATGTGGAGTAAACTCCATAGTTTTACTAGTACCATAATTACATATTTGATATACAGAGAGAAGATTAGAAGAGATTTGGGGTACAAGCAATACATTGTTAAAACATCCATCCTATTTGTCAATAGTACCAGATCCCAAAACTTCAATTTGTGAGGAGTTACCCATAACAATATGTGGTGTACTATAATTTTTAAGAGAAGACAATAGATCCTTAGAATGTGTGAGATGATGAGAAGCACCTGAGTCAAAAATCCATTGATCATGACATGAAGATATAGCCCTGGCTGAAAGTACTTTCCCTTATCTTGAAGGAGAAGTAGAAGGAGATGGAGACGGAATGGAAATTTTGTGTTGTCTAATCACTACCTCTAATGCTTCCATCTTCTTAAAACATCTATTTTCATCATGATTAGGACCACCACAAAAATTACATGGACCAAATGTTTTCTTCTTTTACTTAAAGGACTTTTTGGTCTTAGTAGATTTAAAATGATGAGTTGTCTGGGTGGTGGACTCTGGAGGGTTATTTAAAGGTGTTTGCTTTTGTTTAGACTTAGGTGAAGGCTTTCCTTTGGAAGAATTAGCAACTAGAGCATGACTAGGACCAGGTAGAGCATCTAGGGCCATTAATTTTATTTGTTCCCTAGTCAATCTTTCACAAAAAACTTCAAAGGAAGGCTATTTGAATTCATCACCTAATGTATCCATCATAGTATAAAAAGTAGAGGAAAAAACACTATATGGTCCTTTCAATTTTTAAAAAAATCATGAAAGTGCACTCCTAATCACTTTTATCCTTGTCACCAGCTTTCAACTGTGACCTAATAAATTTGAATTTTGCCAAGAATTCATCTATTTAAGGAAAATTTGATGGAGAGAGAGTACTCAATTCTACATCTAATTGCAAAATTTTAAACTCATTAACTTTTCCAAATAGGTTTTTAAAATTTTCCCATACCTTTTTTAATGTTGTAGCATCTGCAATGTGAAATTGAATATTATCTGAGACATTAAGGCAAATCAATCCAAGAGCCTCATCCTGCTTACAACCATATGCATATTTGTCTTTTTTAGTGGTGAATGTTGCAAGTGTTGTTTCAAAAAAAATTCTCCATAATCCCTTTGATTGAAGGAGTTGTTGCATTTTTAACTTCCAAACATGGTAATTTTTGTATTTTAGGGGTTCAAACAATCAGGATTCCATTCATGAAGAAAATGATGATGTTGACAAGAACAACCTAGACATTCATTTTTCCTCAAAACACCCCTCCCATTACAATTTAACGTCTCATGACAAAAAAATTTTAGCCTTAACTTATACAAAATTACAAAAAAATGGCTTTATGCAAAATAAAATATGTAGGGGGATTTGACCCCAAGACTTCCTCCCTACCAATTCTTTAACAAAATACCTCTAGCCACTTTAGCAAAGTCAACTTTGTTCTTTTAAAGGTAGAGACTTGCTTTTAGACAACTAAAAAATTTAGAAATTAATAAAAATAAGACAAAATGACTCACACATGTGAGATGAATGCTGAATAATCTTTGGCTTTATCAGAAATAATTTCTTGTTCCAGCAAGGTGTGGTGATCAGGGAAAATTTTGATGAGAATTTTGTAAATATTTGCCAAGGAAAAAACCTCCAAGCAAATTTAGAATTAGCTCCACAATATCTACTCAAAGGACTATACGGCCTAATCCAAATCTATACTTCTCAGTTAGAAATGAAAGCCTGGAAAGTCTGCTAACACATACAATTTTCAGATTTTGATTTTATGCAGTATAAGGCATTTAAACTAAAGAAAATCATACGGCTATGCTGCAGAACAAAACAAATTTTGAAATCCCTATTGTAATCACCCAAAATGTTGTATGAAATGATCCAAATCCATACTAATTGATATGGAATGAAAGCTAGCATAGTCAGCTTTCATGAATAGGTGTCAGATTTTTGAAATGATGTCTGTACAATCTACCACATCAAAAAATTGTATAGGTACTACAGTCTGCAAAAAAACCAATTAGTTGGTTTTTGTCTGGAAGAGCTGTATAGCCAGAAAGGAATGAAGAAAATCAAGTTAAAATGGATTCTTGATTGAATTTTCTATGCCCTTGTGCAAAAAAATTCTAGTTATGGAAGTCCGTACGGTCATAAATGATCATAAAGTATAGAAATTTCCAAAGAAAATTTGTAAACAAGAACCAAAATGTAAGAGAATAACAAATATTTGTAACACATCAATAAAATAAGTTTTTGACTGTGTTAATAGATGAAAATAATGAAAAAATTTTAGGGAAGAGGATCTTCAACTAGAACTCCATGCTCTGATACCATGAAAGAATGAGCAAGAGATACACATTATCCACAGGAGAAAGAACCCACAACAAATAACCTACAAAATAGTACCAGAGAATAAAATATGTTTCTCTCACACCTAAAAAATAGGTGATAATCCTATAAATTCTCTATATTCTCTCATTATTTTCTCATAGATTGTAAAGTATATATAATACAAATAGTTTGTTTTACGACAACAAACTATTTGTTGTGATTACAAAACAGAGAAAACAAACTATTTGTTTTCAAATACTACAAACAAATATATTATTGAGAGATTCTCAACAATAAAACAAATTATCCTAGGTAAATAAAATTAACCCTAGGTAATAAATAACTTACCCTATTATCCCTAGGTAAGCTTAAATATTCATTATTCCAGTAAATGAAGAGACTATTCATCTTCCATCCTTTCACAAGCCAAATAAATAGGATAAAATACATATAGCTAAAAAATTCATATATAGCGCACGAATATTAAAAGAATATCTTGTGTATATTTTCTTATCCATTTTTATTCTCCCAACACTTTCTTGGACTTAAAGTGTTGTCTCATCCTGAGACAATGCAATAGGTTCATCTGATTGTGCACTGAGGGAAAAAACTAAAAATTTGAATAGACTAGGTGTGGTAGTAGATTCAACCCACTTAGTAGAATAATCTATCATAGTAATGATGTATCTAGATTTTCTATGCTTGATTGGTCCTACAAAATCAATACCCCACTATTCAAATGGATTCTCTGCTAACAAAGGTTACAACAACATCTCATCTTTGTAGAGTAGTTTTCCCATACAATGGTAGACATCACAATGTTTCACAACTCTATGTGCTTCTTGGAAAAAAATTGGCCACCATAGTAAGCTCTATAGAATATTTCTAGCTATAGCCTCTCTTATGATATGTCCTCCTATGACTCCTTGATGAGATTCCTCAAAGAGTTAAGGCCATTCATGTTTGAGGAAAACCTTGTGCAGGACTTCATCCTTTCCCAAGTGATATAGTAGTCCATTAGTGATAGTATATGGTAGTTCTCTAGTCACAAACTACTTTTTATTTCACTACTAAAAGTGTGTAGGGAAGATTCCTTTCTCAAGGAATTTGGCAATAGATTTTTAGTTTTTAAGAATCACAGAGACATGAAAGAGGTACACATTAGGTGAATCTTCATGTAGTTCTTTTGGATCTTCCCCATATGGAATGCAATTGAGGTGTTCAGGCCCCACATTTTCTCTTCCTAGTTTTACATTTATGCAGAATTTAAATTCCTAAAACAACATCAACCAATAAGATATTTTTCCTCCTAACATTAGTTTGTTTATTAGATACCTTAGGGATTGATGGTCAATGAACTCTTAGAATGGTGTCACCAAAAGATAATGCTATAAATTTTGAAGTGCAAACACAATGGCCAATGCTTCTCATTCAATAGTTGTATAATTTTTCTTTGCATATGACAATTTTCATCTAGAAAAGTGGATAGGCTGATCAAGTGCACTATTTCTAGGCTATGAAAGTACAACACCCACTATTATGCTCAAAGCATTTACATGTACATGAAATGGCTTACTCTAGTCTAGGAGAACAAGTATGGTATAGTGACTAATCACTATTTTAGCTCAATGAAAGTTAGAATTCAAATGTCCATACAAACTTAGCATTATCGCATAATATGGCTTCTAGTGGAGATGAAATAGTTATGTAGCCTTTGATAAATTTTTAGTAGTAATCTATATGCCTGAAAAAGAAGCACACTTCAGTGTAACTAATAGGTGGCGGCACACTAAAGATTAATATGATTTTAGCCTGATCCACTAAGATGCCATTATTTCAAACAACATATCCAATTAAAACACCAAAAAGTGTAAAGAATAAACATTTCTTCAAATTTAAAGTGATGAAAAAATCTCAACATCATTCTAACATCAAATGAAACTTGGACAAATGATCTTTTAATAGTGAGAAGACTGCCAATCATCCAAGTAAACTTCTAGAAAATCATGGATGAAATGTTTTAATGATGTAACCACTATGTGTGAGAACACCATAGGTGAATTTTTCAAGCCAAATGACATGAATTTATATGCAAAAGAACCCCACTCTATTTCAAAAGTCATTTTGTCTCAATCATCCTCTATGATTGGAATTTGATGGTATCCACTGAACCCATCCATAAAATAATATACTTCATGTCCTATGATAGACTCTAAAACTTCATCTGTAAATGGTATTGGAAAAGGATCATTTACATAGGCATCATTAAAAATGTAGTAGTCCCCACTTACTTAGATTTATCTTATTTTCTTGGGCTGAACTACCATTGGGCTTACCTAATCAACATTTTATATTGGATAGATTATCCCCGCATCTTGTATTCTATCCAATTCTACCTTTACCTTCTTATTTGGATTAAGTTTATATGGATGATTCTTGATTGGATGTGTGCACTCCTTTAATTCAATGTGCATCTCACCAAGATATGGGTCAACTCCTTAAACCTCTGATAATTTTGTGGGAAAGATGTCTTGGTAATTCCTTAGAAGTTGTAGTGCTTCTAAAAATTTAGTTTCCATCCAATAGTCACCTACGTTTGCCAGTTTTGGAACCTCCTTTATCTAATGTTAGAAACATGCTTCTTGAGAGGCTACTGATAAATATTTCATTTCCATTCATCCATAGATTTTTGGATCTTCCTTTACCCTTCCTATTTTAGAATTTGGATGTTGTGCAACTTATGTTCTTAAGTTAGTGTTGTGCCAGTGTCTTTAAGTGATTCTATGGGTTGCTTAGGTTCAAATACATCATTCAAATCTAAATCAACATTAGAATCAAAATCTTCACTATCTTCTACCTCATCTTGGATTTGATGACATGGCCACATCAAAGCTTATTCTTTAGTCTTAGTAGATTTATACCTTTGAAATTCAAAAGTAAGAGTGGAGGCTATATTTTTCTATGCATTTGATTCTTACTAGTGCTCAAATATTTTTTAAACCCATGGCATAGGAAGTATTTGAGTTTCTATAGTGCATTATGAACTAAAGGATTTTCATCTTCAAAGAAAAAAGTTTGTATGAAATTTATCTACACTTGTACCTAATGTTTGGTCGCTCTCCTATGCTCTTGGTCCATATACCATGCTACCAATAGTGGGGCAAATGTATAATGGAAAATGTGAACCCAATACTTGGGTGCCACAAGTTCCTCAATAAAAACTTCAACACATTTATGCACATGAATCTTAGGGCATTCACCTTATTGAAATAATGGCTAGTTAGTGTGAATGAATTATGGTAGCTGAAACCTACTAATCATGAGCTCACAAGCATCATCCCATTCAAGTTGGTTATTAAGATGAGTTTCCCACCATGTTGTAGTAATTCCCTTTAGAGCACAATTTAAATTTTTGACTTACTAATTTATGGTTAGAACATGGACTTGTAAACACATAATGAAATCATTAATGTCCTCTATTGCATATTACATAGGTAATTATCACTCATGCACAAAGATGATTCATATCAACCAGAGTTTGTGGTCACCTCGAGCCTAATTGAGGAGGTGGGCATCTAAATCACCACTAATAGATGAAGCTACTTCCAAGGGCAAATTGCCTTCCGTTGTTGGTTTTATGTAATCTGGCATGTCATCATCAGATTGATATAGGAAATCAACTTCTGCGTGAGTGGGAGACTTTTTGAACATAGAGGCACAGTCTTCAATAACAAACTAATTTATCACCAATTGCATAGTTACTAGTTTTAGTCTCCACTATTTTGATGTCTTTAGTTGTTGGGTGAGTAATGAATATACTTGTAGTTTGGCATGATATTATAGGAAGTTATAGTTAGCTATGTGCAAATATTTTAGATTCTCCTTAGTATTAACCTTTATCTAATTAGTTTCTTATGGAATGTATGGAGAGTTTGGTTCAATAGGAGAAATGTATGGCTTGTGTGCTCTATTAAGAGGAATGGAAATAACCTTATCACCTTGATGTGCCTCAAGATAGTTGTGTACTATATTTATAGTCATATAACCATCATACACCCATTTTTTTCCTATTAGTATAGGGTAGTCCATTGCTAAAATCTTTATGTCTATGACCTCAAAGTCTCCTTGCAAAGACAAGTCTATGAATTTGATCTTGATGTCCTCTAATTTTATAATAGGATCAAATTTTTTGTACTCTTCCAAGCTCAGAGTTACTAGGTTGTAGCTGAGGGATGGTTGTCTAATAGCTTCCCATGTGGATCTGGGAGTCATATTTATTGTGTTACCAAAATAAAAAACAACATTTTGGATCTTGTATCCAGTAACATCAATATCAATCCATGTGTCAACATCCCATGGCTTATTTATCTTGATGTACCATACCAATTTTTTATCTTTTATTTGCCATGATGTGCACATTCTAAAATATTATGTAGAAGATTCATGATATGTATTCATTGCACAAAGTACTCAAAAGTTTTAGTAGATCTGTGAGCATAGTGATAACTCCATCTTGTCATATGATGCACATAATTTGGCCATACATTTGTGAATCAATTACTACAAAATCACCATCATTAGTTTCCTAATGCTAAATGGTTTTCAACAACTACACAGCTTCATTCATAAAACTCTTATCTATGGTTGGATCTAGGTATTTATCTTGTCTAACTTTTTTGATGGCTTCATCTTTAGGCATCTCAACTAGAGGTAGTCCTTTTTTTTCATGTTATTTCCATGTCATAGAGTTTAAAAATGCATTTTCTTTAGGCTCCACACTTACCATGTTTACATTTTAGGCACCCTTATCCTTCCTCTGCTTCTCTAGAATAGGGCAATCCTCTATATCAAATTGATCAGAGACTCTACAATATGTGTAATATGACTATCTCTATAGATCCATTGGGAAATTAAATTGGACATGATTGTATTCTCCACATAGGTAACATTGTAAGGGAGGTCATTGATAGTTGTTTCCTTTATTGCCTTGGTATCATCCTATGTAACCACCTCAACCTCCTCCTCTATTAGACTAATATCCACATCGATATCCTCCTTGTTGCTACACAAAGTTCCACTATTGGTATTGTTGATTGTTATCTCCCATGCTAAACTATTTTTGTGTAGCTAGAGGGGTCCAATTCGGTTGTTGTTTCTATGTAATGGGTGAGCTTCAAGGTTTTAAAATTGATACTAAGGAGAAATATGTGTCTAAATCAATAAAGAAGGAGTCCATCTAGCCAGTCTATGAGGCTGATACTATGGTGAACTCAACATCCATTATAGACTTGTTTGGGTTGCACAAAGTTTATCAACCTCTGGGCTTGGGATCATTTGCTTTGCCAAGGAGATTTGTTGCACTATAATGGTAAACACATTTTTGGAAATTCCCTCTTTAAGTTCCTATAAAGATCTATAGTTTTTCTCGTCATGATTAGTCAATTTGAAAAAAATACAATATAGTTTTTAGAATTTTTTGATATATTACTACAAAAGGTGGCACTAAGTTGTAGCATGCCCTACTACTTGACAAAGTTCATATAATTCTATCTTAATTTTAGGATAATCATTTTGATGGTATCCTTCTTTACCACACTCAGTGCACCATAGATTTAATTTAGGATTATTCACCTCATGGTATTTCTCCATTATTTTTAGTCTATTTAATTTAGGAAAGCCTGTAGTCTATTTTCAATTTTAGAATTAGAAATAAGAACTTCTCTATAGTCCTCAATTTATTCTATGTGAAATATAATATATTTAGCATCTGCTTTTATCTCATATTGAGTTTACATACTGGTAAACTGAATCCTACCTTGTAGTCCTTCAATGAACCATGTTGCTTTGTCTTTATCTATCAAAGTGAATTATACCTTATTCATTACATTCAAAAATATGTGATCATAGTCACAAACTGACTCTCCATACTTTTGCCTTATCTCCTTTAGGTCTTGTATTGTCTAACTACTACATTTCTTAATCTTAAATTCTATGATGAGCAAATCTTGCACATCTTTTAAGATTTCCTATTGCATATCTCTTTTGTATATGAAATCAAATGCTATCCTAGCTAGAGCCCATACTAATTCTCTTTTTTGTAAATTTTCATCAGTGACACCCTTAATTTGCGACTTCATTTTACAAGTTATCAAGTATTATTCAGGGTCCATAGACCCATCATATATGGTCAAATTTAAGAATTATCCTAGCTAATTCATCATAATAATTGGTATGTATGGAGTCATTTATGGAGCTATTATTTGAGGTGGTTATATCATGAGTGATCTAATTTATGTACTACTCTATGAACTAGAAGAATTATCATTTACACTCTACTTTTTTGTGCTTCCTTCACTTTGTTGCTCTATTTTAACTAAATCTAGGAGTTTCAAAGCCTTCTTAATTGACTTTGTGTGAATTTCATTGCCTCAATAGTTTATGTGCTCTACAAATGGTCTTTCCCAATTCTTCTCCTTCTGCTCACCTAGCTAATTTTTTTTATTAGAATATAAAATATTGGGCTATAGGGATGCATGATTTTCTAATGAATGGTTCTTTTCTATAACTTCATCTACTATGCTTGAACCTATGATTAACTTGTGACTAAGTTATATTTCTATACATGATTATTTTTATTCTAATAATACCCTTTCATCCATCCTCTATTGATTCTACTTCTAAGATATTCTCATTTTCCTCTTCATATAACTCATCTTCATCTCATTCTTCATTCCCTCATTCCATTTGTTAGCATCCAACATCATCTTATTTATTCATCCTTCATTCATCATCTTGATCATCATCTCACTCATTACATCTATGCACTCGATCATCATATACTCTACTACTACTCTTACTCTTACTCATAGCTACTTGGGTATTCTTATATTTATTCCATTGATTCTGCTATCGTAGTTCCCATTTTGAATATAGAGTTTCATTCTAAATATTCTTTCCTCACATATCCATTCTAGATTTAGGCTCAAGCTCTAGTCACTCATCTATCCATCATTCACCATCATGCACACATATCCCCATATTTCCAAAGTGACTACTCCATTTTGGATGGAGTAGGTACCATGGCCTTATCCATCACCAATATCTTCAATAGGAGAGGTAGTCATTACAAAAAAATCCTCTAATTCTTTAGATGAAGTGGTCCTGCATAGCTTTGAATGTTATATAGCCTTGTACTATGAACTCAATAATGTATTTATCTATAGTGGTGGCAACCTATTAGTCTATCATTCTTGTCTAATTAGTTTTTAGCTTCAATAACTAGTCTATCTTTTCTTCAGTCTAGGTAATGGTCTCTTCTGCTTTGGTGTTGAAGCAATAGTACTCCAATATTTTCAACTAATTAGTCAACAATTTGGGTAGTTTTTAATAGAAAATTTCATATATTTCATCATATATATGCTCCTTAATGATTTCAATCATGGTGAAACCCAACTTTTTGGATTTTTATTCTATGAAGTTCCATACTTTTTGGTCTAACCAAGTTTTAATGTCTCATTGTCCCAATAACCATCTTAGTGTAGCTCCCTCTAGAAGGAATGTTTCCATGCTCACTGCATCATTGTTATCAGAGGTTCCTAGTTCAACAAAATATGCTAAGGACTAGGATAACTAAGTTTTATTAGCCTACATAGGATAATACAAAGAATTCATATTTACGAAAAGCATGATAAAAATGAGTTATTATGTGATTGAAAAGAACTAAGATTAACCAGAGTTTTATTTAGGTTTATAAAGCATTCAAAATACTTTAAGATATATTGAGCCAAACAATAAACATGATAACACATATAAGGAATAACATAAGAAATATGATAGGTAACCATTATCATAAAGTTTATATTGATCTTAGCAAAAGGTCATCAACTTATTCATATAAGTATACATATTTATAGTTGTTATGGTTCCTAACTATTCATATTCTTCTCATACATTGACACCAAAATGAGGAGCCTATTTATATTATATCCTTTCACAAGCCAAATAGGATAGGAAAAATTACATATAGCTGATAAATTCATATATAACGCATGAATATCCTATGCAACATTTCTTATCTATTTTTATTCTCCCAAAAAAGTATAAAAATAAGTGACACAATTAAAAATAATCCAAAAGAATCATCTAAAATAAAATTGATCATTAGAATTACTTAATACCTTTTTATCCAACCAAGATTGATATTAGTAGAAAAGGTACAATGTATACACCTATGAATAACACTTCTTCCAAAGTCAAGAAGGTATAACCTTTTGATGGGATGAGGTTAATAGGGGTCCTCATGCTTAAATGAATGTGATTCAAGGTAAGCAACACAAAGCCATATATAAAAGACTATGAAAACACAATCAACATACATTCTAAGTATAATAATTATCTCATGAAAAGTTATTATGGAATGCTAATAAAATCAACCCATTGTATGAAAGTTCATGTGTTTGAGATGATGGAAATTGACATGTAATTAATACATCCATTCAAAATTAAATGATTAAAATATAAGATATATATAATAAATGCTACTACTATTGATGATTTATTTATTTCTAAATTCACAAAAGGTCACTCCTAGCCTTCAAAACTTATTATATTTATTATTATATAACTTTATATACACAACTAAATTATATTACTAAAAGTTTGATTTAAAAATTAAGGTCAAGTCTAAATTCAATTTAAGCTACTCAATAACTTGCCCAAATATATTTTGGTATTCTCCAATATCATTAGATCAATTAAAATCACCAATTCATCAAACATGAGACAAGAAAATACCTAAGGTTGTTGTAAGTAAATAAAATCACAAAATAAAAATATTTAGAATCAATAATCCAACACACTCATTGAATAAATCATAAATGAAGATGTAAAAATAAGAGAGTGAATTTGTAACTACATAAAAAGTGGGAAAAGACCCAAGAAGGTAATGTAACTCTCATACACAGTATATCCAATAAAAGAGCAATTCCCACTAACTAATAATGATGATGAAGTGTAACTCCCTATGACTAAGTACACCTAAGTAAGCTAACTCCTAAAATGTAGGAATAATCTATGTGTGTAGGAATAATCCAAATAACTAAATAAAATTAATATAACATCCTACACCAACAGCCCCCTTAAATGTATCTTAGGTGGGTAAAATAAATGGGTCCTGAGAACAAGGCCTGATGAGGCACCTATGTACAAATCAACCCTCATAAAGTGAAGAAAAGGAGAAAACTTGTAGAACCCCCCACCAAAAAAAAGAGATAAAAAAAGAAGAGAGGACTAAAAGCCCACACTAAAAGCTACAACAACATATAACCATCCTATATTTTACAAATGAGATCTATATAGTGATTGTGAATCAGAAGTAGATGTAGTGAAAATTTGATCACCTTAAAATAGTAAATGTGTCCACCATGTGCCTCATAAATCTCCAACAAATGTGTGGTTAATATACAAGAAATTTTTATCCTTATGTATAATAGATGAGCCAAGTGTTCCATGTAATAATGGTGCATCAAAATTAGAGGTGAAGAAAGAATGCAAAATACCATATAACTATGTAATAGACTACCTGATATCTAATGAGTCCTAAATATATGCACCTTCTCCTTTTAATGTCTGAAGTGGATCAGAAGTAGGTGGATCAAGAAATAACTCCTCAATATCTAGAAGGTGACAAGGAGATAGTGGAGGTGTGTCCCCATCACTACTATAGTCATTTGTGCTAGAAGAGGATTCCTCATCATTAGAGATGTGTTCAAGATCATAAATGTCATTAAGTTTAGGTAATTTTGATGAATAATAATTTAATGAGAGTCATAAAAAAGTGTGATAAGGTATATAGTCAATTTTGATGCTCAACTATTCCCATTACCATAATAGTATCACCATGCAAATATATAACAAACATTAAATCTAGAGTGAACTCAACTTGCATGCACAAACCAAGGTGAGTAATATAGTAGACTAATAGGATATTATTTGAAAGTAAGGTAATACTTAGAATATTATTAAATATTATTTGTGATGCACTAGAGTTAATAACCCATGTATGAGTTAGATGCATAATGCAAATAAGGCCCTACCTTTTAATTTCTCCTTCCCATATTATTTTGTCTTTTCTTTACCATTTTCATTTGTCTTGGAGGATTTTAGGGTTGATGAACTTGGTTTGATAGACTTAGGAACACCTATATTATTCTTCTCAAGAAGGTTGATTACGTGGTTAATCTATTTTTTCAAACATTTATTTTCATCTTGCTTTTTTAAATAATACCCACATTTTATCCCCTCTTTTTTAGGCTTAACATTGTAAGAAGAGGTATCATTAGTTCATTTAGAGGAAAGAGGATTTTGATTTCTTCTCTTTGTTATTTGAAGCCTTTTATTTCCCATTTTCAACAATTAGGGTTTGTGGTTTTGAGGAATTTAGTTTTCTCATCTGAATCAATTTATCTTTCTCCTGAGTCAAGTCAACAACAAAATCATCTAAAGAAGGGATTTTCCATGTGGATATAAGAGAACTTTTTGTGGCATGGAAAGTAGAGATAGACATATAATAGTCTAGAACTAGTTTAAAGAGTATAGAAATAACTAGTTGATCACACTTATTATTTATTATACATTCTTTTAACTACAATATCAAAGATTTAAAATTAGTGAAGAAATAATATAGGGTGTCAAAAATGATAGGACTCAAACTAATGAATTCATTCTCTAGTTTATGATCTCTCATCACATCTAACTTCCTAAAGAGATTTTCCAGTGTGGTCCATACTTCATTAGGATTTTGGTAGATTAAACATGAAATATTATAAATTGGGAAAAATAAAGACACAAAAATATAAAGGATTTTTTATAATGGTTAAACCATTTAACTTTTTTTTAGTGGCATTTAGTTCAGTCTTAGTGGCCATTGTAATACAATGTAAACCCTTACTCAAAATAATTTGCATTTTAGATTTCCATTCATAATAATTAAATGAAATTAATGGAATTATAAAATTAGGATCCATAGTGTAGACAATTTTTTGTTAAATAAATGAAAAAAATGGTTGAATAAAATTAAAAAAGACACACAATACCCTCCTGAACTTATTTTTGATCAACCCCCCTAGATTTTGAAACTTTATAATTTAGTGTATTTTACAAAAAAAATGAGACCAATGGGTAGGGCACAAAAAATCATGCACTTTTGAACAAAATGACACTCAATTTTGAGTTATCAATAAAAATTATTGCAATTTTTATTTTCTCATCATTGAAGGCCCAAATTAATTAAAATTACACAAAATGTAAATTCTATTTGACTAAACACATTTATTCAATTATAGAGGCGAGATTTTAACTAGAGACCTCTCCAAATTTACAAGTATTTAATTAATCAACCTATAAACCTCTCCATGTGCAACACAATGAATAAATTTCACTTGAGCAAAATAAAAAACAAGCTATTTTTAAAAAATTAATAAAACAACTATTTGAAATTTAGGTTAGAATGAAGTTTATTTTGAATTAGCTTTGGAAAATAAGAAAATTAGGTGACAACATGGAGATTATAGGCCTTTGGAATGGAGGAACACATTTTTCCAATGGATTAATGTAGTTTGCCAATGGAGGAATGGCATAACATAAACCAACTAGCAAAGAAAACCACTGGCTAGTTTTCCAAAAATGATAATGCAAAAGTGCCTCTTGCACTTTATTTTATACCAATTTTTAAAATGAGTCAAAAAATATAAAAATACATTTATACCCCACTAAAATCAATGTTGGACCACTCCCATAGTTTGGAGAACACATTACACTAGCTGTGTACCCTCCAATTTGGAAAATGAGTCCAAGAAAAGAAGAACATTTATGCCTCAAGGTAAAATAAATGTTAGCATCACTATATGCATGAAGTATCACATTTAATAGGAGGAACATGCCAGTGTGGGAAGATGTGAACTAGCATAAGCTTATCATTTTGAAAGGCAAAGGTATATACCACCAAAATATATGTAACTTGATACAAACAAGTCAAAAAATGCAACCAACAAGTGCTTAGTGCCATGACTATGTAAGAAATGCTTCAACTAAGAGATAGTAAATGGTATACATATAAATTTTGATTATCCAATGCAAATAAGGGAGAATCAATCCAAGTAAAACTATATCCCAATCATTTCTACATGCAAAATGAAAATACCAGTAGATAAAACTTCCAACAATGAAATAAGGAGGAAACACTTGCCTTAATTTGAAATAAATAAAATCTTGATTTAAAAATAAATTAACATCGAATA
The DNA here is from genome assembly GCA_037957365.1 of Torreya grandis. Taxonomy (NCBI): domain Eukaryota; kingdom Viridiplantae; phylum Streptophyta; class Pinopsida; order Cupressales; family Taxaceae; genus Torreya; species Torreya grandis. The sequence goes on from JARHVA010001339.1 coordinate 2,898,148, forward strand.
ACTAGACAATATAATACTAGAATGGATCTAATACCATATCAGGGTGTTTGTCAAGATCACTTGCTCAATCAAATGTACTGATTCACCAAACATGAGATAAACAAATGTATAATGTTGTTTAAAGTAAATAAAATAATAAAAGAAAAATATTGCACAAGATTAGAATCAATCATCTAATACACTCACTAACTAACTCATAAATGAAGATGTATAAATAGGGGAGTGAATGTGTAATTCTTCCATGGAAAGTGTGCAAAGTCTAAAGAATGGAATGTAACTCCCATACCTAGAATAGTTGATAAAAGAGTACTAACTACTAACTATAATGGTGGTGAATTGTAACTCCCCATCGCTAAGTACACATAATCAAGCTAACTCCTCAAGTGTAGTAATAATCCATGCATGTAGGAATAATCAAAATAACTAAAAATGAAAACAATATCATACACTAACAAAATAAACTATCAACAACATTTTTCAACACTTAACTAAATTTAGGGTTTAATACAATAGAAAAAAATAATATTAAATTAAAATTTTTAGTAAAAAAAATTATATGTATAGGTACAATATCAACATACGAGTCCAAAAAATATAAAATCCTTTCCATACATCCATAATGCTATATGTTGTCCCCCAAAAATATCAGCTATTTTTGGGACAACATTTGAACTATTTTGGTCCTGCAGACCAAAATTATCTCTTCCCTTTCCAAAATTTGTCTTGGGCATTCAAATTCCTCATTTTTCAAGATTTTTAGAAATCTATAGACTCTTTCAAGGTTAGAGAAAACTACGGACTTGGTTTCTACGAACTTTACAAACAGGCTCATTTCTACAAGTTCAATGGGCTTCACGGCTTTTGCAAGTGGGTTCAATCAAAAGAATCAGTTTCTAATAATTAGTCATTTTTAGAATTGGTTCATCACCTTGGTTCAAATAGAAATCTCCATCAGCAAGCATCAACAATAGGTTCAACATTTAGTTCATCCTTTGGTTCAACGTCAAATGGTTCAAAGGTGGGTTCAATCAAGCAGTTCAATGCTTTGTTTCAACATTTGGTTCATTTGCTTTGTTTCAATGCTTTGATTCATTCTTTGGTTCAATAAAATGGTTCATTAGTCAGTTCAAGGCTTTTTTTGAACTGTTGAACCAAAACTTGGTTCAATGGTTGGTTCAACAAAAAGGTTCAAAGCCTTGGTTCAATGGAATGGTTCAACAGTTGGTTCATCGCCAAAGTTCAAAGGGGCGATTCAATGTAAAAGTAAAAAGTTTCCTAAAGGACAAGTGTCCTTGTAGAGGACACTTGATCAGTGAAAGTACCCTTTGGAAGGGTCATTTACAAAGGTAATTCTTTCAAAATTCAAAAAGACTAAGAATTGTCCGTAGGGAAAAGCTCGAGGAAAAGCCTGGGGGAATTTATGAAGGGCCACCGAAGGACTCCGAAGGGCAGGTACCCTTACAGGGGACTCTCAGCTACCAATTTAAAGGGCACTTCCTGAAGCTGAAGGGTCACCTTCCCTTTAGGAAGGATGTAAAACAAGAAGCCTGAAGGCCATTCAGGGATCTTTTCAAAGCTGTGGCCTAAAAGGGAAAGTTTAATTTAGAAAAGTGCCAAACAAAAAAGCTGAAAGAGGACAAAGGAATGGCATGCCTAAAAATGTCAAATTCAACACAGTGAATTAGCCATTGATCCTTTGAACATACAAACTAGAATACATTCACAGATTTCAAGGCCAAGACCAGTAGAAAGCGGGGAAGGAACATAACAACAAACTAAATACAGGACCTAATTCAATTAAATAGAAAAGGAGGAACGATGAAGATAAGATCAGATCACCAGGTGGACATTGAAAGTTGAAAAATTTTAGTAAGCACAACTTGTTTCCCTGCATTGATAAAATCAAATGGGTAAAATGCCCCTAAGTTCCAGCGTGCCTTCTTAACAGATTCCAATGCAAAATGATGTATTACTATTCTCGAGTCCTTCTTGAAGAGGCTATATAAGGGACTCTCTTCTATTGTAATAAGGATCTCTTTTTTGACAATTAGAATGAAACTCTGCCCTAATTGTAAGGCATTACTGAGACTTTGAGCCCAGATTGATGATCATATTTTGTTACTGGAATAAGAAAGCAAGTGACTTTTTAGACTTTGTGCTGTAATATCATTGTTATTGAGGAAACTATTCTTATGTCTTTTTCTTCAATATATTTTATGTTCCTTTAATTCAATAAGCAAAATTAGTGACAACAGTTAGGAAGGTGTCTTGAAGAGTCAAGTGTGGAGAGACTTTATGCCCCCATAATTGCCTTTAGTGTGTTTTCTTTTCATTTCTATGTAAAGGACTTTGGGATAAATTTGTGCCCTCATTGTCCTTTGTATCTTACTCTTGAGCAATTCAGGTGGAGACTTTTTGCTGCATCTCAATTTGTTGGTTATTTCATCCTTTGTTACATTTTGCTGTTACTACTAGGAGTATTCTTGTGGTTTGCTAAATAGTACTTCTGAAAGAAGAGGATTCATGTCTGTCATTTCCCTTAAGTTTTTCCTTTGATCTACATGCATCATCTCTAAAAAAAGAGAGATGGATGGTTTGTCCTACCCCTGAGTATTATTTTCTATTTATATAATATATATATATATATAGGGAACCTCCCCTTGATGAGACGAGAGATCAGTCCCCTTCTGATGTGGTAAACCTACACATTTGGATGACTAATCTTCTTACTTTGGCTAATCAGACCAAATTTGTTTATCATTACGCTGATCGACAAAATATTCAACCAACACTATGAATATTATATTTTTTAACATCAAACTATACTATTCCTCAATTAGGTTTAAATTTATAAAAACAATCAACAATTTATACTACTAATAAGATTTTATGCCATTAAGATCCATTACAATCACTACTCCTTGGTAGTAAAGTTGATAGAACCAAAATCTATTGATACACTGAGCAATCATGAAGGACACCAACCAAAGCATCTTCAATGTGCAATAATTGAAGGAATGGGAAATGAGTAAGATGAGCCAATCCATCGGTGGCCCTTACCACTCAAACCATCATCTTGAACAAAAAAAAGTCCTAAAAATATAAGGATAATGCAATACAAGTATATACATGTGTAATGAAATGAGTGAGAGTATTTTAATAGTTCCACCAAGAATACAAAGAAACAAGGGTTTCAAAGAAATAAAATGAATAACAAAAAAAATATAAAAAACTTGAAAAAAAATGAGATCATGATGTTCTAGGGTGTACAATCCATTATTTATGGAAAACATTTGAGGGTAATATCCATATTATTCAACTTGTATCCATCTTAGGGTAGTAGGAAAGTAGCATCCAAAACCCTTTCTAAAAACTAATGAGAAATAAATTAGGGTTTTCATTCAAAAACTCAATACCAAAATAAAATAATCAATATGAATCCATAACAACCATTAGGGTAGAGAGAGAGAGAGAGACAATTATATAAATAATTGACAAAGGGAATCATTTTGAGGAGGTGAAATATGGGACCATGTAAGACCTTAAATGTCTAGTATGATACCCATTTTTCCTACTCTACTCAATTCTCTTTACTAATGGCTATTTCACCATGACACCAAACTACAACATCAACAATAATGAGAAAGAGTAAAAATATAAAATAATAAAACTTAGATATTGATTCAAGGGATGATTTTAAGTCCAAGGTTTCCATATTAACTCATGATCTTTCATTCATTCACTTGCCTTTCTCTCATACTTCTTTTACCTTTTGGTAACCTTATAAATATACTAAATACCCAACAAAAATCCATGATATTAACTCCATTCAAATAAAAATCAAATATAGGGCAAACTAAAACCCTGAAATAGAAATGCCCGTCATGCCCTAGAAATGATTTATCCCATGGTTTACACAATAGGGGATCATATCACTTCTTCTTCCTTTATATTTTACTTCCTCTATTTATTTCATTCTATTCATTTATTTGTCTTTCTAGCCAAGTCAACACTCATGAAATCATGATACAAAATTTTTAATAGTGATTATATTTTCTAAGGTCAAGAATTATAACCAAATAATTTTATATACTAAACATTATAAGCACTTATATCCCAAGGTCAACCATATAATCAAATAATATCAACCTAGCATGAAGTGGTGCCTTCTAGTGTAATATAAAAAATCAATGTTCATAATAGTTCTACACTACCGAGTGCTTATTAAAACATTAAAATATTAGATACACAATAAGCACCAAGCATCAAAAACCTTATTATATTCCTCCAGTTTTATAAGAACTCAAAATAAGTTTTTTTATGAAAAAATTATTCTTAGAAAAAATGAATGCGCAAGATATGCATCTAAACTTGCCTTTTAATTGAAATCACTAATGTCATTATGCCAATCATATATAATCAAATATAATAAATTATCAAAGTAAAACCATCCTAGTATAGGCCCATGCCACAAAACATCAAATAAGGAGATATGAAAACCATTGGTTTAACATATTATGAGATAAAAATAAGGAAATGGTGGAAAAACATTTATCTTTTATTTATTACACACACACACACACACACACACACACACACACACACACACACACACACACACACACACACACTTACACTTATATGTCACTGCATTATATGTATGTTAGAATATTTCACCCTAAGTCCTATCTCATCCCATCAAATAATAATACTTATGAACATGCACACACACATCATTAGTAGTTGAATGGAAAGATGAAATATAAAATATTATAGAAACTAAATAAGTGAAAGTAATAAACTATAAAAAATAAAGCATTAACATTATGTTACTAAAAAACTTAAATGCAAGTAATTAATAGGAAAATTACAACTTAGTTTAGAATAAAAAGAATAACTCAATACAAAACAAGACGGTTTTATTACAATGGTTTTATATTCACATTTTTTAAAAGATAAAAATTGGGATATGACATAGGTGTAACATAAAATATGACTATAATAGGCGAAATTAAATAAATGGGAATGCCTGGAAGTGTGGAAAGAAGACCACAGGTTAAACCAGGGAAAGGTGTGGCCATGCCAAACCAAGATATTTAACCTATCGAGTTTGACATACCAAGCGTAACTTATTCTTTCATAATTAAATGAATGTTTAGTTTAAGGTGATGATTGAGGAAATAACATCCAAGATACTTGACACCTTATCACATTGGGATGGTGTCATAAAGTATATTTAATAAATTGGGCCTAAATTTTTGGCTGAGGTTGAGGCCAGGACTTAGTCTAGGATGGACAAGAATGTAGTGTGGGGTGATATTTGACCCCAAAATTTAACTAAGTATTTTATCTTTTGTCACAAAACCAACATGGTGCGAGAGGAGCATGGTGTAGGAAGATCATGGTGTATAACTAGTATGGCACAGGAATACCATGGCATAGAACTAACATGATGCAAAAGGACAATGACATAGAAGATAACATCATGAGAAGACCCAATAAAAGATAGAACATAACTATGGATAACCTAAGAGCATAAGATTTGGTACAATAGGGAAAGAATTGGGGAGCATGAGGGAAGTAAGACATGGTTGAGGAACGATTCTCAAGAATAAACTATACTTTAATCATCACATGAGTTTTACATTAAACCACATAAAGGACATTTGGAAGCAAAGATATATCATTGAATAAGAATATAGGTGGTGCAAAGGCTCATGTCCTTAGGATAAAATAATTAAATGACTGGCCAACAATTTTAATAGACTAAGAATCATGACAACCATTTACTTATTTTCTCCTAAGGATCCATGCCTTTTCACCCCCTATATTCTTGTTCAACTCTAGATCCTTGTTGTAAAATATCCTTTATATTGGCCAATGCAAAGCTCGTGTGATGATTAAAGTCTAGTTTATCCTTGAGAATCTCTCCTCAACTATTTCTTACTTCCCTCAAGATCCTTACGTATTTTACTATTGTACTAATTTCTATGCCCTCAAGTTATCTATAATTATGTTCTATCTTGGATTAGGTCTTCTTGTGTTGTTATCTTCAATACCACTATCCTTTCATTCTATGTTGGTTCTATGATATGGTATTTCTATGCCATGTTAGTTCCATGCTATGATCTTCCTATACTAAGCTCCTCTTGTATCATGCTGGTTCCTCACCAAAATACAAAATACTTAGTCAAAACATGGGGTCCAACATCATACTATAGTATTCTCTTAGTCCATCCTAGGTTAAGTCCTAATCTTAGATTCAACTAAAAATTTAGGCCCAATTTATTCAATCTTCTTTTTGACACCATCCCAATGTGACAAGGTGTCAAATAACCTAGACATTATTTCCTTGATCACCACCTTCAATGTTTTCATCTCCTCAAGTTGATTAAGACACTTTCTTTCCTTATTAACCAATTTATCAATGGATGTATTAGCACCCTTTGGACCTCTTCAAGTGTAGTGACTTTAATTACAACCTATCCTCAGAGAGATGAAAAACTAGAATTTAGTTTCTATTAATGCACATTTATTATTTCCTCCATAGTTTTAACATATTTAAATGCCTTAACATGCTCAATGCGACCTTTTATTAAAAGGGCATCACCCACTAGTTTCTACTATTGAGACTCCTCTACTTTGAGCTAAGCCTCCAAAATTTTATTGGGATGTGCTAGTTTTTCAAAAATCCTATCCAAGATGGGGATCACTTCCCCAAATCTTTTGAGGGTGTGTTTGAAGACTTATACTACTTCATAAACTACTCAACCACCCATAATGTTTCATTCCTAGGTATGGGTTTTTATTTTCACTAATTTAATAGAATATTTACTAGGGTTTCTAACTTATTAATGGCTTCTCCCTCTAAATGGATTTCATCTACCAATGCCAATTTTTGGCCCAAAATAATTTTACATAAATTTAAAGTTTTTACTTTGCCCACTATGGCTTCTTCTATTTGTTGCTTTAGTGTGGCTACTTCCTCTTTAAGTGCCTTGTGAGTGGAAAATTATTTGTTGTACAATGCCACCTCCTGGCCGTGTTTTTTCTCATCTTCACACACATTAGAATTTAAAAGTATATTATGCCACATGAATTCACAAGCCATTTTTAAAAATGCAATACTAAATTGTAAGTGAGAGATATTATGGGGATAAACCCAAAATGGAGTGGATAATGCTATTGCTTAACAATTTAAAATTAAGCTGTCAAGAAGAATTTCAAAATGGCATTCTTCATTGTACATGTACAATAGAAAAGACACCTAATTCCTAGTATCGATAGTTACATCCTAAGGATGGAAATGGGACCACATATAGAGTATCCTATCTAGAATGATTATTTGGTATTGAATACATAGGTTTGTGGATGGATCAACCAAAGGTGATTAAACTTCAAAGTCAACTATTTCCTTCCCCTTGAGGGGATCCTACTCAATTATTTCAATATCCACATCTGAGGCCAAAGAAGTGATACTGATGTCCATGACACTCATCTATTCTTTATCAAAACCATCCCTTTCTTTTCCAAATATATCTTCAATATACAATTATGCCTCATCAATGGGTGGTCTCCTCCTCTTGCCTCATGGAAGGTATATTTTTTGAGTCAAACTCCTCTAATTATTCCATATGACCTACCAGCTCTTCCTCTAATAGTTTGGTTGGGGGGAATCGTGCTAAACCCTCATGTTATTTATTTGGTGTATTTTTTTGAATAGTCATTAGTGTTGATGACCTTAATAGATAAGCCCTTGGTGGGGAGGCCCTTGATGGTGAAGCCCTTGGTGGTGGTGTCTAGGTAGTCCTTTGTTATTTTAGTGGTTCTAGCCATGAACTTATGCTAGAATTATGCCATGCCTGCTTCTTCTTATCAAGAGGTGGTATAGGTAAAAGCTTTTATTTTGCATGCTCTATACCTCCTGAAGATTTCTTTTTAGATTGTAGCATATAAAATAAATTGTGAATAGTTTCTCTAACCATGGTCTACTTAACCTTGATGTTAATTTTATTAGTCTCATACTTTTTTATATGGTTTCTTTCTAGGATAACCATACATATTCTAGAGAGTGTGACTCTCAAGATCAATTTGGTCTGCTTCTAGGGTGAGGCGCTATGTATCAAATATGTAATTAATTAAATCAATAAAGTACCAAATTGTAAAGGCATATAGTAACTTCAACCAAGCTAAAATTTCTTTAAAGGGGGCTATTTTGATATCGACTAGAGAGAAATGTTTCTCTATAAATTGGGCTTTCTCACCAACCTATATGGGTAAGTACTTAGGAATCCACCATTCATTTACAAAGGCATCCTTCATTCCATCATACAATGACTTCATCTTGATTTTTAACATTGGGGTGATATGACTAGGGAATGTAAATGACTTGTAGCACTCTGTGGAGAACTTGTTCTCTTTTGGGTATGCCCACTTCAACTCTCCATAGGTATAATCTAGTACACCAATTTCATCAAACACCATTAATAAAATAAATGCCCCTGATAAAAACCCATGGATTGATATATGATGGGTCCTCTTAGCATCCAATATGATTTTGTTGGAAAAATACATTACCCAATTGTACTTTTGGTTACCTAGTGGGCAATGTAGAGGTGGGCCACATCCACCTCTTTCCATTGATTAGTTCCATGATCTTGGTCATGACAATACATGCTACTAATTTAAGGTTAGGGTATTACAAGTTCTTAATGTGCATGGCATAAACCTACTTTTGGTATTCAATCACTATTGATGTATTCTCTATCTCCTCTAAGTCCTCCAAATCAAATTATGTGTCCACATCAGAGCATTGTAATGTAAAACCTTATTTATTCTCTTAGGTATAATCTTCATGTAGTACCCAAAAAAAAATATATAATCCTCATAGATGTGAAAAAGTAGAAACTTTACTAATTCCATCAGTTTTCCAAAATATGGAAGGTTAAATAACTAGAATAGCCCTATAGAGTCCAAGGCATTGAATATTTTTAGGTCATACACCAATTGATTCTTGGTGTTTTAACACTCAACCGGATATTAATTCTATAGTTTAACCTAATTTCCTAATTAGTAGTGGTTATATTCAAAGATGGTACAAGAGTGTACTTTTAATACCTAATTTTTTGTGTGTAATACCATTTCTTGGTACTACATCTCTTATATCAGTAACAACATGGGTGGAGGTTTTTGTGCCTTCTTTGTTTGGCATGCCATTTTGAATTCTTCACCTTCATCATGTTGACTCTATTCCTCAGGTGTTTTTTATTTGATCAATACATCTTCCCCCCCAATACATGGTTCTACCTACTCTGAAATGGTTGTTAATGGATCACTTCTTAGGGCCTTATTATTAGGCTGAATCACCCTCTATGGAGCCTAAAGTTTAAGGCATGACCATCTAATGTTCCCATTGTAATATGTGTTTGTAGTGGAAGTGACTTGGATTTTCCTATTTTAATTCCCATTAATGGTAGGAACCTACCTCTATAGCTTGTAATTACCAGTTTTCTTCTTTGTGCTTCAAGGATATCTACTTTCTACTTGATTACTCAATCAAGATCCTTTTTAATAGCCAATGAATGATAATTTTATGTTCTGCACTTGTTCTATAATTATCTAGACTTAGTTGGCTCTTTGGATCTATAAAAACTCAAATGGAAGCCCTTAAATCCTTTTTATATGCTCAATGGGGTACCTTACATTTACTACCCCCTCTCTTTGACCATCACTTCTCGTAATGAATGCATTTTAATGGCCTTTTTTCTTTGACTGTCACTTCTCATCATAAATGAATTTAATGATATTATCATGATATGATGTTGAAACGCTTATTATAACCACTTATCCCTTTATATTAATGACATGTCTTATCCTATGATTTTCTTTGGAGTGGATGATAGTTGTTAAACCCTTTAAATATTCATACCATTTATGGTAATCTTTATCCTAGGAATTTTTAACTTGTGCATGCATCCTTATATTACCCAACACGTAGAACTTTTCTTAATGCATGGAACACCTCTTACCCCACACTAAATGTGCATTGTAGTCCTCCACAAAATTAAAATTACAAAGTTACAAAAAAAACATAAAATAGATTACAAACACGCATGAAAAAAGCAACAATTTTATTAAAAATAGGAAATCCTAAACTAATTGCATATGCCTTATTGATATAAATGAAACTAAACTTTAAGAAAAAAAATATAGCCTTAGATGGATACCATTGTAGTGTCTTGGAAGAAATTATCTATCCAATCTTTGTATATGAAAATCACCAGTAAGGTGAATGTTATGAACAATAAAAGGGACATCTTAGTGAACACATTGTTTCTTAGAATGGTGTATGAAATTGGAGTCATAGAGAAAAAATTTCATTCCAAGGGTAAATGTCATGTGATTAATGTGGTGATCATTTCTGTACATCTTGACTCTAATGAGCAAGAAAATGAGCTTCATCTAATCACAATAAAGCATCTAAACATGCTTTTAATGATGATTCCTCATCTAATCCAATGCATGTAATGCGAAGAGATGGTACTAAGAATTTAAATAGAATAAATACTTCTATTCTAAACACCAAATTAAAAGGTTTAATCTTGTTGAGGTGATTCTAATTTGTTCATTAAGCCCAAAATACTATAGACACCTAATTAACCCAATTAGTAAGGCTAATATTACAAATATTTATAAGTGTTATGCCTAAAATTTTCTTTAATGACTAAGTAGTGCCATTAGCTTGGGGATGATATGGTGTTGTCTTGTGATGGTCAATCATGAACTCAATGAGTAATATGTAGATAGTCTCATTGAGGAAATGTATACTACAATCACTAATATATTTTAATGGACAACCAAAATAGGTTATTATATGTTCCCATATGAAGTGTGTGGTGGTTGTATTAGTATAATCCCTTATTAATATGGCCTTAGTCCAGTGTGTGAAATAATTAGTTATTGTTATGATATATTAAGAACCTATATGTCATCCTACTAGGTTGATGGGGCTAAAAAAATAAATCAACCATTTCTCAAATGGTTCTTGCAATGAAATAGGATGTAAAGGAATAACATCCTAGGGATTTGGTTTCCCTACATGCTGGGAAATATAAAACTACTTAACATGTGGAATCTTGAAAAAGGGTAGGCACCATAGTATAGCTGACAGTACTTTGTGCACAGTACCCTCACTAACATAGTGTCCACCAATAATGCCTTCATGAAACTCATAGAGTAATTCAAGGTGTTCATGTTTCATGACACAACATTAAAGGATTTAATCACATCAAATCTTGTAGAGGTCCCCTCTAGTTAGGTGGAATGGTGTGGCATGGATGACTAGTTGCTTTTTAGCCTATGGATTCATACAATCTAGCACTGTACTAGTAGTTAAGAAAATTGTAATATCTTCTAACTCCTCAAGAATATGTGAAACACAAAATAAATATATATTAGGTAGGTCATCCTCAATGACATGTGTGAGTTCTTTAGAATCAATTTAGGAGAGTTGGTCATGATCATAATTAGTCTTTCCTAGTTTGACCATGATAGAGAATTATAATTCTTGAAATAATACAATTAAATGGAAGGTGTGGCCATGTAACATGGGTTTATTAACCATATATTTTAAATATTTTTGGTCTATAAAGAATACAAAAGGAGTTACCAATAGGTACTATCAAATAAATTTCAAAGCATAAACCATGAAAGTGATTCATGCTCTATGGTGGTGTAATTCCTCTTAGCCTGAATAAGTTTTCTAATAGAAAAATAGATGAGGTGATCAAGGTAACCTTTATCACGTTATACAAGGATCACACCAATGACCATTTTAGAAGCATCAACATGGACATGGAATGGTTTTGTCTAATTAAAGAACTGGAGAATTAGGGTAATGACAAGTTTGTCCTTTAAGGTCTCAAAGGCTTCTTGTCAAGAGAGGGTCAAAATGAAGTGTTCATTATATTGCAAGAGTTATTTCAAGGGAACAACAATATTTTTATAACCTCAGATGAATTTTTGATAATATTCAATATGTTTTAGAAAGGTGTGAAATTCATGCTGAGATGTTGGTGCTGGTAGATAAAGGATGACATCTACCTTAGTAGGGTCTACCAAAAGTCCATCTTTACAGATGATATGACCAAGAAGAGAATTGAATGGTATAGCAAAAAGATACTTCTTTATATTGAGTGATATTTAAAGCACTCAACAATACACAAGCATGATTCATAGATTATAATAATGGTCCTTCACCAAGCCATAGACTATCTAGTCATCCAAATAAAGTTGAAGAAATTTATGGATGAAGTATTTAAAGGTTGTAATGGCTATAAAAGAGAATAAAATAGGTGTATTTTTCAACCCAAATGGCATGATGATATATATGAAATATCCCCATTAAAAAGTAAATGTAGTCTCATGTTGATCCTCCTTAGTGATCTAGACCTGATGGTACCCAGAGAATCCATCTGTGAAAGTGTAAATTTCACACCTGGTGATGCCTTCAAGTATTTATTTTGTGAATGGTATTTGTAAAGGATTAGTAATGCAAGATGCATTAAGTATGTGATAGTTGACACAAATCCTAATATACCCATCTTTATTTATACTTATGCCCATAGGGATGACCCACTCAGACTCATCACTTGGGGTTACTACTCTAGTGCAAAACATGCTATCAATTTCTTCTTTCACTCACACATGTAAATATAGATTCATCTTATATGGCCATTTCCTAATTGGTCAAGCATTGTTAACTAGTTTGATATACATTTTTCCTAATGATGGATGAATACCATTTATCTCACTATACCTCCTTAAAAAGACATCTTGGTATTATTTTAACAACTCAAATGTTTTGAAACCTCCATATCATACTAGTAGTTACCCACATTAACTATCTTTGGTTCTTATTCTATGTCAATGTTTCACTAGATAGTGTGAAGAGGCTCTAAGTATGGGTGGTCTACATCAGGACCAATATCATGAATCATTTGAGTTCCATAGTCTATAGGGATATTCAAATGATTTTTTAATGGGCTAGATGGGTTGAACCCTTCACCTTCATCAACATGAAACACTATTTTTTGCTTCCCTTGGTGAATCTCTTCATGACATTCCTAATTAAGGATAGGTTCTGGCATGGGGATAGACTACTCAGATGGATCATTAAAGAGAACCAAACCTTCTTTTAGGACACAATGTATATGTTGTAGCTGATATTTGATGGGACTAAGGTGACTATTTCATGTAAATTTTGCTTAATTTATTAAGAATAAAGTTCTAAAACTTAAAATAAGGGTGAGGTTAGTAGAACCTAGACTTGATTTATGATCCATGATCTAGATGGTTGTAGATACTCCTCTTTGTCTGGGAAGGAATGCCATGTAAATAAGAAAGAACTAAATAAATGGTTGATTAGTTAGATAATAGGGTGGATTTCCTAGCAAACTAGATCCAAGAAACACAAGCTTCTTTGGAGGATATTAATCCACACTTTTAAACAATCAAGTTCTAAAAACAAAAGATAAATTACTTGCACAAATAACAAAAAATATTGAAACGAAGTACAATAAGTGCTTGAAAAGAGATGAATTTGACTAAGTAAATAAATAAATGATTATATATTAATGCTAAATGAATTAAACATGGTTCAAAAAATAGGGTGATGTTTTATGATCAGGGAAAAAGTCAAAAAGTGGGATTTGGTTAGGGTCTACTAGGTGGAATTGACTTGCTATTAGAATTATCACACAATGACTATTGATGGTTGGGTAAACCATCAGTGGTTAGGTAACCATCAATGTTTGGGTGACTGTTGATGGTTAGGGGCAAACCATCGATAGTTAAGTGATCATCAATGGTTACTATCAGATTTAGCTTAGGTAAGGGTAGGTCTAGTTGGGAAGGTTGCTGAGTGATTTTAGGAGGTGGGTTTAGGTTGGAGACTGGTTGTGAGATAGAAACAAAGGAAATAACTAATAAAAATAGCTACTTAGCTCTATTTCCTAAAGAATGTTGAGGTAAGTCACTAAGAATCCATTATGGAGCCTGGAACAATTTTGGCAAAGGAGTGTCGGTGTCTTGGCTATGATTGATAAATTATAGCGCTTGTGCTCTCTATCATGCTCATTGGAATATTTATTGGATTTAATGAAAAAATACCTACAAAATAAGTTATGATACAAGAATCTCTAATAATTTATTGATCCTCCCTGATGATTCTTGATGTCTTTTTCTCCTCTTTTTTTATAAAAGGAAAGGAGAGGTGAAATAATAAGTTCAAAGAAGGTCTCAATAGGTCATCTAATTTTAGTATTAACATGCATAATTATGTGGGTGCATAAGAATAAAAAAGCAAGGTGGATTTGAGCTAGAGTTAACCCTTAAGGAGGTTAAAGGCTGACCATCAATGATTGAGTATAATCATCAAAGATTAGGGGTTAACCATTGGCAGCTATTAGGTCAAAGGTAGAATGGTCAAAGTTAGTTAGTGTGACTTAGGTCTTGGAGTTAAAAATTTGTAAAGTGGTTTTGAGGGGGTCCTAGGGTGGTCTATGGGTTGGTGCAACATATAGAACTATAGTGTATATATTTCTAGTGTCTACATTTTCCCCTTTTTTGTTATGAAGTTTGTATCTACAAGATACAAAATAAAAAATGTAAGGTTGGTTAAAAGGTTCAATTTCCTTGAGATGGGAGGAGAGATGAGGTGTACCCCCTCAAATAAAGATTTGATGAGGTGAAACAAAATTAGGTGCAGGTTTGAAAATTGGTTAAGTGGGTGATTACATTGGTTGGATGGGGGTAGTCCCACCAACCATGCCAGAATGTTTCACATAAATTTTTATTTATTTCTTAGAAGAAAGTTGTAAAAATTAAAAGGAAGGTGAGGTTAGTATAACCTAGATTTGGTTTTGCACTCTATGATCTAGCTAGTTGTAGATACTCCTTTTTGTCTAGGGAGGAATGACCTGTAGATAAGAAAGCACTAAATAAATGGTTGATTAGTTAGATAGTAGGGTGGATTGCCTAGCAAGATAGATCCAAGAAGCACAAGCTTCCTTGAAGGTTATCAATTCATACTTTTAAATAATCAAGTTTTGAAAATGAAATATAAATTGCTTACATGAATAAAAAAAGATACTAAAATCAAATACAAGAAGTGCTTGAAAGAGATGAATTTACCTAATCATAGTAATAAATGATTGGATATTAATGATAAATGAATCAGATATGGATAAAAAATTAAGGTGATATTATGTTATAAGGTAGAAAGTCAAAAAGTAGGATTTGGTTGGGGATTGATAGGTGAAATTGACTTGCTATTAGAATTATCACATAGTGACCATCAGTGGTTAGGTGAACCATCAGTGGTTAGGTAACCATTGGTAGTTGGGTGACATCATCAAGGGAAAACTATCGATGGTTAAGTGACTATTGATGTTTACTATTAGATTTGGCTTAGGTAAGGGTAGGTCTAGTTGGGAAGCTTACTAAGTGATTCTGGGAGGTGTTTTAAGGCTAGAGGCTGGTTATAAGATAGAAACAAAAGAACTAATTACTAAAAATATCTACTTAGCTATATTTCCTGAATAATGTTGAGGTGAGTGGCTAATATCCCATTATGGAGCCTAAATCAATTTTGGTAGAGTATCAGTGTCTTAGTTATGATTGATGAATTACAATGCTTCTATTCTCTATCATGCTCATTGGAAGATTTCTTAGATTCACCAAAAGAAAACCTACAAAATAAGTTATGATAATTTATTGATCCTCTCTGATGATGCTTGATCTCTCTTTCTCCTCTTCCTCCTCTCTTTTTATAGAAGGAAGGGAGAGGTGAAATAATAAGTTCAAATAAGGTCTTAATAGGTCATCTAATTTTAGTCTTAACATGCATAATTATACAAGTGACTAAGAATAAAAATCAAGGTGGAGTTGAGATGGAGTTAACCCTTAAGGTGATTAAAGGTTGATCGTCAGTAGTCAAGTATAGCTATAAATGGTTAGGGATTAACGATCGATGGATAATAGGTCAAAAGTAGATTGGTCTGAGTTAGTTAGGGTAACTTAGGTTTGGTATTTGAAAGGTTGTGAAGTGGTCCCTAGGGGGTGCAAGGGTGGTCTAGGGGTTGGTGTAACATATAGAACCATAATGTGTAGATTTCTAGTGTCTACATTTTACCCTTTTTTATTATGTAGTTTGTCTCTTCAAGCTATAAAATAAAAAAAATGAAAGGTTAGTTTAAAGGTTTGGCTACCCAAAGCATGGGAGGAGGTGTTCCCCCTCAAACTAAGATTTGATGAGTTGAAATAGAATTAGGTATGGGTTTGATAAGTGGTTAAGTGGGTGATTATGTTGGTTATATTGGGAATTGAGGTGCAAACACATGCACAAAATATGACTAAATGTGATATCACATATCACACATAGATTACACTACCATAGTTGAGTTAGTTGGGTAAAAATAAGGTTAGCACTAGAATGTCAAGTGATAAGTAGACCAAGTGACTACATTTAGGTATGGTGGTTAGGTTTTACTCATAAATGTAAGTCTCCTAGTTAAGGTTAGTGTATTTAAAGGTATCCAAGGTGGGAAATTATCTCAGGAAGACATGATTGGGTTGGTGTGTAAAAGTATCATGAGTTTAAGTTGTTTAAGATGTCAATGTAATCAGAGTGGTCAAAGTGTCCAAGGCAAAGTTATCACAAAATATGAAAAAGTTAGGCTAATATAACTAATATTGAGGTTATGTGGTTGGTTTTTTAGTTGGTAGATAATGGGTACTCTAATGGTGGATAGTTGGTAATGGTTAGGGTAGAAGTGGGTAATAAATACTTTGATCATGTTTGAAATGATAAGTTAGGTTAGAAAAGTTTAAGCAGTCGACCGTCAATGGTTAGGGTTGATCATCACTTATCACCTAATGACTATTGATGGTTGTACATCAGCCCTAAATGGGGTGATAGTAAAAATACCATTGAGGGTTTTAGTTGTTTATGTGTATTTGACCTTCAATGATTACCTTATGGCTTGAGTGATAAAAATGATGATGGTGTGTTAGTGTGATTTGAGTGATTTTTTGGGTGAGTTGAGTGAGGTTGATTGGGTGGTGACTAAGGATGTAGAGGGGTTGAGGTAAATCATGGGGTACGGTGGCAGTTTTGGGGGTTACTCCATGATGGCAGTCAAGGAATGAGGTAGGTTCTATACTTATATATGTAGAGTAAAGATAAATTTGTGATTGTGTTGTTATTTGGTTAAAATTTTGGGTTGGTGGTTTGCTAGGGTTAGGGTTTGTTGTGTTTTGTTATTGGTGAAAAGTAGGTATGAAGTGGGATAGTTGAGTAGGTACTTATTGTTGTGAATGGTAGTAAAGGGTTAGCTTACATATCTATAATGAAAATTTTTAGTGTTTGGTGTAGTTTGGAGGTTGTTTAGTTGAGCCCTAGGGATTGAGGATTGCGATGGTCACTACACAGTGACCATTAGTGGTCGCTATCAACTGATGATGGTTGATAGATGACCCCCAAATGGTCATTATGTAGACCATCATTGGTCACTATTGATTGATAATGGTTGATAGATGACCCTTGAATGGTCATTGTGTAGACTATCGATGGTCAACCACCTGACTATCGATGGTTAAAAGTTGATTGGTAATGGTTCCAAAAGGAATCATCAATCAACTCCTAACCATCAATAATTGGGAAAAGGTTTAGAAAAGGGGTAAAGGTGTGGGGTAAAATGTGTAATTGAAGGTTTTAGTATAGTAGTCAAGTGTTTAGGTTAGTGTTTAAGGGTTAGGTTAAGAGGTTTAAGGGTTTAAGTTAAGAGGCTTAAGGTTTTAGCTAACGTAGATGTGACAAATTTAGAAAAGGTAAATTTGAAGGTATGTTCTCATGTATAGTTGGATTAGGTGAACTAAGGCATTAGTTATAAACCTTTTAGGTGAGGGAGTAGTTGTAGATACACAACAAAGTGACCTAGATCCTTGATGAGGTGTATCAAGGCATGATGGATGTAGACTAAGATCAAATGACCAAGGTATGCTTAGGAGGCATTAGGTACTATCAACACATACCTCAAGATGTAGTGATGCTAGTGGTACTCATCAAGAGAAGGGATCTAAACACTAACACATTCCTACTATTGATAGGTGAGATCACCATTTTACCAAAGGACATCCATAAAATATTATGGTTACCTATACAAGGTGAGATAATATACCATATCAATAGTGATGAGAGAGATGAGCAGATGGATCACTTGTATAGAGAGGATCTCATGATTGTGAGGTGGCAATTAGGAGGTTTTCATTACACCTTTATATTAGTTGAATAGGGATGTGAGATGGATATTCAAGATGATGATGATAGTTATTACTTGTTATACATTATCAAATTCTAACAATGGGATATTTTCATACTTGTTATTAGGGGTACTAGTGGAGATGTGATTGGCTCACACAGTGTTTGAGTGGGCACTGGTATTATTAGTTTAGATCTATTAGGATTTATGGGGATATTATGCCCATAAGAGATATGGGATTAACATTGGTTTTGTGTTACATTATTGGGCTTATGAGCATGTCAAGGTACTAATATCTGGGGCAATACCATGGCACGATTATGTTCATATGGATTATAGGGTTAGCTATATGAGATGGAGAGGTGACTATGCTCTCATAGGACTAGGAGGAGGAGAATGAGACCTTGACTGGTATAGAGACTGACTCAATGCCTTAGTTATGGGAGATGTGATTTGGTGCCCATATGTTATATTTATATCATGGGCAAGCTATGCCTGACACATATTATCATTATAGAGCTATATATGTATCTTCAAGAAGCAAGATCATGAGATTGAGGTTATCCCTTTTGATAGGGAAAGGAGGTAATTTGGACTAGTACAAAATATCCCTAGGGAGTTCCCTATATATAAGAGGGAAGATGCAAAGTTCCCATTGCCTACTCTATAGCCTAAGGATGTGTTTATTGATCATGAGGAATTGCTAGTGAGGGATAAGATCAATGACACAATAATTGCTAATGACTACCCTATGTGGTTCTAGGTAAATTATGATGTATCCATTTTTGGGGGTGATGGTGGCTAACATGACATGGATGTGGATGTAGAGGTGGGGGTGGTGATTAGAGGTATGTAGATTCCCTAGATAGATAGGCATTACTTGTTGAGAGGGATCAGACATAAGAAACATTAGCCATACCATAAGCATCCTTATCATTAGTGATCTATGAGAGGGATGTAACATAGGGCTAGCTGGCTACTCTTACTAGGGAGAGGGATCAGGCTAGGGCTCAACTATCCATGGTTACTTATAAGATATATTATATGAGGTAGGTAGGAAGAGTACCAACAACTATGGGACCACTAAAGACTATCTCGATGGAAAGATATATAGTAATAGTCAAGGAGATCTAGTTCTATGAGGCCTTGGTTTTTAGATGTTTACTAGATGAGCCTAGATAGGGAGAGTACATAGCCAAGATCATTGGAAGGGATAGTAGTGTGACACCAAGTCAGTGGGCCACATCTATTGGTAGATAGGTAGGCTCAAGAGGGTAGGCTCTAAGAGATATTAGTACTCCAAGGGCTTAGACTATTATCTGACATTGTATTTTTGGTGTATAATATGATTCTGATACTAGCTTATGAGATAATGTAGTGAGATATATATATATATATATATATATATATATATATATATATATATATATATATTTGAGAGACATGTACATTATTGTATATATGAACATTATTTTGATTATGGGATTATGATATATAGATGTGATCATGGTTAATGGTTTGTGTTGATGTTTATGGATGTGATGTTTTTTGTGATGATTATGCTCATATAATTAGCATGTTATGGTTTATGTGTACTCACCTAGCTAGGCATGTGATGATGTGGCTATTTAATTTATTCTCATGATGATATTTGAAATTAATGGATGTTGTTTATGATATGATAATCTTTATGATTTATTAGACATGAATTTGATGTTTGTGATTATTATTATGGTTATGGATGACTATGATGAAATTTATGTTCATGACATGGTTATGGGTTAATGGATCATCATTCTATGGATGTGATAGATGTTAGGATTATTATGATGTTATGATTAGGTGATGGGATGCTCATGATGTTAGTATATGATGATGTTTGTGGTTATGAGATGTTTTTTTGGACATGTGGATGAATCTTTGATTTCTTACCTAGATAGGCATGTGATGGATAACATATATGGATGATGCATGATTGAATAGTGATAGACGTCTCATGATTAGTTGGTATTGTTGGTTATTTAGATGAGATAATTTTGATGTGATGATGTTATCTATGATTAGATATATTTTTGAGGTAGATTGATGTGTGATGACATATTGACTTATGATGTGATAAAAGGTAATGTTGTAAGGATTGTATGTTTTTTATGATTGGATATGATGGATAAGATGTTTTTTTTGATTAAAAACACTTAAACAAGGCACAACACATAATTGGTTTTTAAATGGTTATAATGAGATGTATATGACTAGATGAAGGTGGTTAAAAATTTAAGACAAATAAATTAAGTTGGATTACAAAACTAAATGTGAGAAAAGATAAGACAATCAAAAGACAAACATCTTGATGAATGTATCAATAATTAGATATGAGGAAATAAGAAGGCATGATGGTTCTTATTTGGTAAGGACTAAAACAAACTAAAGTACATTTGATGTATGAACATAAGTCATTTAAATGCTTCACATTAGCACTTATTAGTTAGTTAAAGAGGTATCTTGATTAGATAATTTCAATTAAGGTCAAAATATGAAAATGGAACCTTCTTGTGATACTAGCATGCCTCATCGGTAAGTTACTAAAAGAGCTAGTATAAACAAGTCTATGTCATATAGAGTGTAGACTAATTGATGTGAGAAGTCTAATTATGAAAGATGATTGCAACTTCCAAAATTATTATGCTCTTTCTAATTTTTTATAATGGGTCTTTTGTTATTTTTTTATTTCTTTGAGGGATAGGGGAAGCTGATCGATGCAGGAAGCTTCCAAGAAATTACTACGCTTTAACAAATGCTTTACTCATCCATCCTTCAAGGGAATGGTCTAAGTTTATGAGCTTTGTTTAAGGATTTTGATAGCTATCCTTCAATGGAGAATTCTACCTTATATTAATCAATTATGATATGTTTTGGTAGCTATCCTTCAAGGGATCAGTATGCGAATGCTTAGAATGACCCATATGAGTTTTGGATTTTTGTGATTTTTTGATTGACTATGTTTTTTTTTGCTATTGACATGGATTTGATTATATGGGATCAAAAGGTTCACCTTTATGAAGGTAAAACTAGAGCACACAAATGTTGATGATGGGTAAAAGAGGTTTAAGTGAAAATGACCATGGGAATTTGTCTTATAAGGGGATGGAAAGTACCATGAGGACCATGCCATGGGTAGATTCATGTTACCCATGTTCAATATTAGGCAAAGGTTGTAACAAATAATCACATGATTTATATTTAATTAGTTGTCTTTAAAATAAGGGGATGCATGTGGATGAAAACAAGGGATGAACTTAAGTTAGACAAAAGGTGAGTTAAATCATGTTTAAAAAAATTAAGGACATAGATGTGAATCATTGAGGGTCTCAATTTTTGGTTTCCCTTCAAGAGAAGACAACCAGTAAGCTCCTAATCCATACTTGTGCATTATGATATAAGGTCCAAGCCAATTAAAAGTAAACTTTCCCTACTTGATTTTCTCCATATTGGTTATATGTTGATTTTCCTTTAGGATGAGGTCTTCGATTTTGAATTCTATCACTTTGAGGTATAATAATTATAAGTGCACTTAATTTTCTCTTGGTAGACATGAAGATGGGTTAGTGTGATTAAACAATGTTTTTCAAGTAGCTCAAGTTGGGCTAAACGTTATTAATGATAATCATTCTTAGAAATTAGATCTTATAGGGAGATGGGAAGAAAGGAAATTTAGACTTTGAGAGGAAAGATAGCCTTGGATCCAAAAAATAAATATAAAATGGTAGAAACTATAGAGGTTTGAATGCTAGTATGACATACCCATAAGGTGAAGGGGATGTGCAAATGCCAATCTTGACCAAATGTATTAACCATTTTAGTTAACATGATGTTGAGATTTTTGTTAGAAGCTTTAGCCTATCTATTTAATTATAGATGATAGGGTGATAAGAAACTTAACTTGATACTAAACATCCCATAAAGACCCTAGACTTGTTTATTTTTGAAATATTTACTATTATTGGTGATAATTTTATGAGGAACATCAAAATGACAGATAATGTGATGGTTGATAAAGTCAATAATATTTTTGGCTTTTGTTGAGATGAGAGGAATAATTTATACCAATTTGGTGAAATATTATATTGTAGTGATGATTAAATAATGTCACTATGAAGAATGGGGGTTAATTTCTCTAATAAGATCTAGACCCCCTTATGAGAAGGGCCAAAAATCTTTGGATAATTGAAGATTATGGATAGATTCATGATGTAAGTTGGTATGTTATTGACATTTGACACACTTTTTCACATAATCAAAATAATCTTGGTTAAGGGTGGGTCAATAATAGCCAAGGCAAAGCATGCATTTAATGATGGTTAGGCCACTAAAGTATCCCCACAAATCCCATCATGTATTTCTTTGATAGCATGAAAGGATTTGTGATTGTGTAGGTAATATAAGAGAAGATCATCAAAGCCATGTTTATAAATAATTCCTACCAGTATGGTATAACATGAGGTGCTCTAGATAAATGCTCTTTGAGAATTCTTAGAAAGGTTGGAAGGGATGATGGTAAGTTTGAGATAGTCGAAGGTCTGTGGGTACCAAAGGTTGGATTAGGTTTCCTCTACATTGAAGATGGTAGGAAATTTTGATTTGATATAATAAGGATCAATAAGTTGATGGATAATGATAGATATCTTAGAGTCAGAAGGTGCATATAAGATTTGGGATGTAAGAAAAGCCATCATATCAATAAACTTGTTCATAAATCATGGAGTGGTTTGGATATGATAGTGTTCAAATGATGCTAAGAGTACATCAGCTAATTATTTTTACTATTACAAATCATCATTCTTACATTTATAAGAGTTTTTTATTTTATTGAACATAAGTTGAGAGTCACCCAAGATGCTAATTGTTTTGACTCCCAAGTCTAAAGCAGTTTGAAGACCTATTAGTAGGGCTTCGTACTCAACCATATTATTGGTGCATTAGAAATATAGCTTAAAGGATAAAGGAAGAGGTTCACCATGAAGGTATATAATGGTTATGTTGACTCCCCCACCATGTTTACACTTTGATCCATCAAAGAACATGGTCACTTGATAGGTGAAGTCAACTTGAGAGAGGGTCACGATGGACTCATCGAAAAACTTGAGAGAAGAAGGCTAGTTGTCTACTAATGGCACTTCGACTAATTGGTCAGAAATTAATTTCCATTTAATTTAGTTATACTAGATAAATTTAAGGTTAAACTCAGCTAAGAGCATGATCCACTATTCATATGCTAGTTTTGTTACATCTTGGAGTGTATATACTTGAGAGGGTCGATATTGGTTATGATAAAGAGAGGGTCATGATATACTCATCTAAAAACTTGAGAGGAAGAGGTTAGTTATCTATTAATGACACTTTAACCAATTATCTAGAAATGACTTGCCATTTAATTTACTTTTACTATATAAATTCAAGGTAAAACTCAACTAAGAACATGAGCCACTTAGCCATACACTAGTTTTGGTATGACTTGGAGTGTATATACTTGAGATGGTTAGTATTGGTTATGACAAAGGTCTTATGGTTGAGAAGGTAATGGCTAAGTTTGGTGGCCATAAATACCAAGGTAAGGTAAAGATTTTTAGTATGGGTATATCAATTCACATAATCTATAGGCATACAACTAATATAGTAGATGGCTTACTCTTTATACTACTCATATCGATGAGCTAGCATTGCCCCTAAGGAGTGGTTGGTGGAAAAAAAATAAAGCTAAAAAGGTTGATATTCCTTTTGAGGAATGAGGATGGGTGGAGATATAAGATACTCTTTAAGTGAATCAAAGGCCTTTTGATATTTGTTATTCCACTTAAAAGAGATGTCCTTCTTCAAAAGGTGGTGGAAAGGTTGACATCTATTTGAGAGCTGAGAGATAAAGTGATGAATGGATTGGAGCTACCCCTACAAGTTGTGTAGTTAATTGAGGTGGGTAAGAGGAGGCATGCCAAGGATTTATTTGATTTTATCAAGGTTAACTTTAATTCCTTGAATGGAGATGATAAAGCCAAGGAGTTTCCCTGATAAGACTCCAAAAATGCACTTTTTAGGGTTAAGGCAACATGGTAATGGATGAGTCATTCAAATATAATTTTAAAAATAGCCAAATGATCTTTATGACATTTGGATGTCCTAATAAGGTAATCAACATAATCTTTTATGATTTTATGAATAATTTCATGGAATATGTAGGTCATAGTGTCTTGGTAGGTTATACCAGTGTTATTCAGTCCAAAAGGTATGACCCTATAGAAGAAAGTCCCCATTGGGTGATAAAGGTGGTTTTATGTTGATCTTTAGGGGTGATTAATATTTGATTGTAACCCAAAAACCTATCGATAAGAGATAATATCTCATTGCCAGCTGTAAGATCAATAAGTTGGTTAATATTTGGTAAAAGAAAGTCATCCTTTGGGCAAGCAAGGTTATGGTCACAAAAGTCCACACAAATATGAAGTCTTATTTTGTCTTTGGTGACATGTATGATGTTTTAAACCCATTAGGGATAATTAATGGGTTGAATGAAATTTATATATAGGAGACATTGACGCTCTTCTTTGATGATAAGGGCTATGTGAGGTTGCGTTCATTGAAGTTTTTACCTAAATGGCTTAGCATCATGGTTAGTGATTATGTTGTAGGTATAGATAGAGGGGTTGATTTATAACATGTCACTATAAGACCAAGAAAATTCTATGCTATGGTATTTTAGGAAGGAAGGGAAGTCTCAAAACTCCTCAAAATTTAGTGATTGGTTGATTTTGACAATGCACAGGTTATTTGGAGTACCTAAGTGGATATCCATGGTAGATTTATTCAACATGGTTGAAGTCTTAGGAGAAAGAGATTTATGGATAAGGGAATATTATACACCAATATAGGAGAGAATGGAATCATCATCTTGAAATTGAATGGTATTAATGGTAGGAGAGTCATCTCTTACCATCTCAGGATGAGTTAGAGGAATGGTGATAGTCACCCCATCTTTTTGATAACTGAAGGGTCTAAGGCTAATCATGTTGATGAAAAAAATAATTAGGGGGGATGATGTCTGAATCCTTATTTATAAATTATGGAGTGGATGGTAAGGATGGGATTTATTTGTGAATGATGGTGATGGGAGGTGGGTTGGTTTGATTTTTAGGTGGTGTGAAATTAAGGCCATGATTTTCATGAGGTTTTTGGGTCTTGATTGGAAGAAAATTGTGCAGCACATGTTCATATTGACCTAGACAAAATCCCTGGCAAGCACAATTATGAATATATATCTCGGTAAAATTTGGTTTATTAAAATAAGAGAAACTGGAGGTGAATGATCAAGGTGAAAAAAAGGTGGTGGAAGCATCAAGGGGTTTATCAAGTCCCCCATAGATGAAATTAGTTTGACAATTTGAGGTCTTGAAAAAAACAATGGCTCCAATATTTGGGTCATAACTAGGTTATTGGTCAAGATTACCATACTCTTGGGGAGTAGGAAAAGCATCTAGTGTCAAAAGGTGATACTCCCCCAATGAAAGACATTGGAAGGTTGATTCCAAGGGGTCTATTATGGGGATTTAGGTGGAAGGGATGGATGAACTGGTGGATACATCATTGGTAGAAGAAGATTAGGATTCATGTTTTACTGATGAAGGCTTAATAGATGGAGTAAATATATTGTCATTGGGTGAGTATGTCATGTTTCATGATGTAAAAGGACTTAGGTCATCTTGTATGGTAAAAACTTGACCTTCATGTTCAAATTTGATGCATTGGTGTAGGGTGGATAACACATAACTCATAGAACAAATCCAAGGGCATCTCAAAAAAATGTTTTACAAGAACTCACCTTATAATATGTAGAATATCGCAGGAATCATGTGGGGTCTTATGTGAATGTGAAGGATAACAGTTCCTAAAGTTGTGGTCATGGTATCATTGAATGATCAGAGCACTACTGAGGTTTTCAACATAATGTTCTCAGGTAATTGGAGTTGGTTTTATGCATAAGAGGAGATAATGTTGATGATATCTCTCCCATAAATAATAACCCTCTTGATGTGGGTTTGGTTTATGTAAATGATAATGAAGAGGGGAGGATTTGGATCATCTAGATGGATAGAGGGTATTTTTGAATCCTTGAAGGTAACGAGGTTGGAAAGTTAAAGAGCTTAGACAAAGGTTGATAGAGATTTTGGGTCTTTTATTTGGACCTCTATGGATTTTAAAGCCTCTATAATCACTTGGTGGTGATGGGGTGAGGTACTGACTAGTTCATTCAAACTCATCTTCACTAGTGTTTGGTGAAGATATTTTAGAACTACTCATTGGATTGATTTAAAAAGCTTGGATTGAGAGGGACCCAAGATGGACACCTTGGGTTTGGTTGAAGGAAAAGGTGTTTGGTGTTAGTTGGATGGTTAGGTATTAGAAGAGGGATATGTCCATGGAATGGACACCTTTGCCTTTCCTTTATCCTTTGTTGAGCCTATGATCATGTGACCACATGGATGGTATGGATTTGGGAAAGAGTTAGGCTAGAGGATTTCTTTGATTCTGCTTCACTCTAAGATGAAAGTAGGGGAGTAGGTAAGTATTGGTTGATGGATCTTGGTTCTTTGGTCAGTGGTGGGCTCATAGAAGGCTCATCTAATAATAAGTCATCCTCATGATACAATTGATGGATTAATACTTGGAAAGACTTATAGTTCTTAGTATCATGCTGAGGTGTTTTATGGTATGAACATACTAATTTTTCATTATACTAGGATGGTTTAGGACTATGTGGGTCAAATGGTTTGATATATGGAAAGGTTAAGAAATATTCTTGTAATAACCTCTATAGGATGGTTGATTAAGACTTGGGAAAAGGTGGAAAAGGTGTGGGGGTCTTAGGTTTGGTAGTTGAGGTGGAATCCCTTTTAGGAGTAGGTTTGATGGTAAGAGATTTGGGTTAAGGAGCATTCTTGGTGAATGGTTTTAGTATGGATTGATTGGGGGTGAAAGGTGTTGGGGTAGATGCTTAAGAAATAGGCATTTTGGTTATATAAGGTTTGGTTAAAATAGGTGAGGATTAAAATAAGAGTGATGGTATAACTAAAAGTGGTGGTTGGATTTGGGTTTTCTCTAGGATGGTTGGTTTCCTTACTAAGGTAGAAGGGTGAGGTCCTAAAATAGAAGGAAAAATGGAAGGGGGAGGTGCAGTTTTGGTTTTTGGAATCTTGGGTGGTTTCCCCTTATTTATTGGCTTGGTTCAGGGTTTCTTTGATAGGTTTGGTGAAGTTAATTCCAATTTCAATGAGGGGTGAGTAAGGTTTTGAATATGGAATATGCCAAGTTTTTTGGTGGGATTGGTTGGAATGGTATAGGGTGACTTGGTTATTTTAGGTGGATTTGGTTTGGATTATTTGGTTATGGTTTGATTGGTAGAGGTTTCTAAAGGTTTAGTCAGGGTGATGGTGGCTTCAATAGTGGAAATAAAAGGTAAGGATGATAATGGCATGGTTGGAGGTTCTTGCTTAGTTGGGTAAGGAAGCTTGGGATGGTGATAAAATGTGGCATGATATATGTTGGGTTGGGATAAGTTCTCCAAATTTTGAGCCAGTTTAGAGAAGGGATTATAGATAGGTTTGATCCCTTCAATATTGATCTCAAAGGTCAAACCCATGGGTGGAGGGAGAGAAGTGGTTACCTCATCCTTTTCCTCAATCAAAGGTTCCAAGATTTAGGAAGATGTGTCTCCTATGGGAGAGGTAGGTAGAGTGATATATTCCTTAGGGATGATTTCCAAAGGAAGAGTGGATTGTTGTATGATGGAGGAGAAGGATACGATGGTAATGGATACCTATTTTGGTATGTCTCCCGAAGGAGAGGTTTGTAGCTCAAATACCTTAGTAAGTTGAGAAAGGGGAATAATTATTTCCTTGGTCTCATTTTCTAAAGGAATGGAGAGTGACTCCACAACCTCAATAAGTGGAGGGGAAGGAAAGGTGGTTTCATCAATGGTTTCATTAGTAACGATTTGACTAAGAATTGTGTTAATAGTATGGAATTCATGGTTTTGATAGGATTCCACTCTATTATTTTCATTGTTCATGGAAGGGGCATGATTGGGAAATGGCTATCTAAAGATGTCAAGTGATTTATTTGAGGGTGTGTTGGGGTTATCCAACACAAGTTCCCCCTTGTTAATGAGATTTAAGTTGATGTCCTTGAAGTTATTTCACCTACTAAAATCATGTCTAATGGCATGATGGAAGGCACATAATCCATTTTTCTTATACTACCTAGGTAAAGGATGAAAGGAATCATATTGTTGTAGAGGTTTTATTGATGGAAGTTGTATGGCATTTAATTTTAACAATGTTTCCAAGACTGAAGCATATGACTCCCCTAGTGGAGTAAATTTTTGTTGGTTATTGCAGTTTGGGTTTCTAGTGTTCTGATTGGAGGAGTTGGAAGAGTTAGGTTGGTTAACAATGGGTGGAGGCATAATTTTAAGGATAAATGAATTCATGGTTCCCTTTTTTTTGGTGTTAATGTTGGTTTGATTGTTAGTTTTGGAGGAGGAAGCCTTATTTAATTTGAAGGTGGAATTCTTGTTTCTCAATTTCAACTTCCCCTCATCAATGTCTCTATTATCTAGCTTCCATGTCTAGTGAAAGCCTCATCAAAGGTCCTAAAACTCACAAAGTGGAGGAAATGTGTTTTTCACAAGCTTGAGCAAAGAGTTCAATCAGTTCAAGTTGGGGCAAAGAGAAATAGATTTGATTTATAAAGCTTCTCCAATAGGCTACAAAGTTAGCTATAGATTTATCATCAAATTATCAAATTGAGTAGACATCAGTGATGGAAAATTTCTTAGATATGTTTAGGGAAAAGTTATCTAAGAAATCCTAAGATAGTTGGCCAAAATAAAAGAGGGAGTGTTTTGTAATAGCAATATACCAATCTATTTTTGGACCTGATAGAGACATGGGAAAGGTACAAAGAAGGAGAAAATCATCATAGGTGATAAAATAACAAGAATGCCTAAATACTCTCAGATGTTGTTGAGGATCTTCCTTGCTCTAAAATTTTGAAAATTTTGGAAGTTCCCATTGAGGAAGATAAGGTCAAATGGGGATGGATGGATAAACTGGTTCATTACAAATTTGGTCATAAGATAAGAGGTTATGGGCACTAGAGATAGATAACTCCAAAGTAGTCATTTTATCCATTAACATTTTAACAAGATTCATTTGTGGTTGTGCACTACCATAGTTGTAAGGTATATTATGTTGGGTTTGGGTACGTACAACATATAGATAGTTAGTGGGGGGTTAAGAAGCTACCTCATATTGGTATGTGGACATTGGTGGTTGGGATGATGCCACATATGAATATGTAGAGCTAGCTAGTTGGGTGGAAGGTAGAGGTACATACCCTTGTGGGTTAGGGATGTAGCTTAGATTTTGTGCAATTGACATCTATTGGGGGACTAACATAGGCTATGTTGGAGTTATGGTTGGGTTGGTAGATAAAGGATAAGTGGTAACTTTAGTACTGATGGGTGGAAGGGTAAAAGGTATGGGAATCACCAAGTTATAGAATGGAGTGGAGGTATTTGGATTGGAAATGAGATGAAGGGTAGTGACACTAATAGAGGGTACTCCCACAGTAAGTGAAATACTAGTGACCAAAGGTTGGGTTGATCCTATACTAGAAGTGTTGTCAGTTAGGGTAGAAGGTGTTTGGGTATTGGTTGGTTTTGGATGGTGGTATTGGTGGGGTTATTAGTATAAGAGGATGCTTGGGTGACCAATGTTTGGGTGGAAATGGTGGAAACATAAGCATTTCCCATAAGGTGGGATGACATGCTATAGGGCAGGTCAACATTTGGAATCAAAGTAGGGGTATGGTGAGATATGGTATTAAGGTAATGTTGGAGGGCTATGGGGTTGTTATCCAAAAAAGTGGTGAAATTTTCATCATCTTGGGTAACCATCTAAGGTATGCTTGGGATTATAAAAGGATGGGGAAAAATCTCTGCATCTGTGATGTACTCTATGGATAAAGGAGAAGATGAAGATGGATGATTAGGAGGTAGATCCTGATTTGCTTGATTTTTTAGTTGTTGCCTAGTTAAAACTATGTAGATAAGGGAAAGAGGAAGACACAAGCAATATCACAACTCAAATAAAGATAAGATAAGAAAAATATAAGGAAATGAAACACACACTAAATCATGTTAAATCCTAAGATTATTTTTAGTCGCTCTTTTGGCTTATACCTTAAGCTTTAAGAATTGTGTGACTTGACTTGGCTTGTAGACTAGGTACTAGAAAATAAGTCTATGGTTGGTTTCAAGTTGTGTTTAAGCTCTCAAAAGGGATCTGTGTTGGAAATAAGTATGTGGCTTGATATTCGGGCCTACCCCATCACTTCACAGACCACACCGATAAGGGTGTCAGGTGCTTATCCAAGATATATTGATTGCTAGTAATTATACTTAGCCAAAATACTAAGTTGGTTCTCCCCTTGGTGATGAAATATAAGTAGGATAATCAATAAAGGTGACCGCTATGTGATGAAATCCTAATCGAGCCTTATGTCAATGTTTTTATGCTTGATTAGGTATAAGTGGTTTGGTTTGTGTGTGTGATAAGAGTGAAGCTTTGATTAATTCACTTGACTAATTAAACTATGGGAGAAAAAATAAGCAAGCAATTAATGTATGTAATCAATTTTAAGCCCAAAATGAAATTTGAATACATTATATGAGTATAAGATAAGAATAAGAAGCACCTAGATGCAAATATGAACCCAAGAAAAGACTCAAGGGTCCTATCGAGCATGATAGAATGTTTCATGTAAATTTTGATTTATTTCTTAAGAATAAAGTTGTAAAACTTAAAATAAGGGTGTGGTTAGTAGAACCTAGATTTGGTTTGTGCTCTGTGACCTAGATGGTTGTAGATACTCATTTTTATCTGGGGAGAAATGACCTATAAATAAAAAAGCACTAAAAAATTGGTTGATTAGTTAGATAGTAGGGTGGTTTGCCTAGCAAGATAGATCCAAAAAGCACAAGATTCCTTAGAGGTTATCAATCCACACTTTTAAACAATCAAGTTATGAAAACAAAAGATAAATTATTTGTATAAATAAAAGAAGCTATTGAAAAGAGATGAATTCAACTAATTATAGAAATAAACAATTAGATAGTAATGCTAAATGAATCAGACATGGTTCAAAAAATATGGTGATGTTATATGATCAAGAAAAAAGTTAGAAAGTGGGATTTAGTTGGGGTCTACTAGGTGGAATTGACTTGTTGTTGGAATTGTCACACAATGACCATTGATGGTTGGGTGACTATCAACGATTGGGGGAAACCATTGGTAGTTAAGTGACCATTGATGATTACTATCATATTTGGATTAGGTAAGGGTAGGTATGGTTGGGAAGGTTGCTAAGTGATTATGGGAGGTGGGTTTAGACTAGAGACTAGTTGCAAGACAAAATCAATGGAATTAATAAATAAAAATAGCTACTTAGCTCTATTTCCTAAAGAATGTTGATGTGAGTGGTTGAGAACCTATTATGGAGTCTAGGGAAATTCTAGTAGAGTATCAGTATCTTGGCCATGATTGATGAATTACAACACTAATGTTCTCTCATGCTCATGTGAAGCTTTCTTGGATTCATCAAAAGGAGAGCTACAAAAGAAGTTATGATATAATAAGCTCTAATAATTTGTTGATCCTCCCTAATGATTCTTGATCTCTTTTTCTCCTCCTCTCTTTTTATATAAGGAATGGAGAGGTGAAACGATAAGTTCAAATAAGGTCTCAATAGGTCATCTAATTTTAGTCTTAACATGATTAATTATGAGAGTGGCTAAGAATAAAAAAGCAAGGTGGAGTTGAGCTAGAGTTAACCCTTAAGGTGGTTAAAGGTTGACCATCAATAGTCAAGTATAACCATCAATGGTTAGGTGTTGACTATTAATGGTCAATAGGTCAAAGGTAGAATGGTCAAAATTAGTCAAGGTGACTTAGGTTTGGTAGTTGAAAGGTTTTGAAGTGGTCTTGAGGGGGTCCCAAGGTGGTTTAGGGGTTGGTATGACATCTAGAACCATAGTGTGTAGATTTATAGTGTTTATAATGACCAATAACTATTTTGTAAATGGCTTGGAGAGCGAGTCACAAATCCATCATTAGAGATGGGTAAGACAATGTAGAGTTCATTTTAATTTCAACATATGCCAAAAATGGGTACCCAAATGTCATTCTTCATGAACATACCATGCTCTAGCCCAAATATGTAAGATGCCAAAAAAAGTATGTACCCATAGGTACTCAGGCAAGAAAGATTCTTCAACCCTCCACATGGATTCACAAGATTCTATGTGTGGTTCTAGTGCTCATACTCTGTTATAGCTGATTATGCCCTAAACACAATTATCATGATTATAAATAATAGTGTACTTGATACCAATGGAGAATTCACTCATTATGGGTTTGCCACTACCTCATGGCCATGCCATAAAAAAGGTGAACTAATGAATGCATATGATCAACATTAGATTCATAAAAGTATTTAAGTTTATAAATGAAGTTGGAGACTTCCATTTTCCCATGAAAATGAGGATCTTCATCATGTCTCTTTAATGGTACAACCATAACTAGTCCTCTCATGATTTGTCTGGTAATAAGTTAAACAAATATATGGCATTTTTGGTACTAGTGTGTGATTCTCTCACAACTACCAATGGTACCACACACTCTTCCATTGATGTCATAGTCACCATGGGCTTAGAAACTACAAGAATTAATTTTATTATTAGAAAAGGACTTAGTGTCCATCCATCAAAGGATGCCATTAGGAGGATTAGGATGCTCACCATCTCTGGTTGTGACATTATAGATGTGGTTAATATGTTCATCTACACTAACAAGTTCTACATATGGGGTATAATGTGCTTGATCCAATGTGATAATGATGCATTGATCAATAATTTTAAAATTGATGTAACATTTTTTGAAACTTAAGTCTGCATTGTTTGCATAATACTAAGGTCAACCCAAAAGAGATGGAAAATCATCAGTTTTAGCCAACTTGAGAACTTTAAAATTAGCTTTGAAAGGTACCCCAAGAATATCGATAGTTGTATTATTAAGAATGAAAACTGGTAGAGTATAGGTTTTATTAGCCATAAACAACATGTGATGTGATGGTTGTAATGATGGGCTGGCCATTTTGTGGCATACATCCTTTGTGAGGACATTGAACTTAGCGCTAGTGTTAGCCAAAATATCTCAGATCATCTGACCATTGATAGCAACATTTACCAATATTTTATTGTCTTCTTAAGCGATAAGATTAAAAGGAATATCTTGTCTCCAATAATGACTCAGTTGAAAATATTTAGTTGGCCTAAGCAATTGAGGTTGAGTGTTAGTGTTGGTACCTAATTTTTAAGCCAATTACTCAGTTGTAGGACAATGTCTTTGTTTAACATATGCTTGCAAAGTTATTAAAAATCATCTCGTACCATGTTTTGAGGTTCAATGGATTTTTGTCGATCAGCATTTTAGGTGACTTCTTGGTACTTAAGAAACAAAATTTCCCCTTGTAGTTCTTGTAATAACATCATATTATTTTGAATCACATATTTCTATTGCTGGGCAATAGGATATTTCACTACATAAGGCTCTTCACACTATATCTTCTCAATAGGTGGAATATATGTAGAATGTGTTGGAGGTTTGTCAATTATGTCTCCAAGGTGACCAAGGATGTTGATGAGGTGTCTTGTGTGCTAGAATGATAATGACAAAGTATGCTTCAATGTGCCTTAGAGTTCTTGTATGGTTATTTAGTGTTTGTCTATTTAGAAATGAATAGGGATGAGTATGATGTATTGATCATGTGTAATGGGTCCTATAAGAGTTTTTTTATGCTTTGAATTCTTGTGCTCATGTATGGATTCATCTGGTTGGTCACTTTTCTCATCTAGACATTTTGGGGCCAATGGTAGGAAATATGAGTAGGTAGTTTGATGATGTCATAATTGCCACATGTGGATGAGTCAAGGGGAGTTGGTTATATGGTTATGATCACATTAGTCCAAATATTTTATTTTATAAGTATTAGGTCATGAAATGAAGTGAAATTAAAGATATGTGGGTGCAAAATTAGGCTCTCAGGGATTTTAACAATGTTTTCTATGTACAAATAGAGCCAAGTAAGAAATGATGACGATGTTAGAATTTAGATGCATGAAGGTTTCAGGGAGAAATGGTCATATGGGTTTATTTATTATTATTCTTAATTTATATCCACTAAGTCTTAGGTCATGTAACTATGCATGACAAAAGTTATGAAAGTGAAAAGTTAGGCTCCCAAGTAGTTGGATAGTGTTTTCCCATACTTAGCCAAATTTACATGTGGAAAGAATAACTGAGTAAGCATATTTATGAAGTCATATCTAGCATGTGTGTAAGTTTCAAAATAATTTGATGATATGGGTTTGTTTAATTTTGTGCCTAGTTGATTTGTGATAACTTTTAGGTCATGCAATGAAGCACATTAAAATCTATGCATGTGCAAAGTTGGCCTTTCCATATAGTTCTTAACATAGTTGGCTCTATGATAGATAAATTTGAGGAGGAATTTTAATGTCATTATATCTCAAATATTTGAGGATTATATGATAAAAGTGACATATGGTTGGATTATCTTATGAGAGGAGATCATATGGTCCAAATTTTAGAACATACACTTGAGTGAAGCAAAATATATGGAGGTGAAAAGTTGACCTTACATATAGATTATAAAATTTCCCATACTTAGTCATTTTTTCAATAGATAAATATCATGACCAAATGTAAATCTAATGGTGTATGTGTGATCATATGTTTTTGATTTAATGGTGCATGTTGAGCAAGATGGTAAGAAGTGCATGATGTTTAAATAGTAACAGTGCTTAGAAGGCACGTGAGGGTGTCAAGTGTTATGATCATGGAGATTGTGATCAAGATAAAATGGTGAGAACTATAATATAAAGACTGAGATGATCTATAGAGATCGATGATGTATGTTGAGTCAATATCGTAAGATTGAATGAGATGAAATAAACTGTTTAAAGTTTAACTGTGACTGTTTGAATTCAAATATTTGAATTTAACAAAGGGAAAAACCAATCCATGGTTTTTGGACCATATATTTATATCTATGCATAATTTGATCATGGTATTAAAAATGAATTTGTATAGAAATCCAAGATACATTTGGAAATATAGATTTAAAGATATGAAAGTGTGTATAGTCAAAGATATTTAGGTTCAAAGTTTACTATGTGTTTATGATGGTATTTATATGTTTCATGATGAATTAGCTATCGGAGAGTGTTCTAAACTCCATGAGGATGATCTTTTTGGTAATTTGAGGTTTTGAATAATTTATTTTTTGTATGAATAAAGACATAGAAGTTGACTGTGTTTGTTGAATGCACTGGTAGTTTGAGTGACCATCTTGTAGAGGTAAGTTAAAGGTGTTCTAAGTAGAGTTGAAGAAGAAAATGAGCATGGATATTTAATATAAGTCTCTAAATATTATGAAAAGGAATTTTTTTTAATGATATGACATTGATCAGATATGGAGAGTCAAAATAGCTTGACTATATTTTGACTATATATGACTAGTTTGAGTAGTCATTTTGTGTATGTTGTTTTGAGTGATTAGAATATGTGTTGATGTGTCTAAAGAATATGAAGGTATAGATGAGGTCTTGAAGGGTTAAACCATGTGATCTAATAATATGTATATGTGAAATATTTGAGTAGTTGGTCCATAATTTTGAGACTATGTTTTTTGTGTATGAAGACTTGAAGAGCGAGGAAACCTAATTGGTAGGTCCAAGTGTGGAATTGGTGTTATAGATGGAACAAAACCATGTGGGAGTGAGAAATGGGATATTTTATATATGTTTTATAATTTTTAAGCATCGGTAATGAATGAAGGTAGGATCACATGTAATGTGTGAGTGTGAAGGCCTAATGGTTTTAGCTCTCACCAAGACCTAATCATGGTTTAGGTACAATGAAGCATTGGATGACCTATGGATTTTTTGGTTCTTACATATAATTTTTTTTAGGACCTATTTCAAATGTGTAATAAGTGTGGTAAGCATCTTGGTTGACTAACATGGGTTATACCAAGAGCATGGTATAAATATAAGGCCTATTTGACCTATTTATTCTATTTATGTGTGTGTTGAGCCAAATAAAGGGGAGAAAATTTGAAAGAGAAGGTAAACATAAATAAGGACCATTATAGAGAAAAGAGGATTAGACATTATTTTTTGATCAATGTGCTAAAGGTGGTCACATAGGTCATTAGACCTAATAAGCCTAGAAGAGGCAGAATGAGTGAGTCTGCTCAAGAGGCTATTTAAGAGAGTGTGTATGGTAAGCAAAGGCAAGATGAAGGTTAAATGTGCCTAGTGGATGGATTTAAGATTAGATATATTTTATGATGGTGTGCATGACATATAGGTTATATTTATGATGTCATAACAAATCTCTTACAGGTCTGAAGTGTGAGTGAGTGAAGAGTTAAAGAGTGGGGTTAGTTGGGATATGTAATGTGTCCTAATTAATCTTTATGTGTTGGTTCAAAGTATGTAATGTGATTTGGATAATAGGGAGAGTTGGGTAAAATATTAAAGGTTAAGAGTGATAATTATATGTCCATCATCAGGTGTTGAAGACATCAATTTTAAGGTGGAGATATTCAAAGGTGTGATTGTGGCAGCTCAACATCTAGGGGGTTACAGCCTCCTTATCAGGTGAAACTTGCTAAAGATCTATTTTTTGTTTCATCTCAGCTAGATAGGTTTGGTATCTTCTCATGGGATTTTAATCTCATTAAAATAAGGGATGGTAGTTCCTTGATTAGTTGCAACTGGTCTAAATTGGTTTTTGTTATTATAGGACAATAGTCTAATTGTAGGTTCCAATGGGTTTTATTCCCCAAAAGTGTTTAACATGTATGTCATGTGTTATGTGCTTGATATTTCATTGTATTTAATGTTCATTTATATGAATGATGTGCATGACTCATTAATTTATTTATTGAATGATTAAGAGTTTGAAGGAATTAGAATTAAAATTGGATTATCTAAGCTCAATGATTCACCCCCTCTCAATGATTGTACCTCTAATAATTGGTATTAGAACCAATATTTTGGAGGAATCTTAAAATATTTAAGGAGATCCTAATTAGGTACAAATATGGCCAAGCATTTGAAGAAATAGAAGCAACAGTGGAAGAATATTATCAAGGCACTTGAGGAACATACATGTACTTTGAAGAAATATGCTAAATATGATGATAAGTTTATCAATGACCTTAAGATTCAGCTATAAGATTACAAGGAAAGTTATCCAAAATATAAGGACATCATGCTTGATAAATAAAATTTACATTACAATAGAGAAGATGATAGCAAGGAAAAATAAGCTGATCTAGAAGCTGAGCTCATGAGTGTACTTGGTGAACTAAAGGAGCAAAAGAAGAAGAATCACAAGATGAGGTTTATATTCAAAGGTCTTGAAGCACAATTTAGTTCTCTTGAGGGAAGTTTGTTAGGAAAGTTTGATATAGATGAGAATAATTATCAAGAACATACCAAGTCTATTGAAGTGTAAGTATATAGATTGAAAGACATGGCCAACAAAGCCAAAGAGGATGAAGATAAGATCAATATTCTTTAGGATCAGTTAAGGAAAACAAATGAAAATCTAAAAGAAAGAGAAGATGAGTACACTCAAATAAAGATTAATATGGGGTCCTTGAAAAGTTAGAATGAGGTTATTGTAGTCAAGTTGCATAAACTTGAAAACAAGAGTGAGAAGCTTGGGTATGTCAAAGAAAATGCAAGATTTGAAAGAAATGCAAGAAGGTCTATTAGATAGCCAAATGATTCAATGTATGCTAGTTTATTCCATGCTAATTGTTATACATGTAATAAGTATGGTCATAGAGCTAAGGACTATAGAAGGAATGAAGTCAAGAATGAGTTCTTATGGAGCCTTGGAAGAAGTAATTAATCTTGGATAAATCAGAACTCAAATCAGTCAAGAGGTATGTTGAATGATATTGTTTGCTATATTTTCAATAAAGTAGGCCATATTTCTAGATTCTAAAAAAATATTTTGAAGAAGCACTCTACTCCTAAAAGTCAATAAATGGTGTTGAGACCCAAGACTATGAAAGATAATCTTTATCAATATGGACTACCTGCTACAAAAAAGAATGAATCAAATATGAAGAAGATACATGACTACCAAGATAATTTATCTTCTATCCAGATAGAAAAAAAAGATCACAATCATCATTAAGTAAAAGGTATGAATGATCTTGTTTGTTTCAATTGTCATAGAGTTGGTCACATTACTAGGTATTGAAAGAATAGGTTGAATGAGTTCCCAAATCAAAATAAGGTGCATGAAGATCCTAGCATGCAAGGAAAAGGTCACAAATGGGTATGAAAACCTAAGCCTATTAGAAGAGATCAGATTGAGACCAAAGATGGTTTGTTTTCCATGATACACATGAAGGAAAGTCAATAGCTTCTGTTGATAGATTTTATTGACAAATTTGAAGAAAATAATGAAGTCAAGGATTCATTAAAATTCAATCAAGACTATAATTTAGATTATATTATGGAGATATGGGACTCTCTAGAGTTTTGGGACTTTTATTCTCTTTATGTCAAAAGGTGTCTCTCTCTAAGCTTCAAGGAGATACTTTACAAAAAGAAGAAGCATTGCGAATACTGGTTGGGTCTTGTTTGACGTTGTAAGACAAATAAGGTCATGAGAAGATGTGTTGGCTTACTGTGAAGGACTTTGTTGATTATTAGACTTGTATGTCAAGATGCTCTTTGGTCAATCAATTTGCTCTATAATTTTTGAATAACTACCCCAAAGGATGAAAGGTAGTGACTTGAGGGATTGATGACTACAAACCCTAAGGTGTGTGTTCATGATGTTAATGACTTAGTTTTGGTATATGAAATTAATTAAACATCAAGTGGAGAATATGCAATGTTTTCATTAGTTGATGAGATGCTTATAATGCATGGTTGAGCCTAGTTTAGTATTCTTTATCATAAAATAATGTTGGCAGTGTGTGCAAGCTCGACAAGTAGGGAATGGTAGTTTCCAGGTGTCTGATTAAGGTTGATGTGGTGTTGAAATATTCTATTACATAAGAAATACTAAAGATAAGGTTGATGTGGAGGATGAGGAGAATGTATTGTCTTATCTTTGATATCATGAATGTCTCCAAGTTCTATATATGACAAGTTGTGTATGCCATGGAGTTAGGGGGAGCTAACTTAGATATATTAAGTGGCTTAAGGATCTATATATAATGCTAAGGGGAACATATGTGAGATGTTCCAATCATGGTGGAGATTTGAAGAAGTCTAATACAAATGTCAACTCAAGTATGTTGATGTGTTGACTTTATCAAACCAAGTTAGTTACTTTGACAATGTAATGAATCCTATTTCATAAACAAAGGGGGAGTTTTATAATTGGTTAGATTGTAGGATCAGAGGATTGTATAGTTAGATATGAGCAAGAAGGTATGGAGGTAATTGTGTTGATTCATCATTATTGAAAATGGATTGAACATGCTCAAAGAAAAGGTGCCTAAGTATAGGTGACTTAGGGGGAATCCCTCTTAATATTTTCATGGTAAGTTCATGTAGTTTCTATTATTCATGTATGTTTCATATAAGCTATGTATGATCAAGAAGATTATTGTCATGGAGCATGTTTGAGAAGGTCAAGGTGAGAAGATTTTTGTGAAATGTTAAGCAGAGTCTGTATCATCTCTCATAAATGATCTCTTACTATTTATTAGTCCTTGATGTCTTTTCAAGTCCATAGGATTAGAAGTTTAGCCCACTTTATCATTGTGTCAAACGGGGAGAAAGAACCCGAAGAGAGAGATAGAGTATGAGCATAAGATTTGTATAGGTGTTTGACATCAATGACAAAGGGGGAGATTTTTGGAGGTTTATCAATTTTCTCTAAGGTGAACAAGGATGTTGATGAGGTATCTTGTGTGCTATAATGACAATGACAAAGTGTGCTTCAATGTGCCTCAAAGTTCCTACATAGTTATTTAGTGTTTGTATATTTAGAGATGATTAGGGATGAGTCTATTGTATTAATCATGTGTAATGGGTAATATAAGAGGTTTTTTATGATTTTAATGTTTTTGTGTATGTATGGATTTCATTTGGTTAATCATTTTTCTCATCTGGACATTTTGGTTCCAATGGTAAAAAATATGAGTAGGCAATTTGATGACATCATAATTTTCATGTGGATGAGTAAAGGGGATTTGGTTATATGGTTGTGATTACATTAGTCCCAAGATATTATGTGCTAAATATTATGTCATACAATGAAGCACAATCAAATATATGTGGGTAAAAAGTTGGTCTCTTAAGCATTTTGACAATGTTTTCTATGTACAAATAAAGATAAGTAAGCATGTTGATGATGTTATCATTCATAATCATGAAGGTTTCAAGAGGAAATGGTCACATCAATTTGTTTAGTATTTTCCTAGTTTATATATGCTAAGTCTTAGGTCATGTGACTATGCATGACAAAATTTATGCAAGTGAAAATTTGGGCTCCCAAGTAGATTGACAGTGTTTTCCCATAGTCAAATTTGCATGTGGAAAGAATTTATTTGTGATGAATTTTAGGTCATGATATGAAGCACATCAAAATATATGCATGCACAAAGTTGGCCTTTCCAGATAGTTCTTGACATAGTTGGCTCTGTGATAGATAAATTAAAGGAGGCATTTTAATGTCATAATATCTCACATGTGTGAGGGTTATAGGATAATATTTACACATGGTTGGATTCTACTATAAGATAATATTATATAGTCCAAATTTTAGAACATGCACTTGAGTGAAGCAAAAGATATAGAGGTGCAAAGTTGACCTTATAGATAGATTACAAAGGTTCCCATACTTAGTCATTTTTTCAAGAGATAAAGATCAAGACCAAAATAATATCAACTGATGCATAGGTGATTATATGTTTTTGATATAATGGTTCATGCTGAGTAATATGGTAAGAAGTGCATGATGTTTTAACAATAAAAGTGCTCAAAAGGCACATGGGGGTGCCAAATGTCATGATCATGGGGGTTCTGAGTAAGATCAAATGGTGAGAACTATAAGATAAAGATTGAAATAATCCATAGAGATAAATTGTGTGTCTTGAGTAAATATTTCAAGATTTCATGAGATGAAGTCAACTATTTTAAGTTTAACTATGACCGTTTGGATTCAAATATTTAAATTTAACAAAGGGAAAAACTAGTCTGTAGTTTTTGGACAATAACTTTTGACCTATGTAGAATTTGACCATGGTATACAAATAAAATTTGTATATTAATCCAAGGCACATATGGAAATACATATTTTAATATATTAAAGTGTTTACAATCAAATATATTATTTTTCAAAGTTGACTATGTGTTTGTGCATGTTTTGCAAGTAACCTAAGAAGGGTAATTAAGTTATTCATGATACTATTTTGATGTTTCATGATGAATTAGATATTAGAGAGTGTTATATAATAAATTAAGATGATATGTATATTAATTTTAGGTTTTACCAATTTATATTATGTACGAAAAAAGTTTTAAAAGCTGACTATGTTTGTTGAATGTACTGGTAGTTTGAGTGACCATGTTGCAGAGGTAAGTTGAAGATGTTCTGAGTAGAGTTGAAGAATAAAATTAGCATAGAGATGTTATATAATTATCTAAGTATTATTATAATTAATTTTTTGTCATTATATGCTCTTAATCAGATATGGATAGTTAAATAACTTGTCTGTATTTTGACTATATATGATCAATCTAAGTGGTCATTTTATATATGTTGTTTTGAGTGCTTAGAACATGTGTTGATGTGTCTAAATAAGATGGATGTATATCTGAGGTATTTAAGGGTTCACCCATGTGATATAATCATATGGATATGTTAAATATTTGATTATTTGGTCCAAAAATTTGAGACTATGTTTTCTATGTGAATTCATATTCTCTCTGCCAATTCCTCACCACCATAGATTTCAACCTTTAATCCAAAATAAAATATTTAATGAAGTATATAACCATCACAAAGTGACAACATGTGACCCACTAAGAGACCTAATTGGTAGGTTTAA
This sequence comes from Torreya grandis, assembly GCA_037957365.1. Lineage (NCBI taxonomy): Eukaryota > Viridiplantae > Streptophyta > Pinopsida > Cupressales > Taxaceae > Torreya > Torreya grandis. Next base: position 2,940,756 of record JARHVA010001339.1, read on the forward strand.
GTGTGGAATTGGTGTTACAGATGACATAGATCCATGTGGGAGTGAGCAAGGGAATATTGGAGATATGTTATAAGCATTGGTAAATAATTAAGGTGGTCCAAGTAGTCTCACATGTAATGTGTGAGTGTGAATTCCTAATGGTTTTAGGTCTCACCAAGACTTAATAGTGGTTTGGGGCTAATGAGTCATTAGCCAACCTATAAAGAATGTGGTTATTGCATATAACATGTTTAAGGGCCTATTTAAAATATGGAACAAGTGTGGTAAACATCTTAGCTGACCAAGATGGGTTATACCAGGAGCATGGTATAAGTACAAGGCTTATTTGTCTTGTTTTTTCTTGTTGTGTGTGTGTTGAGCAAAGCAAAGGAGATAACCTTTGAAAGAGAAGGTACAAGTTAGTGAGGACTAGAAAAGAGCAAAGAGGATCAGACATGATTATTTGAAAAAGGTGTTGAAGGTGGTCACATTGGTCATTGAACCTAATAATCCTAAAAGAGGAAGAATGAGTATGCTCAAGAGGCTATTTGAGAGAGAGTGTATGGTGAGTGAAGGCAAGATGAAGGCTGAATATGCTTACTGGATGGATTGAAGAGTAGAGTTGGATGACTATGGTGTATATGACTTATAAGTTATATTTTTTTATGTCATAATAGATCTCTTGTAGGTCTGAAGTGTGGGTGAGAGAAGAGTTGAAGAGTGGGGTTAGTTGGGATATGTAATGTGTCCTAATTGATCTTTATGTGTTAGTTCAAAGTATGTAATGTGATTTGGATAATAGGGAGAGTTGGGTGAAAGAGTGAAGGTGAAGAGTGATAATCAGAGGTCCATCATTAGGTGCTAAAGACATTAGTTCAAAGGTGGATATGTTCAAAAGTGTTGTTATGGTAGCTCAACATCTAGGGGGTTAAAGCCTCCTTACAAGGTAAAACTTGCTAAAGGTCTAGTTATTTTGGTAGCTTAGCTAGATAGGTGTGGTAACTCCTTGTGGGATTGAGATCTCACTAAAATAAGGGATGGTATTACCTTGTTCAATTTTAGTTGGTCTAAATTGGTTCTTGTTATTATAGGATAGAAGTCCAATTGTAGGTTCCAGTGGGTTTTATTCCCCAAGAGGGTTTCCCACATATGTCATGTGTTATGTGTTTGATCTTGTATTATCATTCCTATTCATTTGTATAAATAATGTGTATGCCTCATGAATGTATGTGTTTAATGATTAAGATTTTTAAAGAATTGGAATTGAAATTGGATTATCTAGGTTCACTAATTCACGCCCCTTAATGATTGTACCTCTAACAAACTAAGATTGTACTCCACTACATGTAGTGATATTAACTTGTTAGGATGTCAAAGTGATAGAGTTTGGTAACTAGTGAGGTTTATCAATGCAAATCATACTAACACCTTTTTCATTTATTTCCTTAGTGATGCCTATATATAAGTTAGGAAATTATTCTAATCGATGCTACTTTTTTAAAAAGCACATGTTGGATAAACTAGACAATCTCACTAATAGTGATCTAGAGATCCACACTTATAACATGTTCTTGGTGAAAAACAGCCACCTCCTCATCCCCTTCCCTGACCTCATCCATGATATCCACCATTATCTTGATTGTTGGATATAGAGGTTTGATGTGTACTATGTGCACATGCCTCATTTATATCACTAATTAGATGATAATCATTTGTGTCATGGGTATAAGCATAACATATCTTTCAATATTTAGATACTTTAGATTGTGTATCTAACTATAAGGGAGGATAAGAGCATACATCATGCTCTTTATGGAAAATTTCACATGATATTTTTAGTATAATTTAGATGTTTTTAGGATGGTAGTGACTTCTATTGTGACCTTTAGACTCACAATCGATACACCAAAGACCATTACAAGTGTCATATGCATTATTTAGAGTCAACTTATCTAATTATGATGCCATTGAAGTTATTTGAGATTCCATAAAAGGACTAATTCAAGTGTCAATAATACCAAAAACTTTAATGTGAAGGGAATATTCTAGGGCTTCGTGTGGGTTAGTAGAGGTCCTTTGAGATAACATTCATCTATACCAAGGCAACAATCCTCCCACAAACCATTAGGTATGCTAATCCACATTAATATCAAATAAAATATTTGACAAGAGTTTTTTAAATAATGCATATATTGAAGAGTTATCAGTGATGTCATGGTGATGTCATGAAGGTGTCTTGATGAGTGGATAAAGTGATTTGATAGCCTAAGTAACAATGATAAAGTGTGTAATGTGTTTATCCTAGTGTGCTTAAAGGAGGCTTGGTTGATCTTTAGTTTTGGATTGATTAGAGATGTTTAGGGATGAGTATGGTGATTTGGCCATGTGCAAGGGGTCCTATCAGTGGTCAAGGATGATTGGAGATATTGTATGCATGAGTAGAATTCATCTTGTAGTCCATAGTTTTCATCTAAACAACTTGAGTATTATGGTAGAAAATCTGAGTAGGTAGTTTGCTGACATTACCATTACCACAAGTGGATGAGTTAGGGGGAGTTGGTAATATGGTTGTGATCACATTATTCCCTAGTTATAATGAAATTAATCTTTGGTCATGCACCTAAGCATAGTCAAAGATATATGGGTATAAATTTGGGCTCCCAGACATTTCGATAGTGTTTTCCCATATTTAGCCAAATTTACAATGTGGAAAGAAGAGTTGAATAAGCATTTTGATGTTGTAATATATCACATGTGTGCATGTTTTAGAACAATATGATCATATGGGTTTATTAATTTTTTAGACTAGTTGATTTGCACTAAATTTTAGGTCATGCACTAAAATGCGACAAAAATTATGCAAGTGCAAAGTTGGCCTCTTAGATAATTTTTGACATAGTTAGATCTGTGGCAAAAAAATTTGAGAAGGAATTTTAATGTAGATATATCTCACTCATGTGAAGGTTTCAAGATTAGTTTGATATATGGTTGGATTCTCTTTTGAAAGGTGATCATATAGTCAAAATTTTAGATCATGTATCTAAGCACATAAAAAGTTATCAAGGTTCAAATTTTGCTATTCAGATAGATTGCAATGGTCCCCATAGTAAATTTTTCACAAGGTAATGTTTGAGAAACCATCAAAGAGATAATTGATGCATGTTTTCTCTAAGATGTCAGGAAGTAATGCGATGGTGCCAAGTGTTCTATGTTTAACACTGAGTAGAGATAAAGATCAAGCTTCTCCTAAGAATCAATGGTGAGTGGGTGATCATATAGATAGAGATCAGTAGTGCATATTAAAGTCAAGAGGTCAAAGTGATAACTATTTATCTTTGTTAAAGATTTAGCTATGTATAAAATATTGATGAAGTGCATGAGGTCAAAGTTTATAGAGTGCACAAGATGAGGTCAACTATCATATTTTTAACATTTGAGCATTGGAACCTATGCATTAGAGTTTAGAAAAGATTGATGGTGAGAGATTGATCTAAATTTGAGAGGATATGAGATGTGATCATAGTGTTCAAAGTCTAACTATGACCGTTTTCTTTTATATATTTGAATTTAATTAAAAAAACACTAGTTTATCATTTTTGGACCATATCTATTGATCAAGGATGAATTTGATCATGGTGTAAAAATAAAATTGGTGGAGGACTTCAAGGTGCATCTAGAAATATGAATTTTAAGGTCTAATTATATATACAAACAATGTTATTGATCTCCAAATTTTATTATGTGTTCATGCATGTTCTACAAGTAACCCAAGAAGGGTAGTTGAGCTCATTTTGATGTCATTTTGATATCTCATAATGAATTAACTATATGGGAGTGTTTTAGACTCTAAAAGATTGATTTATGTGAACTATTAAGGTTTGAACAATCATATAAAGTATGAAAAAAATTTACAAGTTGATTGTGTATTCATTCATGGTGACTGTGTGCACTGAATATTGTTTAAGTGTTTTATGCTTAAGCAAAAGGGTAATATGATGGATATGGACACTAAGGAGGACCTAAAGATCATGTGGCATGGGTTCATGAATTGTAAAGGTGTTCTTGTGTTCTTAGTTTTCTTTGATAAGTGTCAAAGAGCTGAATGGGTCTCCATAGGACCTAAACGTGACTTAGGCCTATTTAAAAATGTGTTGTGCTTAAGTGTGACCCATGTAATATTCCTTAAGGGTGAAGGCATGTATTGTGGAAAACAAAGAAAATATTGTGAACTTAATAATTCCTCAATTATCTATATATAGTGAAACCAAATGTGATGGTTTCTAGGCTTGTGAAAAAGAGACTTGAGAGAGACTTATGCAAGGTTTGTGTGAGGAGTATGTGTTGAAGTGAAGAAGGAAGGATAGGTAGTGTGTCTGTTGAGTGATTTAATGAGAAAAATAGACTATTGATTGTGTTTATGACCTATAGATCATGTTATTAATGTTATAATAGTGCTCTTGTAATTTGAGGATATGCAAAGAGGTCAAGTGTGCATATGAGGATAGTCTGATTGAAGGAGAGAGATTTTGACATGCATATGTGAAAATCCTTTTTGAGATAGAGAGAGTGTTTGTGCAGAGATTAGAAAATAGAGATCTATCATTAGATTTTGAATACATTATTTTTAATGTGGAGGTGTTTAAAGGTGGTCTAAAGGACTTGATCTTCCTTAGGGCTAGTTTCTCTTTATGAAATAGGTGTTTCACTAAATGCCTTTGGTCAAGAGGACATGATCAAGGTTTACTAGTGTAAAGGAGTTAATCATTCTCTTGTTTTTAATTTTTTATAAGATAGTAGTCTATGTGTTATAGAATTAAGAGTGGGTTTTATTCCCCATGAGAGTTTCCCACATGAACTATGTGTTATGTGTTTGATCTTTTGTATGCATTGAATGAATGAGATCTCATGTTAATGCTTCTTGATCAAGTTGATATATGATAATTGGTTAATAGTTTAAAGGATTGCAATTGAAATAGAAATATTTGGGCTCATTGATTCACTCCCCTCTCAATGATTTTACCTATAAGAATTGGTATTGGATTGGGTCCTTTGGTAAAGGCTTGAAAACTTGAAGGTGATCCAAGGTAAAATATGGGTAAGCATCAAGGAGGTTTGTATACTAAGAAATCATTGATGTTCAATTAATCCAATTATGTATTTTGGAGTGCCAAGATGAGGACATAAATTATGTCTCTAAGGTTTGATGTATGGTAATTTGTTGTGGATGGTTATGTTACTCCTACTATTCCTCCATCTAGTGATACAGATAAGAAGTTATTTGAGAAAAATTCTAAGGTAATGAATTCTATCACTTGTGGTCTTTCAGAGACTATATACACCAAGGCAATTCATTTTAAATCTAATAAAGAGATATGGAAAAAAAATGAAGATCATTTATGAAGGAGATTAAAAATTTAAGCTTGCTAAGTTACAGACTCACAGAAGGCAATTTGAAAGTCTTAAGATGAATGAAGAAGATTTTGTGGCATCCTTTTTACAGAGAGTTGATGAGATTGTGAACACCATCAGAGGTCTTGGAGAGAACCTTAAAGAGGTTACTATTATTCAAAAGGTATTATGGTCTCTATCCCCCAAGTTTGATCCAAAATTATCTACTATAGAAGAGAGTCATGACCTTACTCAGATGAAGATGGATCAATTGTATGACACCCTTATTGCCTATGAGATGAGGAAGAATGATGATATACCACCAAAGAAGGAAGCAAATTTCAAGACTAAAATGAAGATAAAGAATAAGTTTTAAGGTAATAAACTCAAGGAGGATAACATTATTGATATAGATGGGGATGAACTAATTGGTTTGATTTAAAGTAAATTGAGAATAAGTTTAGGCAAGTATAAAGGTAAAATACCCCTCAGATGTTTTAATTGTGGTGAGATAGGACACTTTTGATAATAAATTCCCTCATAAGTATAAGAATGATGATGATGAAGAACATTATTAAGGTCATGATGATGGAAATATATCATTTAGGTTTTGATAAAATCAAAAAGGTATTCAGAAGGTTTGAAAACAAGAAAAAGTACTTCAAAGACAAGAAGAGTCTATAAACCAAACAAGATTGTAGCTCATCAGATGAGAGTGAAGTCAATGATTCAAAATATGATCATGAAGATGATGGTCTTGTTGAAGATGAAGATATATTCATAGTTGAGAAAAGAATTTTCTCACATCAAAAGGATCCTACTTGGAGTGATTCAAATGATGATGAAGATGAGGTAGACTATGAGACTCCATAGACAAATGCTCATGAAGAACTAAATATTGAAAACAAGATCAATAAGAAGATGAAATCTAAACTTTAGGACTTTGAGGAGTAATTCAGTGTGTTTGAGGAAAGAATGGATGAAGATGCCAAGGAACATGAAGATATGGTCAATCATCTCAGTTGTCAAGTAGAGATCCTATCTACAAGCCTAAAGGCTACAGAAGATGAATGTTAAAGGTATGCATTTGAAAATGAGTCATTAAAATCTGAGTTAGAGAAGGTAACTAGTAAGGTAATGCCATTTGTGAGATTTTAAAAGAGATAAAGTGATTTAGATAACATTATGAATGATCAAAAGCATGTAAGTGATAAGACTTGTCTTGAGTATAAAGAAGAACCAAAAAATTCAACTCAAAAAAAGATGAATACTAATGTGAATAAGGATAAACAACCTTTGAAGACAAATTATCAAATAAGGAATGTAGGTGCTAGAAGATTGAATACAAAACAAATTAGATAACCAAATGCCATGAGGTATGAAAATTTCAATGGTTAATGCTATACTTGTAAAAATTTTGGGCATAGAGCTAGAGAATGTAGAAGACCTGTTAAAAATGAATTTGCATGAAACTATGATGGGGGTCATCAGTCAAAAGGTGTGAGAAAGGTTAAGTGCTTAAACTATCTTAATGAAGGACACTTTGCTAAGCATTGTCCAAATAAGAAAAGGCAAGGTAAGTCTTCTTAAAAAAGAGTAATTTGTTTTAATTTTCACGACATTGGACACATTGATAGATTCTTCAAGTAAAATCAATTAAGTTAGAATAGGTTCAATTAGGCTCCTAGAGTGCAAAGAAGAAGGTAGGTCAACTCATAGAATCTAAAGATGGTAATTATGAGTCATGATGAGAATGTAGGTCTAAGTAATCTATTTGCTATGGTGGAGAATGCCACAAAATTTAAAGAGTACCAAGAGCTCTCATTGACTACTCATATTGTGAATGAAGAGAACAAACTCAAGAAAAAGGCCAAGGTACTTGTTGATGCTAGTTTTGAGGTGTGTATTGATCCAAGTGAACATCCTACTATTATTGAGCAAGTTTATTGTAAAGAACATCAATTGTCAATGCCTAATAATGAGGTTTCAAACTACAAGGAATATTATTTATTTGAAAATGTATGCCATGAATCTATGTTGTCTCCATGTGTTGTCGATTCTATCATAAAAGAGAAGAAGAATGTTGTAGTTGTGGAGCAAGTTATTTCTCTCAAGCCTAAGAAGAAGGAAAATTTAGCCTATAGCTACAAAATGATACCAGTGGTTAATGAAGAGATGTGGGCCACTCCTAGATTCACTTTGTTTTAGGACATTATGGTGTAGAGGAGGTATCTATCTATGCTTCTTAAGAGATTTCTTTCAAAAGATAAGTAAGTGTTGTTGTGTATGCAGTATCAAAATGGGTGTTTCAAGTGGAATAATGAGATTGATGGAATTTCATGAATATTTTGGTGCTTAGAAAGGTCTATGTACTTATTTGTGATGTGATCTAAGTGTTTTTTTGGTTTGAAGGTATGATGATTTTGTTTGTTCTCAGGTTTCCCAGTTCATGCTTAAGAATATGTAGGTCCTAAAATGGGTTATAGGATTTATGGATTACCAAAGGTGTGAAATTTCAAATATTGGTCCAAAAGTGTGTAATGGTTGTCTCCAAGTTTACAAGAATTTTTAGAGGTGGACATTGAACAAAAGGAGGTTTATTGACCCTATTTATTTTGAGTTTCTAGGGTTTTAGGCTATGATAAAAAAGTGGTGTGCCTTATGATTTGAGGTCTAAGGCTTTTTAATATATTGAATGGGCAAAATGAGTTATCAAATCAATATTCATATATATTTGAAGGTTTTTAGTTCTCAAGTTATTCAAGTTTTTGTCAAGTTGAAAGCCTAATTGGGTAGTAGGTTTGTGAAGGAAGTATGTTTCAAAGGATGAGCTAGATCTTTCAAATTGGTGTGATTAAAGGGGAATATGAGAGTTCTCTAGATATGAAGTTTAGGTCTTGAATATTTATTTATTGAAAGGTATGGGATCTGCAAGTTTTAGGTAGGGATATAAGGAGTGTAGACAAGCCTAGTGTGAAGAAGAGTGTTTTTTGCTCAAGTTACTCCAAAATAGCAAGGTATGCTTGTTTCATGGAGAGTTTTTAGATTTATTGAGAGCATGTTTTCTTATTTGGTGATTTAAATGAAGTTATGTTGATGGTTCTTATTGTAACTTGAGAGTGAAGGCTAAAAAGTATGTGTGGTGGTTCTTCATGGTGTGTGAAGATCTAAAAATGCTCAAGTGATGAAATGGATCAAAAATAATAGGGGGAGTTGCTCTCAAATGTTTCTTGGTGAGTTTCATCAAATTTTAGTTCTTTTTTGTGTTCCTTCATTTTTGCACTGCTTGGCTGAAGAGAGTTTTGGCTTGGAGCAAAAATGATGTTAATAAGGAAGGAAGAGGTAGGCTCAAGGTAAGGGAGAGTATGTATCATATTTATAAGATGGCCCTCTTTTATTTATGGTTTTTCAGGTCCTTAGGATCATTTTTTTCCCACTTTGTCATTGTGTCAAAGGGGGAGAAATTTACTATTATGAGAGTACTTGAAGAGAGAGAAGGTGAGACAAATGATGTTTGTTGACATCAAAGACAAATGAAGAGATTATTAGAGATTTGTTAGTGATGTCATGGTGATGTCATGAAGGTGTCCTAGTGAGTGGATAAAGTTATTTGATAGCCTAAGTAATAATAACAAAGTGTGTAATGTGCTTGTCCTAGTGTGCTTAAAGGAGGCTTGGTTGATCTTTAGTTTTAGCTTGATTAGAGTTATTCAGGGATGATTATGGTGATTTTAGCATGTGAAATGGGTCTTATTAGTGTTAAAAGATGATTAGATATCTTGTTTTCATGAGTGGAATTCATCTAGGAGTCCATTGTTTTTATCTAGATAGTTTGGGTCTTGTGGCAAAAAATATGAGTAGGCAGTTTGTTGACATCACTATTATTACTCTAGAATGCACTTGGCTTGAAGATGTGTAAAACACATCCTCACTATAGATGATACAATTATATCTTCTCAGAGTGTGGGTGACTCTATATTAAGAATAACCTCTAGAGAGAGCTATTTCTATTAATATTTATCTTTAAAAACTAAACTATTTTTTATTTTTGAGGTGAAAAGGGAAGAAAGAAACTCAAATGAGAAATCCTATCTAATGGGGTGATGCACCTGAATGTATAATTCTTTTTGAAAACTGAGTAAGACACACTTATGAATCTGAAATAAAACTCTACATTCAATCCTGAACATCAGTGTTTCAAAAGAAGGCCTGAATGAACTTTGCAAAGCAAATTCAAATCCTAGCTCTTCAAACGACCTGTAGAGGATGAGATTTTCACAGTAAGTGTGGAAAGGACCTAAAAAATAGAAAGTAGATGAAACTTGTATGATAGTAAAAAATAAAATTACACTCTATTTTTATCCAGAAAAACCTATGCAAAAAATCTTCTTTATTTGATAAATGATATCAATTACAATTTTTACTCTAGTTAAAAAATTCCTCCAAAATGGCTTCAAAAAGACAATATATAAGTCTAAAACCTTAAATAAATCCAAAGTGGAATGTAAAATAGAATTATTAGTCTTATTTGAGTTAAAATAACACTAAAATCCTTTTACAATATTAAATAAAGGATTTAAAATCTTTTAAGTCTTCAAAAATTGCATGTTCTTCATTTTTGGCATAGAATTGAGAAGTGGTGGGCCCATGTTGACTTTTCAACCTTCCTTGCATGAATATAATGCCATAAATTAGAATAAAAATCCATATTTAAAGTTATTTAAAGTATCTATCTTGCATGAAAAGCATGGGAGATGAATGAAACTAGTCAAACTAGTCAACCGAAGAGACTTGACCCTTAAGGACTAGTTAGCTCAACTTGAGCTCAAATTGCATGAATTGAAACTTGGGGATTGACTTGATAATGATATATAAAATTAAAAAATATATATTACATATGATAACTTCAAAATTAATTCATTTGATATATTTTCAATTCCATTCTTTCCCTGTTCGATTGACCAATTAAGTCTATTAGGTCAATTAGGCCTAATAGCCTATCTTTTGGTATTTGGACTCTATTAAACCTAAAAAAATATGACATTAAACCTCAAAAAATAATTAAATATACCTGGAAAAACTTTTATCATCACAATATATTTGATTTTTTGAGAAAATACTTGTTATTCACTCAACAGGGTTGACTAGGCCTATTTTACTCCATTTTCCTGTAGATTGGCCATTTTGATTGAGCTAGTTTGGAAAATTTTGGAATGATTTATGACAAAAATAAAATTTTATTATGAATAAAAAGTCTTATTATTTTATATTCATTTATTATATTTCATTTAAGTGTCATGGAATTCATTTTACATGTTTTTTCCACAAAAAACATGATTTTCCCCCCATCCATACATCTCCATGCATAAAATTGACATTTTTGGAATCCTATTTGAGTTTAATTGAAATTTAGAAAGTTTTAATTTTGATTCAAGATAATTTTTTATTAATAATATCAAATTTTTGAAAGACTAGTTTTTTGAGGGTTTAGGCGGGCTTTGAAGCTAAATTTTCAAAATGATGGTTCATGAAGTACAGACCTCCAAATCCAAATTTTTTTCCATTTATGTGTATAAAAATTACCCCCCCCCCCAAAAAAAAAAAAAAAAAAAAATCATTTAAAATATTGGGTTCCCATTCAAAATATATAAAAATTTACCATGTGGAGAAATATGCTTGTAGGGTTTTGACTGCATTCTGAGATGCCTACACTCTTAATGATTGCTCATAAATAAAAAACACACAAATGGTGTCAATTTTTCATTAATTATAATTAAATATTATTAATCAAAACATACTAATATATTTCATCCAAACTCTACATGTGGTGGAAGATATGAGCATCTGAACAGGAGGCTAGGAAGGGTGTCTAGAACTGAAAAAATGAAAATTTCACCAAAATTAAAATAAATATTCAAATTATTAATAATACCTTAAAAAATAATAATTTGGTCTGTACCATGCTATTAAAACACTTTATCACATTTTTCTTGTAAAGTCAAAAAACCCCTTTTTGGCCTTTATGCCTATTTGCGTGCAAAAGCCTGTATGAGCATGGTTTGCTTAAAATTTAGAGTTTTTACACTCTTTAAAGGTCTAATTATGTTTTAAACATGTCATACCATTTTTTAAAAACTTTTACCTAGACTTAGAAACCTCTCTGGCACTCTAGAATGATGCCTACTCCAATGGTGATCTTCAATGGACATGTTAAGGGCTGTTACAAAACAATGAGTATCTTCACTTGTAAAATAAACATCAAAAAATTTCATAAGGTTATCCAACTAATAATTACCTTTTGTACAAAATTTAAGGTCTTGAAACCACTTGTATCTCCTAGAATGTTTAATTTTGTCTCAAAATTGATCCTTGTGCATGGATTGTTTGCATATTTGAACTTGACAATGATCCTTTAAAATGATAATGACCCATTTAAAATCAATTTTAAAAAAATTTAACCAAAATTAGTGATTTTTATGACACAATCCATTGGTTTGGCCAACTTTAAAAGGCTATGATCGGTTTTAGGAAAGTTTTGTATGATAAGAGTAGTAATTTGGCCTTGATAGGTCAAATTACCAATAATTTTGGTAACTTTTAGGTGTTGACCAGCCTAATGGTCAAATAAATCCAAAAAATTAGCTATGAAAAAAATTGGATATACATTGAATATTGGAAAATCTTTTGTGGGCAAAGATACAAACAAGACAACAAACATGTGCACATGTGCACTTAGAGGAAAGGATAACAATAACACAAAAATGACAAAATAACTACTGAAAGCATGTGCAGATATGCACTTAGAGGAATGAAACACAAGGAATCTATTATGTACAAAATAACCTCCACCTTTTTGGTCCTCTTAGATCAAATGGAAAACTATTTGATGCACTATGGAACTTTGAAATACATTTGCTTCCTTTTGATAACCCTCTTCTGCAAATGAGAGCACGTATGAGTTCATGTGTTGTGGATGATGCAGATAGGCCTCCAAATTCCATTATTATGTGTATGGATTGAATATATGGATCTAATATCCAATCATCCTCCTCCCATATTCTTATTTTTTGCATCAAAATTGCTATCTCTACCTCATTCATAGGTTCATCATGATTTGACACATTTTCATTCAATGATTATATTGGCAATTCAACTAGTATACCTAGATTGATGTCTTCATTTAAATACATTTGAAGTTGTATTTTTTCAAAGTCTTTAGATCGTTGATAAGCATCTAAACATGGCTATAATATGACTTTAATTTCTTCTTGATGAACAACTATAATAGTACTCTTTATAATACATTCATCAATCTCCACTTGAAGTGGAGATCGACTATCAAACTTTGCACAAAAACTCTCTAGGTCATCTAAAAAATACTCTTCATCATGATCAATTGAAAATACATAAAATTCATTAGTATTCTTACCATTTGAAACATGTTGATCACATATTTCTACCTTTTGGATGAAGTCAAATGAAATTTCTTGATCTGCTGTACTTGTCTCATCTTTACCAAGAATATTCTCCATCACAACAATGACTCTATATGAGTTGTCTTCATGACTATATTTTGAAGAAATATTTGTTTGTAATTCATCTATCTTAGTTGCTACAAACTCTTGAGAATCCTCTTGCATGTCATCTTCTTTGGTATCATGATTTTGGTCATGAGATTGAATGATCTCTTGCTTAAATTTAACATCTTGAATTATGCTTGATTGTTCCCCTTTCTTGCTTGACTCCATGACTTGGTTCGAAGACAGGAAAGATAAAGGATCTTTTTTGACCTTTTGATTATATTTCCCCTCTTTTTTTATTATCTTTAGCTCCAAATCTTTCATCTGCTTATCAATACTCTCTTGGAATATCTTCTCTTTAAAGTGGTCAATTGTTTCAATAACAAGTTGTGCCATAACAATCTCCTTCTTTCTTTGATAGTTCTCTTGGACTGATCTCCAAGAAGGGAAGGTCTGAGAAATATATGAATAACTTGGAAAACTCAAAGGGGCTCTTAGAATGGTCTCTTGAGGAGGAATGGATGGCATATAAAAAGACTATGATTGAACCCAATGTTCCTTGAGGCCTTTTACTTTATCCTCAATGCTTTGAATATAACCACCTACACCCATCATCTCACTAGTGAGATTATCCCAATTTTCTCTCTCAATAAGTGCCTATTACTTTTTTATTTTCTAAAATTAATCTCTTAGATGATGAATTTGGTGAGTATGGGCATCTTGGCCATAATAGCTCTATGAATACAACTATAGTGCATGTTTTTCAAGGCTCACTAAAGTTTTCTTAAGTGTTGATATGGATTGGGTAGATGCAAAATGGCCATGATTAGGCTAGTAAGGGGAAATATTATGATGTATTGATTGATCGTATGGAGGTTTTTGGCATTACTCCTACATATATTCCTAATATATATTCTCAAACACCTGGTGAGGATCATAGTAGGGCTGGTCATAGTGATCATAGTGAGGATAATATGGATCTGTATTGAAACAAGCCATTAGAGACCATTAGTAATCTAAATAATGAAATTAATCAATATTAAAAAGACACTTGATGTTCAAAACTAGCTTTGAGTTCCTGAAAGTTGCATTGATCTTTTGAATGCCTCCAAAGGCTAGTGTGTAGAATGAGGTCCCACTAGGCATGCCAAAACTATTATCACTCTAGAGTGCACCTAGCTTAAAGATGTGTAAAACACACCCACACTCTAACTGATACAATTGGATCTTCTCAGAGTGTGGGTTACTTTGTATTGAGAATAACCTCTAGAGAGGGCTGGTCCCCTTCTGATTTATCTTTAAAAACTAAACTATTTTTTATTTTTAAGGTAAAAAGAGAAGAAAGAAACTAAAATAGAAAATCCTATGTAATGGGGTGATGCACCTGAATGATTGATATTATTTGAAATATTTTTTAAAACTAAGTAAGATACACATATGAATCTGAAATAAAACTCTGCATTCAATCCTAAACATCAGTGTTTCAAAAGAAGGCCTGAAAGAAGTTTGCAAAGTAAATTCAAATCTTAGCTCTTCAAATGACCCATAAAGGATGATATTTTCATAGTAGGTGTGGAAAGGACATGAAAAAAGGGAAATTATATTCCAATTTTATGATGGTACACAATAAAATTACACTCTAATTTGATCCAAAAAAAATGTATGAAAAAAAATCTTCTTTATTTGATAAATGGTGTCAATTACAATTTCTGCTTTGCTTCAAGAATTCCTCTAAAGTGGCTTCAAAAAATCCAATATATAAGTCTAAAACCTTAAATAAATCAAAATTTAATGGAAAATAGTTGGATTAGTCTTATTTGAGTTAAAATAACACTAAAATACTTTTACAATATTAAATAAAGGCTTTAAAATCCCAAGTCTTCAAAAATTGCATGTTCTTCATTTTTGACATAGAATTGAGAAGTGGTGGGCCCATGTTGACTTGTCAACCTTCCTACATGAAAATAATTCCATAAATTAGAATATAAATCCATATTTAAAGTGATTTTAAGTTATTTAAAGTCTTTATCTTGCATGAAAAGCATGGGAGATGCATGAAACTAGTCAAACTAGTCAACCAAAGAGATTTGACCCTTAAGGACTAGTTAACTCAACTTGAGCTCAACTTACATGAATTGAAAATTATGAATTGACTTGAGAATTATATATCCAATTAAAAAACATATATTCCATGAGTTAACTCCAAAATTAATTCATTTTATATATTTTCAATGCCATTCTTTACCTGCTTGATTGACTAATTAAGCCTATTAGGCCAATTAGGCCTAATAGCCTATCTTCTGGCATTTGGAATCTATTAAACCTAAAAAAAGATGCCATGAAAACTTAAAAAATAATTAAATATACCTGTAAAAAAATTTATCATCATAATATATTTGATTTTTATGAGAAAACACTCATCATTCAGTCAACAGGGTTGACTACGCTTATTTTGCTCCATTTTCCTACAGACCGACCATTTTGATTGAGCTAGTTTGGACAATTTTAGGATGATTTATGAAAATAAATAAAATTTTATGATGAATAAAAATTATTATTATTTTATCTCCATTTATTATATTTATTTGAAGTGTCATGTAATTCATTTTACATGTTTTTCCATAGAAAACATGAATTCTGCCCTCATCCGTACATCTCCATGCATAAAAGTGACATTTATGTAATCCTATATAAGTTTAATTAAAATTTTAAAATGTTTTAGGTTGATTCAAGATGATTTTTTGGAAATAAAATCAAATTTTTACAAAATTATTTTTTTAAGGGTTTAGACGGGCTTTAAGCTAAATTTTCAAAATGATGGTTCATGAAGTAAAGACCTCTAAATCCATTTTTTTTTCCATTTATGTGTATAAAAATTAATCTTTAAAAATACTTGAATATATTGGGTTCCCATTCAAAATATATAAAAATTTACCACATGGAGAAATATGCTTGTGGGGTTTTGACTGCATTCTAAGCTGCCTATACTCTTAATGATTGTTAATAAAGAAAGACCACTCAAATGGTATAATTTTTTCATGAATTATAACTAAATATGAGTAATAAAAACATAATAATATAATTTATCCAAACTTTACACATGGTGAAAGATATGAGCATCTGAACATGAGGCTAAGAAGGGTATTTAGAACTTAAAAAATGAAAATTTCATTAAAATGAAAATAAATATTAAATTATTCCCAATTATTGAAAACATAATCATATGGTATTTACCATGATATAAAAACACTCTTAAAGTACATTTTTCTTGAAAAGTCAAAAAAAAACCCTTTTTGGCCTTTATGCCTGTTTACTTGCAAAAGCCTATATGAGCATAGTTTACTTAAAATTTAGAGTTTTGAAAATATTTATAGGTATAATTATCATGAAAAAAAATCATCTCATACTTTTAAAACTTTTACCTAGACTTAGAAACCTCTGTGGTATTGCAGAATGGTGCCTACTCCAATGGTGATCTCCAATGGACATGCTAAGTAATGTTACAAAAAAATGCATATATTAATCTATCCAATTACCATGAAATTTTTTCATAAATTTATCCAACTCATAATGACCTTATGTACAAAATTTGAGGTCTTGAAACCACCTATAGCTCCTAGAATATTCATTTTTCTCTCAAAATTGATCCCTATGCATGGATTGTCTACATATTTGAACTTGAAAATGCTCTTTTGAAATGATAATGACCAGTTTACAATCCATTTTTTACATTTTAAACCAAAATTAGTGATTTTTAGGCCATAATTCCTTTATTTGATCAACTTTAAAAGGCTATGACTGGTTTTAGGAAAGTTTTGTATGATAGGAGTAGTAGTTTGGCCTTGATGGGTTAAATTACTAGCAATCACCATTAACACATGTGGATGATTTAGGGGGATTTATTAATATTGTTTTGATTAGACTAGTCCTTAGTTTTTATGCACTAAATCTTAGGTCATGTGCTTAAGTGCAGTCAAAGATATGTGGGTGCAAAATTGGGTTCCTAGGTATTTTGGTAGTGTTTTCCCATACTTATCCAAATTTACAATGTGGAAAGAAGATAAAAGTAATAATTTTTATGGTTTCATATCTCACATGTGTGGATATTTTAGAATAAGATGATCATATGGGTTTGTTTAATTTTGAGCTTAGTTGATTTACACTAAATTTTAGGTCATGCACTAAAGCAAAACAAAAGTTATGCAAGTGCAAAGTTGGCCTCCCAAGAAGTTTTTGGCATAGTTGGATCTATGGAAGAAAATTTTGAGAAGGAATTTTAATGGTTATATTATCACTCATGTGAAGGTTTCAAGAGTAGTTTAATATATGGTTAGATTCTCTTTTGAAAGGTGATCATATGGTCCAAATTTTAGATCATGCATCTAAGCGTAGAATAAGTTATTGAGGTTCAAAGTTGGCTATTTAGATATATTGAAATGGTATCCATACTTAGTAAATTTTTCACAAGGTAATGTTTGAGAAAATCTCAAAGAGATTGATGATGTGCATTTTCTCTAAGATGTCAAGAAGCAAAGAGATAGTACCAAGTGTTTTATGTTTAACACTAAGTAAAGATAAAGATCGAGCTTCTTCCAAGGATAAATGATGAGTAGGTAATCATAAAGATAGAGATCAATGGAGTGCATTAAATTCAAGAGGTCAAAGTGATAGTTGTTTACCTTTGTTAAAGATCAAGCTATGTATAGGAGATTGATGAAGTGCATGAGGTCAAAGTTACTAGAGCTTATGAGATGAGGTCAACTATCAGATGTTTAAGATTTGAGAATTGTCACATATAATTAAATTTAGGAGACAAATGATGCTACAATATTGATATAAATATAAGATGACATGATATTAGATCATAGTTTTTGAAGTTTAACTGTGATCATTTGAATATTTGAATTTAACAAAGGGAAAAACTAGTCTATGGATTTTGGATCATATCTTTTGATCAGGGATGAATTTTCCCATGGTGTAAAAATAAAATTGATAGAAGACCAAGTTACATCTATAAATATTAATTTTAAGGTCTAATTATATATACAAACAAATAAATTGAGCTCCAAAGTTTACTATGTGTTCGTGCATGTTTTGCAAGTAAATCAAGAAGGGTAATTGAGCTTGTTTTGATGTCGTTTCTATATCTCATGATGAATTAGCTATATTGGAGTGTTTTATACTCCATAAGGATTATATATGTGAACTATGAAGGTTTTACCAATCATATGCAGTATGAAAAAAGGTTTAAAAGCTACTGTGTTTTCATTCATGGTGATTGTGTGCACTAAATATTGTTTAAGCATTTTATGCTTAAGCAGAAGGGTAATATGATGGATATGGACACTTAAGGAGGACCTATAGATCGTGTGGCATGGGTTCATGAGTCTAAAAAGTGTTCTTTTGTTCTTATTTTTCTTGGAGAAGTGTCAAAGAGCTGAATGGGTCTCCATAGGACCTAAAAGTGACTTAGGCCTATTTGAAAGTGTGTTGTGCTTAAGTGTGACCCATGTAAGATGCCTTAAGGGTGAAGGCATATATTGTGGATGACAAAGAAAAGATTGTGAACTTGATAATTCATGAATTATCTATATATAGTGAAACCAAATGTGATGGTTTCTAGGCTTATGAAAAAGAGACTTGAGAGAGACTTGTGCAAGGTTTATGTGAGGAGTATGCATTGAAGTGAATAAGGAAGGATAGGTAGTGTGACTATTGATTGAGTTAATGAGTAGAACAAATTTTTGACTATGTGTATGACCTATAGGTCATGTTCCTAATGTAAAAATAATTCTCTTGCAATTTGAGGATATGGAAAGAGGTCTGAGTGTGCATATGAGGATAGTTTGATTGAAGACGGAGAGAGATTATGACATGCCTATGTGAGAGATCTATTTGAGATAGAGTGTTTTTGTAGTAGTTATAAAATATAGGTCCATCATCAGGTGTTAAATAAATTATTTCTAAGGTGGTGTTCAAAGGGGTTCTAAAGGACTTGATTTTCCTTAGGGGTAATTACTACTTGTGAAACGTGTGTTTCAATAAATACCTTTGGTCAGGTGGACGTGATCAAGGTTTACTGGTCTAAAGGATTTGATCAATCTCTTTTCTATAATTTATTTTAGGATATTAGTCCATGTGTTGCATACTTAAGATTGGGGTTTATTCCCCATGAGGGTTTTCCACAAGAACTATGTGTTATGTGTTTGATCTTGTGTATGCATTAAATAAATGATCTATCTTGTTGATGTTTCTTAATCAAGTTGATATATGCTTATTGGTAAATAATTTAAAGGATTGCAATTTAAATTTAAATATCTAGGCTCATTGATTCACCCCACTCTTAGTGATTATACCTCTAATAGCATAATACTCTCATACACTTTCAGTGAGCTCTTATTTAATATCTTTTAGCACAACAATACTTTATTATTCAAATTTGGGAACATCAAATTATTGAATAAATGCCATCTTGAGCTGATCATAGTTATTATCACTTGTTAAGGTTCAAACTTCCTATACCACTTGTGTGCTCTTTCCATAAGTGTGGTTGCAAATTATATGGCCTTTCACTCAAAAAAAATTATACCTAGTGCCCTCTAAATGATTTCACACTTATAAACATTCTTCATAACATTATCTATGCCCCAATATTTAGGTAAACAAAGCATCATTTCATAATACACCATCACTAGTTGAGGTACTTATGATGGTGGATATTGAGAATCCCAAAGTCCTATTCTTAGAGGTGGAAGTCCACCATTTCCTCTCATGTTGTCTCTTAGTCCACCTTCAGTGCCTCTAGAAATAACACCCATAACAAGTTGATTAATAATACTTGGACCAGTACGCTACCCACTATGAATGTTAGGTCTGCCAGGCATACCAAGTTGGGCCATGAAATTCCCTTAAGGAGGAAAAGAAAGTGTTAATTCACTATGATTTAAAATTGGCTCAACTATAATTTCTCTTATATGATCAATTTATGACTCTACACTATATGTATCCTAGTTATGTATGATTAAATCATTTGGTTCAAAAGCACAAGAACACACTATGGTTGGAGAACTTGGTTGGTTCAAATGTGGTTCTTCACTCTCTTCTATCTGACTAGTCTCCCTCATATGATAAAACTAACATTTTTCATGGTTTGAAAGTGGTTGAGTCCTCTATGTACCCTTTTGATTCCCTATGGATCCTAATAGCACTTGAGTTATCTTTTTCCATTCTTACTCCACCTCCACATATAATCCTTTGATGAGCTTCATCATATTTATGCTTTCAAAATGCCCATTGACTAGCTACCATTTTGAACCAAAAATTCTTTACAAACACCTCTACATTCCCCTCCTAACTATGTGGCTCAAGGTAAGGATGAATTTATCCCTTCATAGATATATTTTTGAGTATAGAATCAATAAATAACTTCTTTAATTATAGTGTAAAGTGTCTACTATATAGACCATGTGGTTCTCGGAGAAACTGGAACTTGGCTCCTTCAAGACAAGAATAAGTGGTTACAACATATTATAAGTTGTAGTTATTCAACACTCTATTACACTAGATATTAATAGACCATTTCCAAGGTGTTCCCAGATGTGCCAAATCCATTTGACACTTTATCTTCCAAACTTGCCTCCTTCCAAAATTTCATGATTGATCTTAATCATATGTAGAGAGCGAAGCATGCAAATGAATAGGGACTTTGACAAAGAAGGTTTCATATAATGAGTTGTAGATATGTTTTTATACCCATGCACATGAAAAAATTACTTTTTCAATATAGGGAATCAAAAAATTATCCTTGACCTCGATAATCCATTGTTCAATACTTTCACGGGATAAATGTTCAAGCATTTTCCATTACTATGTAGCAAGTGCCATGGGTCTTGACAATGGAACAAAAATGTTTGTAAATTTTATATCACATTATATTTAAGGCACTAAACTATCTAGTACCAATAGGGTTATGCATTGGCTTTTCATGTAAGACAAAACTCTTGCACACTCACCCGAAGCATGCAATAGGAAACTGGTTCTCATGGGTTATGTTGTGTAGTAACACTTTTCATAAATTTGAGTTTATTCATATATCTAACTAGAGATTACAAAAAAAAGAAAATATATTATTTTGGACCTTGTCTCATCAATAAGAAAAACAAGAACACAAAGATAAGTTCCATGAAGTTTAAAGTATTGACTATGTAAACTCGTATAATGCATATTCTATAAGTCCCATAGTGAATTATAAGCCACATATTACTCAATACAAACCAATTTTTAATGTTTTAACTATCAATTAACTAAAGCATAACACCGTAATTGATTTTAAATTTTGTAATTTTGTATTACCATAAAAATTCATTACATAATACCAATATTGAGTCACCATACACATCTCTACAAAGGGCTATTTATACTTATTTTTCCCTAAATAAGTAGTTACACTATTAATGATAATTAGGTGACTGGACAATAATATTTAGTAGACTAAGAGTCTTGGTATTCATTTACTTATTTTTTCTTAAGGACCTGAGCCTTCATACCACCTATATTCTTGTTTGATGTTATATCCTTGCTGCTAAATGTCCTTTATGTGAGTTGGCGTGAAACTCGTGTGATGATTATATTCTAGTTTATCTTTGAGAATCACTCCTCAATCATTTATTACTTCCCTCATGCTCCCCAAGTGTTTCACTATTATACTAAGTCCTATGATTTTAGGTTATTTGTATTTATGTTTCATCTTTAACTGGATCTTCTTGCACTATTATCTTCCATGTCATTATCCTTTCACACTATTCTAGTTCCATGCCATGATATTCTTGTGAAATGATAGTTCCATTCCATGATCTTCTTGTGTCATGCTCATCTCATTCCATGTTGGTTCCATGCCAAAATCCAAAATACTTAGTCAAAATTTGGGGTCCAACAAGGATAATCTAAAGGAAAAAGTTTAGGTTGGTGCACAAAGGGATGTCAAAACCATAAAGTATGAAGATGGTGTGCAAGGTTGAAATGTACATAATTATATAAAGTTAATATGACTCATTAAGGAGAGTGATATAATCATTCATGGGGAAGGCCACACAAAAGGTGTGTTAGAGGAATGAGAGGTTTCTATAGGAAATAAAGAACCAATTAAAGATGATGTGGAGGTTGAAGAAGAGCTGGGAAGGAAAAGGGTGAATAAAATATAAATATTAGAGGAATTTTTTTTATAATAATGAGATAAATATTTAAGATATAGGGAACTCTTAAGAAATTTTATAGATGGCCCATGGAGATTTAATGAAGGAGCATCTAAGAAAAATGTTTATAAATTACATAGATGATCTAAAATTTGAGATTCTTGGTTGAATCATAGATAATAAAAATCCATTAAATGGAGATATATTTAAATTTATATATACTTCCAAAGACATTTGGATGGGGGTTCTAATGTAAATGACTAGATGATAGTTTATGATCATGATAGTGAAAGGAACACTTTAAATTTAGATGAGATGCATAAAAGTTGATAAGAGGGAATCCAAAGAGAAATCATAATATACCAATAAATATATTAAGGTAGGATAAGGCAAGGTGGAAATCATCAATTTGAAAATAAAAATCTCATAAATAAAATGAAAGATAAAATGGAAAATACCCAAAGTGTGGGAGGACACAAATGTAGAAAAGTTAGAACTAATTGATAAGCTAGATATATCTACGAGGATTTTAATAGAATAAAAGTCCACATAGTAATCAAGTGATGAAAATATATAGGAGAACAATTTGGATGATTAAAGTGAGGCTTGTAAAATCATAGTGGAGTAAGTCACAATGGACCTCACTTTATTATAATTAGAAACCCTAGAGGCCTTATAAGTTCATGAATACCTCTAGTAGATGGATGAGTTAATATAAAATCATGTCAAGGTTGAGGAAGAGGTGTGGTAGGAAATAAATGCACACATTGATAAGGAGACAAATGAAATAAAAAATATCTAGATGATATGGGAATCACAATAGTTGAAGTAGAAACTAGATGGAAACTACACATAGCTAATGGAGTTATTAGAAGAATTCTAGTATTAGTCCATACTAGATGACATAGTTGCATAAGAGAATTATAATAAATATGACTTGGAGTGGAAGATATTTTGAGTGAAATCCTTTGAGATAAAGGATATGAAAGGCATATAGGGCCTTATTTAGAAGATATAAGGGTTGAAAGTGTTGGTGACTATAGCATGCGATTAGTGGGAGTCTTTCATAGATAATATATAAGAACTAGAAACTAATATATTCAGGATTTAAATCTTGGAGATGATAAAAAATGAAATTAAACCTTATATAAGGATCAATAAAAAATTTATTATGGGGAAATGTTGACCCTGAGAAAAGAGAACAAGTCCTTTCTCATGAAATGGACAAAAAATTAATGCAACATAAGTGAGATGTGTGATACTTATATACTTCATCATGCACATATAAGGTTGTGAATACATTATTTATGTGAGGATGAAGCTAGACTAAGGTATAAATATTTTGGGTATTTCAATGAAGATAAATTACCATAATTGAGGGTTGTGAATTAATCACACACAAGTAGACACATGCCCCCAACCATTACAACATTGAAGATGGAATGGAGTCAATACAAGCAATGAAGTACATGGGGGAATATTTTAGATGTCTAGAGTATGTGAAAAACTAATGCCACCAAAAATCCTTATGTATCTAGAAGGTATGAAACAATATTCTCTTTCCAACTAGAAACTCTAGTGGTTTCTAAGAAACATATAAATACTCCTTGGGATCCTTATTTGGTAACTCCAAAAGGGGGTAAGGTTGTAATAATGAAGGATATAGAGTAGTTTATACATGTTCATAAAGTGGTAGGATTTTTGAAATAGATTGGTGTAAAGTAACATTAAATTTTTATTCTTCATGTTAGTATAAAACAAGGTGTAGGGAGGCATTCTTGTAATTATTCTTTGAATAATAGAAGAGAAGTGGGGTTTTAAGGATCCTTTATGTATATATTCATTTTGTAATTTGTTATAAGGCTTATTTAAGTGTTCAAATGAATAATATTTTAGTACAAGGATTGTTTAGGTTAATATTATTATGACATTAGTTTATTTTTTGTTTATAATGAAGATCTAGGGTTTGGCCTAATATTTTGTATTTAAATATCTTTATCATCATGTCACTTTCTCATCACAAGGTTCCCAATGATCTCTCACTTATGATTTGGGTGAGACCTCTACACACTAGTGTGTAGTTATGTTATGTATGTAGGGATATGGTATGATAATCTATATGGGCTAATATATATGTTGACATGTGGTACACATCCCACTTAGTTGTTGTATGGGTCAAATGAGTAATTTGTGTAATTAACTACATTGGGTAGTGTTTCAATTTATAATAGGATTAGGTGTTTACTCATTTATCATTAGAAATAAAGTATTTATAAATGAGATGAATATCATTGTAACGGATATCATCTATGTGAAGACTCTTATATTTGGTAGAATCATATTAGTGGTTGTTCCCTCAAAGTAGAATTTTCATATTTTGATAAATTGAGTTATTCAATCCTTAAAAAGTATTGTATGGTGTTGCCCAATATTAATGGTATGGTTATATTTTTGAATATATTTCATATTTAGGCATCTTAACCCACTATTACATCTTGTGTTGTGTTTATCTACATTAAATTTAACCTAATATATTGTTATATGTGTGGATCTTACCAAGTGGTACCAAAGTTTTGATCTTGGAAAAAGTGTGGTTGAAACCCTAATTTTGAAGAATAAACTATACCTCAAAAACCATTATGAATTTATATATAATTTTTTAATTCAAATTGGATCACCATTAAAGGAAGCTAAAATAAAAATTTAGGGTTTTGGCCCATTTTGGAATGAGTTATTTATATTTTAGGTTTCTATTAAATTTTGTCTATCAACCATAATTTTAGGAGTTATTACACATTTTTTAATTCAAGTTGTAAAATAATTCAAAAAACCATAATAAAAACTTTCAGCTTTGTGATCATTTTTGAGTGAGTTATTGAAAATTTATGGTTTTTCATAAATTTTCTCTAAATGCCACAATAAATATTTTTTCAAATTTATTTACAATTTTTAGTAAACTTGAAAAAATATAGTGGGGTTATGTTCTTTTAAGTTTTGGTTTTGAGGCTAGCCTTAGACCAAAATTGTTTGATCAAAGTTCAATCAAAGGAGATATTCCGATCCACATGTCTACATGATTTTATTCTCATATTTGGGGAAGAGAATTGAGATCTATTGAATACTAATGTTATAAAAACCTTAGTTTTTATGAATGATGGAGTTTTAAAATTTATCTAGAGAGGATGGTAATGATGTCTATTTTTAAGGAGATATATTTTCATATAAGTTTATGGCAAGTAAATTTGTCATTTTCTTTTACAAGTCCTGCATTACATTGATTTGTTCAATTGGGAAAAGAATGATTGAATTTATCATGGGAAGAAATGTAACATTTTTTTATACATCAATGGGATGGAAGAAAAATATTATCAAGAATAAAAATAATAGGAATATAATAATTTTGATGATGGTAATGAGGAAGGGAATGCATGCAGTGAAGAATAAAAAGAAGAGGAACATAATGATAATGATTTGGAGGCTACAAATAAAGTATAAGGGTAGGTAGAGGATCATGGTGAGGAAAAATAATAGATGAAGGATAAGGGTTCAAATATTTTATCTCCAAATAAATTATCTTTAATGTTTAATTCTATGGATGCATTCAAAATTTGAAGTTTATTGTGTCCATAAACCCTAGAAACAAGTAGAATTTTATTAATATGGATGTGGCCCAATATTTATAGGTTCAAAAAAATAATACCAAGGAAGTTAAAATAGATGGTAAGAGGATTCAAAATTTTAAATATTTAAAGATTAATTTTGAAAAATATGTATTATATTCATATTTTTATGCTTTGGATATGGATGGATTGGATATTATTCTTAGATATCCTTGGATGGAGACTTTGGGAACAAACAAAATTAATGTGTATAAGAAGTTCATGAATATTTGGTAAAATAAAATGAAAGTCACTTTGTAAGACATAATACTTAGTGAAGAAAAAATAAATGTCAAGGTAGATCATGATGATTAAGTTGAATATGGTAAATAATAACATAAGGAAGTTTTATATGAATAAAAATATGAAGAAACAATACAAGCAAAGAATAACACTTCATCCACTTAACATAAAAAGGAATTACTAAATGAAAAGTTATAAGAGGTATAATAAAATATTTATATGGTCAAATTATAATAAAAGGATATTATATTTGGGAAATATATAGACTCACCTTATCACGAGAGGAAATAATCATGGAGGAATTCTAGGGAGCATCATAATGAAAATCACTTTGGTTATGTAGGGAATCAAAAGAACAATCATTATGGCTACGTATGGATTAAAGGGAGAAACAAATAAGATTTTAAATTTAATTATAATATAGTTTAGTGGATTATGGCATATGGAATCAATGTATCAATCACTATGTCTATGTATGGAATTCAAAAAATAACTATTATGGTCATGCATGGAATCAAACTAGAGTATAAAAATATGGAACATGGATTTAGAGGAAAAATAATTATACATGGACATGAAGGAGGTGACAATATGATCATAAATGGAATCAATGTATCACATTGGAATTTATAATCAATATTGGTGAGTTGTCACCTACCATGATCACATAAAGTTGTCTAGACAATCAAGAATGGAGACAAGCGTGAAATGATTTAAGGAAAACTCATTATTTGGGTTATTCTCATGTTTTAAGAAAACATATGTTAAATAGGAATGATATGTTATGTATCTATGGATATG
This sequence comes from Torreya grandis, assembly GCA_037957365.1. NCBI lineage: Eukaryota > Viridiplantae > Streptophyta > Pinopsida > Cupressales > Taxaceae > Torreya > Torreya grandis. The sequence continues at coordinate 2,967,537 of JARHVA010001339.1, forward strand.
ATATGATAATATATATATGTTGATGGAGATGAAAACATGTGGCACACATTTGTCATAATTATTTGTATTGGTCAAATGAGTAAATTATGGAATTATTTACATTAGATAGTGAGTTATCCTACATTGGCATTAGGTGTTTAACCATTTTTTATTAGTAATAGATTCTATACAAATGTTAAAAATATAATTTTAAAGTATATCATGTATGTGAAGAGTCTTATATTTGGTTTATGAATATTAGATATTTTCCCCTCAAAGTGGCATTCCCATATTGGGAGGTATTTTGGCATTATTCCTTTTTAGAGGAGTATTGTATGGTGTTTCCCTATCTTAATATCAATACTATATTTATAAATATATTACATATTTGGGCATATTTTACCACTATTATCATTTATGTTGCTTTGATCTACATTACATTCTAGATAGTTATATTATTATATGTGTGTATCTTATCAAGTTAAATATTCTAGTGCAGGTGGTGAATGACTCTATTTATAATCATTAAGAGCTAAGTCTTGGCACAAGGACTCCTTGAGATCTTATTATTTTCATAGGAAAATATGTAGATAACATATAAGGGTAAAAATCATAATTTAAAAAAATAATAGTACTAAACCATGTGGCTTTAGAAGGAAACTAAGGGGGATTAGGGAACTAAAGGACCAATGATCCAATAAAAAAAATTAATACCCTTGTGAAGAAATAAGTACACATAAAAAATATAAGTTTACAAGACCACCAAAAAAATTCTAGCATGTAAGTACTAAGTTAACTACAAATTTACCTAAAAGGGAAAGGGATTAATAGCTGGAGACATCATGTCACTCTAGTCCACAAATTATCATTATCAAAAAAAAAATACATGGCTCTATCTTATCAACACTGAGAGAGGTAGGGATTTTTTTTACTAGGAATTACATCAATCCAAAATATAAATAAAGATTAATTTAAATCATATAAATTATATATCTACTCATGAAAATCAATTTTGTCATTACCTAAAAATAAGAGGAAGAAAAATCTTCTACATGATTTACTAGGATTTACTCCATTAAGAACATCTTCCCTTATTCCAACAGAAAGTGATGAGCTAACAACCCATAAAATAATTAAGCCTAACATTACATAAACCACTAATACCACTAGACTGCACTTCTTTAAAACATGAAGGGTGTCAACCACACAAAAGTGGCCCAAGTCCTTGAGGGGTCGATCATGGTCCTCTCCCATAATATTGATATTCCTATAACACTAAACCTCTGTTAGAAAAAAAATCTAAGTTTTTATCTACCTATATGAGTAACAACTTATGCTCATACAAAATTTGTAATGCATAACAAAAGTGGCCTTTATGATTTTCCTTATAATTAAAATTTGAAAAATTATCACCAAGGCTTTTTGATTGAATGTGTTCGAGAAGGTTATAGATCACCATTCATTAGGCTTATGAACCTAGATAGGGTACTCATTTACTCAAAATGATACACATGGTGCACTCACAATGCTTAGTCAAAGGGTTTAAACTAAAAATATATATAAAGGGAACAAAGTGTGTCATAATGAAACATATTTATACTAACAAGACATCTCTCTAAGAATTCCTATAATTTCTTCCCAAACATAGAAGGCTTCAACATCATATTCTATATGGTGTCCTAAAATTTGACCCCTCTAAAAATTACTAGGTAAAATTTGTAATCAAAATCTCTTAGGCATTTTAAGAAAATCATACATAAGTAATAACATCCTATTAAGAGAGGTGAAAATTCCCCATAGGGATTCAAAGTTCAAAGTGACACTCCTAGATGTGTCCAAACTAAACACAACTTAAGAAGCGATTTCACTTAGGGGAGTGTCATGGATCAAAACCATACAACATATGCAGTCCATAATAAGCCTTAACAGGATGAAATTTTCATTCCAACATATGCCATATAGAGCTACAAGGATAATAAAAAGGTGAGAGAAGTATAATAATTCAATGGTACTTATAAGAAAGGCCTTACATGCCATAAATAGAAGATACCATTGATAACAAAACAACACATGCTATACAAGCAAGACATATTTCAAAGAATGAGGAATACCATAAAAAATTTGATGACCATACCTATTTGGATGTCAAAATATAGAGGAAAATACATTTTTTTTACATATTCATGGCTAATTTTTTTGATGATCACACCACCTTGGGTGTAAAATGCCACAGAAGATCCACATGTGCTTCTCCAAAATCACTGACATCTAAGTCAATATGTAAATCACTTTATGTTTTAGTCATGAATATGGAAAAATGATCCACTAATAGTAGGTAGGTATTAAATCTATGTCTGAAGAAAATATTTTAAACTATGAACATCAATAAAGGTATGATGTACCACTACTAAGATCTTGTTGTTTAATATTTTAATCAAGGGATAAAATGAATAAGTTCTAACCTTATGAGGGGAGGTTCATTTTATTAAAATAAAATGAAATATTGAAATGAATGTTTACAAATACACATTCAAAATGTGTATTTGGGATCGAATTTCACACATTACTAAAAAATAAAAGAAATATAGGAGTTGAAAGAATATATACAAAGTATTAAATAAATCTCAATTTAAATGTGCATGTGCAAGAAATAAATAGATTATATTTTTAAGTATTTAATGTTTAACTCATTTTCTTCAAATAGTTAAAATAAGATATATGCACCATTTGAAAAGATAAAAATAACACATAAACAAGGGAAATAAGTGAGACAAAGTTCAAAAAACTCTCTTCTACTATCCTTTCAAAAGGAACACAATGTTTCATTTTTGATTACTTCCTACAATTTTTTTTTGTATGATCACAAAATCCCAATTTAAAATGATTATCACTCCTATTTACAAACCACAAGAGAAATGACTAATTTATAATTTATCTCTATTTTATTTCATTTCTATTCACTTTAATGATTTAAATTTTGTAAAAATATAATACACTTTTTGATGCAAAAATAAAAAAACATAGTAAACAAAATAAAAATCAAAGAGAGTAATCTCCACTTAGGTGAACATATCAAGTATGAGTCACCTCCTGATGGGCCCAATATATCATCATCATATATATCAATCACTTATATATTTTTATATTATTTTATCAACCTATAGGATATGATTTTTTTCACAACATTGATCATTATGTGTTCACTTAGAGATATACATTTTTCCTTCAAATGGTCCATTTTTAAAAAATCCTTACACTTACCTCAAGAAATTTATGCAATTCAGACAATGATTTTTTGACTTATTCAAGTGCATTGTGAATGTCACTTACCTTTACCATAGAGGTGACATTAAAGACACTTGTCTTGAATAAATATTTTATTATGACCTTAGAAAATAATCCATTAATGTAAACTATTATTTTGAAACCATTATTTATACCTTTGAATAAGTCACATCATAATGACCATATACCAAAATTAATATATGAGATTTATTTTAACCTTATAGGGTTTTATTAGTATAAATCCTATGTAGTTAAAGGGATGAGTATGTTGCTAATTTGGGATAAAAATTGGAAATTATTGATTTAATTAAACTTTCTAAAAATAGCAAGTGAGATGAGAAAAGGGACTTATCTTGAGATAAATAGAGTTTTATGTGGATTGAGGCATTATAAATGACTAAAAAAACATGCAAGAATCTTTCATATTCTAATTGTTTCTTAAAATATAGCTTAGGATAGTGGCACCCTTATTAGGATAGTAGTGCCATGTAGAACTAGTATCAAGTTCTATCACTAATGTCCTCCCTAAAGAGATTGTCTGAAACTTTTAGGGAAGTTGTGGGAGGTTCTAGAGGTATTGTAAGGTGGTTTTATGTCATTTGGGGGCTTGTTTATGTCATTATTATGATTGAATATCCTCCAAAACCCTAATGAATACCTAAACACATGAAAAAATAAATGGATCAAATGTAAAAGGGAAAGGAAAAATTGGGTTATGGGATTTTACGATCACACAGAGTAGAACCCCTATTATCCTAGAAACTTCCTACATTAAACCTAATGCTAGGGGTCTCAGATCACATTTAATTCTCCATTAGGGAATGTGCATCATCAACTTACATGGTATTTTATAATGATTTTTTATTAGTCCCTTCTTTGATCAAGCATACAATGTCTAGGTGTGCATACTGAGTAGTATGCAAAGTATTAAACTATACTATTGATTAATTTTATGTATATATGTGCCAAAATAATAAGTGATAGATTTAAAATGACTAGTGAGGCTCTTTATATAGAAGGAATTTTTTTTTGAATCTAAGACCTTTCTCACTAGCTGACAAATTATAAAAGAAGGATAAAAAACATAAGATAAGGTTCACAGAGGGGTTAGGACTTAAACATAGGAGAAAGGGCCAATCAAACACTAGAGCCATAAGTGGACACTAACTCCATGTGTCACTACTATATTGAAAGTGGTACCAATGTCTTAAGGATTAAAATAGAGATAAAATTAGGGATGATATGTTAGGGGCCCTTGTGACTAGGAAAAGGCGATTTATGATTATTGGGAGTGTCACAAATAGGGGAAAATAATACACAATAAAGATATAAAGACTCAAAATGACCACACAAATAAGGGATACAATCATCACAAGACCTTCATGTGAAAAATAAACAAAACACACAGTACTTATGGATTCTTGACCAAATTAGGGTGTTTAAATTTACTCCCCTTTTATTATAATAATGTAATGAAATAAAAGTACTAAAGTAAAATAAAAAGATGAACATGTACCTATACTTACCTGTGTGAATGTAATCTAGATTTTTACCACTTTTTGGTTAGAGAAGTGGATAAAAATTGGATCGCAATATGTGAATGGGAGGCACATGGTGTGGATTCCACCTATATTAAATTTGACTATGTAAATTGAAATGTGGATAAACAAGGCTCACTTTCCCCCACTCTAATATCTCATATGAATTTAAGTATGTGAACTAAATGTGTGGAGAAGCAAGGCTTACTTTCCCCCACTATGATGTCTAGAATAAATTTGAGTATGTGAATTAGGTCTAGTGGAATGATATGGATCAACTACTATAGATGGTCTTGTGACCCAAATTGGTGAAAACCTAGTGATGATATTGGTGATGATATTGGGTGTAACCTGATAGTCTAAAAATGGGGACCAAGGATGTGTACTATACATAATACCCCCTAATCTTCATATGTAAAAAATATAGTTGTGTATCTAAATATCTAATTAAAATGGTATGTATAAATACCTTTGTGAACTTGTTTATCTAAAAACCTATGAATTTGAATACCTGTGTAAACTTGTGTCTGCATATCTGAATGCCTATGTAATTTGAATACTTGTGTGTCTGTATATCTAAGAATTTATGAATATGAATACCTATGTAAACCTGTGTACCTATGTAGGCCTATGTGTTTATCTATTTGAGAACCTGTGAATTTGAATATCTATCTAGACTTATGTGTCTATGTATCTAACAACCTAAGAATTTGAATATATATTTAGACCTATGAATTTGAATACCTTTGTACATTGTGTATCCCTATGTTTCTATGTCTGCATGAAAATTTATATGTTTGAAGCAATCTATGAATATTTACCCCCCTTTTGGTGAGAGAGCCTAGACTATCGTGAGGATATGTAATCAAAAGTGGCAATGATCAATTTTAATGATGTTAATTAGTAGGTGTAATGTTGTTTTAAGTTTTAATAGTGCATTTATTAAGATAGAGTTGATAATTGAACATGTAATTGGTTAGATGATTTGTCAAATGTTATGTAAACTATATTGATATTGTTGTTGTCATTTTCTATATTGGATAATGACTAGAATATTGGTTTAACTAATATGGGATGTTATGTATCGATGTCAAGTCCAATGTGAAAATAATGATTCATAAATTATAGCTACAATTCTTGAGATATGGTAATAGTAAGGTATTTATATTAGTAAGTGAAAGTAGCATGCAAGGGCAACCTTAATAAGGTGGCATTGGGTAAGTATGACTTAAATTGGTCATTTGATCCATGTGTCAATTTATTTGGATCATTTGAGTTGAAATATTTTGTGTTTGAGTGAGAGAAATGTGATGAGGAGATGAGGGGATAACTTGACATGCTATGTGGAGTTTGAGGCATGGATTCAATCTATGAGGATGTTCACTTGGTAAGGAACCCAAACTATTTATTTCTTTTAATATTTATGTTGTATTGTTTACTAGTTTTATTGAAAATGAACCAATTTAGGGCCTATTTTATTAAAAAATGGTTCTAGTGTCTAGTTTTGGGCACTACTACCTAGTACCTGGTGCTAGTTTCCAAGGGGTAGTGATATTTTCTAGTAATACTATACTATATTCAACACTAGTGTCTAGTAGTCCTGAGATGTGAATGTTAATTATAATTAACTAGTTTTTTATGTGTGTTGTTGTTTGTTAGTTTTTATTTTGCTTTGTTGATGTCCAATTTGGTTGTACTCTTATAGGTTGATGCCTATATGAGGGAGTTTTGAATTGAATGGATGATAGAGACCTTGTAGGGTCTACCCTTGATAGATGTTGAGATAGAGGTATTTGAGAGAGCAAGTTTGAGATATGTTACATTCCTTGATCTTATGCCTTGGGATAAACATATCATTATTGTGTTGTGTGAGAGATGGGATGAAGATACATGGCACATTCTAGTTACCCACTGGGGAGATAACTATTACATTAGAGGGTGTGTACTAGATTATGTGATTACCAATCTATATTTAGTGATCTATATTAAATAAGGATATAAGTCCTTGGTCTATACAATAAGATTCTATATATTTCTCTACCATGGAGGTTGGGAAACATCATGTAGGGAGTCTCAATGATATATTATTGACCTTGATTGTGATTATTGAGGTTCCATGATTACAAAAGTTCTTAGCTATTTTACTATCTTCATTTGTGGTTGTAGATGGGAGTGGAGTTTCAATTTCCTATAGGATGCATGAGATAGTGTAGGATATCAAGGAACATGATACTATGTACTCTTGGGGTCTTATAATGCTATCTCAATTATATAGGGATTTATATCATTTTAAATAGGAGATGTGTGGTGGAGGTATCAGAGCATCGATGTTATTACATTATTGGGAATATGAGCATATAGCTTTGAATATGCTAGTGGCATGTACATGATATAGATGAGATTATCCATAGTTATTTGCAAAAATATGGACAAGTATAGGTCATGTGCCTAAGAGGAACACTATGCAGTGTTAATCGTTAGATAGTTTAATATCATGGGATATTATATAGAGACCTTACAAGGGATACAAGGGGTGGTTGGGTTATAATACTCAATTGAAGTGGATTTATGTGATTTGTTGGCTACATGACCCCTGGGAGAACATATATGAGCAATTTCACTATGATTGGGTCACATGATAGTTTAATGTGGTGCATGATGTGCCCCAGTACCTATGATATGGTCAAGGTATTCTCAAGCTCTTGTGAGGCTAGGTAGTATGATGACTCCATCTATTGTTGAGTTAGATCCTATTCCATTGATAGAGTGGGACCCTGATATTGATATACCAGATATAGATGATGTGGGAGTGATTAAGGCCTACATAGCTTGGTAGATTGACCATAAATGGGAACCTCTATTTTTGATAGGTGGGATGATTGAAGAGGATGCATTGGATGTAGATCCCTTAAGGGATATTGATGGTAAGTTAATATAATATTATTATATGTTCTATTTAAATTTGATTATGTATTTATGTGTTGAGGAATATTATGAATTGTATGGACATTTATAAGTTTAGGGGATGACTATTACTAGGAGATCACCATTGAGTTGATACTTCTTGAGTTAACATGACATATTCTTGATGATGTCATGGAGGATGGATTGGTGGAGAGGGCCACCAATGTGGCCATAGTACATGCTTATTCATTTGATTGAGTTGTGATAACTACTGCAACATATAGGCAAGTAGTGGTAGATAGAGATGAGGTGCATGCTAAGTTATATAGGTGTACCATGCCCAAACCTAATTTTTTAGGTTTAGTAGTTATATAGTAGATGATTACATATGTATTTAATGAGATCATGATGAGTGTATGACTGAGTTGGGAATGCATCATGAGAGAGAGAGAGAGAGAGAGAGAGTAAATGGAGTCATCGATCTAGGTCATGTAGAGATAGTGGGGCCTCTAGTTCTATATTTGACATATCTAAGAGTGAGAGTAAGGGAGCTAGTCCCATTAGTCATGTGTGCATCATTGAGTGATGGAATATACTTGTATTAAAACTATATTTTTAGTTATATATATGGATGTTTGTTGTTTAAGTTGGCACTATGTGTATTGGTAAATGGATATTTTTATATGGTATGTGTTTAATTGGTTTACTTGGTTAAACTAATGATATTTTTATAGTGTTTTTATTGAATTAGAATTAATTAAGCTATATATGTTTACGCATGTTTAGACATATGTGTAGTGGATTAAGATTTCTATATTTATTTATATAGAGTCTTCCTATATTCTATAAGATTTATAAATGTATATCATGTGATAGCAGTATTCCCTATCTAAATATGGATGTCATGGATAACTAATGACCATACTCCTCATGTTGTGTCAGTGTATAAAGAGACTCTAAAACAAGATCTATATGTGATGCACTACTAGTGTGTAGATGTGTAGATTTTGGTACAAAAGGCTTGATTGGTTGACTTGCTAAAAATTCACTTTAAGTAGTATGATTTTTGGAAAATATCTTGATCAGTGTACAAACTATATCTACATTTTGATCTCTATAATTATTTCCATATATCTTTATTGGTGTTTGAACTAAAACTTTCCCTTGGTTATATATTTGTTCCCATATATCTTGATTGGTGTATGCATTGAAATTGTGTTATGATCTTTGTAAGTATATATATATATATATATATATATATATATATTAGTGTTTGAATTAAAAATTTGCCCTTAGTTTTGTATTTGTTCCCATATATCTTGATTGGTGTATGCACTAGAGCTGCATTTTGATCTTTGTGGACTAGTTTCCATCGCTACTAAAATTGTGGTGTATGATATTGCTCATAAATAGGTGTCTTAGAAGTCACAGGGATTGTATGATGAGTAACCAATGGTTCCCTAAAAGGAACATCCTGGGATAATTATATCATAAAGGAGTGTGATCTAGGAGAGTATGGTGAATGTGAGCTTGGTGCCCCCTAAGTAAATTTTATGATGCCTTGAGTAACATATTGGTCAATGTGATCTCGAAGTGCATAATAATGATCATTTGAATGTCCATTTATCTTGTGAAAATGATAATATGGATTATATGGTACCTGGTGCAAATGATGTGGTAGATGATGATGAGTATAAGGAAGTATGATCATCCCCTATCTAATAGTGTAAGCAAAATTTTAGAGGCCCAGCCTTATCTAAAAATTGTATAACCCCTCTATGTATATCCTATGTTCTACTCACTATAGAATGTGTTGTGTTGAGTGGCTCTTTGATCTTATTGATTATATTTGTTAGTGGTCTATATTATACTAAGTTTTAAGTATAAGTTGAGTAGGATCTTGTATTAGATTAGATGATTGAGGATCTGAGGGGTTTATATCCAAATCTACCTCTAATTATGTAACTATCAATCATAACTCTAATTCCAATGCTATAATTATGTTTAATAAATTTAAAAATTATTTTTATGTTTGATATAGTAATATCTCCATGAGAGGATATATTAAACTTTTGGAAAAGATGTACTATAATTTTAAATCTATCGGTTGATAAATTAGGTGATGTAAATAAGATTTGAACCTTATAATGTATTCGGATGTTGGCTCTATCTCACCCTAATGTAATGAAGGTAACCTCTCATGTGTGACTAAAGGTCCCTTATTCTATATGTAATTCTTGAGAAAGACTATCTATAGCTCCTCATATGTGAGTAGAGATCCAATAGGGATAATAAGTTGGAACCAATTTAGTACTTCACCATCTAAGGATTTTGGAAACAATTGTAGTAGAGTCAACTTATTTGTAATATTGGCCATGGATTTCTCATAATCCTGAAGGTGTAAGTATGGATCTCCATCCCCATCAAATATAGGTAACACTGGTATTTGAAAATTATGTGGCAACCTTGTATTTCAAATTTTGCATGGAATAGGGTTTCCATGTATATCATTATAATCTACCCAAGATTGATATGCTTCATTCTCAAAAGTGATATGGTGTACTTATTGTTAAAAATCACCCACAACATGAATTAAGGAAATTAACACTTTTGAAGGTTTATTATCATCATCAAGGGGTTCATTTAATGCTTGTATTTTGTTATTTATCTTAGTCATTGGTACATTGTATTGTAAATATTATTTAGAGAGGATTGGTTTATACTCTATAACTTTTGGAGGTGTGATAGCTAGGACCTTCTTAGAGGGAAATGATCTACCACCCTAGTTTAGGATAGTTTGAGAAATAGGTTATAATATAGTAAGGGGTTTTGAGGGAGATTAATTGGTATCTTTTATATTAAGTTGTAAAGAAGTATCACATGCTACATGAATAGAAGGTACTTTATTCTCAAGTAAATGTAAATTATGAACACAATAATAAGTGTGTGTGTGTGTGTGTGTGTGTGTGTGTGTGTGTGTGTCTTTTTACATGTGACCTAGTGTTTAGTTGTATAAGAGATATAGGTGGATTAGGAGAAGAACTATAAGGTGTATATTCTATGTCATCTTCATCATAATCACAATAATCATCATTATCTTGTGGTTCATCATAATCAGAATTTAATTCATTTTCAGAAGTAAGAGTAGAAGAAGTATCATCCATATTCTCATTAAGAGAGAGAGAAGGGGAATATTTTAAATTTTTACTACTATGCAATTTGTCATCATATGTAAGTGTAATGAAAGTCATTTGTTCACTATCTATTTTTGGAATGCAATCATGATTATCACTTTCTATTTTGGAATCAAGGGTAGGAGAAGTAACAACCATGTTTTCTTTTTGCATATTATGACATATAGGAGAAGAGGTAGAGACATTTAAAATATCAACTTGTTGTAAAAAATCATTGCATTGAGATTGGAATGTTAAATAAAGTGATAAAATAATTTCATCTACCTTAGTTTTTGCATTGATAAAAGGTGTAATATCATTAGTACTTAATTTTTAAAATGTAACTGATAAGGGTAAAAAAGATGCATTTGTCCTATCTACTTTACTTGAATCATGTAAAAGTGATTTTCCTGTATTGCACTTATATTGATTTAATTTGAATAATGAGTTAGTAAAAGTATATGAAAAGTTAGGATCACATTGGAATAAAGAAATACCAACAAGAGGTTCTTTTGGCATTATATTATTAGTTTGATTTTGAGGAGTAAGAGAAGAGTGAGAGGAAAGAGAAATGATGTATCTAATATATCCTCATGTTCATTTTCATTGTCATATTCATAGTAATCCTCATATCCATAATTATAAAAATAGTCATAATCAACATTGTAAATGAAGTCATTATTATGCTCTAATGTACAATCTTGAAAATTAATCCATTCATTGTTATAATCATGAGAGAAATTCAAGAGTGCATCAATTGGATGAGGGGTACAAGACTTTTTAGATGCCATTTTAAACTTTCCAAAGAAAATAATGTAAACAAAGAATAATAAACACACAAGAGGTAGAATATAATCTAACATAAGTATATGCATACGTTGAGAAATTTTGAACAAAGTGTTTGATAGAAAATAGGATTTATAAGAGAAACCTTAATTTCTAATATTTGTATGTATAGGGACCTAGTATGTGGGTATAGGGTTTTGACTTAGGGTTATGTTTCAAAATTTAAATTACATTAAATAAATTAAATCCTAATGTAGGATTGATTAAATTAGCTAGGTTATGCTAAAAAATAAAAAAAAATAGAATTTCATAACCCTAATTTAATCCAAAAAATTTAGAGAAGGTAAACCCCAAGGAAAACTAAGGTTTTAAGCAATATTCAAAGTAAGTTAGGTTTACCAAATGTTTTAACCTTTTATGATTTTACTAGTTTAAATCCTATGTAGTTAAAGGGATGAGTATGTTGCTAAACTAGGATAAAAATTAGAAATTATTGATTTAATTTAAATTTCAAAAAATAAAAAGTCAGAAGATAAAAGGGACTTATCTATAAATAAGTAGAGTTTTATGTGGATCAGGGAACTAGAAATGACTTAACAAACATGCAATAATCTTTTATCTTCTGACTGTTTGTTAAAATATAGATCATGAGAGTAACACCCCTATAAGGACAATAGTGCCATGTGGTGCTAGTGTCTAATTTTGGCACTAATTTCCTCGTAGAGATTTTTTGAAACTTTTTAGGGAAGTTTTGGGGGGTTCTGCAAGTCCTATAAGTAGTTCTATGTCATTCGAGGGCTCATATATGTCACTATTTTGATCAAATATCCTTTAAACCCTAATGAATACATGCACACATGAAATAATAAATAAATCAAATGTTAAAGGGAAAGGAAAAACTACATTGTGGGATATTACAATCACAAAGAGTTAAACCCCTATTGTCCTAGTCACTACCTATATTAACCCCAATGCTATGGGTCTTATGTTGGATATAGTTCTCCCTTAGGTAATGTTCACCATCAAATTACATGGTATGTTATAATTATTTTCATTAATGACCTTCTTTGATCAATCATGTAATGTCTAGGTGTGAAGACTGAGTATTATGTAGATTACTGATTGATTTTATGTAAATATGTGCCACAATAGTAAGTGTTAGATGTAAAATGCCTTGTGAGGCCCTTTAAATAGAAATAAATTTATTTTGAATATAAGACCTTGTTCACTAGCTGACAATTCATAAAATAGGGATAAAAAACATAAGAGAAGGTTCAAAGTTAAGACTTAAACATGGGAAAAAAGGCCTGTTAGACACTAGATCCATAAGTGGATTCTAACATAATGTGGAACTACTATCCTAAAAGTCGTAATAGTGTCTTAATGCTTAAAACATAGGTAAAATAAAGGAAGATAGGATAGGCCCCCCTATGACGAAGAAAAGGTGATTTATGATTGTTGGGAATTTCGTAAATAAGGAAAAATAAGACATAAGAAAGATCTAAAGACTCAAAATGACCACATGAACATGGGCTATAATCATCACTAAGACCTTCATGCAAAATAACAACAAAAGACATAATACTTATGGTTGCTTGAAAAAATTAGGGTGTTTACAAGATCTTATCATCACTAAGTTTTAAATTATCATAATATTTTTTAGCTTTAGATTCAAAACATCAATTTTCTATATGATTGTCTCATACCAATTATAATAGTCATCATCTTCAGTATTTTTCAACACATTTTCAAATAAGTAGTTTTTCATCAACTATTGACATATTAAATGCATCATGATTTACATTGGTGCATACCTCTAGTTATTCATTTTAATATTAAACTTCAAAATCAATCCTATCATGTTCAAATGAAATATATTCATGAGCTATCATTAAACCATAAATATATTACAATGCTTTAATTAAAATTTTATCCACCCATGCCTTATTAGTATTTACAATTATATTGAGTTCACTCACTATAGTGATAGTGTCCTTATCAATAACTTTGGACTAAAGGATTACATGGTATAATTGGAGTTTCCACTAGACTAAAATATATTTAAAATATTCTATGATTCAACAAATTTTGCCTTCCAATTCCTCTTATAGTTGCTCATTTCCTTAAATAATTTTCAAGGTCATAACTGAATATATTTGAAATGATGAATGTCTCCATTAAAATTAGGATATTCCATAGGTTTTATTTGAAATTTATATTTGATTAATGTCTTTACTCATTTTTTCCATGATAGGTAAATATCACTTCAAGGAATTGATCACCTAAAGGATCTTGAAAATTAAGGATTTGGATTTAATCTTAGCTTTCTTTAGAGGAGGAGCTTGTTATTTTAACAATATTTAGATTATTGAGTTAGATTAATTTAATCAAGATATAAGTTTGAAATATAATTAAAATTATAAGATATGACATTCAAGCATGCATCTAAATGTAAATGATTGAAAATTATTTATTTTGATTTGATAAGGGCATATGTTAAATATACATAGTAATAAAGAGGCCATAATACTTTAATTTTATACTTTATTTTTTTAGTGTGATAGCATTATAAATATGTAAATCAAGGATAATCATGTCTTTGGTTTGCTTGGTTTAGGAACTGATCTCCTATATGTGTTGGGTCAGTTTTGTAGGATTAAAAATATCGATAGTTAATACTAACCTTTTGGTTGGTATTGACCCACATAAAATTATAATATAATGATTATATGGTCACTTAAAAGTGTATTTTATTTATTTTTTTGTGATATTAAACCTTGATGATGGACACAAATCTAAAAATCAGCCTCCTTTGCCTTAAAACCCTAGATGTGTTTGTAAGGGATAGAAACCTAAAATAATTAGGGAAGATTAATGGGTTGAGATGACCCCAATCACCCCCATAAAATGATTAGCCACTACCTACATATCCAATAATCCAAAGAAATAAGTCATGCCACATGTAGTTATCCCACCTAGTGTGATTATGCAATTGTGTTCCTTCACTATGTGTATGTATCTAATGATTGGATTTGGTACATGTAAATGATTGATTTGACCTAAATTTTGATTGATTTAGACATGGATTATGATTTAACTTAGTTATAAGAAGAACATTTTAAATATTAGGGAATTTTTTTTCAAGGTGTAATAGTGTATAGATGTATCACAAACAAGTGTCAAATAGATGCCATATTCTTTTTAAATGAGACATTGATTTGTCTATATATGGATCCAATTGAATAAAACCTCATGCAACCAACATTATAAGATTATGGGAAAACCCTAAGTATGATTTTTATATTAGAAACTTTCTATTCTTGGGAGTATGAAGGTTTCAACTAGTGCATATCGTTATCAACTATTGATAATGATTGTAATAAGAATTTACATAGGTGGACAACTCTGAGAGTCTAAATATGTATGTGTATGATATATAAAAAGTTATAAGTAGTTAGTGAGGTTACTACAAGTGTATAATAATATAATGGAAGGGCTGACTCATAAGATAGTGTGAAAATGTGAGAGGATGATGAATTAGGTGTTACATCCTAATTCACCCTTAGTAAAAAACATGTGATTTTTTAAACAAAACTATTAACTAATGATTAGTTGGAAGTATGAATCATGTAGATAAATGGACATATTTAGTTGATTTATATTACACACTACTATACTTTTTTATTTTGCATCATTTGATTTGGATGCATGTTTGTGTGTTTGATAGAAAAGAGTTATAATAATCATCCATACTTCTATATGTTGTATATAATGGTATACATGTTACTTATTTCATGTTTAAAATGAAAATGAACTAACTATTTTTTTTTTTAATTGAGGTTGATGCATGACATATCTTAACCTTGTCAAGTACCACATAGGGAGAGCATCATAGGGTAGGAGGTGGTAGATCGAGATAGATATAGGAAAATAGAATAAGAAACCAAAAAATATCACACACACATTAGGCTTGTTTGGTTGAATGATTTATTATGTTGTGTGTCTTGTTTTAGTAGGATGGAGTAGTCATTTCATTAATGTTTATAATTATGTAGTATGTTTTGTTCACTTTGAGATTCTTGTTGAAACCATTTTGAATAAAATCAACTTAATTGCTTGCATTAAGCACTGAGATGAATTATTTTTTGGTATTATTAATTTAATTCTTCTTTTTTATATTCAAAAAACAATTATGTTTTTATTATCCTTAGTTCACACTACTGTATAACTATTTATTTATATCTGATTGCAAATCTTTGGTCTTTTTATAATCTTAGACATAAAATGAATATTGGTTGTGTACTATTATTTTTAGTTGGTTATTTAATAAGAATGGATATTACTTGGCATAATGAGAATTCCATTTGGGACTTTGGAGTTGGAAGATCACTAGAAAACATATACATTTAATGTACTTTACTCCATTATGATATTCAGTGAGATTATTATACTAATATTATCTTGTCATAATATTATTTCCATTGTGAATTGACTTAAAAATAATAAAGCTTATAATAATGTTTTTATTTATTGATTATGTTTTGAAATATAATATTTGAATAAAAAATATGATTAAAAGGGTTCCAAATAAAATGACTATTTGGAAAATATATTATTTTTGATTTTATCAAAACAAATTGATGAAAAGGATAGGGTATTAATTTTTAATTTCATAGGAAATTTAGAGATAAAATAGGATGAACTTCTATTTTTGTGTACTTTGGGGAGAGTTCATAATGTAGAAAGTCTTGTAGAGGAATAATGAATAAAATCATGGCAAAAAGCTTGCATGTATGGCATTTTTGAGTGTCAAAATGAAAACTATGACAATAATAATGGAATGAAATTTTAGAATGGATATTTTTTAAGAGGTTAAATGGGAGAAATTGAAGATAAAGAGACACAATCTTAAAGGAAAACAAGTGAGAAAAAAGGGTGACGAATTTGAATAGGTTTTAATTATTTTCTTATTGCTAAAGCATAAGCAATTTTTACATTTATTTTATTATTTTTTTTAAGGATGGAATAATTTTGGTTTCAAGGTAAGTCTATATTTATATGGTACCTTAATTAGAAAACCATAGTTTATTTTTGACATTGGGTATAACTATGCTTCAATCTAGTAACAATTTGATGGGTTTTGTTTTGCAAGCAAAATAGAAGCAAATATTTGAATGCTTGGCAATATGAGGGTCTGAAACAAAAGTAAATTTTATGAGTCTTTGTGTTATTATTTTTATTTTTCATTAAATTATATATCAAGTTATCCTAATGTATTATTGTGTAGATTTTAGCATGAAAAAATAGTTTTGTCATCTTTGAAGAAATTTATAAAATGATAAAGGTTTCTTGAAGTTTATTTTGTTTGAAAAGATTAGTTTAAAATATGATAGACATTTAGGTGGTAAAATAACCACCAAAATGACTAAATTTATTATTTTAAAACCTAATTACATGGCTATATATTCACTTGTGGGTTTTATAAAAGAAAAAAAGTTATTGAGCAACCTGTAAGAGGCCAAAACCACTTACAAACATGCATAATGGTTGCCCAAAACTAATTTTTTTAGTGTAGGTATTTATTTTCATTGTATTTTGTTATTTGGATTATTAATACACACATGGGTTATTCATACACTTTATTTATCTTACTTAAGTGTACTTATATATAGGTACTCACTCTTATTCATGATCATTAGCTAGTGGATGTTACTCTTTGATTGATCATTTCAGACTTAGGAGTTAATGCCTATTTTAGGTCATTGTGATCATTCATGGAAGAGTTACACATAGCTCTACTATTTTTACATATTTTTGGTGAACTATTATACACAAAGTGTGTTTGATTATTTATCTTGTTTTCATGCAATAATCTCATTCTGGTTTTTGCTCACAATAGTGTCTAAACAATTATTTTGTTCTTGCTTGTAAATCTATACATTTGATTGAACCAAAGATCCTAGAAATGATCCATTTTTTTTAGGTGTATAATTTTTATTACTACTCTTTTATTAAGTAATAATACCATTTTTCACCCATAGGTACACTAGTGTATGGCTGAAAATAAATTGTTAAAGTAGTCATGTTTTTAGTTGGAAAGTAGTTGTTTTAAACCATATTGTATGGTGGTATTTAAAGTTTTTTTAAAAATTGTTTAAACCATTTTATGTGATTTTATTTTGGTTGAAAAAACCCCTTTTAACCACTTAGAGGTTTGGTATTTAATGTATATTTATTGCTCATTGAAACCAATATTGAATCAATAGTTTCCATGACTTGAATATTTCTTTTTCATAGCTTATGCATATCGATTACCATTTATCAAATAATATTCTAGATTAAGTTATCATCTATCAAATGGAAACATAGTATTTAAGATATATTATTATTTTATTATGGCATTAGTGGAAAAAAAATTATTATGTTTGGAACTTTTTTTAGAAACATAGTTTTCTTGGATGAATATTGGGTTTGGAACTACTTTTGGAAACCTAGTTTTTTTGGAAGATTGTTATGTTATAAACTCTTTTGGAAACATATTTTTCATATATGACTATTATGTTTGGAATTTTTTTGGAAACATAGTTTCATGGATGTTTATTATGATTTGAAATATATAGGAACATGATCCTTTATTGTTGACTTTTTATCTTTTAAACCATGGTGGTAGTCTTAGCATACATTTGTTTGCTTAAATAAAGATGATGGTGTATTAATATAGTCTTTATTTCCTTTTGATTATTGGTCCATAAAAAAACTATAGATGGATAATAACTACTTACATGCCTATTTATCCCTTATAATCAAATTTCACTACTTTGGAACAACCTTAAGTTATAAAGTAATTGAATAATGATTAGTTGAATGGGTTATGGACATGTGATAAAAATAAATGAAGAACTTGATCCTTGAAAAAATTTAAATATATTTGGTATGACATAAGTACTCTAAAATATGAATTTATTTTGTATGGTGTGAAATTGATATTGTTCCTTGATCATTATGGGTTGTACTTAGGAAATAATTAAAGGCTTGTTTGATTTGTTGACTCGTGAAAAGTGAATTATGTTTATTATGTATGGCTGCACTTTTCCAAACCAAGTGAGCTGAACTTTGATAATTATTAAGACTTATTGAATAACTGTATGAGCTATGGTTGTATGGGAAGCCATGTTTAACTATATAATTTGGATCTTATTTATAATGTATGATAACATAGTTTTCATCACGAATTAAGAGTCATTATAATCAATTATGCTATGCATGAAAATGGAAATTGTTTTATGTTATTTTATGGCTATATGAAATTTATATGGATTAACTATAATTATTTTGGTGAAATTCAGTTATCCCTCACACTAAAGCATGGTTTGTGATGGGTAAGAGGCCATTTTCAAACATCACTCATCATCAACTAATGTGTAGGATAGGGATTTATGCATTTAGCATAGGGTATGGCTCAAGTGAACAAGACCCAACTTAATTTAAAGTTTGAAATAATAAAAGCTTTGGAAAAAGTAATGTTATAGTTGTATTCATTGTTTATTCATTGTACTATTTAGTTTGCATGTATGTGTGAATTTATATTAGATAAATGATGATTTATATGGTATGTATGATTGTTTCATGTGATAGTGATAGTAATTACACTATTTTAGATGAGTTATTGATGTTCACATCACCTTTATCTTCCCCTCTATGAAGGGAAGGGACACTCCTAGTGGGGAGGTGTGTGGGGGACCATCGATTTATGGTTAAAAGAAAAGTGACTAGATAATGCTCTCCCTATCTATAGAAATATCCTAACAAATCTAATTATTACTCATGGTTATTACATGAAATGATGATTTGTTGTATAAAGCTCAATTGAACTATTATTATGTAGACATTGATATCTATTGGTAGTTATTTATTCATTTTTTGATTTTTGAGCTTTGTAGTGGATATAACATTATGATATGGACAAATTAATGTATTTTAGATATATTTCATTAAAACATATAGTATTTACTAGCATATTAGATCTAAAATATATGTTTATAGTTCATGCACTCTGTACTCATCCAATGAGGTAATAATTTGTGATTTATCATGCTTAATCAGTGGATTATTTAGCATTTAATGTTGTTATACTTTTATTTTCAACATAATAAACTTAGTTCAATATAATGTGATTTGTAAACTGATGTTGGGTTTGATTTTTAAATGTTTTAATTAAATTATCTCAAAAAAATTGCACATTTTTTCATAGAACCTAGAGTGGTTATAACATGTGGTATCTATTGAGTTGTGGAGCTAAAAGCTTCACCAGATGAGCAAATATAGAGGTTGTTGGAGTTACATAGTCACCGACATTGGTCAAGATCGACCATCGTTAGTTAGGGATCAGCCAACATCAGTCATATGTAGACAGACAAAGACCGGCGTCGGTCATCTGTGTGTTCCCAAAATTCTAATTTTGAGAACAAATTGTTTGCATGTAAAGACTAACTATTAGTCTTGAGTCTGCTTTTTTATTTTTGGTAGGACAAATTTGAACCTTTTATTAAGAGGTGCATCTAAAGGTGGAGAATGCATGGCTCATGAACCCTAGTTCTATATAATAGGGTTAGATACTCATAGTTTGTAAGGTGGATCAATTCAAGTATTGGAGTTGGTTGTAATTGGGAGAGAGAGAACTCTTGAGGGAAAGAGATCTATACATCTGAGAGGTGTGAGAAGAGAGAGATTTCTTCATTGTATTTTCTTTTAGAAGAGTTTAATACAAGATTGGTTGTTTCTTGTATCTCCTATTATTTGTTGTTTTTGATTTCTAGTTACTTATTATTTCTAGTTTAATTTCGTGTTTAGTTGCTTATACAAAAGTAATCAATTGTGATGTAAGATCCTAACAAGTGGCATCAGAGCTTGGTTCACTAACAAGTGGTATCAAAGCATGTTAGTGTTTGTTGATTATAGAATTCACTCACATGGGTTTTTGATTGAGTGGGAGTAAAGCAATGGCAGAAGAAAGTAAACTAATAACGGAGAAATTCAATGGCAAGAATTATCAATTATGGAGGATGCAGATAGATGATTATTTGTATCAAAATGATCTATACTTACCATTGGGTGGGGTTTTAAGAAAGCCCACAGATATGCAAGATGAAGAATGGAATGTTCTTGATAGAAAGGCTCTTGGATCTATAAGGTTGAGCCTAACATCTTCTATGATTTCCAACTTATGACAGGCAAAGACAATGGTAGAGTTAATGGATACTTTGGAAAATTTATATGAAAAACCCTCAACTTCGAATAAGGTATATCTTATGAAGCAATTATTTAATTTGAAAATGCAGGAAGGTGGATTTGTATCTAGTCATCTTAATGATTTCCATGCAATAGTAAATCAGTTAAATTCAGTCAAAATAGTTTTTGATGATGAAATTAAGGCTCTCTTAATCTTATGCTCTCTACCTGAAAGTTGGCATAGTTGGGTAATGGCAGTTAGTAATACTGCATCTACTTTAAATATCTTGAAAGTTGATGATGTTGTTAGTGTAATCTTGAATGAAGAAATTCATAAGAAAAGCACAGAGGAAACATCAGGTAATGCTTTAAGTATTGAGAGTAGGGGAAGGCAAAGAGAGAAGGGCAAGCAAGGGAGATCAAGGTCAAAGTCAAAGATGAGAAGTAGATCCAAATCCAGAAACGGAAGAATAACTTGATGGAATTGTGGAAAGAAAGGGCATGCAAAGAAAGATTGTTGGTTGAAGGATAACAAAGAAAATCAATATGAAGGTAATAAAGAAGAAGCAAAAGTTGTAGCTATTGTTGCACAGGATGCTCTTATATTTTCTTTGAATAATAAAGTAGAATCATGGGTTTTAGATTCTGGTGCCTCTTTCCATGCAACCCCAAATAGAGAATTTTTCAATGATTATGTCCATGGAGATTTTGGAAAGGTTTATTTAGGGGATGATGAGCCTTGTCAAATTGTTGGCAAAGGAAAAGTGCAGCTGAAATTGCAGAATGACAACACATGGATGTTGAAGGATGCCATGCATGTACCCATCTTGAAGAGGAATTTGATTTCTATAGGAAAGTTGGGTGATGAGGGTTGCATAGTAACTCTCACAACTAAATCTTGGAAAGTTTCCAAGGGTGCACTTGTATTAGCTAGAGGTAAGAGTATAGGTACACTTTATCTATCTACTTGTATTACTGATCATTCTCCTTCTATTTTATCTAATTTAGATGTAGATGCAAAGTTATGGCACTATAGGCTTGGTCACATGAGTGAGAAGGGAATGAATGTTCTTAAGTCAAAAGGTAAGCTTTCAGATTTGAAAAGCATAGATCTAGATTTTTGTGAGCATTGTATTTTTGGAAAATAAAAGAAAGTGAGGTTTCTCAAAATTGGGTCAACAAAGAAGAAGCACAAGTTGGATCTTGTTCACACAGATGTGTGGGGACCAGCTCAGGTAGCTTCTATTGGAGGATCATGGTATTATGTTTCTTTCATTGATGATGCTACAAGAAAGGTATGGGTTTATTGCATAAAGAGGAAATCTGATGTTTTTGACACATTTAAGAAATAGAAAGCTTTGGTTGAGAATAAAACAAGTTTGAGATTGAAGTGTCTTAGATCTGACAATGGTGGTGAGTACTGTAGCAATAAATTCAATAATTACTATTCTATGAATGGAATATGTAGGGAAAGGATGGTTCCAAGGACACCTCAGAAAAATGGAGTTGCTAAAAGGATGAATAAAACAATAATGGAGCGTGCACGGAGTATGAGGTTGCATGTTGGTTTGCCCTTATAGTTTTGGGTAGAAGCTATAGATACTATGGTTTACCTGATTAATAGAGGACCTTCTACTATACTGGATGGTGGAATTCTAGAAGAGGCATGGATCGGTAAAAAGGTAGATCTTTCATTTCTCAGAGTTTTTGGTTCTGAAGCTTTTGTGCACATTGATAAAGAAAATAGAAAGAAGCTAGATGATAAATCTATGCAGTGCACTTTCATTGGTTATGGTTCTGGAGATTTTAGATTCCAGTTGTGGAATTTAAAAACTAACAAAATTATTAGAAGTTGTGATGTAGTCTTCATTGAGAAGGTGATGTATAGTGATAAGCTTAAGAGGCTGAATAATTCTGAGCAGGGCAATCATGATTTGGATGAGGTTATGATCCAAAATGAGCTCACAGGTAAAAATCATCACTCATAAGAAAACATAGATACCGACATCAATCAGGTAGAAACTAATGTTGGTCAGGAAGAAACTAATGTCAGTCAAGAAGAAACTAACGTTAGTCAGGTGGAACTGATGTCGATCAGTTTCAGACTGACATCAAAGAGAGATGACCGAGATCGATCATTGATAGAAAGAAATTTGGGCGGACAACAAGATGTGAATGAGTCTTAAACTCCCATGAGGAGGTCTAAAAGGGTAAGTAAACCTCTAATTCATTATTGCCCTTCTTTATACTACTTGTTGCTCACTAATGGTGGAGAACCAAAAAGTTTTGATGAGGCAATGCAGGTAAAATCTAGGAAACAGTGGGAGCATGGCATGAATGAGGAAATTGATTCCTTAGAAGAGAACCAAACATGGGATTTGGTTGAGTTGCCAGCTGGAAAGAAAGCATTGAAAAAAAAATGGGTTTACAGGTTAAAGGAAGGAGAGAATGGACAAATGAGACATAAGGCTAGGTTGGTAGTAAAGGGATTTGCATAGAAACTAGGTATTGATTTTGGTGAAATTTTTTATCTTGTAGTAAAAATGACTTCTATTTGGACTATATTGTCTTTAGTTGTTATTGAGGATTTGCATCTTGAGTAGCTTGATGTTAAGACAACATTTCTTCATGGAGATTTGGATGAAGAAATATATATGGATCAGCCAGAAGGTTTTGAGGTCAAAGGTAAGGAGAAACTTGTGTGCAGGTTGAAGAAAAGCTTATATGGTCTTAAGCAAGCTCTAAGACAATGGTATTTGAGGTTTGACAGGTTTATGCCAGAGCATGGCTTTAGTAAATGTCAATCTAACCATTGTGTTTATTTTAATAGATTGGATAATGGTAGTTATATTATCTTGTTATTGTATGTAGATGATATGCTTGTTGCAAGTTCACACATGCAGGATATTACTGAGCTTAAGGTAAAATTAGCTCACACATTTTCCATGAAGGATTTAGGAGTAACAAAGAAAATCCTTGGCATGAGTATTAAGAGAGACAGGAAAAATCACAGTTTGATTTTGACTCAAGAGGATTATGTGAATAAGGTGTTGGAGAGGTTCAATATGCAAGATGCAAAACTAGTAAGCACCCTATGGCTGGACACTTCAAGTTGAGCAAAGAACAGTGTCCTAAATTACATGATGAGGTTGAGTACATGAGTAGAGTTCCATATGCTGCAATAGTTGGGAGCTTGATGTATGCAATGGTATGTACCAAACCTGATATTGCCCAAGCAGTGGGAGTTGTCAGCAAGTTTATGGCCAATCCAGGAAAGGAACACTGAAAAGTAGTTTAGTGGATTCTTAGATATTTGAGAGGGACCAGTAGTAGGAATTTATGCTCTGGAGGGTCAAACACTTCTCTACATGGGTATGTAGATTCAGATATGGCAGGTGACTTGGATGGCAGGAGAAGCACCACAGGATATGTGTTCACTGTTGGTGGAATGGCAGTTAGCTAGATTTCAAAGTTGCAAAAGGTTGTTGCCTTGTTTATGACAGAGGTAGAATACATTGCAATCACAGAGGCTAGTAAGGAAATGATTTGGATGACTCAGTTCATGGAAGAGTTGGGAAAGGAGCAAAAGAGTTATAGATTATACAGTGATAGTCAAAGTGCAATTCATTTGGCAAAGAATTTAGCCTTTCATTCAAGGACCAAACATATACAGCTTAGGTACCACTTCATTAGATAGGTATTGGAGAATGGTTAGTTGAAGCTGGAAAAGATCCATACAGATAAGAAACTGATATGTTAACAAAGTCGGTAACAAAGGAGAAGTTGAATCTTCATTCAAATTTTGTTGGTCTTCAAGATTGAACTTGAAGATGGAGAAACAAGCTAGAGGATGTTGTTGTACAGGTACAGGTGTAGCTATTTATCTCCAAGTGGGAGATTGTTGAGTTGTGGAGCTAAAAGCTTCACTAGATGAGAAAATGTAGAGGTTGCTGGAGTTACACAGTCATTGACATCGGTCATGATTGACCAACTTTGGTTAGGGATCGGCCGACATTGGTCATATGCAGATAGACAGAGACCAGCATCAATCATCTGTGCGTTCCCAAAATTCTAATTTTGAGGAGAATAGATTGTTTGCATGTAAAGACTAACTGTTAGTCTTGAGTCCACTTTTCTATTTTTGGTAGGACAGATTCAAACCTTTGATTAAGAGGTGCATCTAATGGTGGAGAATGCATGGCTCATGAACCCTAGTTCTATATAATAGGGTTAGATCCTCATAGTTTGTAAGGTGGATCAATTCAAGAAGTGGAGTTGGTTGTAATTGAGGGAGAGAGGAATCTTGAGGGAAACAGATCTGTACATCTGAGAGGTGTGAGAAGAGAGAGATTTCTTCATTGTATTTCCTTTTGGAAGAGTTTAATACAAGATTGGTTGTTTCTTGTATCTCCTATTATTTGTTGTTTCTGATTTCTAGTTACTTATTATTTCTAGTTTAATTTCGTGTTTAGTTGATTATACAAAATTAATCAATTGTGCTATAAGATCTTAATAATATCAAAGCTCTAGGTTCAACACTCAACCTAATTTTCTCATTCATGAGACCATGATACACAGTGTTAAGAAAACATGTTTTTAAGATATAACTCGATGAAATAAAATATGAGACAACTTTAAGACTAAATTATGTGTGATGGACTCATGATAACATGTGATTTAATTTGCTTTTGCATTACTTAAGGAAAATAATTTTATCTCATTTTTATAAGTTAATTTTCTCTAAGAGAAGTTTTACTTCCATGTTGTTGGAACCTACTCAAGTAGGTTACTTATGAGTGTTGATAGTGTTCATGAAATAGAAGTTTATTTTGGAGCTATAATTAGTATTAAACCTGAGTGGTTATACCTTATCTTTGTTAAATATACTCATGATAGGAGTATGATTTTTTAATTTTATAACTTGCATACTAGTTTCTAAAACATGTTATAATATCCTCTATAAGTGATTTCTCCTATTTAATGTTGTTAGGTGGCCACAAATACTAATAAATATTGAAATCATCACTTGATGTATAATTGTGTTTACTACAGCTAAGTATTGTAATAAGACATACTTAGGGAAACTTATAGTGCCTTAGTTTATTAGTTTAGTAAATCTATATGTAATATATTTTGATTTATTTATAGAGTTATTTTGTGGTAGTTGTGATTTTCATATTGATTTTTTTATGCTCCTATACCCTTTATTATAGACCTTCATAAAGTATGCCATGGTTATGGTTATTTAAACTATTTAGGCTGTATTCCTATGTATAGTTACTTTGGTCAGTTCATGATTCATCCTCCACATTAAAGTATAATGAGTAAAGAAAGGTAGGAGGCCTTTGTATAAAGTAATAATTATTGATTAATGCGTATAATGATATATTTAGTAGAGTATGGGTGTGTGTGGATATTAAATTAGATTCAATGAAAGTCCAAAAACTATAATGAAAACTTTGTCCAAAGTAATGTTATAGTTATATACATTGTCAATCCACTATACCTTCTAGTTCACATGCAGGTATGTGATGTCATATTAGACAAAGGATGTATTTCATGGTATGTATGATTGATGCATCTAATAGTGATTATATAACACATTGTTATGATGTCTACATCTACCCTTCATGAAGGGAAGAATCACTCCCAATGGGGAGATGTGTAGTAAAACGCTATAATGTGGTTGGACAAAAATGTCTGGATGATGTTTGGCCCTCCTTATAGTTTATTATAACTACTAATAGTTACATACTCATGGATATCCAAGAACTGATCGCTTACTAAAATAATAAATATTTGACATATCAAATTATTATATTAATCAACAGTGGCTAATAAAATAGTTGTATTATTCATTAATGGATGATGACATTATTTAAATTTTTAGTATTAGTTGATAAGTAATAAGGACTAAGAGCCTTAGTTTATTTCTACACCTAAAAGAATCACACTTATATATTCAATAAATGATTATCAATTGTACAACTTACTACAATTATATGACTGTATTCTAGAGTTAGATAGCTTGTCATGACAGTATTCAAGCCTTGAGAGCCATTGAAACTACTTTTGAATCTTATATAAAAACCTTGCATATTGACTTGTAATAAAAAAATCAGCTTCATTAAGATGCATTAATTTATAATAAATATATAATTTAAAACAAGATTAGATAAACTAATCATTATCTTTCAATAAATGAGACTATCACAATTTTATACCATGGATTACATCATTATTTTGTCACTTTTCTCCCCATGTTGAAGGGCATAAACTAGCTCTAATATGGTAACTTTATTGTAGGATTTTTTTGAAATGTGATCTTGCTACCTTTTCTACTTCATTTGATTAAAAAAAAATTGTTTTAAAAGGCACTAAACTATTGTTTGGACCTCTTTAATTATCAAAAGGAACTTATTGTGTGATACAATTTGGAATTAAGAAGTAACTTGCTTAGTTATTGTAGTACCTTTTTCCTTAGTGAAAACTAATTTGTTAGGTACACAGTACTATCTTAAGTTTTAGTTATATTGGTGTCTAACCTGTATATGATTACCCTACATTTATGTTGTATTGTGACTTTAATCTATCATACAAAATTAATCTTTTGATTTCATGTTATCACCACCCAAAAAGAGAATATATATATATATATATATATATATATATATATATATATATATATATATATATATATATATATATATATATATATATATATATATATATATATATAGTCTCTTATATGTGATTTTGTGTCAATTTATAGAATTTTGTTGCAGTGGTCCAACCTTACTGAAGTAGTAATAATGTGAGCCTAAAACATAACTAGCAAAAAACATAATGTTCTTAATTTTGTTTAATATTTGTATATATTAAATATGAGTTTTTCAACAATGGTAGGGAAATATATTGTTCTTTACCAAGCTAAAAGTGATTTATGTGCTTAACACCTTTGAATCCTGTTAAGGGTAAGCTGATGGAAAGGAAACAATATGAGAAGTGTGTATTACTATTTTTAAATATGTATATCTTATTTTTAGGTAGTTGAGTGTATATAAATAAGTAAAACTAAATTAATATGTTTCAAGATTCATTTTATACAAGTTATACTTTGAATTAGGTAGTAATTGGTGGAAATAAATGCATGGTATTTATTTTTGAGGCTGTATGCTTTATCTAATGGTCATAATTCCATTTGGTGACTTCCAAATGTTATCACATAATTATGAAGTAATCTAATCATTTATGATATTAAAAAAAGTTTGTATGCTTTAACTTGGTTATTTTAACTCTATCTCGTGATAGTGTGTTGTCCCTTCATTTGTCCAACATTTGAAATCCTTGAGAAACAACATGTTGTTTCTTTCATTGGTTCAAATTGAAGGCAAAATATTGTGGATACCTTTGGTATGGAAAAACATGGTACTATATAGTGTATGCAAATTTTTTTGTGGCTATGATTTTTGAATCTTCATATTTTTAATATAATTATTTATAGGTAATTGTATTCTTTCCTTCATGATTGAGATGCCATTTGGTGACTGTGTGTTTCATCCATGTGATAGTAACACCAAATGGTGAATATATGATTAATCCTATGAATTATGGTATTATTTGAAGGTAGCATATTATTGCATCTTAAGTGATGGTTTTAAACCTTGTTGGAGATAATATGTTATTGTGACATTGTCCTTGCAATTATGATTTCTTTGTTATTATGATCTTGACTACATTTAAAGATTGTATACTCTCTTAGGTGACAATGATTGTTAGAAAAAGGTAATGGGATAAGAACTAATATGGAATTTATGTAGTGGCAATTATTTATAGTATAAAAATATCTTATGGCTATGAATTTTATACCTTTAAAAAAATATGGCCTATTTTGTCTTTATAACTATAGCTTCTTGAAAATTAATAAAACACTCTAGAACTGTAGGTAGTTAGAATCAAATACCTATGAGTCTAAAGGGGGAGAATACTAGATAATAAATTAATATTTCTTGGATATTGGAGTGAGTAGATAGCCACCTCATAGAAATTTTCTTTGTTTATATAAAGATCGTTCTTGAAATGAATTATGGAAGAATACCTTTTTGGCATTATGAATGTTGTTTATGTGATGATCATCAAGAAAGTATGCCCTATTTTGACTTCATTTTATCTTTGAGCACCCTTCTTACCTAAATGTTCATGACTAATAGGTAAGGATGATTATTACAAGTTGGTCATCATCAGTCTAACAAGAACATATTAATAACACAATTGTAAGTTGAGTAATTAGAACATTTAAGTCAAACATTGATTGACTGTTATCATCCTATAATGGTGTCATTTTAATATTTTGAGGAACAAATATTTATGTAAGAAATTATGCAAAAAACATTTTACATTTATAAGTGAATGGTTGATGCCAACAAAAGGATTTATATAATTAACCATTGAAAATCATATACTACAAAGAAATTGGTTCATATTCATTAAGATAATGAAATATAATTATTCTCATTAACGGTTAGATATATGACATATATCTAGTATTAGCATAAAATGTTAATTAGTGGATCAAAGAGAGATCCATTTGGATAATTATACTTTAAGACTTGAAAATGTTTGGTTTTACAATAAAATAGTGGCTCAAAAATAAACTCCAATAGGAGTAATATTGCTTAAGAACAACACAATTCAAAAGGATTATAATGAATTATGTAAACTATTTCCTAATTTATTTGAGTGATATTTTATGTTGAACTCATTATATGTTTAAAACATGTTTTATTATATAATAAAGTCATAAAAACAATGGCCTATTTAAGGGGGAATTTTTTTACATCCCGATTCACCTTTAGCAAACAACATGTGATTAATTTAAATAAAACTGTTAACTAGTGATTAGTTAGACTTATGAATGATGTGGATACATGGACATATTTAGTTTATTTATTTTGTATGCTAATGTATTTTTATATTTTGCATCATTTTATTTGTTTGCATATTTATGTGTTAGAAAAGAGTTATAATGATCATCTATACTTTTTTATGTTGTTTACAATGGTATATATGTTGATTATTTAAGGTTTTAAATGAAAATGGACTAACTACAATTTTTTTGCTTGAGTTTGATGCAGATCATCTCTTACCCTTTCCAAGTACCATAGAGGGAGAGAATCATAGGGGAGGAGGTGGTAGATGAAGGTAGATATAGATAGAGAGAATAAGAAACTAGAACATCACACACATGTAGTAGGCTTGTTTGGTTGAATGATTACTTATGTAGTGTATCTTTATTTAGTTAGCTGGAGCAATCATTACATTCATGTTTGTCATTATGTAGTGTGTTTTTTCAACCTGAGATTCTTGATGATACCATTTTGCTTAAAATAAACTTACTTATTTTCATTGAGTGCCAAGTTGCAATATTATTTGATATAATGCATTTAATTCTTTTTTTATATTTGGAAAATTATTATTTTTTAGTCTCCTTGGTTCACACTACTACATAACTATTTATTGATCTCTGATTATAAATGTTTCACCTTTTTATCATCTTAGAAATAAAATGAATATTGGTTGTGGAATATTATTTTTAGTTGGGCATTTTATAATAATAGATCTTGATTGGCATAATGAGAACTCTATTTGGGAGTTTGGAATCAGAAGACCACTAAAAAACATATCAGATAATTGACTCCATTAGAATATTCAATGAGATTATTGGAATAATGTTGTCTTGGCATAAATCAACCTCTATTTTGAATTTAAATTAGAAATCATAAAAATTATAACCATGTTTTTATTTATTGATTATGTTTTGATTTACAATATTTTAATAAATAAATAATAATTAAAAAGGTTCTAGATAAAATGACTATTTGGAAATTATATTGTTTTTTATTTTGTCAAAACAAGTCAATGGAAAGGCTAGGGTATTAATTTTGGCTTGGATGAGAAATTTTGAGGAGAGAAAATGAGACAAACTACTGATTTTATGGAATTTGGGGGACAAAGCATGGCATAAAAAAATCTTTTAGAGGAATTATACATAAATTTATAGCAAAAATCTTACATGTCTGATGTTTTTGAGTCTCAAAATGGCAACTATATCAATAATAACATGTAATCTTGGAATGGATAGTTTTTAAGAGGTTAAAGGGGATAAATGGAGGAGAATAAGGGATAAAGAAGTACATAATATTTGAAGAGGGTTTACTTCTTTTCTGGTTGTTAAAACATAAGCAAGTTTTGCATTTCTTTTATTATTGCTAGAGGGTTGTAATAATTTTAGTTTGAAGGTAAATATAGCTTGCTAAGGTGCCTCATGTATAAAACCCTAGTTGATTTTTGACATTGGATATAAAACTATACTTAAATGTAGTAGCAATTTTATGGGTTTTGTTTTGTAAGCAAAATATAAGTAAATCTTTGAATGTTTGGTTGTGTGAGGGTTTGAAACAATTTTTTTTGTAGGTCTTTGTGCTATTGTTTTTATTTTGAATTAAACCATAAATTAAGATCTCCTAATGCATTATTGTGTATATTTTATCCTAAAAACATAATTCTCCCCTCTTTGAAGAAATTTACAAAATGATAAAGGTTTCTTGAAGTTTATATAAAATATGGAAGACCTATAGGTGGTCAAATAACCATAAATAATCCTACATTTGGCCTTTTTAAACCTAATTTCATCATTTTAGATTCACTAATGGGTTTTTAAAAAGTAAAGAAGTAATTGAGCATACCTATAGGAGGCTAAAACCACTTACATGCATGCACAATGGCCACCCAAAACCAATTTTAAGTGCATAATTTTATTATTTATCTTTGATTAAGGAAGAACACAAATTATCACCCATAAATACACTAGTGTATGGCTGAAAACAAACTATTACATTAGTCATGTTTTTAGTTTGAAAATAGTTGTTTTAAACCACATTGCATGATAGTATTTAAGGTTATTTTCTAAATGATTATACCACTTTATATGTTTTTATTTTGGATAAAAAACATATATTTTAAGTAATTATAGGTGTGGTATTTAAGGCCTATTTATTTCTCATTTAAACCACTATTTAATCAATAGTTTCCATGCTTGAATATTTATTTGATCATAGCTTTTGTATATCAATAACTATTTGGAAAATTGTATTCTAGATTAAGTTATAATATATAAAAACCACTCTTATAAACACAATATTTAAGATGGATCATTATTTTATTATGGAAATAGTGGAAAGGTTGTTATTGTGTTTAGAAACCTTTTTGGAAACATAGTTTTCTTGGATGAATATTGGGTTTGGAACTAATTTTCAAAACCTAGTTTCTTGGAATATTATTACGTTTTAAATTAGTTTGGAAACATAGTTTTCATAGTTGAATATTATGTTTGTAATTGATTTGGTAACATAGCTTCATGGATGTTTATTATGATTTGAACTATATAGGAACATCATCTTTTCTTGTTTACTAGATGATGGTGTATTAATATAGTATTTTTTTCCTTTTGATTATTGGTCCATAAACAAACCTATAGATGGATAATAAAAAACTACATACCTGTTTATCCCT